>JARHVA010000666.1:1957500-2687500 GCA_037957365.1 Torreya grandis
ATTGCTTTTACTACAAGAATTCTGAGTGGGCAATGCAAACACAAACGCTTCATGAGGGCAATAATTCTGATTTTTTGGGCATCCTACAGCCCAAAGCAAGTTCTAAAGATGCATATGGGTTTGGACACTTCGTGTATGACAAGAGGTTGGAGTTCACAAATAAGGTACAACTCTATTTCATTGGTAAATTTGAGTCCTTGTTAGACACGAATTGTGTTCCATCCATCCTTAATAATATTGAAAGGGGGAAGCAAGAGAAGAAGCATGTGACACCCATAAGGGCACCAATGCAAGGGTGCTCACGTCTCCATGATTTCTCTTTGCAAGGCATGTTTCCAAGTGAATTCAGGATTGTTTGTTGTTTGAAAGATTGAGAGCCATATTTTTGCTAGGTAAAAGGAATGGCACAGCACAAGAGGGACCCTTAGAGGGTTTGGAATGCATACCCTGGAAGCCCACACTCCATGGCCTACATTCAATGGGAAACCTTCATAAGGGACAGCCTTATGATAGAAATCAGTTTTGATTATGTTGGCAGCCCTAGCTCTCTAGGTATAATGTTTGCATGCATGTTGACTTGCTTTAAGAGTAGTTACATAAGGGGTTCATTGGAGGCCAACTTAGTACTGAATAAGTTGACAACTTGGAGCAATGGCAAGGCTATACATCACCATTACAGCCCTTATAACAGCATGAACAATTGTGTTTATGGAATATCTTCCTCCTTGATAGGAAGTCAATTGATTATGGCTTCAAGTTGGGAGTTTGCAACCCTTGGTAGTTATGTTTTGAGAGGTTTGGGACATGATATGCAGAATAATAGCAGCTGTGATGAGTTTCCTACAGTGGGATACACATGGGGCAGCCATTGGCTTGAGAGAGGAATGAGTCTAGGGGCTGTTTGTGAGTTTGATAATAGCTATCATAGCACTTTCAACACTTGTGGGCAGCCTTTGAAGAACAAGTACAGCAGGGGGAGGTTTTGGATTGAGGTTTTCCTTCCTTGGGAAACATTTATAGGTAGACATTGCATAATAAGGTATGTTGGGATACCCCTTTGGATGTTGCAATTGCTTGAGGATAAACACTTTTGGGCAAGGAGGACTATCATGTCCCCCTTTTTTGATCTAACAAATGCATGAAGACCCTTAACCATAAGTTGTTTCCAAGGGCTAAGGGAAAAAGAAAGAAAATGGGACATTGAGGGTCTTTTAAGGGCAATGAAGCAAAAAGTACTTTATGTTCTAATTTTCACTTAAATTGCATTCTTTTGAGGGTCATGGGTGTCCAAAGACTTAAGTGGGAGTTATAAGGTTTGCTCTTTTAATATTTGAAAAGGTTTCCCTCCAAGTTGCACGTCCCTTTTGGGGGAATGATTGTAAAAACAAGTGAGGGGATTATTTGAAGGGGGTAGATTTTGGATTATGAATTTTGGCTTAAGCATGTAACGATTGGCTAAACTATTGTAAGGACATAAACCCTTCAATAGATGTTGGAACAAGGACAAAAACCCTTGGTCTAACTAGGGCATATTCCATTCAGGGGTTTGCATTGTTCTTAATTGGTTTGTGGTATAATTGAGCGTCTTCTTCAAGACAATAATTATACCAAGGGCAGTGTCTCGGGTTTTGAGGAGAAATTGCAGGGAACTAGAGCTTTGAGAAGTTCGGGACAACTTTTGGTGGACTTCTCGTGGTGGGAAAATTAAGATTCTTGTTTTGTTTGTTAGCTGCCATTTTTATGGTCATTTTGAGCTATCATTGGCATTGTAACTCCAAGTATTTCGAGAGATATGAATTTATGAAGTTCAACTATTTTTGGCCAATAATAAATCTTGTATATCTCTGAATAATATTTGCATATTTTTCTGATATTTAAAATGGTATTTGGCAGCCTATTGAGGGCATTAGTGATTTAAAAATAACATATAGTTATGGCTGTAATTTTTTGCAAGTGGTGACTTGGTTTGACTAAGGTTTTGACTTATTGGGAGCCCTAATCATTGATGATTGAATGTTGTTATGTTGTTGCATTTTTTATATGGTTTTTGCCTACACTTTCCAATGGTTTGAGTAAGGTTTGGTGCTTGGAAAAGGGCATTGAAATTTAGGTTGGGAGGCGCTAGGGTTTGGAGGTCGCAACCCTCATTTGCAACTTCCTCCTTTGTTGTGAGAGCCATTGGTTATTAAAATTCATAAGGTATTTATTTGATATTTTTCAAAGTGGATTGAAGCTTTATTTTCAATGTTGAAGTGCATTTACGGCAGTTAGGGTTTACTGCAATTTTCAATTATATATTTCAGATTTCATAGGGTTTGTGGGAAAACCCCTTTTTTGCATGATTCTCCCAATTTGGGGACATTACAAGCGATTAGCATATTAGCCATTTGATCTAGGACCCTCAATCTTAATTGTTTTGGATCATGTACATTTTAATTGGTTTGAGATGCTTGAGTTGCATGTTGACTAGAGTGAGAAGCTTGAGTTGCACTAGATGTTGGATAAATATTTGGTTTAATATTGAAGGTTGGAGCACTAAAACTTGCACTGCTCATACTTGTGGCTAAGTTAGGCATGGTGGATGAAGTTAGATTGGAGGAAGTCTTGAAGTGGATTTCTCCGAGTTCTATAGAGAAGTTATGCTTGGTAGGAGTCCCAAGAAAGGAGCCATCATAAGAGCATGAATCACTTGGGATTTTTTTGTGTGTTTGGGATGGTCTTGGAGTAAGACTTGTATTTTGGGAGTGTACTCATTGTAGTCTTCTGCTTCACCCTTAGAATAAGATTCTTTGTGGGGTAGCTTTCTAGCCCTAGATCTCATGTTGACTTTAGGGTTAGGATTAACACGCTTATTTTTAGTCATAGCCATATTGCAATCATTGGAACGATGCTCTTGAGGGATAAAAAAATGGTATGCAAAAGGATTTTGATAATTTTTGCTAGTGTTGGTCATGGACATAGCATTAGGATTGTTGGTATTGAATTCCTGGAAACCGCCAAAGTTTTGGTCAGTTTCGTCTTGGTTGGTGTTAAGGAATTCCATTGTAGGAATGGAACGATAACCTTTAGGGATGCTAAAGGAAAAGAAATTTGGCAAACAAGGTATGTTTGACAAATTGGGAGAGCTAAGAAGCTAAGAAAAAGGAGATTTGGCAAGCAAAAAAATGTGTAATAAATTGATAATGCCAAGGAGCTAGGAAAAAAAAAACCTCGAAAATGACCCAACATAGCGGTAGGATAAGATTCATGTTGGGTTCACTAGCATGTATGTAGGGCGAACACAGTCAACATTATAAGTATCCTCTAACATAGGAAAAGGGAGAAGACCATACTAGATCCGACATACATACAAGATGCCCGTTACAAAGTGGGTTGAGGCTATAAGCAAGAGTTGTTTGTAATAAGAATATCATTAGGAAGTCTATGCAAGGAGCTGACAAACAAAGACTCACCTAGATCCAAGATGTAATAGGGTTAAGCTAAAGAGAGATAAATGCCATTAGGTGGTAACCAAGAGGTATTTAAACTAATGATTGTAATTTGTGACCAAGAGGTATCTAAAAGGGATTGTAACCAAGAGATGTTAAAGCAAAGTAACAAAGCATGCAAATATAATCTATACCAATAAGCATACACTAATCTAAGCATTGAAGACAACAACATACCAATATAGGACACAGACACACACACATATACCAAAGCAAATAATGAGAGTATAGGGATAGGAATACTTAACTTGAGTTGACTTCTTGGTGTATCAATCTCCCCCTCGGCTCAAGTGGTACTTTGTGAGAGATGTTGTAGGTGAAGCTCAAAATGCAAAGAAGGAGATCTAAGTCTCGTTAGTTTGGGACTTTAAAGACTAGGTGTACTTTGTTGGTTCAACGTCTTTCCTTAAGACCTTCAAAGACCTTGTGCAAACTAGTCTTCCACAAGTGTATGCTCTTATGCCCTAATTCCTCTTCTTCTTACTAAGGTGGATTTGCATGTATGGGCAAAGTAGATTGGATGTCTTGCTTATGAAAAATGGCAATATATAGATCCAAATCCTAAAAGTCACCTATCAAACTTGGCTGATGACGTCGGCCTGACCAAAGTAGTATTACAAATCTCTGCAAACATAGTATTGCATCGGTTGGGCCGAAGTAGTACGAAAGATGCAATACTGCTTTAGTTGGGTTGAAACAGTAGGAAAGCTGTGGTATTGCTTCGGTCAAGGAAAAGTGCTGCCAAATATAATATTGCCTCGGCTTGGCCAATACAATTGGTCAAGCAGGGGATCACTACATAATTGCTTCGGCCTTAAGCACGAAAATAGGAAAAAAAGGAGGGAGAGCGGGAACAAATGGAGGCTAGATTGAGCAAATGATATTGGATGAAGGCATGAATAAACCAATGATCATGATGGGAATCTCTTACAAAAGCACCATGAACTGGTCCATCCCGACCTTACTGCACTTCTTAGGACGTGCACTATGCACTGACGAATCCTACTAGAGAAGTTGTTAGTAAGTGAAAAATATAGGTGTATATTGTCTTAAGTATTGCAGATTGGCCCTTGTATTTTTAATAAAGCATATTGTAGAATGGCCCAGAGCATAATGAAAGGTAACTGTTTCCCTTGTAAATTCTCATGATTTATTAGCCAGGCATTTGGTTTACTTAGCTTTTTCTAATATGAGTTACCAATCTATGCTGAACTTGTCATGTGATAATGGAGTTCCCAAACAGTTTATGTATTGGGAAATCACCCGATATGACAGAGAGGTGTCTCGTCAGCCATGGCAATAAGAAGAATAGAAAGTAGTATGGGATTCATTTTGCAATGAATCCAAGTGATGCTTTACCACACAAATCATGCCATGCAAAACTAGTACTTAAAGCTCTCACATTTTACAATCACATTTTTACCACTATTGTAGGATTGACATAAATTTATGAAATGGAACTAATGCTTGGGATATAGGCTTTTCTGCACTGAATAAAAATCTGAGACATTGGTTGAAGGCAAAAAAAGTTTGCATGCCATTACCAGGACAGAATATGACTTACTTAAAGTAAATTAAAATAATTGCACATCAGACGTCCCTCTTGCAGCTCTTATCGATTGTAATATTGCAATTAACAATGGCTACTCTTTTGTGTCACAATGCTATTGGAGATCGGTTTTAGAACAATGACTAGCCTATTTTGAGTTCTTGTGCATTGTAATGTTTCGTGCAATATTGGGGGAGATAATGGAAAAGGAGCTAAGGCAGGTAAGGTGAGGATTGCAAGAGATTAGCAGATCGCAAAGGCAGATTGAGGACAACTTAGAGCAATACAAGTAGAGTATCACCACTGATGATAGGGAGAATGATGAACTAAGGAGAAATTTTAGCAAAGAAAATATGAACCACAAGAAAGTGTTTGCAGGTGAGGAGAAACTTGCCAAGGAGGTAATTGGATAGGAAATCGGCCAAGACCGTCAAGAGCTATGGGCAGAAAATAGGCAAATCCCAAGGAACGATTCCAACCAAGGAAGAAAGAAAGAGAAACCAAGAGAAGATTGGAAACTAAAAGAGCAAGGAGTTGAAAATCATTCTTGGAAGGCATAAACCATAGTAGCTTTACTCATGAGTAAACACGAGCCACCTCATTTGCCATGTTGTTTTCCCAAATTTTCAGAATGTGGTTCTGAAATTGTTTATATATACTTTTCTTTTGGCTCAGTTTTACACTTAGAGGCAGAAAAATACAGAGCATACATAGTCTGAAGTTTTTAGTTTGGGGTTAGGGTTAGGGCATTTTAAAAAAAAAATTATAGTTTGAATATATTTTTTTTGTGATAGCCATTTTTAATGGATTATCTTTAATGTTTCTATATACATGATGAATCCAAAAGACTATTTTTCAAAACACATACATCATGAAAACCTAACTAATCTCATTTTTATTGGATTATCTTTATTTTTATCTCTACGCACTATATTTGATGTGAAATAACAATATCCATTTTCCCTCTATTTTTACATATTACATTTCTTTTTAGTTTCTTGAATTTTTGTTTAGTTTTTCCCATTTTAAACCTGGGTAATTGAATAAGTTTTACACTTTTGCCATGCCATGTCAATTTTGTGTAAATGGAATGCTACTATAGGAAGGATATGTATAATGTTGCAGAAAGTCCGCTAGAAATAGTGAAGATACTAAACTCAACGACAAAAGTTGAAGTGTTATAATATAGGTGTAATGAACTTACTAAAGCAGAATCACAACAATAGATCGCAATATAACAAATCACATAAGCATAATAAGAACAATCTTACAGATAAGAGCAGGTCCACACAATGTAAGTGAAATGTAGAGCAAAATATTGAAATATAGAACTGAGCCTCTTCGAGGGGGAAACCTCCACAATCCTTACATAAGAATAAAACTCAGAATATATGATGACTAATATCGTAACATTACCTCCCATATATATGCAATAATTAGGCTATGGGAACTCCATAATCCAATTAGGCCAATTATTCCCTACCAATATTTGACCGAAAGACTATCAAAGAATTAAGTCAAAGGTTATGCACGCCATAGGTCGGCCAGACATATCCCAATACATGCCATAGACTAAGGGTGTAGCATGCCCCCCCTCCCCCCTTGGAACAAGCGTTATTCTCAATGTTGCCTATTTGTGGATGCTTTTGTATGAAAGCTTCATCTTCCCATGTCACATCTTCTCTGGGTAGGTTTTTCCACATGATATGATATTGTGTGATCACCCTTGTCCATAGACTCTTAGTGCATGTTTGGAGAATCACTTCAGGTTCCAAATGACTCTTCCCTCTTCATCAAACTTTGGTAACTATGTTTGGGCTGGAATCTTCTACCCAATGATTTTCGTCAAGCAAGAAACATGATAGATGGAATCTATTTTTTGTTGACTAAGATAACTCCAATTTGTATGCCACACTATCAATTTTCAGCGAGATCTTAGGACCATAATACTTTGGTGAAAATTTGGTATCCTTTCTTTTGCTGCTTCAAGGACATTTGTTATACGACTGCAACCTTATAATAACCCAATTTCCTACTTTAAAATGTTTGTCTCCCGTGTGTTGATCAACTTCTTGTTTCATTTGGTTTTGTGCCATGGCTAAATTCTTAAGACTAGAGAGTACCTCCTATTGGTGTTGATTGTGCTTGTCTATTTCTCAAACTTGTGGTCTCACTTTCAAGGATGAGGTGATGGATGGTGGAGGGCATCCATGCAATGTCATAAATGAAGACATTTTGGAACAAGCATAGAAAGATTGTGGCTGCTTATCAAAAATAAGGCAATGGAGATAACCTTCCAAGAACTTGTTGATCGCTTCTGTCTGCCCATCAAATTGGGGATGATATGACGAGCTATGAGCCAGCCGAGTACGAAATTAGGAGAGTAAATCAGTCCAAATATTCTAATAAATATAGGGTCACAATCACTTGCTATAATTTGAGGTCCCATCTAGCTTTTGAATTGTCTCCATAAATGTTGCTGCCATTGTGCTTGCTGCAAAAGGATGTGTGTTGCTTATTTCTTAGTACATGGATGTGTATGTCCTTTACGAATTGAAATTGTATTGTGTTCATCTTTCTTGGTACATGGATATGTATGTACACAATAATAGTAATATTAATACATCTTTGAATTTATCAGCATAAATTTCCTTTCTATGCCCATGTCTTTGATGGGAAATTGTTCTAGATAAAATCATTTATTTCGTTTGTGAGACTTTTTTTAATTGGTAAATTGAGGGTTTCTATTGGGGCCCTTACCCTCAGAAATTTTAAAAGGTTGTTACATTATGCTGAAAGAGAGAGGAGGGAGAGAGAGAGTAGAAAGAAGAGAAGAAAGGAAGAAAGAGGTGAAAGCCATGGAAGGCATATAAGATCCATGGAACGAAGATGACAAAAAAGGGAATAGAGAAGAAACAAAGCATAGGAAAGAAAAACGTTTAGCTCGAATCATTTTGTAATGACCCCAATTTGGGAATCATGCAAAATAAGGGTTTCCCAACAAACCGGTGAATTGCTACTGATATCTACTTCAATAAATCCCTTCTGAATGTGTAAACATGAGCCAAAAATCAAGGCACTGAATTAGGTACCTTTTCGTGCCAATGATGAGGGTCTTATGCTGATTTGTCAACCTTCGTATTTCTGATTTCCTGCACAAGATACAGCAGCTGTTCCCCTTATGAAAACCTCTCAAACCCTTGCAATTACTTACCAATATTATGCCAAAATATACAATTTATCACAGCATCAAATAACCATGAAACGAAGTGCAAATGGTTCAATGACCTTACCAATGAAGTCATCAATATTCAGAAAAATTACAGAATTAATTAGCAAGTCCAATAACCCTTATCCAATGATGCCAAAATGATTAGAATAAATCATAAAAAATCAACAAACCATTACATAAAATATATGTACCAATTCTAGGGCCTAAGAGCACTCAAAAAGGTCTTCCCAAGCTCCCCGAGTGGTTCGCCCCACTTAGAAAAATCACAGAAAAATATTCAGATTTTATTATGCCACAAATAGCTTCAAAATTTCCTCAAATCAGTGTGACAAATATTAGAAAAATATAATAATAATTCCAGAATTATTATTATCAAATTAGGGCATCCTTTGGCCACTCAAAAGGCCTTACAATCCTTCCCAACCTAGTCGCCCAACTTGGAGAAGTCACAATAAAATCAGAAATTAATATCCAAACCCAAGGAGAGGGTTTCCTTGTAGAGCAGCCCTCAAAGAGGGTCTTCCAGCCTAGGAGCCAAGTCATCCCTCCTCCAAGATCCTACAAACCTGCCAATGGCTTCTAAAAACCAGCCACTTGTCCAATCCGAATAATGGAGCTCGAATTGTAGCCCTTGATGTAGAACCACTCACATAGAAGGTATGAAGGTTTCCATCCTCACACCATATTCACACTTCTAAGGGTTTTGTCCTCAAAGTGCCTTAGCCAAGCTTGACATAATTGAGCAAAGATCCAATATCCAAAATAGCATAATCCTCCAATAGCACCTTCACTTTCCTTTTATATCCAACACCCCAAAAGTGGCACTCAAATAAGAAGGGAAACTCTCCCATTCAAATATTAAAAGAGCATGTCTTATAATTCCCTTTTAAGACTTGGGCACCCATGACCTTCAAAAAGTTCCCAACTTAAGTGGAAATTAGAGCAACAAGGTGTTTTTTATAACTCAAGTGCAAATTAGAATTCATAAAGTACCTTTTCATTAATTGTTTTTCAAGTGGGTCCCCCAACGTTCCCATTTCCTCTTTTCGTTTAGCCTTTTGGGAACAACTTAAGGCTAAGGACCCCATGTGTGCTTATGTCAAAAAGAGGGACATGACAGTCCTCCCTACCCAAAATTGCTTGTCTTCAAGCAATTGCAATATCCACAGGGGTGCCCCAACACTCCTTATGATGCACTGTCTACGTGTAACCTCTTGCCATGGGGAGAAGCTCCAAATGGATTCCTCATACTGCTGTACCTGTGTTTTGTGGGCTGCCCCCAAGAGCTAGAAGTGTCATTACCACCTCCCATATGCCTCTTATATCCCCAACCTACCAACTCTTTCCATACCGAGTTGTAAATGATGAAGCTCCTTTCCCTTATGCCCTTGTGAAATACAATATGTAGCCAAGAGTGATAAAAAGAAATGCATCCAAGGAATATTACCTTGCTGCTCCGGATGTAAAGGTCCCCTTCTCCTCCTTTTTTTGCTTGCACACTAAGGTGGCCACCTTTTAACAAATCTTGGGTAGCTCCTATATGCCTTGGAAGACTCATCCAATCTTGGAAAAAAGAAACAAACGAGTTCATTTTGAATCATACCTTGAAAGAAACTTTTACAACTTGCAATCCCTCTTGGATGGTACCTTTTATGTGCCTCATGTGCTCAACCATTGGCTGCCCCTTCTCATTGTTTTTATGCATGTGGGAAACAAAATAGGAGACAAAAGAATACTCATCATGCACCAAGAAGTAGCGCTATTCCATGCCTTAAACCTTTGCCCTTCGCTCATGCAACTTGTGCCCCAAAATATGGACACTTCCAGAATTTAATGATAGCTGTAAGTAGACAAGAAATTCAGTCATCTTGCTTATGTGTAGTGTCTGGAAAAGTGCCTCAAGATGAATCAAGATGTAGTGCTGCTTCGTGCCCTCAAACTTTGCCCCTTTCTCATTCAAATCATGCCCCCAAACATTGACACTTTCAAAATTCATGCACAACTGTAAGTACGCAAAACAAACAGTCATCTTACCCATGTGAAGGAGCTGGAATAGTGTCCCAACATCTGATTTCTCTGATTGAAAAGAATCAGATTCGATTGGTGCATTGTTTTTTCTGAGCAAGGGCTGTAGTATGCTTCTATTGTCATTTTTTTGCTCCAAATAGGGGCTGTAGTATCTCCCTTAACTCAGAAATTTTGGTGACAAAAAATTCAGACCTTATACCAAAAATTTCAGTTCCCTTCCTTGGCTGTACTATGCCACAAAATGTGCCCTTTGTGTATGATGTTAGCCATGAATGTAGCAAGACAATTTCAGAAATTTCCGGAAGAAAAGAGGACGAAAATTCTTCCAAAATCATACCCTGTAATTGGCTGTTCACCACTTGGGCCTTTGCCCAATCCAAGAGGGGTCTCATGTCCTCCTCAGTGCACTCCACATCACCCTTGTCATATGGAATAGGGTGCCTCTCATGGCACTTTTAGGGCTGCCTTTGCAAACTGAAATTTTTACCTCTTCCAATTGGCTGCTCATGTGTGGAAATCACCTCATTCCTTGCATTGCACTTTGCCATTGTAAGTGATCTCCCAAATGAACCTACACGTGGAATAAACAAATTAGAAAAAACAATGGCGTTTAGTAACACCCTTTTGATCCATTTATCAAACTCGAGGATCATGAGGTGCATCCTTTCTTGATGCCTTGGATTCCCATGGCAACTCTTCTTCATGCGGAATTCAAAAGAGGTGTTCATGTTACTCTTGCCATGGCTGTAGCAACTTCCTTTCCTTTTCATTCTTTACCTTATAGTGGCTGGAAACCGACTTATATACTCTCGAAACACCTCCATGGTGTTGAGGGGTGAGGAATGCAATTTCCTAGGAACCATGCACACCATGTGAACAAAAAATCTCAAGGGAAACAAACTGAAATTGCAAAAATCAGCAGTCAGTGAGTTACCAACAGCCCTTGCAATGATCCATGGGTCATAGCACTTGTCACCTAACACCACTCCCTTGATCAGCCAAATTGTTCCCTTGGTAAACCTACTTAAAACATAATAGAAGATGGCTGTATAAGGACTGTAACAGCCCTGAATGGCTTGCTTTTTCCCTCCCAACAACATATATCTTGCATAACTTGTACCTTGGGATCCCACATAGCAAGCTTTTACCACACCAACATAGGACAATGCATTATCTCTTATGTAGTGTGTCTTTCTATATGAAAACTGAATCATAATTGCTGTAGTTGATTTATTAACAACACATACCTCAACCATTGCTATTGGTTGTACCTTTCCACCTTGCATTCTTGCTCTAGTCACAACCATTCTATGTAGCATATAAAATACAATAAATAAATTGTGATGCTTACCAATTTTATGATTTTTTTGCATGCCTTTTAACATGCCCTTCACCTTGTCTCCATTCTTGGTATGATCCTCAAAAGGACCAAAATGTTGTGGGAGCATAGTAGGAAGGTTATGCCACAATTCCTTGCCATGAACACAATTGAATTGTTTACCTCCATGTGTTGTTCTGGAATTTACAGCAAGCTGAGAATGAGCATTAGCATTTGTAGTGTCGATCATGTTCGCCAATTTCTCCTTACCAATGTGCAAAATGGATTTTCCTTGGTTTTTGAAGCTATCATGTGGGTGTTTAAAGAACTTACCTTCCCCCTTAAACTCCTGTAGGTGTTGCCTAGCTTGGAAGGCTATCATCTTTGCCTCCTTTGCCCTACTTATCCACTTATCACACCTTATTTGGGTCCTTGCTATAGGGGTCAAGTTTTTTTCCTCTTTCCCTTCTTGGTGTGTGGTTTGTTTCGCTTCACAAGTGGCTGCCCCACTTGACTCTTCTTTCTTGGTGCCATTTGAAATTGCTTCTCTTGGTTCAACCATGTCTTTGCCCTCTATTTGCAGCTCTTTTTGTTCCTTAAATTTCATCAAACCCTCATCTTGCTGCCTTTGAATTTCTGGTTATTGTGGTTTCGAAAATTCAAACTTTGGTTGCCCTTTAGACAAATGAAAATTCGCCGTTGGCTGCCTCGGATTTTCTAATTTTAGGGCTTTAGAAAATTGATTCCATGGCTGCCCCTTGTACAACTGGAAACCCCTATTTGGTTGCTCCAACAATTATGAGAGGCTCTTGGGGTCTAGGGCTTATACCCATATACTTAACCAAATCATTGGGCCTTAATGCCCTTAGTTCTATTTGAAAATCTTGCATAGCTTGTAACACGTTCTCCAAAGCTTCTTCTCTTGTGCTCATTTTCATCCCCACATTTTGGATGGGAACTTTGTAATCTTCTTTTGGGAGAAACCTAGGCTTCCACATTGTTGTGTAGAAATCGAACCCCACAATTGGCCAAGAAGTTGGCTATGATACCACTGTAATGTTCCTAATTTGGGACAGTCATGCAAAATAAGGGTTTCCCAACAAACCAGTGAATTGCTACTGATATCTACTTCAATAAATCGCTTCTGAATGTGTAAATATGAGCCAAAAATCAAAGTGCTGAATTAGGTACCTTTTTGTGCCAATGATGAGGGTCTTATGCTGATTTGTCAACCTCCATATTTCTGATTTTACCCCACAAGATACATCAGCTGTTCCCCTTATGAAAACCTCTCAAACCCTTGCAATTACTCACCAAGTGAACTACACCACATGTTTTTCTCTTTCTCTAAATTTATCAATTGATTAGCTAAGTTAATTATAATTTTATAGATGTTTGTTAGTCTAGTTAGTAATAATTAAGTATTTGTATTCCCTTTTAATGTAAATTTATTTGTTGATATTAAAACTTGTTATTCCATGTAAACACTAAATTTGGTGGCCGTATAACCATATTTGCATTTTTTATGTTGTAAAATACAATAAATTTTTTTGTTAGACCGTATTAGATGCAAAGTGAAATTTTGGATAGTGTCAAAACTGTAAATGATTGTATATATGTTAGACCATATCAGATGCAAGGTAAAATTTTGGACAATGTCAAAATTGTAAATGATTATATAAATGTTAGACCATATTATATGCAAGGTGAAATTTTGGACTAAGTGTCAAAACTGTAAATAATTATATATGTGTTAGACCGTATCAAATGTGAGGTGTAATTTTTGACAGTGTCAAAAATAAAAATGATTATATATATGTTAGATTGTATCAGATGCAAGGTGAAATTTTGAATAGAGTGTCAAAACTATATATATATATATATATATATATATATATCACTGAACCATTTGCACTTTTGAATATAGTGTTAATTTTATAATCATTTTGGCATCTTTGGATAAGGGTTATTGGAGGAATCCTCATACTTAAATAATATAATTTTCCTGGATATTGGCGACTTCATTGGTAAGGTCATTGAACCATTTGCACTTTTGTTTCATGGTTATTTGATGTTGTGATATATATATATAACCATGAAACAAAAGTGCAAATGGTTCAATGACCTTACCAATGAAGTCGCCAATATCCAGGAAAATTATATTATTTAAGTATGAGGATTCCTCCAATAACCCTTATCCAAAGACGCCAAAATGATTATAATAAATCATCAAAAATCAACAAACCATTACATAAAATATGTACCAATTATAGGGCCTAAGAGCACCCTAAAAGGTCTCCCCAAGCTCCCCACTTAGAAAAATCACAATAAAATATTTAGAATTATCATGCTGCAAATGGCCTCAAAATCACCTCAAATCAGTGTGACAATTAGAAAAATATAATAATAATTTCAAAATTATTATTATCAAATTAGGGCATCCTTTGGCCACTCAAAAGGCCTTACAATCCTTCCCAACCTAGACACCCAACTTGGAGAAGTCACAATAAAATTAGAAATTAATATCCAAACCCAAGGAGAGGGTTTTTTTGTAGAGCAGCCCTCAAATAGGGGTGTTCAAGCCTAGGAGCCAAGTCGTCCCTCTTCCAAGATCCCACAAACCTGCCAATGGCTTCCAAAAACCAGCAACTTGTCCAATCAGAATAATGAAGCACGAAATGGAGCCTTTGGTGTAAAGCCACTCACATAGAAGGTTTCCATCCCCACACCTTATTCACACTTAGAAGGGTTTCGTCCTCCAAGTGCCTTAGCGAAGCTGACATACTTGAGCAAAGATCCAATATCCAAAATAGCATAATCCTCCAATAGAACTTTCACTTTCCTTTTATATCCAACACCCCAAAAGTGGTGCCCAAATGAGGAGGGAAACTCTCCCTTTCAAATATTAAAAGAGCATGTCTTATAATTCCCCTTTAAGACTTGGGCACCCATGAGCCTAAAAAATGTCCCAACTTAAGTGGAAATTAGAGCAACCAAGTACTTTTCATAACTCAAGTGCAAATTAGAATTCATAAAGTACCTTTTATTTAATTGCTCTTCAAGTGGGCCCCCCAACGTTCCTATTTCCTCTTTTCCTTTAGCCTTTTGGGAACAACTTAAGGCTAAGGACCTCATGTGTGCTTATGTCAAAAAAGGGGGACATGACACATTTCTTGATCTGAGAATCATCCGATTGGAGAAAGATGACTTCGTCGATTCCTTTCTTTTCTTGACCTTTGTACAACCATGAATCGAGGACTCCATTGCATGCATCCCAAGAAGTCAAGGATGCAGGGGAGAAGAGTACTCTGGAAGATAAATAGAATCTACAGACGGCTGCTCTGACAAGACCCCATTAATTCCCACTTGAGGGAGAGGATAGAAGGTCGAGGAAGAGCATAGCCATAATGTGCTGAAGAACAAGAAAGAGGTTCAGAAGTGGGGGCAACCAAGCTTGTAAGAGAATTTTTAGCATCTACAGGAGGAACTTCATTCGATGAAGGGACAGACTTAGAATGACAAACATTCTCCATTGCACAAATTGGACAAATGATGCAAATCTGGAATTAACAATGAATCCTAACTAGAAACAAATGTTTTATGATTTTTCCTCTTTAAACCCTAGTTCAAAAATTGCAAATTGCTGAAGTAATTATTCCAAACCCTAGCCAATAAATTCAGAATCATGTAGATGAATAAATAGGGCACAATACCATTCATTCGCTGTCAAATACCTGTCAAAATATTCAGATAATTACAAGATAAATACCTTATTTTTGTTGATTTTTCTGGATCACATGGCTGGAAAATTATATTAAAAATAGCAATAAAATATCAGAATATCTATGCAATAATCCAAAGTGTATTTCATGCTAGAATAGCCCTACAAACCCTCAAAACAAGCCCCAAAAGGGGGTTGCCCTAGCTGGGAATAATTATTATCTAAATGTAACTCCACGTAGCCCTAGAAAAGGGGTCTTCAATACCTGTAAATCCTGATTGCTGCCTTGTTTGGGTCCCAAACCCTAGTCGTCAACCCCCAAAAGCAAGTTGCCAACCTCTCAAGCCAATCACTGAACCCTAGGGTGAAGTCACCACCTTTCAAAATGATGAAAATCCTGCAATGGTGTCTAATACATCACAAACTGTCCAATGTTATCTGATGCAACCTTTGAATGAAGCTGCCCTGGCTGATTGTTGAAGGGTTTCGTCTTCAACTTCAGTCCCAATGAAGGTTTTCATCTCCAAAGGGTGCAAGCCAAGCGTTTTCATGATCGAACTCATAAATTCAGTCCATAAACATAACATAATCCTCCAAAATGAACCTTCATCCTCCTTTTATAACCTTTTCCACAAATAGCTCCCTCCCAAAGTGGGGTGCTCCACTTGGAGGAAAAATTTAAATATTTAAAAGCAACATCCTTATAATCTCCCTTAAGGGCTAACTTGCCCATGACCCTTAAAGGTCCCCTCTTTAAGTCAAAATCAAAAAAGAAAAGGGTGGCGGACATGAAGTGCCTTAGACATATTATTTTAAGTATTTATAAATACTTTTTATTGTAAATAATAATATTGTTATAATCTTGAAAAGGGGACATTACAGTCTGCCCTTTCCAAATTTGCTTGCCCTCAAGCAAATGCAAGTTCAGCCAAATAGCTATCTCTATAATACCTAAATCCCAAATTCATCCTTGGGAATTGTGATCCCATAATCTGGAAAAATTCTTACTACTTTCTCAGAACATCTGAAACTTAACCGCAGTGCAGCACTCCTGAAGTTGGTGCGCTTGTCAATTTCCTTCACCCTACACATTCCCCTAACCATGTGGGAAATGAGTATATTAACCTTCCAACATCTACCCACGATGAGCCTACCTTGCCCAATTGCTTTTCCCTGAATGCCAAATTCTGGAATTAGCTTGCTTTCTTTTTCATACTGTTCAAACTGCTCAGCTCCTGTATGAGATTGGCAAAAAATCGCCCACATGTTATCCACTCAAAAATACTCGGATAGTGCCCAACTATTTAGATCAGCCTTCACTTTTCCTACACTATTTTCCTGTCCTACAGTTCCTTCGATAGCTTGATCAGCACTATAAGAGCCTTGATTTGATCTTATCTTAACATCAACCTTTGGACCACTAATCAGATTGTAAATCAGATGATTAACGTCACCTTTCAAGACAGATAGTGGTGTTTCTAGAGCCCTTAATTTTTCTTCCTTCTGTCCCACTTCAGCCCCAAGTCGTTTCGGATCCTTACCCCATTTCTTGCCTTGTCGAATGTATTGACAGAGAGCAGTATAAAAAACTCTCTGCTTTATTTTGTAGCCAGCATTGTGGAACTCCCTCAAAACATCCTTAACTATATATATATATATTACCTGCTTCAGCACAGCTAATGACAAGTTTCTTTAAGCATGATTTTGAGATGCACTTCCCATTAATCTTCATGATTATATGTGCTTCTTTAAGCATCTTTCCTGAAACTGAAATATAAAATACATTTTCATGAAGAGTGTTTGGCAATAGACGCATATTGCACTTGAGCAGATTATAAACTTTAAAAACTTCTTCAGCCTTTTCATGCTTCCCTTTGCTGTATAAGCATTTAAGAGTGAGCTATAATGAAACTTATTGGAAAAAAAACATTCATTCTTTGTCTGCTGAAAGTAAGCTGTAGCTTCTTCATCACGATCATGATAAGCACAGAGGGCTAAAAGGTATCCATGCATCACTACATCGATCTTCAAACCCTTCCCTTTGAGGTCTTCCAGAAACTCGGGAGCTTTGGAGTAACCATGGTATGTTTGTTTACATTTAATGGCAGCTTCCAACATCTCCGAAGAACCAATGTCTTCAGATACCCTGCAAGTTTCCAGTAAGTCTGAAATAACTAATGCTTCAGCCGCTGCTATAGTAAGTCCAATTGCAACATCTATATCACTTGTTTTGTTTCTCAATTGCCCTGCACTTTTATCAAAAGACTTTATCTTGCAACTCTGTCTTTGTAATGAGTTCTGGACATTTCCCATAACAGTCCTTCGAGGAACACAAATTTCATTGTTCCATGTACCACGTGCAGAAGTAAGACTAGTTTTATTATCTAATAGTTCACATACTGTAGCAAAGAAAGCAGGATTGCAACTATCACCATAAATAGTAATATTTGTATTGTCCATTTGTTGGATATTTTCTGGGACATATAGCTCAGTACATGAAGTGGATTCATCTTGAATCGGGATCTTCTCTTCGGTTAAAAAGCCAAATAGCAGGACCTGTTTTGAAACAATTTTAGAGTTTTCAAAAATGTGGTTTATTGTCAAAATTTGATATTATATCAGTGGTGAAATCATTTTGAGTTTCCTTATGTATTCCTCTGGTCTGCACAAGTGACTAACTATCCATTTTTATTGCCGAAGAGAACCTTTTTGCACATGCTTCTATGCTTTCTGGAGTGTGAGCTCCACCCAAATAGAAAATCAGTTCACTGGATTCAGCATTTCCAGTTTCTTCCATATTACAATGTTCATGGTGCCTCACATATGAATCAGAAATAACCTGTGCACGGCCAGGGATATTGGCCACTGCAAGCCCTTTAATGAAGGAATCCAGTAAGTATCCTTCGCAAGTTGCTCTCTCTTGCAGATCAAATCCTTTGGACTGTCCAGCTCAACTTGGCAAAGAATAACAGAGGGCAACAGCTAGGCCTGCATTTATTTGCTGATGATCACCGGCCAAACCTAGTTTCAAACAACCCAGCCTAGCAGGGTTTAATGGTGATAGTTTGTGGAGAGGTACCAGCAAAGTATTTGAATCCGAACCATTCACGTTGTGTCCCAACCTTGCAGCTGTAATTATATCGCTCATAACTGTATCCGCATTGATGTGGAATGGTCTTTCAACTAGGCTAGCAATCTGAGAAGAAGAAAAGCCAACCTGTTGGTCAAAAAGGACCTCTGAAATTAAGCTTCAGTCATCAACATGAATAAAAAGGTCAACTTTATCTTGCTGCTTAAACTGAAATACTCCGGTCAGAATGCACTTGATCCTTCCCTGCACAAATAGTTCCAATTCCTTTCTTGCCTTTAGACAAGTCAGATTTGCTCTCTTCACTTTCTAGTGAGCGGTGGTCAGTTCCTTCTTTGATCACATTAAACCTTTTCATAATCATGGTCATGTCAGCAGCTGTGTCACACCATGCATCTCCATTATCCCCTGTGGGAATGACATAGTTGTGTATTGGTTTCATTGCTTGTGTCCCCATATCACCAAGGTCCCATACGTCAAAGCAATTCGGAATTTGAATCAAATTACCGGTATGCCCTCGGTTGCAAGGGGTAACCTTGACCCTATTACCAATTCTAGCATGCTGTCTATGATAATCAGAATTCTGAAATGGCCTAATATGAAACAGCAAACCTGAAATATGATTTTCCTTATCATACCTTGGGCTGTACTCAAGTTGCTTACCCTTCTTTGAGTTCTTTTAGGTGTTTCTTTGCTTGCATAGCTAACAACTTCGCCTCCTTTTCCCTTCTTAGCCAATCATCAGACCTCCTTTGGGTCCTTATCACATCTTCCGTGCTTAATTGCAAGGTAGCTGGTTTCCTTTCAGCCCTAGGATCCACTTTTGTTGATGGTGGTGCATCATTAAATTCTGCCTCATATATGTAATATCTGCCCTTCCTTTCCGCTGAACTCTTTGGGCAATCAGCCAATGACGTTTCCTTTTTCAAGATTTCTTCCTTGGTTTCCTCATTCCTTTGCTCCTTTGTAGGGTTCTAGAATTCAAACCTTGACTTTTTCATTTTCTGGATCTTTTGTGGTGATGAAGTATTCATCACTTCTGTTGGTTTTTTTCTTCTTCTTCGGGAGACTTTGGAGGTCTAGGGCTTAACCCTACAAACTTCATCCATGCCTTGGGACCGATTGCCCTTAGTTCTCGATGAGATTTTTGCATAGCTTACAACATCTCTTCCATGGCTTCTAGTGTTGTCTTCATCTTTCTATCACTGCCCTGCATAAAGAAGAGTCTACAAACAACTTGCTTCCCACAACTGGCTAGAAAATGGCTCTAATACCACGGTAATGTCCCCAAATTGGACAAATGATGCAAATCTGGAATTAACAGAAAACCCTAACCAACAACAAATTATTTTTTATTTTTCCTTTTAAAACCCTAGTTCAAAAATTGCAAATATTCCAAACCCTAGACCCTAAATTCAGAATGTTGTAGATGAATACATAGGGCACAATACCATTCATTCACTATCAAATACCCATCAAAATATTCAGATAATTACAACAAAATAAATACCTTAATTTTGTTGATTTTTCTGGATCAAATAGCTGGAAAATTATATTAAAAATAACAATAAAATATCAGAATATTTATGCAATATTCCAAAGTGTATTTCAGGTTGGAATAGCCCTACAACCCTCAAAACAAGCCCCAAAAGGAGGTTACCCTAGCTGGGAATAATTATTATCTAAATGTAACCTCACATAGCTCTAGAAAAGGGGTCTTCAATACCTGTAAATCCTGATTGCTGTTTTGTTTGGGTTTCAAACCCCAAAAGGAGGTTACCCTAGCTGGGAATAATTATTAACTAAATGTAACCTCACATAGCTCTAGAAAAGGGGTCTTCAATACCTGTAAATCCTGATTGCTGTTTTGTTTGGGTTTCAAACCCTAGTCACCAGCCCCCAAAGTAAGTCGCCAACCTCAAGCCAATCACCAAACCCTAGGGTGAAGTTGCCACCTTCCAAAATGATGAAAATCTTGCAATGGTGTCTAAAACACTGCAAACTGCCCAATGATATCTGATGCAACCTCTGAATGAAGCTGCCCTAGCTGAATGTTGAAGGGTTTCATCCTCAACTTCAGTCCCAATGAAGGTTTTCATCTCCAAAGGGTGTAAGCCAAGTGTTTTCATGCTCAAACTCATAAATTCAATCCATAAACATAACATAATCGTCTAAAATGAACCTTCATTCTCCTTTTATAACCTTTTCCACAAAAAGCTCCATCCCAAAGTGGGGTGCTCCACCTGGAGTTAAAATTTAAATATTTAAAAGCAACATCCTTATAATTTCCCTTATGGGCTAACTTGCCCATGACCCTTAAAGGTCCCCTCTTTAAGTCAAAATCAAAATAGAAAAAAGGTGGCCGACATTAAGTCCCTTAGACATATGATTATTTTAAGTACTTAGAAATACTATTTATCGTAAACAATAATATTATTCTAATCTCGAAAAGGGGACATTACAGCATAGGCATCATGTGATGAAGAACAAGAAAGAGGCTCAGAAGCAGGGGCAGCCAAGCTTGTAAGATAATTTTTAGCATCTACTAGAGGAGGTTCATTCGATGAAGGGGAAGACTTAGAATGACAAACCTTCTCCATTGCAACAGGGGAAGAGTCAATCTCAAAATTAGGCATGCTGTAAGATGGTTTCACCAAATGGTGTTGACACTTTGGATCATGCCACCAGATTGAAGACTTTATTTTCCTTTTGAAGCCTCCACCAAGACCAGCCTCTTTATCAGTGGCCCTTGCAGGGTAGTTGAAAACAAAGTGTCCATGAATGAAGCAGGACCAGCACCTAAAAGCCACATGCTTGTGGTCCAACTTTTGTTTCCAAACTCAATTTGCCACAAATTCTGGCATAGGTAGTATAACACCGCTGATATGTTTCATATGAGCAGCATTGAAAAAGCCTGAGGACATCCTTGATTGTAGAGAAGCTAGAAATAGTTCAGAAATGTAGAGAAAGGCTTGGGAGTCTCACCCAAACAGGAGAGAGGAAATACTGTGCACATAGGGGTCAAAGGATAGAAACCAGGGTTTCAAGAAAAGCCCTGCTCTTCCCCAAATCCAAGGACTAGATTTGAGGATGAACTGTCTATCCTCCGCTGTGTCAAACACCATGATAAAGAAGACCTTAGCGCAGGGGTTTCCAAGAGGTGGAAACCCATTTGTGGAGGTCTGCATGCTTGGGCCATAGTCCATTGAAGCGGAAATTAGACCATGTTCACTGAAAAAACTTCTTGATTTGTTGTATCTTACCCCAGATTGACAATAGGGGTTTCGTCTGGAATCTCCACAAAAAAATGACCCTAGGAAGAAGAACCATAAGCAGCTGATGCAGCCTGAGGGCGGAGCTGGGGCACCCTCAAATGCAGCTGCAGTTTCTCAACGGCACCTTTGAAAGATAGGGGGGCCCAGAGATGCAAATGAAGGAGCTGCAGAGGAATCGAATTGCAGAACACCAGGAGAGGGACAGCAAAGATGGAGGAAGTTTTGAAGGGGAAGGTGGAAAGAAAACCGCTGCACTCGCAGCAAGTGCAGAGTGGGAGGAGCGGAGATGAACACAAAACCATTCATCAGTAGGCCTGGGTGAGATCAAAGGTGCAGAGGGAAGGGAGGCACAGGAGTGAGCAGGAGAGAAACGACTGTTGGAGTGCCGAGGAGCTTGTATATTGGAAAAAGATACCTTATGAGACAGTTATTAGGAATATTATATTGAATTTTCTTTTCATGAATACAACCTTTGGATTTGCTATCTTTTTCCTGATGTAATTTTATGACCAGCAAAGTCTCGTCATATTATGCTCGACTGTTGAATTTTACTGTATTATTAAATTATGGACAGTGTGCTTTATGAATAAACTATATTTGCGTGCTTATTGCTTGGTACATGGATGTGTATAAAGACAATAACAGTAATATCAATACAACGGTGTTGAATTTATTAGCATAAATTTCCCTCTATGGCATGTTGATGGGATATTATTCTAGATAAAATCATTCATTTGCCTTGTGAGACTGTTATTAGGAATATATTAAATTGAATTTCCTTTTCATAAATACAAACTTTTGATTTCATATTTTTTTCTTGATGTAATTTTATGACGAGAAAAGCTGTCATATATCATGCTCCCAAGTGTTGAACTTTATCATATTGTTTAAGTATGGACAGTATTCAGTATTTTATTTAATATGCTAACTCACGAACACCACTTTGCATATCCAGCGAGCAACAATGAGACTGGATGGAGATTTTGCATTTGGATATGCGAAGGCAGAGATTGGTGTCCATAGATTGGTGCGGATCTCTCCTTTTGACAGTGCAAAGCGGCGGCATACTTCATTTGCTGCTGTAGCTGTGATTCCAGTCTTAAATGATACTTCTTCACGGTTCCAGATCAATGAGTCTGATCTTCGTATTGAAAGGTTCCGATCTGGTGGTCCAGGTGGCCAGCATGCTAACACAACAGATAGTGCTGTCCGCATTGTTCATATTCCAACAGGAATTACAGCTACATGCCAAAATGAAAGGTATATGTGAGATTCAGAAAACATTTTTTTAATATCAGGGTCATGTTTGGGAAACACCTCTTCAGAAATTCCAAAGCCAGAGAATTATAGGAAACCTAGTGTTTGTTATAAATTTCGAAACCAATGTGCATAACATGATTATGTAGTTTAAGATCCATCACTTCTGGGTGTTTCTTAGTTGTGCACTCAGATGCATTTGCCTATGAAAAGTAGTAGGAGAAAATCTGCAATATCCAAAAGAGATTACCCAGTAACTGAGTGAATTATATATGGTCTATGTTGTTTGGATACGGGTACGGGTACATGGGTACGCCATTTTTCAAAAACCTTGATTTGGATACACTGTGGGTATATATATATATATATAAACAATGCATATTACTAATTTTTTTTAGTAAAACACTTGAAAATACATAGTGTTTGTTTATTCATTGGTTCGAAATGTTCAAAGTAGACATTGCAAATACATTCAAAATTCAAATCTAGAATAAATCATGAATCATCTAGATTCAGATTGTCCTCATATTCATAATCTTGAATGCCACTCCCACTAGCTCCACTTGGACCACTTGGACAACTCCCACTAGCTCCACTCTCCACCCCTCGTGTAGAATTCTCTTGATTGTCATTGACATCATCAACACCAAGTAATGAAAGTTCGGCAAATGTAGATGCGGAGGCATCCAAGTCTATTTTCTCTGAAAAGATATCCCAAAGTTTGTTAGGCCCTCGCATATAGTCCTTAGATTTGTGTGAAAGGAGGCGCAAATTGGAATGCACAAATACCAAATCCTCAACCTTCTTGGATGCCAACTTGTTTCTTTTAGCAGAATGGATAAATCCATATATACTCCACTTTCCCTCTGTTGAAGAATTACTAGCCACCTGTCACAAAAAAAGGTTGTTAATTGTTAGAATTTTCGAATTTAAAATTTGTAACAATGTAAAATAAATGTCAATAACTTAATATATTTTTTGATTTAATTCAAATTGAATACCTGTTAGAGAATTTTGATTGTGATAGGTCATAGGTACTTGGCATCATGGCCATGTACATACCACCTCTTGATTGGAGACAAGTTGGATTTGTCAAAAAGAGCTTCAATTTCTCCCATGCTGCCCTTTGAAGCTACAAACATATCCATTTCATTGCAGATTGCACTAGCTACGGATGGATCAGGAAAAAGCTTTTTGAATGCTTGCCTAGTTTCATTTGCAACCTCTACATCATCGTATGGTGGTTGCCTATTAGGTAGCCGAAGTATTTCGTTGCTATAATATTTTGGATTGAGAGCATAAGCAAGGAGATGTAATGGGGTGGTCATTTTATTCCACCGCTTCATGACCAAAGACTTGATTTCATTATAAAATGTTTCTTATGGATCTTGCTCTTTCTTTTGTATGATCTCTCCCATACTTTCAAGCATGGAGTCAATCCCATCATAAGCCTCTCCCATGCAAGCTGCATCTGTATCCGTAAATCGGATCATAGATATAATAGGCTCTATAAAATTGAGCACATTTCAATCTTGTTCCACCAATTATTATCAAGGATCCATGCTTTGATCTTATTGGCTTTTTCGATGCTGATGGTGCTTGCTTGCCTCCACACACTCCAAACGTTGCTAGTCACCATACTGTTCAGTGCCTCTTCTACTTTCACAAGTCGTCTTAAGACAAGCATGTGAGAGGCAAATCTAGTCTCAACAATCTACAAAAAGAAAATAAGACTTATAAGTTTGATAGTCCAAACGTTGATAAACAACTAGAATTAATTATTATATAGTTAGAACTTTAAAAGTAAGAATTTGTTCTTGAATCTCTTACCTTCAACAACTCCAACTTTGAGAATTTCCTAAAGATGGCCTCAGACATGTGATGATTTGTGACATGTTTGAATGTCATTGGCCTCTGCATAAACTTGCTCCATCTATTGGATTTTGCCAATCTTTTGCACCATCAAGTTGAGGGAGTGGACAATACAAGGTGTCCAAACTATGTGTTCGTATCTGCCCTCTACAATCAACCTAGCTGCTCTGCAATTCTTTGCGTTGTTCATGATGACTTGGACAACATGTTGGGGACTCGCAGACTCAATAGCATCTTTCAATTCACCCTCACATTCCACCGTCTTCAGAAACATTGCCTCTTTAGGGCCTATTGCAACATTGATCAAGGGCCTATTTTGAGCATCTTTCCATCCATCTGAGACAATGGACACTCCTGAATCTTTCCACGAATCTCTAATTGGCTGCAAAGAAGTGTGAATATGTTCTACTTCCTTGGCTAAGAGTTCAGTGTGAACCTTCTCATAATTAGGGCCTTTGTAACTTTGTGGAGCTTCATTGACTGCTTTCAACATTTGTTGCCAATAAGGTGACCTCAAAACTTTGAAGGGCAGCCCACATGCATAAATGCATCTAGCAACCAACTCGTTGGCAATGTCCTTTTCGACATTGAATGCTTTTTCTAATGGTACTTTTGATTTTTTTCATGAAGTGACATCTGTCTCATCATTTGAGGGTATTGCAACTGAATGAGCTCAAGTTTGACTTTCAATGAAATGATGACTTGCACCTGGAGGTGTTATGGGTGGTCTTCCTGATCTGCCTCTTTGGAGAGGTATTGTTCTAGAACGACTTCTTGAAGCAACTGTTGCATCTGCATGTTCTTGCTCTTTCATGTACTCAACCATTTTTGACTTGGGAATTTTGTTACACTTTTTGGCTCTTGGAGGCCCATACCCAGTGAAATGAGTTTTGACCCGAATATACGAGGACGTGTATGTGGTATGACAATCATTGCATATCCACACACGAGTCCCACCACTAGCAATGGTCTCAAGTATTGTCACATGTTTCCAAATAGGGGAAGCAAGTTCATATTTCACTTGAAGCGAGGTTTCATCCCGGTTTGCTTCATCGTGCCCTCCCCTTGGAGTTGAACTGGATGCCATAGAAATTCTAATTATCAAATTAGAACCAAGCAAAAAAATAAATTATAATTATACAATATACATTCTAATTTTTTAAAACTTTATGTAAAACTAAAAGTAAAAAATTTAAATAATAACTATGTGTCTGATTCTCAAGATCTCATTACGCATAATGTGCGAGAGAAGAGCATACGCAGAATTTAGGGTTGAATAAAAAAAGTATATATCTGATTTTTTTTTAAATTTTCAATTATAATATTTATGGAAAAATTAAAAAATAAATTTAATGCAGCAAACTTTGTTTTTGATTCTCAAGATCGCATTACGTGCGAGAGAAGAGCATAAGCAGAAGTTAGGTTTAGATAAAGTATACATTTGATTTTTTTTTAATTTTTAAACTTTCAGTTTTAATATTTACGGAAAAATTAAAAAAATAAATTTAGTGCGGCTAACTTTGTTTCTGATTCTCAGGATCGCAATACACGCGAGAGAAGAGCATACACAAAAGTTAGAGACTTAGATTAAAAAATTAAACATAGTTTTAATGTTGGAAATGTGACAACAAAGTTGAAATTACATTTTTGAAATTTTGAATTAATTTACTAAATGAAGTACTCTGTAGCAAATGAAATGCAAAATGCAAAATAAAAAAACGTGAAAGAACTGAAAAACCCCTGTTCAAAGTTCAAACAATAGCTGCCTTTACAAATTTGAAATTCTTCTTCCTTGCAAAGTGCCAATGGCTGCTTACACAAACGATTGTCGATTTCTCCTAATAATCAACAATGACAAATGAAACAACTCGCACCTTCAAATAACTGCTACACTTCTTGCAACTGCTGCAAACTTCTTACAAATTAATTCCTCCTTGGCACATTCAACCTTGGAATGACAAACTACAAACTCCTTGGTAGTTGCTAACTGTTGCTGTGAACTCAAAACTATAAGCTAACTACTGCAAACTCAAACTGGAATTGGAAGCTAACTGTTGCGTGCAAACTGAAAAATACGTATGGATGGAAGCTTTTTTTTTTTTAGATAAGCGTTGCAAACTCACTCTGGTGTGTTCTTTAGAGTGAGGGAAGCTGCTTTTATAACTTTTGGCCATGATTAAGTTTTTTTTTTAATAAAATATTTAAGAGTTTTTTTTTGGTTAAAGTCACCGCATACCTGGGAAAACTACCGGAGACGTCTCGGGCACACCCGATGATGTCCAAAACAATTTCGAAAATGTCTGACATTTTTTGCACTGTTCCAGACGTCATCGGGCGTGCTTGGGACGTCTCCGTACTGGAGGCATACCTAGGCAACTGTTTCCAACACTGTTTCGGATGTCACCTGGTGTGCCTCGGATGTCTCCGTACCGGAGGCGTACCCAGGCAAGATTCATGGGGGGGTGGGCATTTCTTGCAATGTAGTATTTGGTGTCTGAGAAAATCTATGTATGAGAAAGTATATTTGATCTTTGCAAGTTTTATTAATTTTTATCACTGAATGCTGGCTAGTATGACCTAAATACAGAGAGAACATGCAACTCACAAAAAGGCCACAATAGCTTTGGTATTTAAGCTCAAAGGTAATTATAAAGGGAGTGTTGTTTTGCAGGTTATTTTAATATAATTGCAATAAATTATCATGGGTTTGTACTAACTAAGAATCCATAAACTATTTATGATGAAATGGAGATGTTAATAGTTCCACACTATTAGTTATTCAGTTGGCAGAAACTCAAGACTAGATTTCAGCTGTGTTGCAGGAATCTCCCCCCCTGACGTCCCCTGCCTGGAGACGCCTCCACCTAGGAGATGTCCCAGGCACAACTGGATGTGTCTGTGACTATGCCCGAAGTTGTTCTGCAGGTTATTTTAATATAATTGCAATATATTATCATGGGTTTGTACTAAGAATGCATAAACTATTTATGCTAAAATGGAGATGTTAATAGTTCCACACTTTTAGGTATTCAGTTGGCAGAACTCGAGACTAGATTTCAGTTGTGTTGCAAGAATCGCGCCCCTGCCCCCTCCCCGATGTCCCCTTCCTAGAGACGCCTCCGGCACGAGGATGCCCAGGGCACGCCCGGGACTTCCCCGATCGTGCCCATGCATTTTCGGCAGGTTGAAAACGTTGATGAAAATTAAAAAAATTCTTAAAAAAAATAAAAATAACCCTAAAAGCTTCCTCACCCTAAAACGTTGCTAAAAGCTATAAAACAAGCCCCCTCCCTCGTAAGACCACACCAAGTTATTGAACTTTGTTGCTATTGCTAATTTGCTAGTGATAGACTGTGATTGCAGAATCCATATTTGTTTGGAGTTTCATTTGCTTTGCCAAGGAGAAATTGTCGATCAACGATTCAACAGAGATTGTTTGTGGAGGGCGGAGGTAGCAATTGCCACTTTGCAGGATTTTCGTGAGTGAAGGCAGCCGCAACTACAGTGATTTATTATTTTTCAATTCTTTCAAAGTTTTTTTTTTTCCTATTTCACTAACATTTGTTACTACATTAAAATTTTAAATAATAAAATTAAAAATATTGTTTAGTGTTTAGTTTTTTTAATTTTAAAATTTAATCTAAGCCTTAGCTAACTTAAATTTATTTTATTTTATTTTCCCATAAATACTAAATATAAAAAAATAAAAATAAAAATAAAAAATATTGTTTAGTGTTTAGTTTTTTAAATTTAAAAATTTAATCTAAGCCCTAACTTAAATTTATTTTATTTATTTTTTTCCGTAAATATTAAAAATAAATTAATGTATATTTTCTGTCTATTTTTTTTTAATTTTAAAATTTAATCTAAATCCCTAAGTTGTAATTGCATTTAATTTTTTTTTTGGTAAATATTAAAAAAAATCAAATGCATATTTTTTGTCTAAGATTGAAGTTTCTAACCCTAACTTTTGCGTATGCTCTTCTCTTGTGCATAATTGCGATCATGAGAATCGGAAACAAAGCCACATTGTGACATTACATTAAATTTTTATTTTTCTCGTAAATATTAAAATTCCAAGTTTAAACATTTAAAAAAAAAAACAAATGTTTATTTTTTTTATCTTAGTTTCTAACCCTATCTTCTACATATGCTTTTCTCTCGTGCGTAATTGCGATCGTGAGAATCAGAAACAGAGTTAGTTATTAATTTTAATTTTTAATTTTTGGTTTTACATAAAGTTTTAACTTTTGAAAAATTAAAATGTATATTGTAGGATCTCTATGGCATCCAGTTCAATTCCAGGATGAGGGCATGATGAAGTAAACCGGGTTGAAACCTCACTTCAAGTGAAATATGAACCAACCTCCCCTCTTTGGAAACCTGTGACGATACTTGAGATCGTTGTTGGTGGTGGGACTCGTGTGTGGGTATGCAATGATTGTCATATCACATACAAGTCCTCATATACTTGGGTCAAAACTCATTTGATTGGATATGGGCCATTGGGTATCAAAAAGTGTGATAAAATTTCTAAGACATAAATAGTTGAGTTCATGAAAGAGCAAGAACAAGTAGATGCAGTATTTACTTCAAGAAGTCGTTCTAAAACAATACCTCTCCAAAGAGGCAGATTAGGAAGACCACCCATAACACCTGCAACTGCAAGTCATCATTTTATTGAAAGTTAGTTCGAGCTAATTCAGTTGCAATACCCTCTGATGATGATGCAAATGCCACTTCACAAAAAAAAACCAAAAGGACCATTGGAAAAAGCTTTCAATATTGCTGATGAGTTGATTGCTAGATGCATTTATGCATGTGGGCCGCCCTTCAATGTTTTGAGATCGCCTTATTGGAAACAAATGTTGAAAGTGGTCAATCAAGTTCTACAAGGTTACAAAGGCCCTAACTATGAGAAGGTCCGCACCATACTCTTGGCCAAAGAAATAGAACATATTCACACTTCTTTGCAACCAATTAGAGATTTGTGGAAGGATTCAGGGGTGTCCATTATCTCAGATGGATGGAAAGATGACTGAAATAGGCCTTTGATCAATGTTGTTGTAGTATGCCCTGAAGGGGCAATGTTCTTGAAGGGAGTGGATTGTGAGGGCGAAGTGAAAGATGCTCAGTTCATTGCAAACATTTTGATAGAGGCTATTTAGTCTGTGGGCTCCCAATATGTATTCCAAGTCATTACGGACAACATAGAATTGCAAAGCAGTTGGGTTGATTGTAGAGGGTAGATACGAGCACATAGTTTGGACACCTTGTGTTGTCCACTCCCTCAACTTGATGCTGCAAAAGATTGGCAAAATCCAATGGATAGAGCAAGTTTATGCAGAGGCCAATGGCATTCAAACATTTGTCACAAATCATCACATGTCTCAGGCCATCTTTAGGGAATTCTCAAAGTTGGAGTTGTTGAAGGTAAGAAATTCGAGAACAAATTCTTAGTCTTACTTTGGAAGTTCTTAATTTTGAAATTCTAACTTTTTAATAATTAATTTTAGTTGTTTATGAACATTTACAGTTTGGACAATTAAACTTATAAGTCTTATTTTTGTAGATTGTTGAAATTAGATTTGCCTCTCACACACTCGTCTTGAGACTTGTGAATGTAAAAGAGGCACTGAGCAGTATGGTCATTAGCAATGTTTGGGGTGTGTGGAGGCAAGCAAGCAAGCAAGCACCATTGGCATTGCAAAAGCCAATAAAATCAAAGCATTGATCCTTGATGATAACTGGTGGACCAAGATTGAATATGTGCTCAGTTTTACTGAGCCAATTCTATCTATGATCCGATTTACGGATATAGATGCAACTTGCATGGGAGAGATTTATGATGGGATTGATTCCATGCTTGAAAGTATGAGAGAGATCATACAAAAGAAAGAGCAAGACCTAAAAGAAACATTTTATAATGAAATCAAGTCTCTGGTCATGAAGAGGTGGAATAAAATGACCACCCCATTACATCTTGTTTATGCTCTCAATCCAAAGTATCATAGCAATGAAATACCTCGGCTACCAAATAGGCAACCACCATATGATGATGTAGAGGTTGCAAATGGAACTAGGCAAGCATTCAGAAGGCTTTTCCCTGATCCATCTGTAGCTAGTGCGATTCGCAATGAAATGCGCATGTTTGTAGCTTCAGAGGGCAGCATGGGAGAAATTGAGGTTCTTTTTGACAAATCCATCTTGTCTCCAATCAAGTGGTGGTATATACATGTGGCCATGATGCCAAGTACCTACTACCTATTGCAATCAAGATTCTTTCACAGGTATTCAATTTGAATTAAATCAAAAATTATATTAAGTTATTGACATTTTTTTTACATTATTACAAATTTTAAATTCGAAAATTCTAACAATTAACATTTTTTTGTGGCAGGTGGCTAGTAATTCTTTAGTAGAGCAGAATTGGAGTACATATGGATTTATCCATTATGCTAAAAGAAACAATTTGTTATCCAAGAAGGCTGAAGATTTGGTATTTGTGCATTCCAATTTGTGCCTCCTTTCACACAAGTATGAGGACTATATGCGAGGGCCTAACAAACTTTGGGTTATCTTTGCAGAGAATATGGACTTGGATGCCTCCACATCTACATTTTCTCAAGTTTCATTACTTGGTGTTGATGATGTTGATGACAATGAAGAGAATTCAACACTAGGGGTAGAGAGTGGAGCTAGTGGGAGTTGTCCAAGTGGTCCAAGTGGAGCTATTGAGTTTGGCATTCATAATTATGAATATGAGGACAATCTAGATGAATTATGATTTATTCTAGATTTACATTTTGAAAATTTGAATGTATTTGCAATGTCTACTTTGAACATTTTGAATCAATGAATGAACAAACACTATATTTTCAAGTGTTTTACTAAAAAAATGAGTAATATGTATTGTTTATATATACATATATAGACGTACCCACGGCGTATCCAAATCAAGGTTCTAGAAAAATGGCATACCCATGTACTTGTGTCATACCCATACCCGTATCCAAACAACATAGGATTTCAGTTATGAGATACATTTGCTGTTTGAAATTTGAGGTGTATATTTTTTTGATAAGGTAAAAAAAAAATGTATCCATTGCATCAGAAAAATAAGCATGAATCCATACAAAATAACCTAGTACAGAAGACTTTATCAGGGAGATGACAGCACTGGTAGGTAAAAATATAATAATTACTATTGCTTTGGAGGATAGTTATTAGGACAGTCTTCATTGTATTCTTTGCATCTTCACATTCTAGACAACTATATACAAGAAACTTACCATAATTAGTCCTTCCACATCCTTTTGCATCAAAAAATCACCCACTTTGCGTTCATATGAGGTTCAACAATAGTTAGGTGAATACATTCTTGCCTGGGGAGTGAGAGCCAAAATGTGGCTGCCAACCTGCCTAAACTTACTCCCCAACTACATGCATGAAACATAACCAAATAAATAAATACTATAGGGAAGAGGATCATTTCATCCAAGGAGACCAGATTCCTCCATTTGTAGCCCACAGTAGTCTTTTAATTTAATCTTGATGGGTCCCTACCTCCTCATTGGAGTCAGGGACAGAGATAGGATAATTTACAGGGCCTTTCATCATTTCTTCTTCTTCAAAAATCATACCTGCCATGGCATCTGCTAAACCAGGATTCTCCCTATTCTGCTGTCCAGTTTTCTTTGTGTCAGTTCATGGGCTCTCATTGCATCAATCTTCTTTACTTGGATAATCTTCTCTCTAACCCCTGCCTTCTTCATTTTCTTTATCCTCTCAATTCTGCTCATCACCTCAAGCTCCAACTGCTATAGAAATTCACGGTCTGCCATTGTGTTACTAGCACTGAATAATATTGTCTGCACCCCAATTAGCTGGGCTATCTCCAATGTCTCGATTCTTTGAGGAGACTGCTCTGGATATCTCATTCCCTGCACACAATCCACAGAGGCTCCTTCACCTAGCAGAGAAGGGCACTGAAAAGATTCATAGAGGCCCATTTCAAAAGTTTCTCATCTTTAATTCCCTCAATCAGAGCATACTTCTAGAATTCCAATGCTTGTTCTGTAGTTATTCAAGTGTTTCTGTCTAGGAGCTCTTCGTCCTCCAACTGTTGTTTTAGTTTTAGGTCCTCAATTAGACCCACAAAAGAAGAGTGGACATCCTTCAATGAATAATAATTGATCATTCTCTTTTTCTGCTCTCAAAATATTTTTAGAGTATTGTTTCCCCTTCAGTCTTGAAATTCTTTGAAAACCAGATACCTCATCAAAGTCCATTGGAGAAGCCATAACGTCCTGAATAGGGAGCTAAAAAATCACATTTATGGTTATCAATGAGTTAGTATGTTCCTGTTGTCAACCTGGAGCTGCGCCCTGATTCGAGGACATGCGCGAAACGGCCAGTCCTCTATCCGGCTGAAACAATGGGATCTTCTCACGAGGGTGGGTGCCTCAATAGTGAGAAGAACCTCCAGAGAAGGCTGGTTCATGTATGATGTATCAATGAAGATTCCTACTCTATGCTGCTGACTACCATGGAAAAGGGAGAAAGAAAACTTAAAGGGGAAATCCTACCTAAAAGGGGGTGATACACCAGAATTATGATCCTACTCAGCTTAGAACCTTGAACACTGAGCGAACAAGAGAGAAGGAAGACCTTAGACTTCAATTAATTACTTGTGCATAAGTATTTCATGCAGAGGTTCGGTCCAATGACTAAAACTTGAGGGAAATGGTGGAGAGAGGTCTGATAAAAGACACTTTGCAGCCGCCTAACATCCACTTACAGTCTCAGCAAAAGACAATAAAGAACACTTTAACATGACCTGCACAAGGGCAATATAGCAACTAGGTACGAAACATAATTTGGGAAGGGAGAAAACTCTATCACTTATGCAAATTGCTGAAGAAATATACACTATGCCACGCTTGAAATCTAAAAGTACAGTCCTTATTGATCGAAGAGGTTACACAACTCTTAATGGCAGAGTTTGGTCTAACCAAGAGAAATTGGATGATTTTTAAACAAGGCTGAAAGCCATTATATAGCAAATTACAAGAGGCCAAAGATAGGCGTATAAACTTGAAGAGAAAGATTTACTTTTGTTAACTCCAAGCTTTACTTGGCCTTAAAATAAAATATATTTTCCCTTTTGTCCTTGCATATCTTTGTTATGAACCGCCCCACCTCCTTTTGCATGGAAATCTTCTAGTGGATGCGGCGTTCGATTAATTAGTCAACTCTAAATATGGACTAGTCAACTCCTCGTTCGAACTCGGAACTCCTGTTGAAGCCAGATTTAGTCCTTCGGATGCATGCGCTGAATGAAGATGAACAGGGCTTTAATGATCAGTCAACTGAAACTTTGACCGTTTATTCGAAAATAGCTCCGATGTTCGAAAATAGCTCCAACGTTTGCATGTATTTCGTTCTAATTTTGATCTTGTCTATTTCCGACAGGATTCTGTATTCAACTCCTTCATCGGATTATCTATTTTTTTTATTCTTTTCTGCACAGTCGGCCTCCATTTATTTCGGATTTCCTGCCATCTCTTTATTTTCAACGGTTACTTCCTGCAGGAAAAAATTGACAGCCTGCAGGACGTCACCGGAAACTGTCATATTTCTTTTCGCGATATTTCCTCGGGCTTATTTCTACGCTCTGTTGCTCTGTCGGCTCTTTTGTATTGGTCGTTGAGTCATATTCCCGCGGACTTCTTTTGATGACATGTCTTTGCCTCCGAATTCCTTCGGGATTTTGTCTTGTGCCAGCTTTTCAGAATTTCTTCGGACTTTTAGTCTGAAGGAATTCCTTCGGACAAAAAGTTCGAAAGAATTCATTTTCTTTGACTTTTTATTATCTTGTCTTTTTCTCTTGGCTTTGTCTTCGGACTTGTCTCCTGCGTTTTCCGAATTCCTTCGGACAAAAATTCCGAAGGATTTATCATTGCCTTTGCTTTTATTTCTTTGTATTTCTTCCGACTTCTCTCTTTGTGTTAGCCATTTCCAAATTCCTTGGGACAAAAAGTCCGAAGGATTCTTTCTTTGCCTTTCCCTCCAAAAAGTGCCCTTCGGCAGCCAGTCCAAGTGTCCCCCGCCAGTGCCCTTCGGCAAAATTGGAGGGCACCCGGACTTTTTGCAAAAGTTTGTGATTTTGGTCTTCCTCCTGTCCGAAGGAATTCCTTCGGACAAAAAGTCCAAAGGATTCTTTCTTTGCCTTTCCCTCCGAAAAGTGCCCTTCAGCAGCGAGTCCAAGTGTCCCCCGCCAGTGCCCTTCGGCAAAATTGGAGGGCACCCGGACTTTTTGCAAAAGTTTGTGATTTTGGTCTTCCTCCTGCCCAAAGGGTAGGTGCCCTTCGGGATTGTTGTAAGTGTCCCTTCCGAAGGGTACCCTGCCCTTCGGAAGTCTTGAAACTGTCTTTTCCTTGCCTTTTGCAACTTTTTCGAATTTCTTCTAAGTGCTTTACAAATTTGACTGAGTCCATAGAAAATTTGACTGAGTCTGTAGAAAATTCCCTGACTGAGTGAGTCCGTAGAAAATTGCATGAGTGAGTCCGTAGAAAATTCCCTGCCTGAGTGAGTCCGTAGAAAATTGCCTGCCTGAGTGAGTCCGTAGAAACTCTTCCTGAGTGATTCCTTAGAATCAGCAAAGGAAAACAATGAATTCTTCCTTCCTTGGCTAGAGATGAGAACTTTCCAAATAGCAAGAAAAAATCTGACTCGTGGAAGATTTGTCAACAGTTCCCTCTTTCAAGACCATTTTGTCTACCATAATTAAGGTGAGAAAAATTTGTAAAATTCAAACATAGGACAAAGCATAGTGAAGTTGCAATTCTTGATTTCCATATAGAAAAGCAGGGCATTACAGCCATGTAAATGAAAAGCAATCAAGTCACTTTGAAGATTTTGCTTTTCATATAATTTAGTACTGCATTCACTGGCCCAAATCAAATAGCTCTTCATTGGTATCCAAAGGACCTGCCTCATACCACCTTCTCGTAAACATAAACCCAAGAGCTTCTAATAGAGAGTTAAGGGTTGACGAGGAATAAAAGAGTGGGTGTGGACAAGGCCCTGGACATTATTTAGCAATCCCCTCACCACACCGTATTTCCTAATAGCTATCAATTGTGTATTTTGTAGTGATGGCCATGATTCAATTACAACCCACAGTAAAAACTAGAAGGCTTCATCATGGTCTTGCAGGTGAGGACCAACCACAAGATTTTGAGGCATATTCACCTTTTCATTTATCTCCAACCTGGGTCTGCATTTTCTAGGCCAAAGTTCATATCTTCTTATTGACTTATGGAAAAACCACATTCAAAACATCATTCATCATAGAAAGCTCCAAGATGGGGGTGAAATATAGACACGGTGTTAAACCCCAAAACCATTTTAACAAACATCCACCAACCAAATACATGCATGCTCCTCTAATTCTGAAAACAAATGGTTGGGTGATGCCTAGAAAGGAGTGGCAGATAAAAAAGAACAAAAGGATCATAAACAAATTATATAGGGACAAACCCAGAATTAAGGAAGGCCTCATTGGTAATTTCCTTTCTGAAGTACCAGGAGCATCCATAGACACAAAGCCAAGGCTGTAAATACCATAAGACTAAAGTAAAATACAACTCGGGGTTCGATGCCCAAGCAGACCAAGCATAGGTGCCCACCATAGAGAGAAGGCAAAAATACAACAAAGCAAAGCAAGAGAGAAAGGAAAGAGGTGACATATCGTGAGTGAAAATGACATAGAAAGTGGAAATGAAAATGACATAGAAAGTGGGAGAGGGGGAATAGTAGAGCTTAGACACACGTGAGAAACAAAAGATGATTGTCTCAAAGATTTAATCATGTTACAGACCCCCATCACAATTAGAGTTTAGGAATGAACCGGCTCCCCTCAAAGGGAATGCATTTAGAAATTAAGCATGAAAGAGAGGATGAGGGGAAGCGGCAAATGAACTTAGGACCCAAGGCCTTGTTGAGCTCCACACCCTTATTAGCTAAAAATTCAGGGAATTTGTTACCTTCCTTTCCGATTTGGTTGAAGGTCACAATTGCAATGTCATTTCCCAATTGTTGGCACTCCCTTGTAATGGTCTTCAATTGCCAATGCGTGCATTTCTTTTTATTGGAGTCCACAATAATTTTTGAGTTGCTTTAGACTTCAATTCTTGTCCAACCTTTTTCTTTTGCAATTTGGAGGCCCCTCCATAGGGTCTTTGCTTCCGCCAAGTTATTTGTTACATCTCCTAGAGCTTTATAGTATGCAAGCATCGTGTCACCTTTATGGTTTCTAAGGATACGACCATTGCTTTCTAGGCTTGACTTTCCTTTCGAGGCACCATCAAAGTTCAACTTTAATGCATCCTCTTGAGGGGACCATATTATCTTCCCACCCTTCTTCCTACCTTTTTCAACCCCTTTATTAGGAACCTCTTTGAGAATATCTGTTGAGTTTAGAAATACTCTGGTTGAATTGTACCATACACAGAGGTGATGAGAGAATCACCTGCCTAACCATTTTAAGGATGATATTATTATGCCGGTAGGCATAACCTACAATGGCAGCTAGGGGTGGTGGTGGAGTGTAATAGTGTGAAATGTCAAAAAAAATGGCCCAACTTAGATTTGACGTCCATTTGACTTTGATAGTGAAATTTTGACAAATTTGACGCCCATTTGACTGTCATATTGGAGTTTTTATTCTTGCTTGAAGAAGGAAATTGAAAATCATGATATCTTGGGCATACAATGGAGTTTGGAGCTCATATTTTCTTTTCCCTAGAAAGGTTTTTTCAAGCCTTACACAGTGATGCAACTAGATTGGGGCCATTTGTAACCAGTGAATATGAAATTTGCAGAGAAAGCAATGGAGTCATCAATAAGTGGGATATGCGACAAATCCAAGATAGATGCCTCAAAAGTGACATTTCTTGGTATTTTTCAAATAGATATTTTTAAGATATCTGTACTATTTGATTTTATTGGGGCATTTTTCTTCATCTAAGACAACTCTCCTATTTCTCCCTAGCCATATGTTCTAGCAAATTGGTGTTGGTAGTGAGCACCAAATTTTCTATAGGTTTCAACGTGTCACAAAAGCATAGTGGAATTTTTATAGGAAGCTATCGCATATTTTTATAGCAAAGGGGCTCTATGATGGTCGATGGAGGCCTCATGTGGGTTAGAATTTTGTTCTGCACTAATAGCCAAAGGGAAGCATTTGCCTTAGGTATAACATATTTATTCCATAACAAATTGTTTGGGAGTCCATTCACTTGATTTTCATCCAAAGAGATGGTCACCTTGTACCCTTCCTTTATTGAGTACTTTCCAGATTTGGACCCCATTCAAATAATTTTGTCTTCCTTATTGGAGAAGTGGAAAGGTTATGTTGTCCAAAACCTTAACAACCGGTTGCAATTTTTGGGAAGGAGATTCCGCCCAATTATTGAGAACCTCTGCCACTTTATATCCAATCTTAGTTATGCACGACCTTTGAATGTGTTAGGACCCCTTTATTCTAACTCTGTCTTTATAATTATTGTCTTTAATAAAAGTTGCAGATGTATATGCTTTGTAAGTCATCCTTTGAGCTAATTATAATAATCCCACATGCATGGGATTTAGTAGTTAGCTAAGATAAAATTAGTATAAATAAGAGCATGGACTAGTGGAAAGACATCTACGAATTATATTATATTGAGCTTGCTCAAAGGAGGTTGCCCCCTCGAAGAGGCCAACGATATTGTAATGCAATTTTGCTCCCTTTTTTATGCAATATAATCTTTTTCCGTTCATTTGTAGTATTATTTCAGGTATTTGCACTATCGTTCTAATTTATTGTAGGAAGTATCATAACATCTAGTATCATAGTTCTTTATAGGACCATTTTTCTACAATAGGTTCAGTGGTTTAGGGTTCTCTACTTTTGAACACCGTATACTCTCATCTCACCCAATCGAGATCTTGGTGATCAGAAAGTGGTAACAGGATGGCGACACTAAGCTTCTTGCCCAATTTTTTTTCCATCTTTTCTTAGGTTATAAAATGTGTTTTGGCAGTTTTAAAACTAACAAGAAGCTGTCATTTCGGGCTTAGTGGTTATCAGTTTTCGTGATTTCGTAGAATGAGGGGTTATGCCTCAATATGTAAGCCATTAGACAATATTGTATACGGACTTGTGCTTCCACGCACCTTCAGGGATATAGGAAGACCCCCTAGTTGTTTTTGCAACTTAGCCATAGGAAGCTTTTGGTTGTTTGTCTCTATGAAGCACCGATAAGCGGTTAGCCCTGAGAGTTACTTGCACCATATGTCGAAGACGAGATAGTGGGCTACGAAATAGTTACGAGTCGACACTATTTTACAAACAAGATCAGTGTATTTGCAAGCTCACAAACTAAACACACTCTGTAGTAACCTTCTTTGTAACCTTGACATTCTTACAGCGACAAATCTGACTCTCATTTTTTGGGAACGTTGTAACAACCAACAATCAAAAAAAGAATATCATATTCTGCAAGTCGAACAAAACATAGTAATTACGTTAGCCAACAAGGTAAGAATGTTCCAGAACGGTTACTCGATTTTGTTGAGTAGCCAGCGATTAGAAAAGCAAAAAAGATACACTTTTTTCTTTGCCCATAGGGAAACTACACCATTGTGATTTTCTCGTCGAGATGGTCGTTTTAATGGGTATTTCAATTTTTAAGAAAAATATTTCCCCTGTAGTCCCGAAAATGCCTTTTTTTTCACCTTTGTGAAAGTTATACTAGTGTGATCGTCTCGTCATCATTTTAACATATAGCTTTAGTTAGTTTTTTTCGACACCCTCAGACCCCTCTAATCAATGGTTGTCAATTGTGCAGGAAGCCAGGCCATGGCCCAGAACATTGAGGAACTTCGAGCTGAATTCCAATCTCAGCTCCATTCTTGACTCACTGAGTGGAACGAGTGACTACATGGCGATCAATGCACAAAATACCATGTTCTCCAACATACTCAATGGTGACAAGGATTATGAAGGTGGTTTTTTATCTCAAAACACACCATGTATCCCTTAATTAGACTTTCTAAATTTTGATGGCACAAAACCGACTAGCTCTATTTACCATGCTGAACAATATTTTAGCTTGCACAATACAGTGGGGGTAGACAAGGTACCCATCACATCATTTCACCTAGAGAAGGAAGTTGCCCTGTGATGCCAATGGTATCAAAAATATTATACAGAACCCACTTGGGATGATTTTTTCAAGCTTTTGTTGGTTTGCTTTGGTCCTAACGTTTATTATGATTTCACTTGAGCCCTGACCAAACTCAGGCAAACCGGGCAATTTGAGTATCAAGTTGAATTTGAAACGCTGGCCTACCAAACTGAAGGGTTAAATGATGACTTTTTCAAGAGTTGTTTCATCAGTGGGCTCAAAGATATAATTTGTGCAGAGGTCAAGATGTTTAAACCAGAGAACATGATGGAAGCATTAGGATTGGCCAAGCTTGCGAAAGATAAAATCACCTCCCAATGTCGATCTTCCAATTTTGGTTTTTTCAAGACATCTACAACACCACGGCTAGTCACAAACCCTCCTTCAAAAATAACTCCCCTTAAAAGCCTTATTGAGACAAAAATGTGCGCTTGTCTCGAAAAAGGGCTATGTTATAACTGTGATGAAAAATTCACTAGAGGACACAAGTGCATTGAATAAAAGTTGTATTTGTTGGATGTCGAGTCACCACCAGATGGTGAAGAATGGGAAGATACTTCAGATTCCCTCAATGAGGACCTCGAAGTCGAAGAACCTAGCACTATGAAGTTGCACCCCGAAATTTTGATGCATGCCTTGGCCGGGGCAATCACTCCTTTGACTATGAGAGTAAAGGGGTAAGCAAGATAATTGTTTCATGCACCCTTGTTCTAGCTTTGAAGTGATGATTGCGAATGGAGGAACATTGCCATGTAAACACAAATGTCACAAGGTTCATATTTCCGTGGGGGATTATACCCTAAAAACAAACATGTTTGCCTTGTCCAATGGATGTGATGTGGTCCTTGGAGCCCAATGGTTGCACACTCTTGGCCCTATCTTGTAGGACTTTTCAGAACTTTGGATGCAGTTATCTAAAACGACCAACAGTTTACACTAAAAGGCCTCTTACTAGAATCCACTAGTGTCATTAGTTCCCACTGCATGGACAAGCTCCTCAAGAAAGGCTCACATGGAATCATTGCTCAACTCTCCTCTATTCAACTGAACACATATCCTGATTCCCACTAGCCTATTGACTTACAAAATGTTCTAGTCAAACATGCATTAGTCTTCGAGGAACCAATAGGCTTTCCGCCTTGTTAGCCAGAAGACCGTTGTATTCAACTCCTAGTAGTGTACCCCCCAACATTTGGCCATACTGCTATCATTTTTTCTAGAAAGCCTAAATTGAAAAGATGGTTCAAGAACTCCTTCAGACAGGAGTCATTTGTCCGAGCACAAGCCCATACGCCCTGTTTTTACTAGTCCGCAAAAAAGATGGATCTTGATGGCTCTGCATTGCTTTTCATGAGCTAAACAAGCTCACTTTTAAAGATAAATTTCCTATCCTAGTGATGGATGAACTTCTTGATGAATTTCATGGTGCCCACTTCTTCTCCCAATTAGATTTATGGTTTGGCTATCATCAGATCTGCTTCTGGGATGAAAATATTCCAAAACTTGCTTTCCGCACACACAACGACCACTATGAATTCTTGATGATGCCATTCAGGCTTGCCAATGACCCTTCCACCTTCCAAGCTTTGATGAACCAAATCTTTCACCCCTTTTTGCAGAAATTCATCCTGGTCTTCTTTGATGATATATTGATTTATAACAAAACCTAGGAAGAACATCTCCAACACTCGACGTAGCTACACAACTTCTTACATACCACCAACTCTATACAAAAATGTCTAAACGTTCCTTTGGTCAACATGAGGTGGAGTACCTAGGCCACATTGTCTCAACAACTAATGTTATGGTTGAACCGACAAAAAATGAGGCCATGAAAAATTGTCCTCAACCCAAGACACTTCAAAGCCTTAGTGGATTTCTTGACCTCAATGGGTACTACTGCAAATCTGTCATAGATTATGGGAAACTTGCTTCCTCATTGACCACCATGCTAAAAAAAGACTCCTTTTTGTGGTTCGCCACAATTGAACAAAGTTTTGGGGTACTCAATTAGGCTATGTGTACTACACTTGTTTTGGCCATGCTATATTTCCTGAAGACATTTGTCATTGAAATCGATGTATGTGGCAATAGTCTTGATGCTTTCCTCATGCAAGAGGGATGTCCCATTGCCTTCACCAGCAAGGCCCTCAGTGGGCGCAATTTGGCGTAGTCAACATATGAGAAGGAAATGATGGTTGTCCACCATGCAGTCAATAAGTGGCGACCGTACCTGGTGGGTTGGTATTTTTGCATCAAAATTGATCATCAAAGCGCCAAATGCTTCTTGGAGCAATGGGTCTCTTCCCTGATTCAACAAAAGTGGGTTTCCAAATTAATGGGGCATGATTATAATATCACTTATAAGAAGGGCAAGCTCAATTTGGTCATTGATGCACTATTCTGCCAGTATGAGGAATAGACACATATGTTTACCTTATCCGTCCCTATTTTAGATTGGATGTATGACATCCAACCAAAGTGGCAGCAAGACAGTCACATGCAACAAATTATCCGATAATTGTTTGTGGACCTAACTTCCAAACCTTGTTATACTTGGGACAACCAATTCTTACTATACAAAAGCTGCATTGTCTTGATTTTCGGATCCAAGTTCTGACACAATATTTTGCACAAGTTATATGCCTCATCTTTTGTAAGTCATTCAACTTTTTTAAAACCCTGTGGACGCATTCACTGTAGTTTCTTTTGTCTAGGCATCAAGAAAGATATTAATTCATTTGTTGAGGAATGTGAAGTATGTCAATGTCACAAGGGAAAAACAATGGTAGTGCCCGACTTCAATTCCTATCGATTTCGCAATGCATTTGGACAAACATCTCCATGGATCTTATAAAAGGCTTGCCAAAATTTGGTGGAAAGTCAATTATTTCGGTGGTGATAGATCGTCTCTCTGAATATGCTCATTTTTGTGCCTTGGCCCATCTTTACACTGCTTCTACCATCTCCCAAACATCCCTTGATCAAATCTTCCGCCTTCATGGAATCCCAACTTCTATTATATTTGATCACTAGTTAGCATTCGCAAGTCACTTCTAGTAGGGACTCTTCAAGTGCATGGGTATCCAACTAAAAATGAGCTCGGGTTACCATCGATAGATAGATGGCTAGATTGAAATTGTCAATAAATACATGTAATCATATCTTCATTGCTTTGTCTCTAATCAACCACATCAATGGGTCAAGTGGTTACCACATGCAGAATGGTGGTACAACTCCTATCACACCACCGCTTGGATGACCCCTTACAAAGTTGTTTATGGTCGGAAGCCACCTTCTCTTTTTGCTTATCTTCTTGGCAGCTCTCATGTGCAAGCAGTGGACACTACCCTCAACACCCGAGACAATATTTTTTGCCTTCTCAAGGACCATCTCCACATGGCACAAAATTGCATGAAGCAACAAGCAGATCAACATCATTTTGAATGCACCTTCCAACCTGGAGATATGGTTTTCATTCGACAACAACCTTATAAGCAGTCCTCTCTCAAGCTAAAGGGATATCAAAAACTTGTTCCTAAGTTCTATGGACCTTATAAGGTTCTTCAATAGATTGATCATGTTGCATACAAGTTGGAATTTAAACTTCCACTGTCTTCGTGTGTCCATCCACTTTTTCATGTCTCATGTTTGAAAAAAATTCTCGGCCATAATGTCACAGCGCAAACAATACTTCATGAGCTTGATGTAGAAGGCTCTATCTATCTTGTACTTGAAGCTATTCTAGAGAGGCGCTTCCATCAGCATCGCAATTGGAGCATCACTAGGTTTCTAGTCCAGTGGCATGGAATGCAACCAAAAGATTTGACATGGGAACCTCAGCTTCAATTCTAGCAACAATTTTCTCATCTTCAGCTTTGAGGGCAAAGCTTTTGAAGGGGGAGGGCATGTTAGGACCCCTTCGTCCTAACCCTTTCTTTATAATTATTGTTTTTAATAAATTCTATGAACACATATGCTTTGTAAGTCGTTCCTTGAGCAAATTGTAATAATTCCACATGCATGGGAAGTAGTAGTTAGCTATGATAGAATTAGTATAAATAAGAGCCTAGTCTAGTGGTAAGTTTATCCACAAATTATATTATAGAGTTTGTTCAAAGGAGGTTTCCCCTTCAAAAAGGCCAGTGATTTTGTAATGCAATTCTGCTCCCTTTTTTAGGAAATATAGTTTTTTCCCGTTCATTTGCAATATTATTTCACGTATTTACACTATTGTTCCAATCTATTACAAGAAGGATCATAACAAAAGGTCATTCGGGTTTGCCATGCTAGATAATGGGGTGGGATCGATCCAAACATCACTCCAGAAGTACACTTTATCCCCTCTTCCAACACCCCATCGAAGCAATGGTCTCAAAATATTGATTGCCTTTGTAATGGGGTTCCATACATGGGAACCTTTGATATGGTTATTCATTGTGAAGATCCTTTCTAGGCTCATTGAATCTAAGTACTTCTATCACAAGATCTTGCTCTAGAGCGTGGTTTGTTTGAGTTTCCCATCTTCTTGGTCACATCACATTATTCACTTGATACACAAATCAAGCTCCTGTTCAGATCCCAACAACTACAGGGCAATCATGGTTGGACACATTCTCAAAATTGTATGCTACTGTGCTCCACATGCAGCTTTCAAGAGAGTTAGAGCAGAGGCATCTCAAAGCTAGGGGACATGAAGGGTTTATACCAGCCCATTAGACCGTTGATCATATCTTCACTCTCTGGGCCATTATTGAGGAGGCACGTCATCGCTCATCCAAAGTCTATTGGTGTTTTGTAGACTTTAGGAAAGCATTTGATTTTGTTCCACAGGAGGCCCTTTTCCAGAAGCTTAGGATTATGGGCATTTACGAGACCCTCTTGGCAGCCATTATGAGACTATACGAGACTGTCCTTGGTCGTCTTTGTATGGTTTATGGGATTTCAGATTTTATCAAGAGTACCATTGGGGTCAAGCAGGCTTGCCCCTTGTCCCCAACCTTATGTGGCATATACATTGATGAGTTAGAGACCTTTCTTCATGAATATATTCAGGGTAGTGATGGGTGTCTTCTTCACCAAGGTCTGATTTCTATTCTTTTGTTAGCGGATGATGTGGTCCTCCTAGTTTCATCTCCTGAGGGTTTGTAGCGGTAGTTGGATGCCTTGGCTCTCTTCTATGATCTCCAGTAGTTGACATTTAAATTTGGGAAAAACCAAGGTTATGGTGTTTAACGAGTTGAAGACTTCTCACCTCCATTTCTTTTTCAGGGAAAAGGAGGTTGAGATCACCACCTCCTATACTTATCTGGGAGTGCAATTTTTTGGACCATGTTTCAGCTTGAGGTAGGCCCTTCAACGTAGGATCAACAAGGGATATGGTTCTTTAGCCCTTCTTGAGCAACAGTGTTTTTGACATCACTTTTAGGACATCTCATCCAAGATGTCCCTCATGGATACACTTATCAGACCCACTTTCTTTATGGATATGTGGTTTGGGGCCCTTCTTTGCTTGAGGGTGATTGCCCTGTTGTCGAGAGGGTCCAGACACTTCTCTGCGGTATTATCAGATGTAAGTAGATAGTTCCCTGACACATTATCTTTGCAGAATTTGGAGCTCGACCCTTACGCTTGGAGACTATATTTGATCTAATTTCTTTCTTAGATCGCATTCGGAGCTTTGTTGATTCAGCAATTGGGTGTGATAGATATCCATATTTAGCTTATTGTTCTTCATAGACTACTACCCTCTCGGCTTCTCTAACCCGTGTTCATTGCTGGTATACAAGGGTTTCTGACCTTTTAGGGTCCGTGGAAATTATGATGGATCGCCTACCTCCATTTAGGTACTTCTTGGATGCACCAGCTCATCTTCTACCCACCAGACAGGTGCTGAACCGGATTATTCGAGAAGATATTTACTAGCAGTTTATTCATACTAATCTGGTAAACCCTCCTGGGGGGCTACTTCCAAAGATGACATTCTATCCAGAGCACTTTTTGGAGCTGAAAGATGGGCTTATCATCCATCTACAATATACACTTTGCCACTGGATGCACGCTCTTCGCATCCCATTATGAAAGTTTAGTGTGGGCTCTCACAGGCTTAGGATTGAGACAGATCACCAAATAGATCGAGAAGACAGGGTTTGTCAATTATGCAACATTCAGCTGATTGAGACTGAGGAACATTTCATCTTTTGTTGGCCCATTTACTATGAGATCAGGGGGAGGTTTCATTGCCTATTTAGGAGGACCCATACTCTTTCTGACTTCTTTAGATATGAGGACTAGAGATGTTTGGCTTTATATATACAGAAAGCAATGTTGCAGGGAGACGTGTCCCCTACCACCTGAGATGTCTCCCCGTACCCCCTCGTATCCTCGTACCCATCTCCTTGTACCCCATGCCCCCGTCAGTAGTACAATATTTTTTTATTTTTATTATTTTCATATAATAATAAATATATATAATTATAATAATAAAATATTAATATATTTAAATTATATATATAGCCAACTCCTCATACCCTTGTCTCCTTTTTTTTTTTATAAAGGTGTACTCATACATGTCTCCTTGTACCCGTACCCATCTCTGGCAACTATGATAGGAAGCTTTTAAGGCTCGTGATCATTCTATTTAGAGACCTACTAGACTAGATTCTACCCAGCAGATCACTTCTTTTTTCACGGTGATACCTTCGAGGAGAGGCACTAAGCGTTAGATTGACACTAGTACAACCTCACATTCCAAATCAATGCAATCTAGAAAGACTATCAACAGATCCCTGAGGTTTCACCAACATAACCATTTCAGGGCCGCCACCAGGAGACAGACTAGATTCACCAGATCTTCACAGAGGACTTTTTCCTCTAGGCAACAACATGGAGGATAGACCAAACATCTTACCTCTTCTTCGGGCCATCTTTCTATCAGGGGCTTCTTTTCGTTGTCCTTGGATGCTAGGAGAGTTGGGTCCAACTCTTGATGGTCCCTCTCCTGGTTCTTCCTCCTCATTGTTCATCCCCGCTTTCCCGATGCTTAGGGGTTTTCGTGGGTTGCTCATAGTGTGTTAGTTACAAGTGTGTAGTTAGTTGATAGTTTGGAGTCAACTTTGGACCATTGGGTTCCATATGCAAACCATTCCCTGTAAGCTTTCTTAAGCTTGAGGGTAAAAGAATAATGTGACCAGTGAGCATACCCAAACATCATATTGTATGAGCTTATTTTGAATTAAATAAATATGTAGTTGCTTTTCTCATTTTTACCGTGTATAATTTCCTAACATGGTATTAGAGTTCAATGGCATTGGATCTTTGAGGAAGCCATGGAAGAGCCATGAAGGAAATGAAGAAGTTTTTTCTTTAGTTCCTTGAAGAAGCTTTTTATGTATTAATGTTTTTACTAGAGTGAGTTTTTCATGTTTTTTTTTGCCTAAATAATTTAGAGCAAATTATAGAGAACAATTGGCAGTAGCAATAGGCAAAAGCAAGGGCGTGTTAGCTTGTCTAGAGGGTGCCTAAGCCTGGAGAGGCGTTGGAATACTGAATTCTACAGAAAGAATTAATGTGGGGGTGTTGGAACTAAAGTTTGAATTATTATTATTTTTTCCCTGAAATCAATTCCTGCTTGTAGCGTGGTTATTTTCTGCCTGGGGGCATTCAAAATTGCCTGAAAGACGACAAAATCAGACAAAGAAGTACCTATAGTGTGAGTATTGGTGCTTGGGGTGTTCAAAGTTACTGGAAAGGCGTGAATACACTCAAAATGGTGTCCAATCTACTATTAATTCTTGAAAAGGCATTGAAAACCTTGCCTTGGTGTGATTGAATTTGCCGTTTGCTGAGTAGAAGCATATCAATTCCATGTTGAGCATGATATTTTTGTGCTGGGACGTGTCAATTCCATGTTGGATGTGATATTTTTTGCTGAGACGTTTCAATTCCATGTTGGGTGTGATACTTCTGTGTTGGGCATGTCAGAAAGCATTGAAATTTTGTGCTGAAAACTCTGCCTAATCATGTCATTGAAGTCGAGGATAGGTGTGATAACTTTTTCTCAAGGTGTTGGATTCTTCATGTGGCATTGGAACTGCTGTTTTTTGTTAAAATAGGCATGACTGGAGTGATATTTGCATTAATTACTACCTTTGACAAAGACTTTTTCTTGATTGGCTGCGGTTTGGCTTTGAAAGAAGCTATTGATTTACTGTCGGGTAAATTTTCTTTATTGTAGGGTAAAAACATCCATTGTTGGAAAAATTTATTTTTATATTTTTTATGGCTAGACATTACAATGTTTGAGGTATATTCAAAGTTGTAAGTTTTATATGTCAAAAGTATGTGTAGAGGAGTTGGTTGAAGTCAAGACATTAATAGAGGAGAGGTCATAGGTTCAAATCCCATCTATTAATTTTTTGCACGTAGCTCATCAATTTCCAGAATTAGCATGCACAATTGAGTTAAGTGCATGTTTGAAACATTACTTTTCAAGTGGTTAAGAGAAATTGGCAAATAAGGTAATTTCTAAGGCTTTGAGTCTATAGGTGGTCAGAAGGTCCATTCCCATGAAGTGCAAAGTAAATTTTTAAAATTCTGTCATTTTATATGATTTAGCCTATACCTATGATATTTTTAGACATTTTGCATCTTTTCATGCAGGTAGGCGTGTGACTACTTAATTTTTAGGATTTGAAACATTCGGAGTCCATCGGAAAAGTTTTGGATTGGAGGTCTCTTGTGGTTTTTAAGAATAATGTATTAAAAAGTGGAGAAATAAGGTGTGCAAAATGTGTAACAAGTGCATTTTTGGTCGAATCTGACACCCTAGTATTACTATGAAATTGAAAATGGGATGTTTTTACGAGGAAACTATGAATATAACGCTGTGCTTTCTTGCCACAAGCATTTTCAGAGGAAAAAACATTGTATTTTGGGCTTTACAGGGCCCTTGGGATCTATCAGGTTGACAAAGGCAAAGACCCACCCAATTTGAGTCCGCTGCTCACTCTGAGATTGGGTTTTGCTATAGAGGCATTTTTGGTTAGATGATAGGAGTTTGATGTTTTCTGTCAAAAATTTGGTTTTTGATTTATTTGATATCATTGATGAGGAGTAGACAAGTTATCTGGGATTTTTTTGTTGTATAGCTTCTCACCTTTCATTTGATAGGGGAAGATACCATTTGGTTTTCGATTAGTTGTTGGTGATTGTACAACTGATAGGGGTTGCTAGCACCAATAGTGTTTGCAAAGTGGTCAGTGATGTTGGGAATCAAGGGATATGTACCATATAGAGGTACCAATTTATCATTGAGACAAGGATCGATGTGGTTGATTATTCCCATGATGATGCTTATAGTGCAGTATAGGTTTCGATGATCAGAGGGGATGAGTATGCCTTGGATGATGCTCATCTTTGTGTTAGGTCGGACTTTAGAGAAATGACATTGGTTGATTTGTACTAGATGTATAGGTGGCTAGTTTACAGGTTGTGGCAGATATTGTTGGATGGCTTCATAGTTATTTGCTCGAGTTCATCTTTTGGTCCAATTTGGATCAATGGGGGGTATGTTGGGTCTTGTGATCTAAATTATATTTTGTTAGTATGTTAGTTATGGGTGTCTAGTTAGTAGTTTGGACCGGTGGGTCTCATATGCAAACTGTGTCCCATAAGCTTCCTTAAGCTTGAGGGTAAAAGAATAATGTGACCAATGAGCGTACCCAAACATCATATTCTATAAGCTTCTTTTGAATAAAATAAATATGTACTTGGCATTCCCATTTTTATCATGTGTATAATTTCCTAACACACTTGCCACCATTATCGGCAATTTATTTATTGCCTTACATAAGGTGGATCATGGCCAGGGTGTTTGACAAAGTGGATTTGTATGGGAAGGGGAAAAGGTCTGAAAATCTGGAGTTCAAGAAAATAAGAAAGCCTGGTGAGAAAAAAATATCTGTGTGTATGTGTGTGTGCGTGTGTGTGTGTTTTTTAACATAAACATATAGAACTTTAATTGTTGGGTTGCGTAGAAAAAGTCAAATGTGACATGAATTTGTAGAGGAATGAAAATTAAACTTTAAAAAAGAAAAATAATATACAATTTTTAGAATGGACTGGTTTGGTACATTTGCAAAATCTGGATCCGATAGGATCTGGGAACTATAATATTCGATGTGCCTTCATGAAACGTATTTTGTATTCTTATATCAAAGGATGCACCTGGGAAAGCCTTGTCCCTTTTTTTCACTATCTTCGTTTCTTTTAAGCACTTGTTACAAATAAAAAACCACAGACTAGGAAATGCTAACACACTTAACTAAGATAAGCAAACATACTGAATTCCATCCTTATTTGGTATAAAATCGTAAGAGCTTGTTTGTTCCACCTTGTAATGACTGCTCATTGTTGGGGAGTGTGGAGGTGAAACGCCGTCCTTTCCAAATCAATTCTATGTAACACTTTTTCAATGATGAATCTTTTTTTTTGTTCTTTCCAAATTCATTATCCCACTCTATAATATCTCAATGTTTTGGAATGTGTGCTAAGAAATCATTTCATATTGGGGCTTGAGATATCTACATGTCTATGCATGATGAATATGATGGATATACCATAAGGTTGACGGGTGTTTTATACGTAAATGACCTTTAGCTGAAGTCAGGATGTTAGCTCAATCAGCTTGGAGTATTAATTTAAAATTCAGTATGTTTATTTATCCCTGGGTTTTGGGTTAAACAACAATGATGTTATGATGTGTCTAGGTGATATCACTGTGTCATGTTAAGGTTCATGTTTTAACTTATTTTGGATTTAGTGATCTAATTAAGCTAAATCTTTTTATTATTCAGATCAAATAAGATATGTCTAAAATATGCAGATTTGAATGTAACAAACAAATTGAGATTGATTAATTGCACTTGCTATTATAGAAATTGACCAAGAGGATAGGGTACATAGCTTGTTTCTGTCTTGTTCAGGGCTGTGTCAATGTACAATCATCAAAAATGCCTTGAAATAGATATTTAGTTGCTTGGATCAAGGGAATGACTATCCAAATCTCCCTGGATGGATTCGACAATGCTCAAACACCAGCAGCTGCCGAATATGTCTACTTCCTGCCAGATTTGTCCTCTTTGTTTTTACCAGTATGTTCCACCACAAAGCATTGCACTTCCCTGTCAAGATGCTTCTTGTGCAATTTCAGAGGGTTGGTCCTCTGTGTAGATTTAGATTTGTCTTCCTTCACCTTGAAACTCTAGCTCTACTTTCGACACTTGGCTTGGCATGGAAAAGGGGTTAGAAAGATATGTTGGATATAGCCTCAACCACACCTTGTTGTATGGTTGAGCATTGCCTATGTTCCAATATTTCGAAGAGGACACAAGCCACACATAATTCTTTCACCTATGTGGATGTGTGCTCAATAGTGATCCATTAGTATGTATGCAACCTATTTGGCTTTCAACACTCGACAATATGCAATTTTTGACTTTACTTTAGGTGTTTAGACTTGGCTTAGTAATTGTTCCTTTGGGGGTTTTCAAACTTGGATGCTTTAGGGCAGTGCCTCAAGGATGTGCAGATGTATTCCTCAATGTACAAGTGATTTTCGAAGTGATCCTTGAGCGAGTGCTAGATAGGATTAGCCTTAGGATTGATGTGTTTATATAGAAGACTCTTTGGGTAATTTACCTCCATAATCGCCATACAAAGCATGTGGACTGACCCAAGGGAAGGGTTTGAATTTGAAATATAGCCGTTTGGATAACCTGGAACACTGTTGGGGAAGTTAGACGCTACGGTATCATTTGATTGTTGCTGGAGATGTCCGGGATGGAGAAGATAGTGACTTAGATAATGGAGACACTCTACTTAGGATAATAGACAGTTTAGGCACAAACTAGGGAGATCTTAAGTATGGTGGAAAATCTGGAAGGTCAAGCCCATAGACAGATGAATGACTAGGAGAGAATGTGAATAAGAATCAATTATGTACTTGCAAGTCATGTATGTTAAAGTTTGTTCAAAACTGACATTGTCAAGTGTCTAGTACCAAATTAATATGTCTACAATTCACTCCTTGTCTTGTTTCTATACCTAGGCTTGTACTTGCCTGCATAGTTTTCTCTATTATCCTAAATATACAATTGATTGCTTCTTAGTGAAGTGCAAGGTAAATTTGGAACATAACAAAGAAGTTTTTAATATACAATAATACATCTATATAAATTCCAAAAAAAAGTATATTCAGAATTGCCTGTTTTCTATTTTAATTCAAAGCATTTAGGTCACATTTTTGTAGCAAGCTTTGGTAGGGTTTAATTTTTAATTTTTGATGGTTTCTGGCTGTCTTTTTGAAGATTGGGGCTTTCCTGCTGCAACGCTCTTACTAGTTACTGTTTTGAGCCTTGATTCTTGAGTCTTTGCCTTCTGATTTTTTATAAAAATGTTGGTAGAGGAACTGAAAGAAAAAAGAACAGGAAATCTGAAATATGGGAAAAATGAGGAGGAGAAATCCGCTTCAAGTTGGAAGATTCTTTCTGTGCATTCTTGCTAGTGTTCAATGCTGTAGGTGTTATTTTCCAAACTAAATTCCTTTCTTCTGCCTGCATGGAACTGCTCATCAAGCTGTTCTTCTTTTGTGCTTTGGGCTCTTTTAATTGTGTTCATGCATTGGGTTAGGGGGTTTTAGGTAAGTAAAGCTAGTGGGTTAGGCTAGGTAGGGTTAGCCCTCCATTTTACACGGTTTATGGTCAGTAAAAAAGGCAAAAGATTAGAAAACCCATGCCATGGGGGACATCTAGATGTAGCTAGTATTGGGATAACATCTGTCAACCATATCGATGACATCCCCATCTTTTTTGGGCATGGTCTAGTTTCCTTGACTGAAAGAAAAGATGTTTCCTAAGATGGTTCCAAGATGCTAAGAAACACGGGGGATGTGCGTATAACCCTAGATGGCGCTTTCCCAGGTGAAGTGTTTCTTCCCTGACCTCAATGTATCTGTTCCTGGGTGAATCTGATGGAATGGATGCCCCCCAGTGCTTGGTGCTAAGCTAAAGTCTTGGTCGATTAGGAAAAAAAACCCCTTGCCGTTAGGAGAGGTATCTGATTAGCCGAAATGGCATGGAAGTGGTCTATTAATGGGCCACATAAGTTATTAGAATTTAATTACAGTAATCAAGGACGAATGTCCAAATTTAACTTCTTAATGCTTGTGTCTCAATAATTTACTAATGAAGTTTTTTTTTTATTATTAAGGAAATTTAGTATGAACTTTATTTATATTGTAAATATATGCAATGAATAAATAAGACTTGTAAGAATCTGAGAGATTTCGGGAGAGGTTGAGAGATAAAAGGACGAGGATAATATTGACTCCTCATTTTGAGGAGTATCCTCACCTATTTATTTGTACTCCAGTATTGTGAATAAGATATAAGAAAATAATATATGTTCTGGCGTTATTATTTTGAAAATGAATTAAATGTGTTCGGCTTTATGATTATTGTATGCAAACTCTGATTAACCTCTTTATCTGGTATCAGACCCAGATATTATCAAAGCATGTTGCGGTTCAATATAGTTTGTTCAAAATTGATGGCGTAGTCAATGCAGAGCTATGTATCTACAACGATGACCATTTTTGGCATATAGTGCAACTAGCTGGTTATAACTCCACGCAAATCCAATCCTTTGTTAATGAGCTGTAAGATCTTTGCACCATACAACTGATCCCATTCGTGTCATTCAATACGACCCATGATCTGGTATTTGCATTTTTATATTATCATGTAATTTTGTAGTCTTCCAAAGAACTTTGTTATTCCCTGTTGTATATCGATCAGTGTATCTCTATTCACCAATAACCTTGGAGCAGTATGTTTCCTCCTCTATGCACAATTGTTGACATCTTCTATCTAAGCATTTAGACTCTGAAGTCTGCTATGGCGTTTTGAATTTGTTCCTTAGCAAATCATATCAAGCATGCGTTCTACCTCACACTATCACATCTGCTTCCAATGACTACGTGTAACTTGCAATTCGAAACGCAGACCATATCAAACCTCAAGCTTGATCTCACGGCAACTCGCTATTTCCTTGCGTCCCAAATCTATGCTCGATTCATTGTCTAGGCTTTGAAAAGAAAAGGGTGCATTCAGATTTACAATCTGGCCCATCTAGCATAGTGACGCTCAGTCCAGCACGCCAAAACCAGTTCAACAAAGTCGTACCTATATCAAATCAATGCAAATTGGTCGCCGTACAATCTTTGTGTTTCCTTATTCTGGGTATGTCAGTATTTGTTTTTAATTCATATGTCAACAAAAAGTCTTGTTCATTAATTGAGTCTGGGTTTAATTATTAAAGTTTATTCGTGTGTCATGAGTCAAAATACTAAAAATTAATTAAATATTATTTTTTCAAAAGTTTTTATAATGTCTATAGTCATTATTTAGTTGTGTCAAAAATTTAAAAAAATAAATAAAAATTAGTATGTTATGTATTTGTGTCAAGTTATGAATTAAGGTCAGAGTCAAAATATATTTGTCAAATAGAATTTTTGCCATTGTCAATTGTAACTAGATGCATTTTCGCTTGAATGCGACGTCTAAATTGTGTGAAGTCAAAATGGAAAAAATAAATTATATTGAAAATTTTGAAGGCAAAGATTTTTATACCTGGCAAGCTAGAACACAATTGTATTTGATTGACAAAGCCTTGTGGGAGATTACAAGTGGTAAAATACCAAAGCCGACTAATGCAGATGAAACCATCAAGTGGGAAAGCAAGGATCGAAGAGCAACGACAATTATTGGTCTAGGGTTATTTGATGCGTACTTGCATCATATAGACCTATCAAAGACTTCAAATGTTATTTGGGAAACATTGAACACGTTGTTTGGATTACAAACAAGAAGTGCAACAGTGACCTTAAAGCAAAAACTATTTGGACTCAAAATGGAAGAAGGCAACAACATAGTGCAGCATATAAGTTTCACTCCATTTTAAATCAGCTAGCAGGAATAAAAGTAGATGTTCCTGATGATGATGCAAAAGTTGTCTTACGAAATAGTATGCCAACTAGTTATTCAAACATGGTTTTTACACTAAGCAAAGTAAATCCTACCTTAGAAAATCTATATTCCTCATTGATAGATGAAGAAAATAAGAATATTGCTCCTGAGGAAAGTGTTATGTATGTGAAAAATAAAAACAAATCCATTTCTAAGCCAGAAAAAGATAGATCTGAGAGTTCAAGGAAAAGGTTATTTGACATTATTGTAGAAAACCCGGACATGGTGTTAAATATTGTAGACAAAGAGCACAAGATCTCCTTGAAGGGAAACTAAAAGAGAAGGCTCTTGTTTCTGAAAAAAAAGATGAAAAAAGTGATTGGGAAGTGAAAACTACTTTTTCAAATGATAAAGAATCAGTTGGTCAAAACAGTGATGAAGACTATCTGTACTAAATAACTACACTAGAGGCTGGAGGAAAAAGGAGGATGGAGGACACTTGTACCTCTCATTAGCCACTAATGATGGGGTACTATTTTGAAGTAGTGGCACTTTTTATTTTCAGCATGTTCTCTATAGTATGAAATAAGAACAGGTGTGTATACATGTTCATGTAATTTCCAAATGTAATTCCTTAAAAAGTGTGATAGTACAGGAGATTCAGACCGTCAGTACTAAAGCCGGAGATGTTCTTGATAAAAGTAGTTGGTAGGAGTGTTCCAACTACTTTTTTGATTGGCTCGGTTGATGTTCCCAGATTTGGTTATTTTTTCCGTGGCTGGTGGTTGATGTATGTTCCCACCATGGAGGAGGTTCCCATGATTGATAGTGTTCCCATTTTTTGGTTGATTAGTTCCCACAATCAGAGTGCAAGGAAGTAGCACATGGGAAGATCAAGACATGTGTACGTTGTTGAGACATAGGATGGTGTTTCTCCCCTTGTTCATACTACCGGGGGGAATATTAAGGAAATTTAGTATGAACTTTATTTATACTGTAAATATATGCAATGAATTAAAAAAACTCGTAAGAATATGAGAGATTTTGGGGGAGGTTGAGAGATAAAAGGATGGGGATAATATTGACTCCTCATTTTAAGGAGTATCCTCACCTATTTATTTGTACTCCCGTATTGTGAATAAGATATAAGAAAATAATATATGTTCTGGTGTTATTATTCTGAAAAAATGAGTTAAATGTGTTCAGCTCTATGATTATTGTATGCAGACTCTGATTAACCTCTTTATTTATTGAGACACAAGTATCAAGGAAGAAATTCCAAATAACTTCTTGAAGTAATAAATGCTATAGACTGTTAGATTTGGGAGAGACGTGTGAGGTTTCTCTATCATTTAGCAAGATTTGATTTGCTAATTAACTTGAATAAGAACGATCTTGCAAATTTTCAAAATGAAAATTCTCTGTGAAGTCATTGTTTAGTTCATGTATCACTACACAACTTTAAACGAATAAATCATGATATTGAATCAGGCTAAATGGATCTTAGAACCCCTTTATATTAATTCTAAGTCATGATCCTTGTATGAAAGCAACAATTCTTCACAGGTCTCAACATCGGAACAAAGAAATGGCAATGGCGGTGCTGCAATCACGACTTGATGAGCTAGAGATGTCTCGACAAGCACAATCCAATGCTCAACATACACAATCACTTTCAGAAATCACATGGGGAAATCAGATCCGCTCTTATGTCCTCCATGTATGTTTTTTTTTAACTTTAGCCAATTTTGAGATGTTACAGCCATCCAATTGTAATAGCAATGATCTGCCACCATCCATGTTTAATATGTTTCTTATTTTTTGCAGCCATATCGTATGGTAAAGGATTTGCGAACAAACTATGAAATTTCAGATCCTGATTTTGTTCTTGAGGGAGAGCTCGATGGTTTTATTTTCAGTTATTTGGCCAGTTCAGTTGATAAAGATGTGGAACAATGAATGGGTATATATGATTATAATTTTTATTATTTTCTTCTGCATTATAGAGTCGAGGGTATCCAAAGATCCCCTTTTAAATTCATTTAACTAGTTGTCCTGTACATTGCTAATATCCATTTTAATTCACATAAAAATTGTCTAAGAAATTCATAGCTGCATAATTCATGATCTGAATGCTTGAGTAAACCTGTATAGGAGATCCATTCACGACGTCTAGCATGCTTGAAATCTCTGAGAGCTAACTTTTGTGGTACACCATCGACAACAATGATATGTAGACAACTGTGAGAGGTGTAATGAGCTGACATATCTCAGTTATTTGTGCATTAAACTCCACCAGTTGGTTAGGGTAGTCAAATGGCAAATGAATTTGAATTTTTACTCATGAAATAATTGACAATGAGTCACCCAGAATAGATCTGGTATTGCCGCATTAACAGGCATCCATTGTAAGTCTACTTCTCTTTCAACATCCTTGAACGAGTTTGACATAAAATTTGGATCCATATTTAATTGTCAGTTCTTTGCAGATGTTTAGTCAAGAGGGAATTATGAATTTTATCATTGCTGTTAGTTACCGAGAGGCATTTAATCAACCTTCCCAATGCTAAAGCTTTGGAGGAGCAAGATATCAGCCGTGGATTAAATCTGTCACAACTTCTTTAGACTAGTATTTTGTAGAGTTTTATGTCTTAGAGTTCTTTTCTTATTGTTATAATGGTGTTAACTCATTGTGTGTTGTGTCTTCTCAATCCTCTTGATGTTAAGTCTGATGTAGCGAGAATACAAGTTAAGGCAATTTAAAAGTAGTTTAAAGAGAAATACAACAGAACATGTACATCTATACGTATCATAATCTATGAAGAATACAGTCATTTTGTATTAGGCTTTTTGAAGGTTTAAACTTTACATCATATATGCATTAATCTCTAAGCAAACATTTTGAACTTATAACTAAGAATCCATATCCTATATAGGTGTGTAAAATTTCTGATAAAGTGCGGACTGCCAAAAGGTGGGATAATTTCTCTTCAGAGCATCCACGGATGCAGGTTAGAAAGCTGATTCCAATGTTCACAATGATCAGGATTTATTGGACTACCATAGAATATCTATTCTGGTTTGGAACCTATAAAGAATGAGAAAAATGATGTAATTTTCTGGCTGTCAATATTGAATGAATTCAAGTAATTTTTCATTTCGAAACTCCAAACAAGAAAAATTCCATCCTCCTCATAGGACGATGTTATGAAATGGGGTTCTTCAAGATCTAGCCATTATATGTAGTTGCCTAATTTTGCAGAGAAAAGAATGTTGCATAGGCTCGGAATAGGAACGCTTTCATTACTATCATATGCAATTTTTTACATGGTCTCCAACATACTCGGGACTGAATCACATGTGGAGGTCTTTGAAGGTATTGACCCAAGTATTACTTATAAGAAAGATCATGGTAGGTAGGGCCACTTGGCCACAATAATCTGCTTGTAAACTTACCATAGCCACCATTAATCTCAAAAAATAAAACCGAGGTCATAAGTACATTACGTCCCGATCTCTGATAATTATAACTTTATTATATAGATACTTTTATTCTTAACGATGTATATGTTCAGGTCTCAATAAAACATTAAACCGAAAATGCTCTCTACATCTATGCCCCTCTTTTAATTGGCTGGCATCTCTGCCAATATCTATCCAATGGCAAGTTTAGGGTTGAAAATCAGTGGCTCATATGACATGGGGGTCGGAAGAAAGAGTTATAAACGACGACAGTAACATGGGCCATCCCAATTAGTGTGAAGATGATAAACACGATGAGACAACCCTTTTGGAGTTCCTTGCCTATTGTCCCACTCAAGTCTCTTGTAAGACCTACCTTTTTTAGTAGCATCAATGGTTTTCTTTGTAATTTTTTTTTTTGCAACTTTACATTGGCATCACAATTAGCATATATATGCCAAATCTGAGAAAGAAGCAACATAAGCAAGCTTAGATTAATTACAACATAAAATAAAGATTTTTAACCTAGCTGAGCCACAAGAAAAAGTGTAGTAGTGGCTCAAAAACACGAAGACATGGAAAAAACGATAGCACAACTAGGACACATGGCACAACAAAAGGAGCAACATAAGCAAGCTTAGATTAATTACAACATAAAACAAAGATTTTTAACCTAGCTGAGCCACAAGAAAAAGTGTAGTAGTGGCTCAAAAACACGAAGACAAGTTCTTTTTCCATGTCTTCGTGTTTTTGAGCCACTACTACACTTTTTCTTGTGGCTCAGCTAGGTTAAAAATCTTTGTTTTATGTTGTAATTAATCTAAGCTTGCTTATGTTGCTCCTTTTGTTGTGCCATGTGTCCTAGTTGTGCTATCGTTTTTGTGAAGATAAGCAATCTTATCTATAGTTCTTTATATTTCTACATCAAATTAATTTCCAGTGTTTTAGCATTAAACACTAATGGGAGTGCATCGTGTTCTAACCACAAACATAATTCGCTTTTTGCTCTCCATTGAGCCTCTAGATCAATATTCTCTCTAAACAAGAAAAATTCCATCCTCATAGGATGATGTTATGCAATGGGGTTATTCAAGATCTAGCCATTATATGTAGTTGCCTAATTCTACTTGGTACTGGAACACAAACATTATATTCATGACTTATACACATAATCTGATATGTACAATTTTGCAGAGAAAAGAATGTTGCATAGACTCAAATAAATAGGAACGCTTTCATTACCATCATATGCAATTTTTTTGCATGGTCTCCAACGTACTCGAGATTGAGTCACATGTGGAGGTCTTTGAAGGTATTGACCGAAGTATTGCTTATAAGAAAGATCATGGTAGGTGGGCCACTTGGCCACAATAATTTGCTTGTAAACTAACCATAGCCACCATTAATCTCAAAAAATAAAACCAAGGTCAAAAGTATGTTACGTCTTGATCTCCGATAATTATTCCTTTATGATATAGATACTTTTATTCTTAAGGATGCATATGTTTAGGTTAAAATGAAACATTAAATCAAAAATGTTCTCTACATCTATGCCTCTCTTTAAATTGGTTGGCATCGTTGCCAACATCTATCCAATGGTAAGTTTAGGGTTGAAAAGCAATGGCTCATATGACATGGGGGTCGGAAGAAAGAGTTATAAACAACGACACTAACACGGCCCATCCCAATTAGTGTGAAGATGATAAACACAATGAGTCAACCCTTTTGGAGTTCCTTGCCTATTGTCCCACTCAAGTCTCTTGTAAGACTTGCCTTTTCTAGTAGCATCAATAGTTTTCTTTGTAATATTTTTTGCAACTTTACGCTGGCATCATATTTAGCGTGTATATGCAAAATCTGAGATTCCAAATCTCAAAACTTATTTTTCCATGACTTCACGTTTTTGAGCCACCACTACACTTTTTCTTGTGGCTCAGCTAGGTTAAAAGTCATTGTTTTATATTGTAATTAATCTAAACTTGCCTATGTTGCTTCTTTTGTTGTGCCATGTGTCCTCTTAGTTGTGCTATCGTTTTTGTGAAAATAAGCAATCTTATCTATAGTGGTTTATATTTCTACATCAAATTAATTTCCAGTGTTTTAGTAGCTAACACTAACGGGAGTGCATCGTGTTCTAACCACAAGCATAATTCACTTTTTGCTCTCAATCGAACCTCTAAATCAATATTCTTTCTGGATTTCGTCAATCACATCCTTGTACAACTTGGATGATATCAACTTTGGGATTGGGTTTGTGAATAGGCAAGCTGATCCTCAATTTCTTAGATGGATTAAAACAAAAGAAGCAACATAAGAAAGCTTAGATGAATTACAACATTGCTACTAGAGTGATTGATATGTTGCATAATGAGAAGACGCCACAACAACCTTGTTACTGGTTTGCTACACCTCTGCAGCATAATGGATGTTCTTGTTGCGGAACAATTGTTTGCTCCAAAACGAATGTTACCATTGTGAAATGGTTCTCTGTTGTGGAACAAATGTTCTTGATGCAAAACGCTTCCTATCAAAGACAACAAATTTTGTTGGAAAATGATCTCTGTGGAGAGAAATAATTATTGCTATGGAACGAATCTTGCCTACTGCAGAACATGTCATGCTATATTAATTATTACAAAATGTGTCTTATCAAGGTAGTTTTTGCAAAATGGATCAATTGATGTCTAAGTGTTGTAGAACGTGTTCTAAGCCATTTTGCTGCAGAAGCACTTTGTTGTTGATAGTTAACGGTTGGGTCAATGTTACTTGTAAGTTCAATTGGATGTTGTTGGAAGACAACTCTTTGCTTCAATTTCACAATGACGTCAACATGGATATATTGTTAAACATATGTTTGTTACTATGCACATTTCAGACAGGTATTGTTACTTTTCTCTGTTAAGAATAAAAGACATCAACAACAATCTGTTAAGTTGTTTTGATGGAATCTTGCATGAGGTTATAAAAGCATTAGACATAATATAGAGAAAAGGACGAAGAAAGAATATAAATTAATCAATCAAAGAATTTTGTAATCGATTCAAAGAAGACAGTAAATTGATCTTCAACTATTTTTATTTGCTACAACTCATGTTCCATATGATTTTGTAGATTCAATAAAAGCTCTAATACTGTAACACGTTTAAGTTATGGAGGGAAGTCCTTATCAGCCTAAGGGGATAGGGCCTTGTTCATATGGATTGGTGATAGTATGAACTCCCTTTGATTAGAATGAATTTACTTGTGTAACTTTTTATTTCATAGTTGTGTGAAGTAATAATTTAGTTAGGTGATTGGAGTTTTTCATTTCAGTCAATTCAATTCTTTGTTTAAGTTGTTGAAGCTTTTCATTTGATTAAGTTCAATTTTATGTTTTTCTTGCAATTCATTTATTCATTCAATCTATTTTCAACAACGTTTGGTTAAATCACTTACCATCACTGATTATGAACCTACTATTTAGTTACAATGACCTTTATTTTATTTCTAAATCTCATTCTTTCTTCTATCAAGCTCTCCACGAATATTTGCATTTGCATATAGAAACCTCAGTTGGAAAAGAGTTTGCAGCCCTGCATGTATGTTGCACATCACATAGTTCCTGGATTCACAAAAGAAACAATGTACCCATTAATTTTTTATGCCTTTGTCTAGGATAGTTGGCAAAAAACTAGAGTAGATAATTTTAAAGTTAAGAGTCAACATTACATGGATGTTTTAATTATTTAGCACAGAAGGATGTCTACACTATACACACATATTAAAATTATTGCACAATAAAAATGGGATTAAATGTAGTAAATATATTCATAAAAACATATATGAGTTGTGCTAAAATAGACAATGGAACTTTCAAAATTTGACTAAGAGGGCCAAAACAGGACAACCCAAATCGTTGTTTATCTCTGCAATCAAAATATGTTGCAGTTATGAACAGTGATATAGACAACAAGACGAACAAAACTCAAATTGTTTTACAATTTAAGAACTTCAAAAAATGGGTTAGACTTGACAACTCTATGAATTTACGGGTGTGTATTTAGTAGCACTATGGTTTTTTCCTACCGTTGCCAACTAATGTGTTTTTAGCCAACAAATATGTACTTTGCATTGTTTCAAACATTGATTTTTCTATTGCTTGCAGTTGGATGTTATACGTGCATGTCTGTGATTTGATCTTCTTTTGTTTTCTTGACATAGCTTGTCATAAATGCATAATGAGGAACACAAAAATAGGTTATGGCATCAGGAAGCTTTAAGGGAGTTGCAACTATATATCTTGCATGCTAAAATAAGATCTAATGTAGTTCTTGTGTAGTACAAATAGAATCTTGCCAAGTAAGAAAAAGGGCTTCACGTCCTCTTCTAGATAAATCAAATGCAATTGCATGCATCCAATTAAAGCTTCTTTTGGCACAAGACCTTAACACCATATGATTAAGGGCAAAATTAAATCAATGTGCACATTCCTCGTCTTTATCATGATGTCCTTTTGATAAAGCTTGATAAAATAGGCATAGGAGTTTTGGTTTATAAGAGACTTGAATGTGAAAGCTAGATAGTCAAGTGATTAAGAGCACACTTGTATATATAAGCTCATATAACACACATTACACAGAGATAGGTAGTCAGCTTGAGAAGATCTTAGTCTTTGTCTTTGACGGGGGCCGACTACACTACAGAGAGGGTCAACCCTAAAAGATAGGATAAGGTGCAATCAAGGGATAAGAGATCAGTAAGTTAAGGGAATAGTTTGCATGGGTTGACTAGGACAGAAGAAAATACCTTAAAATAGTGTTTTGGAAATTTGGGGAGCATCCAGGGTCGCATGCAGGTAAATGAATAGCCGATTTGTAGATTTTTAGATATTTTGCATCAAATGCATATATTATTTTTGGCTGAAAGTGAACAAAAAATAAAAATATGAGGAAGGCCTATCTTAGGGGATGATGATACAAGGCCCAATACAAGCAGTAAATATATCAAAAATAATTAAATGTGGACATGGACCAAGTGTAATAAAGCATGGACAAAAAAACTATGAAAAAACGTTTTGTAATAAAATTAGGTGTTTACATAATACTCCAACTTTGATGTGCACATTTACTTGAATGCATGTGTATGTCAATGTATAAAAAATTAATAATTAAAGCACATACATTGACTTACCTAGGGAAGGATAAAGAATCATATGATGTTCGTGATAGGATCCATCTACATGGGTTTGTTGTATGTTGAAAAGTTTGCCATGTCTAAAACAATGTCCAACATAACAAATAGTCAATGTCTAATCAATGTGAAAATGTAGAAATCCAAAAAGTGTAAATCTGAAAAGGGGAGCATATGAACGATTACACAACAAAACAAAACACTATTTCGACAAGAATTTTTTAGATAAATTCTAGACATAGACAATGTTTTTTTGGAAGTTCCCAATCCACTTCTTAATCAAGGAAGTAGACAAAATAGACTATTTCTAGTGTTCTTAGATCGCTCAATCGTGATTGCTCAATACTTTTCATTCAAAACCTTTTGCTCAATAATATTATACTCGATAGTGAGATACGTAGATATATGCCCTCCTTTTGAGGTGAGGGATTGGGAAGGTATGCATTGCAATCACTCATCTCAAAAGAACGAGTTAAATACATTGTTTGATAAAATATATATAACCGAAGCATTTGAAAATGCATAAAAAATCATAAAAATCACATGTATGTAACCATCATAAAATATTATGATATAAAGTTCCAATAAAAAGGATGCACATCCTCATATGAGGATGAAATAGATGAGAGTAAATTATATGCCCCAATGAATGTTTTGATGCATATAATATGTATACTAATAATAACTTGAGGAGATAGAGAAGGGTACGATGCCCCTAATGGTGAATCAAAGTAGGGACAACTAGCATTCACCAAATGTCATAAATGTGCCGCATAATAGGGTTAGATAAAGCAATGAAACACACCATAGGAGAGTGTTTCCGTAGATGCATGGTAAGGACCATGGTAACATAGGCATTGATACAACAAATAGTAATGTGCATGATAAATACCATGATACCAATCATAGAAAATGCATGACATAGACCATGGCAAAAATGATAAAATATCACATAGTATATCACATAAATTTCACACAAGTATGTAGCTACATATAAAAAGTCATCACACAAAGACATACAACTAACAAAACGATACAACATGACAACTAGAGAATTCTCTATGGACAAGGAGACAACAAAATAACACACTCAAACACGCACATGCAAGCAATCAAACAAACATAGGCACATACATTGAGAAAGAACGTAACAATACAACCACACAATGTAAATATCCATGTAACATATGCAAGATGTAGGTGTTAGTAAGATATGATATAATCAATATAAAATGTCTCAATATGATAAATAGAAAGTGAGAAAGATATTATTGTAAATCATGTATTAATATGCCCCTAAAATAGGGCATACCACCATTATAATCATGCCCCACAAGGTGTGGACAAGAAAGTAATTGCATAACATTTGGAATTCCATAGTCATATACAACCTATATATCCTGCATCTCACCCCCTCAAAAAAATACAATGAGAAGCATGCATGTATAACATGTATAATTAATATTCTAGTATATATATATATATATATATATATATATATATCAATTTTTATTTTCTAATGGTTTTTTTGTATTTTTGTCATTTTCTATAAGCAACTTTCTCCTTGGTCAGAAATATATTGTAATAGATAAATTATGTGTAATACGACTCCATGTGTATGAGATATGTATCAATAAAGCTCATGGAGGATGTATGAGTATGATGCCTCCAAAGGAAATAAGCAGGACTCATAGTATGTGGAATGTAGTAATTACCTTGGTAGCGCAAGATACAATAATCGAGTGATTCATGAGGAATGTATGGGCCCTCAATGACAATGTAGGAAAATATGTATAACATATGAATTATGGTGAATAAAGGCTCAAAGGACATGGCGACCAAACAAAGCAAGGTAAATCAAGATCAAACATGCACACAAAGCGAAAAGAGAAGTAAAATGTCAAAAAAGCAATTCCGAGTAGGGAAAACATTAAAAACCAACAAACAAAGCTAAGTGGAAAGAAGACATGAAGAGTCACAAAGTCAACTGAAAATAACCAACCAAGTAATTAGAAGTCAAATCAATATAATATGTAAAAGGTAGTGCCACCACAATGTCCTTGGATTCAACTTTGAATTTCTGATTATAGGTATATGATGTAAGTCCTTTATAAATTGTGCAGCTAAGAGATATAATGTTGAAGCCCAAGGATGTTAGTGAAATCTAACTAATGATGTTCTCAATGTTTGAAACATCAAATTGAATAATATGATGAAACAAATTTAATGCATTTTCAAAAAATAAATCATTGTGTTGAACAAATGTCTTTGACATTAGGATATGTATAATTGAATTGATTTTGCCTTGGAGATGTACTAGTAGATGGTTGTTCCTCTTCTAGTTGAATATGATTTTGTCGCACTTGTTTCTTAGGCATCCACTTTAGTTGTTTTGGAGATGTAACAGGGTCTGCTTGGTATGTTTTGAACCTTGCTTTACATATGTTCTATCTCTTTGGATGCTAATTGTATTGCCTTCATATTCAAATGTAAGATAATCATGTGAACTTTCAAATGTGAATTTTATTGTTTGTAACCTTGTAACTCCCAAAATAAAATTATAATGAAGCAAGGATGGCACACTATGAAATAATGTGTGATATATCTAGGGATCAATAATTACAGGTAATGTAATACACCCCAATGTTACTTTTTTATTGAAGAATGTGATACTTTTGTTATATGTTTCATATCATATCCATGTGTCTTGAGGAAAATAAGACCACCAATTTAATATAATTTTTTCATCAATCACGATTCGCTATATTTTTTTGTTCATGTATACACTTATGACAAAAGTTATGCATAAGAAGGATGAGTCTCTATGAGATCACTAGGAGCCGTGATTGGCACATTGTCATGCTCAGGGGTTTCTTTCTTGAGTACCTATTTCTTAGGAAATTATTTCTTAGGAGGTGGCACATCATGTGAAGTAGGTTGTTCAATCTTAGGAGGTCGCACATCATGTGAAGTAGGTTTTTCAATATTGGAAGATGTGCTTGAGACTTGTGGTTTTGTAATAGGTATATTCAATGTAAGGCCACCACTATCAATAAGATATTGTATTTTATGTTTCAAAGCATGACACTTATTTGTTGCATGGCCATTGATTCAATGATATTGACAAAATAATTAGAATGAAATGTTCGTGGCACATAAACCCAATCATAATGCTTGATAAAAGGTAAGACAATCATATTTTTATCCACTTTTTTATGTTGTACTTTGACTTTATTTAATCTTATGATACTTTTGTGATTCACTAAGGAAGGCGTATGATTGGTTGTAGGTATATTTTGATGAATTTCCAATCATTTATGATTTATGTTGATTGTTGCATAGCTACTATTAAGAGATGTAGAAACAATAGCACAATGTGAAGTATGGGTCGCACAGTCAAGTACATATGATTGTAAAATTTCATCCTCAAGTGACATAACCTTGTAACAAAGATATTTGAAAGAATTGTAAGTATAATAAAACACTTCATCTTTGAGTGGAGGCAAACTACTTCTACTAAAGATATATCATTTCTCTAGATCCATTGGTTGATATATCAAATGATGCATGTTACACAAATAAGTTTATATTTGCTTTGGTGAAGAGACGAAATATACTGATGTAATAAGTCATCCTTTATTAATGATAAATTATGATAGAAAATCCTCTTCTAACTTAAGGAATGTGTAAAGGGAACCACCAGGTAGAATGTGAAACCAAACTAAAACATGCCCTATTAAGATCTTAGGAAATGTTTAAAGTAAGATTAGATCATTAGCACCGTATTTCTTAAGAGAAGAATGAAATTACTTAAGATGTAAGCAATGATCTTCATATCCATTAAAAAACAAATTTAGGCGTTACAAAATCACATGGGAGAGGGGATCCATAAATATTGTGAAATATGGGTTGGCCATATTTAGCATTAGAGTAAGCCCAATAATTGGATGCAAAATATATTAAAGATTGTAGATGCATAAATTAACATTTATTGTTAGAACAATGTACTTGTGACCACTCTTTATACACACGTAGCTCATGTTTGATTCCACAGTCCTTGATCGCCCTTCACTTTTTATAAGGATGACCATTACCTCTTAAATAAATTTTGATTCTAAACATCCCTATGCAACATTTTAAGCAACCTAACCTTACTTTTAAACTGATCCACACTTTCAGTTTAGCTATGTCTACTCTTTAGACAAGGTCGCTCCATTTGGACTATCCTGCTCCTTGATTATGTCCAATTCATTTAGCCGCATCCTCTTGCCAAACAACGGGTATTTGATAAAATTCAAAATTAATCAGTGGGCCATCCCGCATGTTTCATAAATCACATATGAAGGAATTTTAATAGGATTACTATAGAGACACATTTTCTAACCATTATCCACTAGAGGTTCATATAATTGAAAAACACCATAATATATAACTGCTCATTGAGAAAAAAAAACGTATTTTTTCAATTTAGAGTCGACATAGACCTACTAGCCATGCATTGAGTCTAAATAAACCTCTAAGGTCACAAGTTATTGTTGAATAATGTAATCACGTCAGGGTTGCACTAACATTTAACATTTTGCAGTAGTCTTTCACATACACCACTATAGCATGAGAGAACTACATGGAGTTTTATCCCTCTTCGTAGTATTGGTATATAGGCAATGTTCAACATAGGGTTGTTGAGGTCTAACACAACTTCAATCGCTAATCTTTTTTTCACTTTATTTTGTTTATCATTTGTGGTCTATTGAGCTAGGGTTACAAGTAAAAAAAAGGTACACAATGGTTTCCACAATAGACTAAGAGCTTCTGCACAATAAAATAGGACATATAGGCGAAGTGAACCTATCATATCAATCACAAAAAACAAACCCTCATAGGACACTGATGCGTCTTGATGACACCAGCACAAGCCGCCCCTATCCAATTCTAAAGACCTTGTTCCAAATCCAAATGAAACAATGTTCATGATTCACAATGTCATTACACAATCACATAGTTGATTACACAATTGCATTTATAGTTTTGCATTGTTTAATTTTCAACTAAGTACTTTGTCTATATTCTTTCCTTTTTTGGCATCGTTCTAAATTTAGTAAGTTCCAAATCAATATATGTCATTTATTATATATTTGTTGCATTATGATGTTATGCAGTAGTTTGTCTAATTAGGATTAAAAATATTTTAATCCTAAATTTGATAAAATATATTGGTGAACCTGATTATTGATTGAATATTACAAACCTTAATAATTCATGTTGTTAGGGTTTCTATCCTTCTTTTTGTTGTTTCCAATTATTGTTTTAGTGTTTTTAGAATTGATATATATTTTTGTTAGCAACAGTATTCCATGTTTTTATTTCATATTTAATGCACTCCAAGAAAGCTATTTCTACCTCTATTAGAAGAATTGCTAGATTAAGTGGTAATCAAATTGAACACACTCAGATTTATTTTAATAAGGCACATAAGATGGATAAGATCAAGTATATATCAGAACATTCAAATTGTAGACACTATTTTTGAAATATATAATATCTCAGTTTTGTACACTTGAAAACTATATATCATGGATGTACCTTTAGTTTATAGACCTTTCCTACTACCAAAAGACTCGCATACACTATCTCTCTGTACTTAATTGCTTATCTCTTAATCCAACCAATGTCATTTTGATGACTCAAACCTTGTATTTTGTCCAAAATGTTATAAACCTACTTATCTTCCATCTACGCAAGTTCTAGACCTATTCCTATTTTCTAACTATCTAGACACTTGCACCCTAATTAGATGCCTACATCGATGCAAGTGTCTTATTCCATTACAAGTGTTGAGTGCCCTGAAGTCATCCAATTTACAAACAAAATGTATTTTTATGTTTGGCTTAAGTGTTTTAATGCAATATATTCTCCAAAGGGGTTGGTATAAATACAAGATCAACCCTCATTCATTCCTCACCTAACACAGACCAAAGACAACTTACCAAAAGCACTTAATCAAACACTCAAGTGGGAAAAGCTTCCCCATTTTTCTCCTATGTTCATATTAGTCATAGGGACAACATATCTATAAGGCTGAAGTATTGAAGGAGCACTCCATGAGCTACATTTGCCAAGTTACAAGTTAGGTCACTGTTGTACTTGCTTATCACACATTGCATGATTCAGATACCAGCCCACACGTAGTGGAGAACTATATAATTTTGAGGCTCTCTTCGGATTATTGGATATGTAGGTAGTGCTCATTGACAGAGGGGTCTTTGGGGTAGCTCGATACTATGTGCACACTAACCCATTTTCTCCACATCCACTATGAACATGAAGAACTAGAGTTTTTCTATTTGACAAAGAGTGGCAGTCCATAACCCATATATGAATGTACCAAAGTGAAAGAGACACAAAACCCATAAGCATCCAAGTGGTGTCATCTAGTTTTAGAAAGTATTATGTACTGGGTACCTACATCTGATCCAGACAGTAGCATCAATCCAACCATCCCAGGTTGACATAAGCATCCGCAGCTACAAAGGTATAATTTTCAAAATCAGATGATTGATCTAGAATATAGATCTTGTCTACTTTTTACATGTTCCAAATCTAAATCTATATCGACATTAAAACTAGTTAAATACCTTTCTTTTTATCATTGTAATATCTAACACAACTTTACTTTCTATCTTTAGCATCTTAACATAATAAATTTAGTATATGTTCTATTTAAGTTTCACAAATAATTGGCATGGTTTGGAGATAGTCTACCATCTTTGTGCCCTAGGCTATCTCCTACCCCTTTAACCTCGATTCATATAAATGCATGTTTTTAATTCTTAGGGTTTTCAATTAGTTAGGGTTTCATGTTGTGCTTTTTTATTTTTTACTTATATTATTTTGCATGCAACCTAGGCGTAGCCCTAAATTAGGAGGTGTGCCTATTTAACACATTGAGCTTCCCCTCCTACCACCTAAAATGTCTAAAACCAATTAGGAACCTAATCCTATGGATCATGATTATACCAATGTTGAGAATGAAAAACATATTTATGAGGTTATCATAGAAGAAGATTCTAATAATAAAGACCACGAGCCTAATGAAACCAATGAACATGAGCAAGTGTAAGAAATTACATTGTTTCATGAGTGTATTCTTCAAAACCCTAAAGATCTTGATGAAATACTAGAACCATATTAGACATTTAAAAATCAAAAAGTGTAGATGAACAAGTAGTTTCATCTATTAATCATGTTATTCGAGTTATGGGTCATCCCCAGATACCAAAAACCCTCTCCTTGAGCACATTACCACTTCATACTTCTAATGGGGGCACAGGATATGTATTTCAACCTTTGTTTTCTTAAACTACTTGCCACACCTTACATGGGAAACCCAAACACTTCAACTCAAATACCAGTTTCAATGCCTATATCTATCCAACCTGTGGGTACACCTTTTTTGGTAACTTCTCAAAAGTCCAACCTACAAGACCAATAGGTGCAAGCTTTTGTCCAAACTATAAAACTTTTGCAAACTAAGGCTACAAATATTGAATAAAATTCTATGAAATCTCTTTATGTTATTGATTCACAAGAGGTGTTGCATAATCCTCTTGCACTAGAGATATATTTTCACCCCTTGCCTAGTGGATTTGTTGCACCTAAGTTCACATTCTATGATGGGAAGGATGATTCTGAACAATATCTTCGATCCTTTTATGCGACATGCCTTGATTATGCCTCTAATGGTAAATTTTTGACCAAATTGTTTCCAAGGAGCTTAAAAGACTATGCTCTAAGGTGGTTCTATGATTTACTAAATCAATCCGTAAACACCTTCAAACCCTTTGCGGATTCATTTTTGGCAGACTTATCTATTACCATTACTGAAAAGGTTTTCTATGCTCAAATTACAAATATCAAACAAGGAACCAATGAACCTATTAATGAGTATGTCTTGAGGTACAAGATATTGTTGGCTAAAATGACTAATTCCATGGTAGATAAAGAGCTTCAATATATATTCAATCAAAGTTTGGTTGTTCTCTTACATGAGTCCATTGTTTTCAAAAAAAAAAAATCTTTCAATGACTTATGTCATATTGTTCATGATCATGAAATGAAACTTATCTCATTGAATAAACTTAAGTATGTAGAAAATATTTAACTACGTTTACATATTATACCAAGTTTACTATCAAACCAAATTATAAGGTCAAACCTCTTGAGCCTAAAAAAAAATTACCATGATTAATGTGGTGTCACAACCACCTAATCGACTTGTGTTATCCAATACAACATGAAGACAATTTTCACACTTACTTGAGTCTCCCACTTCATTACTCTCTTGACTTGTAGAGTGCTATCTTATACCTCTCCCTCATCCTATAGAGGTTGATATGAATATACCACTACCCAAAAGATATAACTTGAATACTTATTATGACTATCATCAAGGCCATGGGTAATCTACAAACATATGTTTAACCTTGAATCATAAGATCTAAGACCTCATCGATGACCAATAAATTACATTCGATTATCTTTCAAAGGAATCAGGTTCACAATCTAGTGATCACCAAAAATATATAATATTTAACAATATTTTGCAAGATCATTAAAAAAAGGATCCAAAAGTGCAAAATATAATGCCCACCCTCCTCCATCTCATCATGATCACCCTTTGGATAGGATTATTGGTACCTATATACTATATACACCTCCTATGGTTCAGATACCCTCCATTACTTTTGATGACAATGACATTAGGGATGATGACTCAGATCTTCATTCCTTATTCATTTGAGCATATCTTAACCACCAGCCTATACACAATATTATGATTGACAATGGTGCAAGAATGAATGTTTGTACCATGACATTACTTGTTTGGGTTACACAAATCATGATTTACATCTTTCTACCAGATTAGTGAGAACATTTGATGGGACCTCACAATAAGTTCTTGGTGAGCTTGACTTACCTTTACAGGTGGATCCTACCCATGTGGTTACTACCTTCTCAATTATAACTTCCACGGATGTCTTTAATATGTTATTGGGATGACCTTGGATACATAGACTTTGAGTAGTACTTTCTACAGTGCATGAGTGTGTTAAATACATTCATGCTAATTGAGTAATTATAGTTTTTTAAATTCTATATGAACATCCTCTTGAGCGAGAGAAATTTATTTCTAGACAATTAATATCAAACCTCTTAATGTTGATCTTTTATAAAATGGTAAGAAACATGCAATTCCCTTTATGAGGCATCCAATACTTGAGAGACCATTGCATCATAGATACACAGTGGGTCTACAAAATACTTATCTACTACACACCATATTCAAATTTATTGAGCACCTACACAAATCCTATTAATGTTGATCCAAAGAAGTTGTAGACTATTCAAAGATGAGTTTCACGAACCCCTACTACCATTTGATTCATGACCATAGAGTCCTATTATACATACATAGAGCATAACATATGCTATAATGACAAATATTAAACCTATGCACACTCCTAGATAACATCCCCAGTTTATTGCACCAGGTTCATAGTAGGGAGATATTTATGAGCATTCTTTGGATGAGATCATAGGATAATATTTTTCTTTCACAAATTTAAAAAAAAAATCAAAATTCAAAAATATGTTCGACATTTACATATCATATTAGCTCCTTAGCATATATGTTGTTGGTTCCATGTTAGTAGATGACATATCAGTACTTCCTATATACATGTGTTTCACACATATTTTAAGTGTGATACAAACATACATAAATACATTATCCATGCACTCTCAGATGTTGGGTCTTCTCTCTACTCATGTCATGTAGAAATCAGGGGCATCCACATCTATAATCACAATATATCTAGATTATATCATTCTATGTTCATTTATATTATCATGTTTGAACTCATATATGTATTTACACATAGCAGTGTATTTGATATGCTATGTACTTAATATTTTTTGCTAACACATATATGCATTGACTAGTATGATATGTTTATGTTGGTTGTTTATGATTTCATTTATGCACTTCCTTGAGTGTCTTGTCTTGTTATTATCTTGTTTGTTTGAGTATTTGAATATTATCCATTGTTTATAGCCCCCGTGCCTTTGTTTACCTTTTTGACATTTGAATATGTCATTACTTGTATTTTGACATTTGAATATGTCATTCTTGATTTTGTGGACATTTGACTAAGTTATGTCCCTTCAATTATGTGGTATTTGAACATGCACCTTATTTGAGGTTTCCTTGGACCATTGTCTTTTGATTTGAGTGCTCTTATGTATGTGCTTGATTGTTTGTTGGTCTTGTAATGTTTCTATTTATACATTGTCATGACTTACATCATACATTTGAGGACTTGGTGTGATCACATTATTCATGATTCAATGATATATCTACCTAGACATGTCTCCTCTATAAGCTACATTGTACATTCACAGTTTACATAGTTATCTTATTCTTTTGATATAAGGTAACTACTGGTTTCTACTTTCTATCACCTCAAAAGGGGGGCATATTAGTGGAGGTATGGCATGGAGGCATGACTTTCACATTAATTCACAATAGATTGCACTGGGGGCATGTTTTGAAAACATGTTCTCCACATTTGTTACAATTTCAGATTCAATAGAGGCATGTTTTGGAAACATATTCTCTACACTTATTCAGTATGCAACATGTCTAGATTACAATGAAGACATGTTTTGGAAATATGTTTTACACATTAACACTTATATTAGTTTTTAGATTTCTCATATATATATTGGGGGTATATTTTGGAAACATGTTGTCCACGTTGACACCAGTTCTCAGATATAAATTGTAGTGGGGTAATGTTTTATAAACACGTTTACTACATTTACATCAGTTTTTAGTTTCATATTATAGTGGGGGTATATTTTGGGAATATGTTATCCACATTTAGACAATTTCAAATTAGACAAATTCATAGTTATATGACTTAGATACACATTTGTGACATAATTCTATACATTGGTATCATTTTTATACTTAGATTCAGCATGAGACATATCTAAGATAAATATGTTATGTGGTATGCACTCAATATTACAAAATAAAATCAATTTGATATTTCAAACACTTTCAGGGACTGTCATCACCCATCAAGTTGGATTTTTTCGAACGGTATTGAGCCAATCTACTATAGTAGTTGGTTCAATTTTTAGTATGGTTGAGATGATTAAATCACTAAATCCTACCAAGTTTATAGCTTAGATTTTATTACATCATTTAACCTCACCAGTTTTTATATTGTGAGTTGACTTGGTTCACCCACACTCACTAAGTTATAATTATGATTGGATAACACAATTAAGCTAATCTCAACTACTAGGAGGAAACTCACCTTTTCTCTAAGGTTAAGGGCATGTGTCCTCCAATCTCTCTCTATCTCTCTATATATACACATTTTGTAGATTTTATATTTGTCCTAGTCGCAGTTTCAGTAATTCATAATGATACATCTTTCAAATCAAATTTATAAAAGGCAATACACATGTGTACTCCTAAACCATGATCTCTTTAAATTTAAATGATTTCAATTTCAGATAGTATACACTAATTATATACTGTAACATACTCTTGGTTGTCAGTTAGTCACCAAAAAAATCACTCAAGTTGGACTCAAGCAAAGAAGAGTTGTGTTATACACGCCTAGGTACATATTTATTTTCCTTTAAACTAGAAATTTCATTCCTCAATTAAAAGAGAAAAATGTAAACACTATTTCTAAATTATATAACATCTTAGTTTTATACACTTATAAAATACATATCATAGATGTATCTTCAACTTTTAGAATTTTCTCACTACCAAAAGGCTTGCATACACTATCTTTATGTGCCTAGTTATTTATTTCTTAGTCCGATCAATGTTATTATGATGACTCAAACCTTATATCTTAACCAGAATGTTATAAACTTGTTTATCTTCAATCTCTGTAAGTTTTAGATCTATACATATTAGTTAAACACCTACGTTGATTCAAGTGTTCTATTCCAATACAAGTGTCTAGCGCTCTAAAGTCATCAAATTTTCAAATGAAATGTATTCTTATGATTGGCCTAAGTGCTTTAATGCAATATATTCTCTAAATGGGTTGGTATAAATACAAGATCAACCCTCATTCATTTCTCATTTAGCATAGACCAAAGGCAACTTACCAAAAACACTCAATCAAGCATTCAAGTAGGTAAAGCTTCTCTATTTTTCTCTTATTTCCATATCAGTTGGAGGGACAACATATCTATAGCTTTGAAGTATTGAATGTGCACTCCATGAGCTACATTATCCAAGTTACAAGCTAGGTCACTATTGTACTTGTTTATCACACATTATATGATTCATACTCAAGCTAACACGTAGGAGAAAACTACATAAGTCTGAGGCACTATTTGGAGTATTGACTATGTAGGCAATGCTCATTGATAAAATGGAATTTGGGGTAGCTCAACATCGTGTGTCCACTAACTTATTTCTCCAATAGCCATTATGAAGTTAAAGAATTAGGGTTTTTATATTTGATAAGGAATAACAATCCATGATCCAGATATGAATTCACTAGAGCAAAAGCAACACAAAACCCAAAAGCATCTAGGTGGTCACATCCAGTTTCAATAGGTATTCCATATTAGACACTTCTATCCACTCTAGATAGTAATGTCAATGTGGCCATCTTAGGTCGACGAAAGTGTTTATAGATACAAAGATATAATTTTTAAAATCAGATGACTGATCCATAATTTAGATATAGCATACTTTCTACTTGTTCCAGATCCAGATTTATATTAGCATTAGAACCATCTAAGTATTTTATTTTATTTATCATTGCAATATCTTGCATAGTTGTAATTTTTATCTTTAGCATCTCAACATAATAAATTCAGTATATGTTCTATCTAAGTTTCACAAATAATTAGCTTATTTTGGAGATAGTCTACCATCATCATGCCCTAGGTTCTCTTACCCCTTAACCCTAAATTCTTCATATCTATATTTTAGTGTTAAGCACAAATGTTAATGAACAAATTGAATATGTACAGGTGCAAAAAATAATTTAGATTATAAACAATATAATCAAGATAAATTTGACTCTCAAGATGAGCATCAAGATGTAATTCCACCTATAGATGATGGACAATCACCAATTAATAAAGTGAAAATTATTAACTTTCGATAAACAATCTATGATCAATCTCATGATTATCATACCATTTTGAAAATTCTTATGGACAAAAAGAGTGCAAACATGGCTAATACATCTAATACTTCTATTGTTATGGGTTATTATCTTTTTTGACATCGTTGGATACAAATTTCAAATGACCATTTACTATGGGGACAACCTAAGGGTTGAAGAAGATTAATATGCCAATTCCTATTTAGTCATTGGGAACACCACCTTAGATTAACACACACTCTTTGTCTCTTGATGTATAATTCCTTATGCATGAGATCCAATCTCTACAAACTAAGGTGTTACATTTGAAATAGGGGGATTCAAAACCAAATCAGGCACTTGATTCTCACACTCTTTTGAAAAATCCATTGGCACAACATATTGTAGCATATCCTTTATGAACTAGTTTTGTGGCACCTAAGCTAACCCTATATGATGGAAAAGGTGACCTTAAGTAACACTTGAGAGTATTTCGCACAACATTATTGGACTATGCACCCAATGATCAATTATTGACTAAGTTATTTCCAAAAAGACTAAAAGATTACACACTTCGATGGTTTTATGATTTACCACATCAGTCAATGCATGTATTCAAATTTTTAGCTTATTTGTTTCTTGCACATTTTTCAATCAATATTAGTGAGAATATGTTATATGCTTGGATTGAAGAACTCAAACAAGAATCCAATGAGCTTATCACATAATATGTTTTAAGTATAAGGCCATGATATTTAAGATGATAAACATAATCGCTGACAAGGAATTGAAAAATATCTTGTAGTAGAGTTTGCTTTCACACCTACATGAGTCCATTATGTTTAAGAAGTTTATCTCATTCACAAATTTGTGTTACATAATAAAGCAAAGAGAGGTCAAATTATTAGAAATGAAAAATTTAAATTATGCACACATTCTAATTTCTAATTTTCAAGCAAAGAATCAGAGTAAGCCACCATACAAGACGAGGCCAAATGATAATAAGAGTGATCAAAAGGTAATAGTAAATGCAGTTTTAGATCCCACTCTATGCATTTTATTATCATCTCCTCTAAGGAGATAATTCACTAATCTCATATAATATCCATATAAGGTACTCAAAATGTCATTGGAATGCAATTTCAAATCTCTCCTCTTGATTAAAGAGGTTGATCTGAGTAAGCCTCTTCCAAAGGGATTTGACCAAAATGACTTTTGTGATTTTCATAGAGCACTAGGACACTCTACTAACATGTGCATCAATTTAAGGCACAAGATTTAATATTTTATAGATGTAAATATCAATGATGTGGGAACACCTAAAAATAATTTAAAGAAACAAGAAACAAGAAGCAAATAAATGAAAATATTCATTGATCATTTTCAAAAGCATATGGATCCAGATATAACATATACATTGGGAGTACATTACACATATAATGGACACCTTCATCCAATTTATTATTATCATACAAAGGCACAACATACTCTAAATGGTGTTAATGGTACCTCTCATACTTCAGAACCACCTAGACAACTTATCACATTTACAGAGCATGAGATAGTCGATGATGATTCAAATTTCCACTCTTTGTTCATTTGGGATCATATTCATCATCAACCTATATAGAGTGTCGTGGTTGATACCGGTTCAAGTGCTTATATGTGTACCACCACACTTATATAAATTCTTGAATACATAGACAAAGATATGTTTCCTACTACCACAATCATAAAATAATTCAATGGTCATATTTAGAGTTCTATAAGTGAGATTTCACCATTACTATAGGTTGGTACAACACATGTGGCCACCAAGTTCATGGTACTGCCCAATGCAACCATATTTGATATGTTATATGGATGTCCTTAGATTTAGCATATTCACATGGTTCCTCATACAATTTACATATGTTGAAGTATATATATGCTAATGAGGTCATTACAATACATGACATTCCATGAAAATAACCACTACAATAGAAAGTTATAGTCCCTACACAACATATTTTAGTAGAGCATACTTAAAAATTTCAACCCACTCAAAAAGTTCAAAATAAAGTGGCTACCCTTCCAAGGAGGCTTATCTTTGAAAGTCCACTTTAACAAATATTTGTCATAGATTATAGAGATCCTCTCTCTACTCCTACACATCTCAGATTAATATTATAGGGCACTAAGGGTGTTTCACATAGAACATCACCACAAAGTTCATACACTCCATAATGGGTTTCAAAAAATAGTTCGTCATGCTTAACAACATGAAAGATATGGTACATATCATTATCATGACAATGGATATTATGATACAAAGGGAAATCAATAGTCAAATTCTGAATTTAGTTCAATTAAGTCACAACAGTATGGCACTTTCCATTCATGAAAGGTAACTCTTCATATGTTAGATACATGACCTATTGATTTCGAATCCCTTGCATTACTCATCAGTTATTATTTTTATTTATCTTTCTCAGTTCATAAATGCAAAAAGAAAAAAATCAAATATTCTAAAAAAAATTAAAATCAGGACCTATGCATGATTGTGTAGTTTATTCGTATCAATTAATTGGTGCTACTATACTCACTATTATCTATATATCCAAATTTATATCAAACACGAGGCTTATTAAAACTTGTTTACATTATATCAAGTTCACTAGGGGCATGTTTTTACATAGGTTATACCATTCTCTGGCTATCCTTTATTGTCCATACCTTAGTTCCTTACATTGTGTGAAAATATATCATTATTTCTCATTTACTTTCATATTGATATCTTACTAGTTACCTAGATTGCCAAATATATTGATGTTATGAATGACTTATGTTGATCAATTATATTTAATTTTTCATGCTTTATGATTTTGCATATATGCTTCATATTTTTATGTGTATTCACTATTTCGATTGTGGATATTTGGACATGTCTTTGTCTATGGATTTAAGCCTTCTTATGTATGTTTATATGTTTTTGTTTGACATTCGAATGTATCTTGTATGTGGTCCCTTGGCTTTCTCTTGTGTGCTTTGTGTGTACTCTTTGTGTGTGCACATCATGACCATGATATTTTTTTCCTCTTGTTTAATCAATTTTTGATGTCATGATGGACATCATGCATCTTCCCTATTTTCGATGCCATGATGGATATCATGTGCATCCCCTCGATTTGTCATATTTGGTTTTACTTAGTATATGATAATTAGTTATTACATTCTTAATTGCTAACATATATGTAGACATGACACTATGTATGCTTAGTTTTACATACATCTTACATTACAAATTATTGCTCAGTTTATCTATGATTATGCCATGCTCTCCAATGTTATCATTACTAATCAAAATTCAATGTTATATATAACATATTAGCATAATTTTTTTTTTAAGTCATTATGCATGCTCCACAACTCACCTCAAAAGAGGAGGCATGCATAGTGTCTTATCTTAGAGACTAAGCTCCAATAATACAATACACAATCATAAATTTGTAGGTTTTATCTAGTTGATCACAATTCACTCCCAGACTTTACTTAGAAAATAGTTTTAAAACCACTCCATTCAGACATGGATGAAGGTTGTTTGTGTCTATAGCAACGCATTGTTGTCCCAACATGCAAAAAATATTGATTTATAAAATTTATAAAAATCACAAATAGTAATTAGTTAGATTATTTACACAATGTTAAATGGTAAATATTAAAATTAAATTAACTAACGTAAGAAAGGTAGGGAAGGGTAAGTCACATTTATTCATAATAAAATAGTGTAAATTTATAGTGTCTACACAATCATACATATAATCTTGATTCCATAATTCATACATTCCATGTTCAAATGGTAAAATAGCTCATGGAATGTATTTTGAACATTTTGCCTAAAGGGATTGGTAGTCAATGGCCGCCCGAAGGACCTCGAAGGGCAGGTGCCCTTGCAAGGGTCTCTTGGCAAACGTGAAAGGGACCTTTCTCAAGGCCGAAGGGACACCTTCCCAAAGACAAAAGCCTGGGCAGAAAAAGAAAGGCCGAAGGAAGGAAAGCCGAAGGAATTCGCCCAAAAGAAATGGGTCGAGCATTCAAGTGAACATTTCCTTCGGACAAGTGGTTGACTAGCTCTAAATGTCTAGATAGATTTTTAGTGTCTAGTTTTTGGCTGGGGGACAAGTGGTTGACTAGCTCTGAGATTTTGGATGGGTGGGACTCTAATCATTGGCTAATCAAACTTCTTGTTGAGCTTCCCCAATGTTGTGTAAAATAGTCTTTTACACATTAGGCTTGGAGAGATTTAACTAGGATTTATGGATAGTAAACTAGCTACTTAGGTAAAATAGTAATTAGTTAGATTATTTACACAATGTTAAATGGTAAATATTAAAATTAAATTAACTAACGTAAGAAAGGTAGGGAAGGGTAAGTCACATTTATTCATAATAAAATAGTGTAAATTTATAGTGTCTACACAATCATACATACAATCTTGATTCCATAATTCATACATTCCATGTTCAAAATAGATTTTAGCCAATACACTAAAAATACATATGTGTTACAAATCCCTTGTACCTTTTTTTTAAAATAAATTATTTGCCATTATCAGTGATGATTTTATGAGGAACACTGAAATGGTAAATAATGTGATGATTAATGAAGTTGATAATTTTATCGGCTTTGAGATGGGGGGAATATCCTCCACCCAATTGGTGAAATATTTTGTTATATTAGTTAATTAATTTCCTATTTTGAACATGGAATGTATGAATTATGATTGTGTATTGTATTATGGAATGTATGAATGTATGAACATGGAATGTATGATGATTGTGTATTGTATTATTGTTGTCCCAACATGCAAAAAATATTGACTTATAAAATTTATAAAAATCACAAATAGTAATTGAAAATTTTCAATAAGTATTAAAAATAGTTTCAAAATTATATTCAGGTTTGATATATAATTTTTCTCAAAATGGGGGCATCATGCATGATATTTTTTTTACGTTATCACACATGTTTTTACTTAAAAAACTATTTGATATTACTTAGTTCTAGAATCTATACACACCTAGATATCACATTAGGGGTATGTGTGTGGCACATGACCACTTTCTTACTTAGTTTTGTAGTCGTTTCATAGATGGAGTGGCAATACTAATCATTCTCTATGGTGTATACACCAGACTAAGATCATACTATCTTTTATACTAGTTTTACACTAGAAATGAATCTTAGTCCATTTGTAATGGTTGGTTCACTTTTTTTGCACCAGTTTCGTACCAAAATAATATCTTAGAGTTTATATAATGATTCCAAGATACTTTAATGACCTTGATTGTGCGATGATGGATTCAAACACACCTTGAGTTCTTAATCACACTCTCTTTTCAATGAATACTAGAGCATGCATAGTACAATCTAAGTTAATCAATGATAAAAGAAATCTCCAAGGGTCCTACCCTCTCCATTCGCTAGTTTTTCACCAAAAAACACAATGATTCATGTACCTAATTAGGTGTATTCATTACTTGTTATTAGATCTATAAGTTTTCTTATCTTTACTTCTTGTTTTTTATCTTAAGTAAGGACTGATTTTATACATGTTTCATTGTAGGTTCTACGTGAAGCACAATTTAGCTTTGTGGCCTACATTCAAGATTTTTCTTCATAGGTAAGTTCATGTACGAATTTTTATTTTTAATCTATTACTTTTGTTTTGTTGCATTACTATAATAAAATAGAGGTAAATTTAGACACATAAATTAATATTTATTGATAAAATAATGTACTTTTGACCACTCCTTATACACATTTAGCTCATGCCTAATTCCATGGTCCTTGATCACAGTTCCTTCACTTTTTTTGGATGACCCTTACCTCTTAAGCAAATTATTACTTTAAAGATCCTTATCCAACATCTTAAACAACCTAACTTCACTTTTAGACTGAGCCACACTTCTAATTTAGCTATCTCTGATCTTTAGACAAGGTCACTCCATTTGAACTATCCCATTCCCTATTTTTTCCAATTCCACTAACCACATGGCTTTTTGCTAAAATTCAAAATTACCCAATAGGTCATCTTACACATTTCCAAATTCCCATCCAAAGGAATTCCAAAGTGATAACTATAAAGCCACATTTTCAAACTATTATCTACTAGAGACTCATATTATTTAAAAGCACTAGAATATCTAACAACACATTTAGAGAAAAACACATATTTTTCCCAATTCAAAGTCTACATAGCCCTAATAGCCTCGAGTGAAGTATGCATACACCTACAAGGTCACAAGTTATTATTGAATCACTTAATCACACAATGATTGCATAAAATTTTAACATTTTTCACTAGTGTTTCACACACACCATCATAGTTTAGGAGAACAACATGGAGTTTGATCCCTCTTTAGAGTATTGGATGTAGGAAACACTCAACATAAAGGGTGTTGATATATATCACAAATTCATATGATAAACTCTTTTTCCACTTTATTATTTGTGATCTGTTGAGCCATGGTTACAAATGAAGAGGAAAGTACACAATGGTTTCCTCAACAAATCAAGAGTTTTTGCACAATAAAATAGGTTATACAAGAAAATCAAACATGTCATATAAGTAAAAGAGAGCAAACCATCACTATATGACAACACACTATAAGGATACCAACACAAGCCACCCTTGTCTAATTCTAATGGCCTTATCTCAAATCCAAGTGAAACATTGTTCTTGATTCACAATGTCATTACACAATGACAGTTGATTGCATGATTATGATTACAGTCCTGAATTATTTAATTTCAAGCTAGGTACTTTGTATATGTTCTTTCCCCTTTTGACATATTTATAAATTCAATAAGTTCTAAATTAGTCTATGTCATTTTTTGCATATTTGTAACATTATAATTTTATGTAGTAGTTTGTCTAATTAGGATTAAAACTCTCTTAATCTAAATTTTGATAAAATAAAGATAAATTTTGTACTTGTATTTTTAATTCACCTCTTGAATGCATCATAGTAACAAGCTCATGTGTTGTCACAACCATAGTATGAAGATATTCATTCAAAGTTATATTTTAATTATTGAATTCAAACATAAGAGCACTAAGAGAATAAGAAGAACTATCATGAATAGAAGAATCATTTCTGATGCAAGAAAGATTCATACTAGTTACCCTTTTCACAATTTCATTAATAAAAGAAGGGTCTTGTAAAACATTTTCCATATTATGAGCATCCAAGAAAGGAATAGAAACACAAGAATTTACATTCAAAGGATCAACTCTGTCAAGCCAAGAATGGGTTGAATAAATTTTACAATTATTTAGTACAAAGTAAAATTATATTTGTATTTGAAATGAAGAATTGATACAAATATATATCCACAATATGTCTACTCATTTCACCTTCTACAATGACTATTCAAATTCTATAACAAGATAAAAGTTATTCTACACCTAGGATAAATATAATATTATATGCAATAAGATTACATCCCTCTTTAATCTATAAGGGTTATAGTGAGACCAAACATGTCTTTGAATTTTTAAATTTTATTTATTCCAAGTGATTTTGTTAGAATATTTGCTAGTTGATTTGAAATAGGACAATGTAACAATTTTACACTATCTTATTTCACCTAATGCTGAATTAAATAGAATTTGATGTTGATGTGCTTGGTTTGGTTTTAAAATACTAGTTTTCTTGCCATTTTAATTTTTGAAGTGTTATCGATCATGGGTGGTGTTGATGAAACAATGTTACCTTCAAATCTGTAAGAATCCTTTTGAGCCATATTATTTCCCTAATTGCCTCTATAACTTTCATATGTTATGATTTTGATGAATAAATTTCTAGAACTGATCACTTATTTGAATTTCAAGAGATGAGTGTTATTCCAAAGTTCACTAGGAAACCTGAGGTAGATTCCCTATATTCAAAATAACCTACATAATTAGAATTTGAATAGCCATCTTGTTTGAAGTTTGCTTCCATGAAGTATTTGAATATAACATTTTGTGTTATTTTTACACATCAAAGAACTCTTTTTGATTCTACTCAATGACTTTCAATGACACACTCATCTTGAGTGTGTTACTAACTCAAAGATATGTTTCTGCTATAGTAGCAATTTTGGCTTGGATTTTCATGTTTTATGTTTAGTTTTGGTCTTTAGGTATTTGATATTATTGATGGACAGCGCATAGAGTCATTTGATTGGTTTTTTGACTGCCAAGACTTCTCACCTCTCGCTTGATGGGGGAAGAGGCTACATGACCTTTGATCATTCATCAATGATTGTACGATTTGGGAGGTGATTTTATAGCACCAATAGTGTTTAAAAAAGGTTAATCAATATCATTGGGCATTAGGGATATTTACCATACACAATACATTATAGTGGACATGTTTTTATGTGAGAGTTTATGTAGATCAATGCAGTTAAGAAGGCCTTGATCATGTTCTACTGCATTATGGTAAATAATGGTCAGAGGGGATGGACATGCCCATTATGATGTTCATTATTCATGCCACAGCCAACTTGGTAGAAAGATTTTATGTGAAGCAACATCGGTCGATCAATACCACAATGTAAAATGTACCATTTTTTAGGATGCAACAACTACTTTTGATGAGTTCACAATCATATGATCCAAATCATCTTCTATACCCCTTTGGATTAAGGGGGGTTATTGAGTCATTTGATCCAAGTGGTTAGTTTTTTGTATTATATTGTTTGTATGAGGAATATACACCCTTTTGTTAAATAGGTGTTGGTGTTTGTAAATGATAAATATATTAGTAAGTCATGTTAGTATGTTAAATGGGTAGTTGGGTGGTTGAACCCATTAGAGCATTGGGTCATGTGTAACTCCCTACGTAACTCTCCATGAAAATTTTATAATCTTGGGAGCATTATAAATAAAAATAATGAGGTATTTTACCCTTGAAAAAACTTTATCAAATTAAATTCTTCCATTTTCCAGTTGTAGTTGTGTCAACACTAGCTATGATTAATTGAATGATTCACAACGATTAAATTTATTCTAAAAAATATATGAAGGACTCAACACTTTTCTAGTTCATGGGACTCATTGGAATAACATGGACAGTTTGAGAGAGATGAAAGAAAAGTTCATAGAAAATATTAGGACTATTGCAAGGCAAGGAACCCAAAAGGAGAAGACATATTCGGAAAGACCTAGAAAGAAGATGAACACTGGAAAATTATATGGAGTAGTTCAAATTTTGTGTGTGGAATTCCTAATAATGCAAATTATGTTTTTTATTAATTTTATCAATATTCCTATGTGGCATTCAATACCATTGCATAGAGGAACTAAATTTAATGCGTGGGGGAGACGTCTCTTAATTGGATTACAATGACATTTGTAATTTTAAAAAAAAATACTGAAGGACCTTGGAAAAGAATGTTAGAAGCCAAATAACATTGAGCTCATCCTTGAATAAAAATAAATAAGGAGTTACAAGAGTTAAGATCATGAATATGTTGGAGGATCTAAAGATGGATATTTTGAGTTCAATGGCCATACATTTAGAAACTCTTCAAGCCTAAAGGGAATAAGAAGATGTTGAAAAATATTTGCTTGAATTTTTCTCATGTTGTAGAAGAAAGAAGTTTGATTGTACATGACAACCCACAAGGATGAATATGGCTAGTATCTAGGAAATAAAGTGGGACATAAATGAACCTCCAAAGTTGAAATCCATATATCAAAAAACATAGGAAGATGAAGAAAAAATATAATATATAGCCTTACAAAGACCATGGTAATGAATAAATCAATATATAGGGATGGATATTGACTCATAACATTTCAATTCTTATAGGGATAATCAGATGTATCATCAATGCCCTATCCATACCAAAATTTGGCATGCACCTAGTAGATGGAAAAAACATCTTTTCAAGTCTAGAAATCGTCAAATTAGTTCTAACAACCCCAAGGTGAATTGTAATAAAATTAGGTCTAATAATGACATCAACCTCCAAACCAATGACAATAACCATGGAGAGGACAAGAACTTGGAAACACCAACAATAAAAAAAATACTAGCTTTCAATCACAAAACAAGGTCTCTTACCCCAACCACCAAGCAATTCAATTGGACCACCCCCAAGAGAATCACAAATACTCACCCAATCTACAACAAATCTAAATAATAAGTTGGAACAACCTGTATATAATAATGATATGGTGGGATAGCCTACATATTCACTAAACCTGATGGACTTGAATGGGTTCATGTTTATTCAAGTAAAACTCTAAAAAATCCCACACCACCAATAATCACTCAACTAGAGAAAGGACAAAAAATTAAAGTTAGCAACACCCCTCAAGAAGATACCCCTCCCGAAGATCCAAGCCCGTTACTGAGAAAATATTAACCTTCAACTACAACCCCACCCTTTCATGAAATATTGATTTAAAATCAAGATGAAACACAACCATAATTTGAATTAATAGGAGAACTTTAAAATGTGTGAAAAAGTTCCATTATTCCAAGCAATCAAATATGTTCTCATCTACACTAAACATGTGCAAGAGCTATGCCTTAATAAACTCAAACAAAAAAAGGAAGGACCCTCAAAAGGTACAAGTAGTTGGTGAACTTTCCAAATTATGCTTGGAAGGATAGCATTGACGCTAAAAGTTATAATGGTCAACAAATCAACCCTTTCACCAATCATGAATGTTAAATAAGAATCAAATCTAATCTAATTGTAAATGAATTTGAGAAGAATGGGACTAGATCAAGTGAAGTTTTAGTTTAACTATTAAGTAAAACTAAGGTTTCCAAGGAAAACCTAACAAATATGGGTGTTTTGAGTTATTATCTACATTGCAATAAATTCACTAAAAAGAACAACTATTGAAAACTTGCTCCAAAAATTAAGTCAAAAGGCACACAACTAATATAATTTAGAATATAATCAATTTGCAAATGATACATTATATTAAGTTGTCCTAGATAGTGAATCAAAAGTGTACAAAAATCAATCTAATCTATGGTATAAGCATTTCATTTAAGAATAAAAATATCGATATGTTGTATCTCATCTCCTAATGATGGGCTCACCTTGAGGCCCAAAATGTTGAGTGGGTTTCTTATTTTGATGTAGTTCCCGATGTTTTATAAAGTTGTATCTCATTAAGAGTTAAATAAGTTGAAATTAGTCTATGTCTTAATCTAATAACTTATCATGAACATATCGAATAAAACAAGTGAACCATAAAATAAAAACATTTAAATCCATTATCTATTCTAAAATGTAATCAAGCTAGGATGAAAAACACTATAAAATGAGTAAGCTTTGACAGAGCAAACACAACAACTAAGTAAAATAAAACAATAAATTCAAGATAACATGAAAAGAAAATTGAAACGAAGGCTAAATGAACTATGTTGAAATAGTGGTAATACTACAAAGAAAAGTTCTTTAGTATAGATAGTAAAATACACTGAAGTGAAGTAAAAGTACAAAATACAAAAGTCATTGCGACTAATGAAGAAATAACATAATTTTATTGAAGTCAAAAATATCAAATAATTGTTTACAAAAGATAATTGATATGGAAAAAAACTAAAAGACTACTGACAAATCTTGAAAGAAAAATATTGCCATGCAAGCTCACACAGGGAATGTTCATTAATTGATGAAAATTACAACAAATAATACTAAATTTTGAATTCAAGTATCTTGTTGTCGCCAAAATATTAATTTTGAAGTATCGATCAAATAATCAACTTGATTAAACAAAAAAAACATGGATATACCTATTTACTTCAAGTATTAGACTTTACCCTTAGAAAAAATGTCATTCGATATTTCTGTAATCAGAGCTTAACTCAAAAAATGTTCTATGAAAAAGTGAAATCAAATGTTTTTTTTTGCATAGCTTTCCAAAACATGTGTGACCTCCTCTATAAATAAATCCTCCAAGTCTTTTTATATCTTCATGTTTGTTGAAATTGGTTATAATTAAACCATAACTTTAAAAACAAGAGATTCTTAACTTAAGTGCAAGGTATAAGTCACTTAAACATGTTAATTTTGAGACATGAGAGAATTAATCATTTAATCACTTAAGTGATCATGAGTGACGATTTAAAAGACTCGAGAAAAATGTAAAAAAATGGATCAAAGACAAGTCCAAATTTCATGGGCGGGGGTCCATTCTAAACTACATTCTTATCAAACAATTCTTATAGCTCACTAAACAGTTCAAAAGCTGAGTAAAATTCTTATAGCTCACTAAATTCCTTGATCTAATTTATGCATTGGTAATTCAAACATATTTATCCAAATCTAAAAACCACAAGTATTCATGTCAATCAACAAAAATATAAATATTTTTATACACCACTGAAAGTCCAAAATTGTAAAGCAACTTAAGTGAGTAGCTTGACTAAAATGATAAAGGAAACACCATCACTAAAGTTTCACCTAAAATCAATATAAAACCCCCAAAACATCTTCTTGATGATTTTAAAAAAAGGTTTTCAAACACTATTTCACACAACAAAATAGAATATTTTTGGTTTGAACACACATATGGGATCACCTTCTTTTTCTCAAATCAATGTAATTCGGTGTTATTTTTTATAAGGAAAAATATGTTCATTTATGATCAATCAAACATTACATGTGTATGAGTACTTATAACTGAATTTATTTCTAAAAATATATCACATTTAAAATTCAATTGTAGGTCAATGCAAATATAACAATTTTTATTATTGAGCCAAGACTAAATGCAAATAAAACTCTCTTTTTACCTGGACATGGACACCGTAAAATTTAGCTTCGCAAGGAAAGGCCCAAACAAAATCTAATTCATTAATGCTAGAATCCTTACCTCAATAGTTAACCATAACCCAAACTTCATCATCTATAGAAGAAACTTAGTTTGAAATAATCAAAACTAGAGAAAATCAACTCGGTCAGAATGAAAGTTACCTTAAACTTCATAAAACACCACCTTATGTATTTTACATCTATAGATCTTCTAGTCTCAAAATTATTAATCTATTAATTAACGATAAATTGACTGAACACAAGAAACCAACAACCAAGTTTGTCATTATAGGTTACAAAATCTTAAGCTTCCCTCCATTCCACATAGAGTTATAGGGACCTAACTATCATATTTATCACCATATCACAAGAATCCATAATAATCCATAATTAATGTCCAAAATAATTGTCATTACCTAAATGAATGAAGCGGAAATGAAATATTAAAATTATAACAACTCTTTTGACAAAAATCCCTTAAAAAAGTTGTAATTCTACATTATACTAGACAAAAATAAAAATTTTGGGTGTGATCAAAATATACTTTTTTAGGCTATAAAATTTCAACAACTCAAAAGCATAAATACAATAGATTGCATAAATCAATGGTAGGCTAACGAGGAAACTAACCTTCAATATATCTGTAAAATAAGAAAAAGAATATTTTTATTTCAATCATGATATCATTAGATAATAACATTATAAAAGCGATTTCAAATAAACTGAAAATCACATGGTCCATAATTTTTTTGATATCATTTAAACTTTGCATTAGATCTTATATGTTGAAGATTAGAAGTGAGAATAAACTCAAAGGTTTAACTATGTTTACCTTTATTCTCATTTTATATTTCAGTACCAAAAATGGGGTCATTTAGAAGTGCACTAGAAACATAAAGTGAAACTTTATAATGATTTCTACAAATCAAGACACAAAATATGGAATAAGAATCATTTGAGCAAAACTAAAACTATCCATCCAGATCTATATCTTCAAGGAAACAATGTTCATATGGAAGACATCCATAGGAAGCAAACCTAAAACCACACTATTTAGTTCTAGATACTAAAATATAGTATTAAACACTTAGTAATGGCATTCTTGGCATACCTTCACTTCACATGATTTGTGCGTACACATATGGATCTTGCACACCCTTATCTCATATCCACATGCTTTGTGTGGGTTCGAGCTTCCAAATTTTTTATTAGTCACCTACTTTCTGGTATGTGCCTAAATTATTAATTATCATACTCAGATTATCTATAGATTATCAAACCAATATTACTACCTTTAAAATGATTCCATCAAACTCAAACACCTATAAAATTATGGAGGTATCTAACTTTGATGGACTTGATCGTATGTCACGCAATGATCTTTTTTAAAATTAAAAATATCTTTATGGGTTAGCTTGTATGTTTCTCATGTTGGTGTCATGAAAAATTACCAAAAGAGTCCCATATAAATATACAACAGGTCTAAACCTATTACGTCATCTAGCATTATCAAGAAAGCACTAAAAAATCCTATTATATCACTTGCACATTTGAAATGACTACCCTATGCTTCCCAGATCAGAAATTAGTCACAAGGAGTAGGCCCTAGCTAAGTTTGAAGCACATAAGTCAAACCAAGTTTTCCTTTTTCAAGTTTCAAAAGCTATATTATAGGTTGATTTCATAAAAGGAGCATTATTGCCCATATACACCTCGTGTTGGAATAATTAATGGTTAAATGGTGCATTCAAGTACCCTTAATACAATAAATAACATCAAATAAATAATTATATGAATTAGTATTTATTATGATGTCATGATCATGTCAATAAATAATAATGTATATTAATATTACCATTGGAGAGGTGGATCCTATATTATTAATATTGGAAAAGGTTGTACCATGTTACTGTTGGAAAGGTAGGACATGCTGGTCACAATGGTCCCTTTGCAACGGTCACATTACAAAGGATACTTTACAACCATCTAATTATAATAGGCATATTGTTATGCCTATATAGTAAAGGTTTAACATTGTTAAATGTGGGTAATGATAGTGAATGTTGATAACAAGTTGGTATGCAACTTGTGACAACATAATACATTGTGAAAAAATTCTAAGAGAATAAGTAAGATAAGAAGGCTTATTGTACTATATATTTTATTTATCATATAATGGATAATCAACCATGGTTTTTACCTCTTTATGGGGTTTTCCACATTATATCTGGTGTCAACATTATGTGTATGCTTTTTCCATTGATTTCACATTTAGATCCTTTACTTAATTTGTGTGTTTTATCATGGTATCGGATCTTATTGATGTGTGATCAAGTGGAAAGTTTATGGATTAGAAGTTTTTAGATTGTGTTGAAGTTTATTTATGTTTGAAATCAGTCCAAAAATCCTATGGTACAACCATGGGATTTTATTGAACCTTCTCTCTCTGTCAAAGTTCATTTTATGCATTTTTCTTACCTGTGGAACAATCAATTGTAAATATAAGCAAGAAAAATCAAGTTTCAAGCAATTTCAAGTCAAAATCAGCCCAAAGGCATCCTTGTACAGCATGGTATAGCCAAATCAATCTAAAAATTTAGTAAGAATTTGGTTGTATTGTTTTTGTAGTTTGAAATTCAGGTATTAAGTGCTAGATCTGCATCATTTTTGCTTACAATCTCTCCTACAAAGTCCCTAAAGCTGTCAGTTGAAGTTATGAAAGTTCTAATCCATTATAAGCATCCTTGTATTGCCCACAAATGTCTTGAGCAAGTTAAAAAATTACAAAAAAAAAAATTGAGCTTCTACATCCTATTTCTATCTATTAAGAAGTGAAATATCTTATTTTTTAGCCTACAAACTCATCCAAAGACCTTGTGAAAGGATTCAAACATTTTTTTGGAAGATATAATCCTCCTAGATATGTTTGTATGCTCTTGTATGACCTCTATGATCTGAAAATCAATTTTAAAAAATCATATTTTTATCTATACAACCTATTTTCTTCTTTGTAAGGTTCAATATTCTTAGTTTAAGCTTGCCCAAGCCTTCTACAGAGCTTGAGGAGTAGTTGAAAGGGTTCTAGAAATTTTTCACCCATATGTACACTATTGTATTACCATTGCAGTTGTAATAATAGGAAAAATCATATTTTGGATATAAAACTCGATTTTGAGGGTTATATGTGCTTGGAAGGGAATTTGGAGGTGGTTCTAAACTTTACAAAACTTGATTTGGCCGTATGTAGCCCATGGAAGCTCCCCAATTGCTTCCATTGTGCCATAATTCTAATTCTACATGATTTTGCATTTTAAATGGTCAGTATTAATATTTTTCAAAAATATTTATTAAATGTTACTTTTAATAATTACACTTTTTCCATGTAATCATAATGGTGGGTCGCACTATCGATGAGTTGTCTTTATCAAAAACATTTAATTATTTTTATATATAGTCAACTATAATTCATTTTTACATGTATTTAATATTTTTATTTTAAAAATTAGAGTAAAAATACACTTTAAAATTTGTATCTTACATGTGAAGACTTGTATTAGTCAAAAGGTTGTTGGCTAGTGTAATTTTAGAAAACACTTGTAAATACAAGGTCTTGAGTTCAAAAACCCATCCCAACATTCTATTTTGGTCAAAAATAATTTATTATTTTTAAAATAATAAGTTAATTAGCCCCTTTATTAGACGTGCAAAATCCCATGTGTCAAATTTTGTGACACTTTTGATACCCTTGACTAGTCATCTTTTCTGTCGAAAATGGTTATGTGACTAGTCAAATTTTAAGTTTTTTCACCTTTTAGATGCATTGGGATGGTCTATTGTTTGATTTAAATCCTTTTTATATTAATTTTAATGTGTAAGTTGTCTTGTGACACTTGCAACACTTTTATAACACTTGTAACTTTCACCTTTATTATGTCTCTTTGTATTTTTTGAATTGTTTTATAATCAACTAAGTGGATAGTGTTGATTACTCACTAGAATATTATTTTTTATTACAAAATTAGGTATAAAACACATTAAAATGTTTACTGTCTAATCCATTTTAGTGTCATTTTAGTATAAACTACAAATTGTAGTGTCAAATTTAAAGAGAAGTAATGGCATGATCTTCTTCTTTTTTTTTTCAATGCTAGGAAAAAAATGGGTCCCTGGCCCACAAACATCATAGTACAAAAAACAAAATAAGCCTAGCTTAACGGAATAACTGATAAGGCATAAGACTAACAATAATAAAATAAATAAAAAACTGAAAGTTAAAAGAGAATAACTTTTAGCACACAAGTTCATGAATTACTACCCAATCCTCTTCCATCATCCCTGGGAACTCATAGTCCTTTCAAGAGATTTTGTAAAAGTACATCCTTTCTTTCTTTTTCTAACTATTTTCCATTCTTCTTGATTACTCATTTTAGCTAAAACCCAATCTTCCACATCACCTACTTTTTCATCATTACTTTTATCTGCTTGATTCTTATTATTCAGTACCATGTCACTCTTCACACTACATCCATTGATCTTAGAATTCAGAGAGGAAAGCTCCACTGATATTTTTCTATTCTCTTAAATCTTTTTTGATGAAGACTCTGCTAATTTACCAAAATATAATTCATGGTTACTTACAGGATTCATTGTCAAAATCTCTTCTTTGACTTCCTTCCCCCAGGACAACACTAATTTCCTCTTAGATTTGGGACAGGAAGCTAATACATGACCCAATTGAAAGTAATTTCTACATCTAAAAGGAATTCTTTCAAAATCAATGGTTTGAGACTAACACCTCTCTTCGACCTTTAATTCAATCTTCTCTGGTAAATCCTTCAAAATATCTAAACAAACCAACATTCTAGCATAGGTTGTCCAAGAATAATCCAACGAGGATGCATCAATTTTTAGTAGCTTCCCCAGATCCTTACCAATAATTTTGAGACCAAATTTACTCCAAAACTAGAGAGGGAAATACAGTAGCCTTACCCAAATTGGTTGAATAGAGAGATTTTCAGTTAAAGGATTAAAATCCAAAAACCTTGGTTTCAACAACAAAAGATGATTTTCCATTTTCCAAGTTTTTGCTTAAAGATCTTATTTTGATCAATTAAATTATCAAAAGCCACAATAAAAAATCCTTTTACACAATGATAAATTTCCATACCACTAATCAACAGCGGACACCAAAAAAATGAAAGCCATCTGTGTAGATCTGAAAGAGTTGGCCAGAATCTATTGAAGTGACAAATCAAGCCCCTTTCTAAATACCATTCTTCATGATCCAAAATCTACTCTAGGGATTTTCTTTTAAAATTGACCACAACAAAATTCCCTATCCTCACTTGATCATTCTGTAAATTGTTCGTTGAATTTGAGAACTCCAACTCAGAATTGGCTGAATTAAAACTCCCTTCAGTAGTTACCTTCGAGGAATCCAATGGCTTAGCAATTGATAAGAAACCCTTACCCCTTGAAGGTAACCTACTTTTCCCTAAATCTACCTTTGACCACAGAGTAAAACCCATAACCTGTTCCTTCCCATATGCTACTATTTCCAAAGAAACCTCAAACTTTCCCTCTTCATCTACTAAGTTGAGCTTCGACAGTAATTGTGCCCCAATCTTGGACATTGCCATTCCTACTAGGGTAGGTCGAGTGCCACTTGAAGCCCTAGTCACCACCATTGAGAGCAACATTATCATGATCTTCTTATTACTAGTGATGAATTTAGTTTATTTATTTTATATAAAGATAAATTAAATCAAAATTTTAAGATGACTAATTTAGGTATTCTTCATCATTTTATTTGAATGGATGTATATAAGGTTAAAATTTTATTTTTTGTATCTCAATTTCAATATGCACATAACCTATTTGTTAAATTTAATATGCTTGATTGTAAGCATACATCTATTCCTATTGAAGTTTGTGTTAAGTTTCATCCAAAACATGGTTGTGATAAATATAACTTCACTCTTTATAAATAGCTTGTTGGTAGTTTGATTTATCTAACCATTACTAGGCTAGATATTTCATATGTTGTGGGTGTTGCTTCCAGATTCATGTAAGATCCATACTTGGATCATTCAAAATTAGAAAAGTGGATACTTTGATATATAAAAGGAAGTGTAAACTTTAGTTTACATTATTATTCCTTTGATAATGCTAATTTAAATGGTTAAATTTATGATGTCCATGTTAGTGATATTATATATTGTAAATATAATTTTGGATATGTGTTTATGTTTGGTGTAAGTGCTATCACTTGGAGCAACAAAAATCAACCCAATATTTCTATCTATTATACAAAAATAGAGTATAGAATTGATATGGAAACTATTAAAGAAACCATGTGGCTATGAATGATGCTAGAATAACTTCATGTGGAAGTTACTCATTGTACTACCCTTCTTTATGATATTCAAATTTTTATAACTCTAGTGAAAAATTCAATGTAACACCAAAGAACTAAATGTATTGAAGTTCATGTGAATTTTACTCAAGATAAAGTCCTCAATGGGAGATTAATCTAAAATTTTGTCCTACTGAAGAATAGGTGGTAGATATTTTCATAAAACCACTTGGTGATACCAAGTTTTGTTAGTTTTGTATAATGTTGGGCCTCTCAGAATTGCCATTGAGGGGGGGTGTGCATGCCAATTTCACTTCCTAATAGTCTATGGGTCATGTGTTTCCTTATTTCTCTCCAAACTTATTCTCATTGTAAATCATTGTAATATTTTTTTATATGATTTTGGTAAAATTTATATATAAGTTTACATTATACCTAATACTTATTATCATGGAGGTCCTTATGTTATAAAAGGATCCAATATGTTTGGTTGGTTATATATGAAAAATTGTGGGATGTAGTCTCACGATCATGCCAGCCTAAACTCACTCTAAGTGGTTTATAGTTACATAGTATAATTCATTTAAATTTGACTATGGTTACATAGTGTAATACCTTTATATGACTATGACATGATGAAAGTTGTTAAATCCTTCAATAATTACCTCCTAAAACTCATCACATGGATGGTTCATGGAGTGTAAGTTTAATTTTTACCTCATAAATCTCATCGTGTGGATGGTTCATGAAGTATAACTTATTTATTATAAATATGATTATGGAATGTATCCCCACTTAACATTAAAGGGGAGTGTTGGACCATTTAATGGTTAAGTGTTGCATTCATATACCCTTAATACATTGAAAAACATCAGATAAATAATAATATGACTTATTATTTATTATGAGGTCATGTTTATGTAAATAAATAAAAAAGTATATTAATATGATCCTTTTAAAGGTGGACCCTCTAATGTTATGGTTGGAAAAGGTTGTACCATGTTATTGGTGGAAAGGTAGGACCTATTCGTCACAATAGTCACTTTGCAATGACCATATTATAATGGACACTTTACAATAGTCTTATTATAATGGTTGTATTGCCATGCATATATAATAAAGGTTTATCATTTTAAAATGTTAGCAAATTTTGATAATAATTTGGAGTGGAACTTGTGCAAATCGTGATAAGACAGTTTATTGTGAAGAAATTTTGAGAGAAGTGAGAGAAGGCTTATCATATTGGGTGTTTTGTTTCTCATAGAATGGATAATAAATGGTGGGTTTTTACCTCTTTATGAGGTTTTCCACATTATATTTTGTGTCAACAATATGTGTATGCCTTTTCCATTGATCTCACATATATATCATTTGATTAATTTGCATGTTTTATCACCCAGTGGGAAAAAACTACATGTTGTTTGAATTCTCTCCTTAGAGTATTAGATATGTACGAAACACTCAACCATTTATTATGGATTGGTTGAGGTTAGCTTAACCCATTTTTATTCCCCTTTTATAGGTCTAAATCTAGTTTCAAAAGTGGAACTAGATTTTCAAAGAGAAGACATATTTCTAGATTTGCACACACATTGAGCACCTAATATCATACATAAATGTAGGCTTCAAGGAAGGTGAAAAAAATTATACCAGAATAGTGAGTCACATATTTACAAGTGAATGTCAAAATAAAAAATGTCAATGTAACATGATAATATCCAAATCATAATGAACTCATCCACGTAGATCTAGACACTCATGCACCTAATACAAATGACTTGTAATCCATTTTTAGCTCTGTCTATCACTTGCATACATTCATAATCACACACATAATAGTAATGTTATAGCCCAAATTTGCACCTTTGGAAGGTAGTTCAAGCCTTTCAAATTTGGGATAACTTGGAGACAATCCTAGGCTGTGGGTGGCCTAATGTTGGATTGAATCTCTAGGTTAAAGGGTTAGCTCCCTTAATGTATCATTTAGGCTCATTCACTAATCTACCAAATTTTTATGAAAAGAAAGAGAAACTTACTCTAATGGAGGTGATGCATCAAATAAGTTGACCACTACCAAAAAACTACAAGTATACATCAACCATAAGACTAACCTAAAACAAACACTACCCCTAATCTGCCTCTCTACATCAACACTTCATTGTGGAGGTGGTGAAAGATGTTTAGGATATGAGGACTAGTAAAGAGATCATGAAATGACACTAATGAATAGAAAAATCACTCAACCTTTGACACTTCACAATAACTACAAAAAGTATTTCAAACTAAACATGAATGTTAGAAAATGACAACATGCCAAGTAAGCTAAGTTAATCACTTGACAAGATCAACTTGTCATGCACACACATTGAAACTAGTCAAAGGAGGAGGTAAAACCAAAAGTTTAATATTGATAAAAAGATTTTGAATAGGTAGGGATTCACCATACCCAGGTGGAGGATGCATACATAGCCTATCAAGGTTGAATTTACAGAGAAATGAGAAAGAGGAAGAGAGGATGGCATAAGAGAGAGGTGAAAAGTGTCAAGAGGAGTTATAAAAAAAAGGAGTTGTGAAATTATCTCATCAGGTCCTTAATGCCATGTGTTACTCCCCTGAATATTCTTTATTCTTCCAAGTGGCATAGGAGTTTTAAACTTTGCTTGACACCTTATCTTCTTCTTCAAAATTGTCACTTGTCTTGAGCTGTGAGATGATAAGTGGCTTCATTAATGGTCAGGTCATGTTGAAATGATATCTTGCTCTACTCCTTGACACATTTCACCTGATTAAGAGCTATGCAAATGAACATCTCAGTGTAAATCTTTGATTAACTCTTTAGGTGTCTTGAAACCCTATTGGTATCACTAGGATTATCCTTGCTTGCAAGTGTCAAATCGTGACTTTGTATTCATAACTGCAATATATCTCCATTGATGTAATATCTCACTCATATTAGACCTAAAATATCTCATCTAAAGGCCTCAAACTCTCTCCAAGATTTCATCTTTCACCTTAAGCTTTCATTAGCCCTCAAATCCTTGTAGCCCTGAAAACATGCAAACCTCCTTGTGTGGAAAAATGTATGGATGATCTTAAAAAACTGGGCATATATTTGAGTACCCAGTATCCCTTTATAGTTCTATGCCAAATTTCAAGACCTGTAATAAAATAGAAATATCCTCTTTCACCTGATCTCTCTCCCTAATTAGGCTTCCATGCTTAGAAATTGAGTTTTAGCTCAAACTGACTCCCACACATGTGAAACTTAGGAATAGTGTTTGATTCACTTTACCCATGACCTGACCATGAGAAGGTTAAAACCCTAGCCTAGGTGATTTTTCATTCTTAAGAGATAGAGTGTTCTTCCAAGAATTTTTTAGGTCTTAGTGATTGGAAATGGTGTGTTGAGTCTGAAACACTTGAGTACAACTCAATATACTGAGGAGAGGTATCTTGAAATACTTTATAGGCCTACATATAAGCCTTTTGGCTTGAAAAATAGTGCATTCCTCTCTTCTTGGCCAACTTGATAAATTGTTTGGTTCATATACCTTTTTATGAGACCTAAATAGGTGTTTGCATGATTGTATAACCTTTACCTAGTCTTTCTAGATCTCTATACTTGATTTCAAATCCATTTCACACCCTATTTCTTCACAAACACACCTACAACCATGATTTTAGGAATATTTCATACACCTATACTTTCACATGTGCCAACTAGTACTATGCTTATGTGTTCATGAGAATTGTGTACATCATCCATTTCATGTAGAGGCTCATCTAATCCATTTTAGGCACTTATACAGGAAATCTCTTCCATCGGGTCACTTCTTGCTTTCTAGGCAACCTATGAGAGTTTTAAGGTCTTAAGGATGATTCATAAAAGAGAGGTTAATAAATTGAGAACTAATTCCCAAAGTTTTGAGGGCATATACCCTGATAATCACCCCTAATATCTTTGGACACCATGTATCTTATCCTAGGATATATGAGCATTTCAAATTATAACTTGAGTTGGCAGATTGTGATTTGGTGAGGTCAAAAGAGAATGTAGGCTTGAAGTGCAATTTTTTTGTTTGTTTTTTAGTCTAAACACCTTAGGTATGTCTTCAGCATCCATATTGAACCTTTACAATGGTTTCCATTGTCATTCATCTCCACAGGCTTGTCATAACCATCATCAACTCATACCTAGAGTTCTCAAGCCAACCAACATAAATTACTCTAACTGATTGTGTTAGATATTTTACTCTCTATTGAAGGATTTCAAACCCTCATGAAATGCTTATTTGAATTCCTTATCACATTTTCATATTCTTCATGTTCTCATCTTACTTTCATATACCCTCCTCTATACAATCTAACAAGTATAGGTTTGTGTGGCTTGAATTTAGGCTTATTAGGCCTACACAGACTTATCAAACTTTAGTCTTATTTCTTGACTCTAAAAATCACATACAATAATTATAACATAATATAAAAATATTAATATGACTTACTTCCTCTCACATACCTTTAACTCTCTCAAACCAAGCAAACATCTCTCATGTAGGCAAGTAGGCCTGTAGAGTTGTTTGGTTGAGTGTATGCAAGGGGTCAAGTGAGTCTATTTGATCACTCTTTTAGGTTTATCTGTACTCAAATGACTGATTATATTTTTCCCATTCATTTAAATCCAACTCCATGTATGCACTGTGTTGCATCTTCTCTCAAGTTTGAAAACCAACCCTGAATTACTAAAGGAGATCTGACTATAAGATGCTTGGAGTCAGTATTTTTTAGAGTCCCATTAATTGATGGTGAAAAAAAATCAAGAGGTATAGCATTAATTTAAAAACACTCATTTAATCTTACCTATATAAGGTCTCATCAAACAAATTTGATCTTCCATAGTCTTCAACCCATAAGCTTTCTTCAAGCATAGGTCTATAGGTGATCATTAGTTGTCTCTAACATTGAGTTACAAAATCACACCCTCTCTATTGATGTTGAACTCTTCCAATTTTGGAACACTACACTACCTTCATGGTTTATATTTTTCAACTCAAAACTCAATGCATGGTTCAACAATTTCTCAAAAAATGTAGACCTATAGGTCTGTATTCCCCATGTTTTAGCCCTTTATATGGTGCAAACTTTGATCTTTTAAACCATAAGCATGTTTTCTCATTACCTCATTACATTTATTATGAGGTCAAGGATATCATATCATTATTACAATGCAATATTAAACCCTCTCAACCCATATTTATGCAGGCAGACCCATGACACAGTCCAAATCTTGAGAATACTACATGTTGCTTGGAGAAAATGATGTTGGAATAAGCATGGGGAATAATGATGGAGATAAATAGTATTATAGAGATTGGGACATGATGTGAAACTCTCCCTCATCCTGCTTCAAATGTTGAAAACCCTGTAACAAATAAAATACCATGATAGTCAACTTGTCAAACTATGCTTGAGAAGAGTTTGCTTGCCAAATTGGACTCACACATGCCAAGTATGGGTTGGAGAAGCACATGAAATGTCTATACATACCTCAAACATATACTTTATTTTATCTTATGCATTCAACTTTATTAAAACTATCATTCTAAAGAGAAAAATGAGCATGTGGGGTTTATAGGCAGCTTTAAACCACCCTGGAGTCTTAGCAATTGTTCATAAAGGAGAAAGGATGGATCTACAAACCAATGCCATAAAAATTAAGGTGCTTAGGACCCCTAACATTTCTCAATATCTCAAATTCCAAATTTCTCTCTCCTTATTGTACCATGAACATGAAAACTACCTTTATAAGCTTGTGAAGAGAGCGATGGAGGTTTTGAAGCATCTTTGAGATCTTAAAGACCCTTACCTACCTAAAAACCAAGCATGGATTTGACTCGTAGAAACTGAAAGAATACTTTTGAAATGTTTTCACCTAAAAATGAGCTCTCATGTCCATATAGGTGACTTAAAACTACCCTTTTGGAGTGATTTCCTACAAAATTAAAGTAATCTGACATCTATGATGTACTTGGAAGTTATAAAACTCATTAAAAATATTTTAAAAAACTATTTTTATGAATAATTCATCTTTTAATCTTTTTCATATGTTGGATTTAGCAAAAACATATTTTCTTTCATAAAACTTTACCTTAAAATTTACAAATAAACCTTAAACTTTCTAAACACATGTGAAATATTTATAAAAGGTGATGAAGAGTAAAAATGACTTACAGATAAACCTAAGTACCTATGACACCTTTTGAACAACCATCATTACACCATGACATGACTAGACTATTACAAGACCAATATAAGACATTACCTTAATATTGTCAAATAAACTTTAACTTATGCTAATAAGGTTTTAGAAAGACCTTGTGAGGACCTCATAAGCTATGACAAAGCTATGAAAAATGTTTTAAAATCATGACAAGCAAGTTTCTTGTACTAGGTGTTGACCTTTTGACCTTGGGGGTCAAAAATGGTCAAGTAATAAGGTAAATATCTTAATTTATTAGATCATTTCCATTTATAGCAAGTTGCAATTGCCCAATCATATTTGTGTATTATTATTATATATTTTAAAATATGAATAGTATAAATTTTATATCTTATTATATCACAGTAATCTAAAATAAGGTAAAACATATTGGTGAAACAGTTTGTAGAGTGAGCATGTCAAAAATTCTAGGTTTTTTGTAGAGTTTCCACCTTTCTAGGGTTTTAAATTTTTATAGTTAAATTTGATTTTCAGACCTGATTTCTGATTTTCTATTATTTAAAAATCACTCATGGCTATATTAGATGTACATAGTTTTTATTTTCTAACTCAAGCTATGATTATAATCATTACATGTTATTTTCTTGAAATATTAATATATTTAACACTTATGTAATCCCATGGGTTGAATACTTGTGCAATAATTATGAGGTTGAAAGTAATAATGAAAAATATTTATTCTTAATTTTTCTATCACCATCCCAAGTGATATGGGGAATCCTCTTGATGGAATTTGTATGAAAGTTGAGTCTAAACATTCCTATGAAGAAGAAGCATATAATATGGAGGGTAAATTTGATGATATATCAACTTAAATTATGTATTGAAATTATTTAGATGTTTCACAATAATGAAATAATATATCACAAAATTAAGAATAAGATAATCATATCCACAACAATAATTGAAAAAATGGCATAATACTTGATAATTATGATTGAACCACTTTGAAGGGGAAACCTCCACAACATTAAAATAAAAACAAAATTCATAATATGATGATAAAGACTAACCACTACCTCTTATATATACTCCACTTAACCATAGTTATTTTGTAAGCTGACCATACTAAGAACATAGAGAAACACAATATGATAATATGAAAAGTATGTAATCCACAAGTCAACCACACATATTCTTAGATGTACTATAGGTCAAGGGCATAACATTCCCCTCCCCTTTAAGACAATGTTTCCCTTGATGTTGAATCAACTTTGAATGTTGTTTTAGAAAATATTCATCCTCCCATGTTGCATCTTCATGATTCTAACTCTTCCACTTGATCAAATTCTCCTTAAGATCTCTTTTTCATAGTTTTTTTGTGTGTGTGAAGGATCTCCTCATGTTTTAGAATGACTCTGTCTTCTTCAACCAATTTTGGTAACTTAGTCTAGGTAGAAACAATGTGTAAAGGATTTGCTTAGGTTCTTAAATGACTTTGTTTTCTTCATCCAGTTTAGGTAATTTAATTTGGGTAGAAACTCTCTATCCAATGACCTTCTTCAGGGAATATACATGAAATACAAGATTTATGTGAGTGGATTGGGGTAGCTCCAACTTGTATGCCACACTACCAATTTTTAGTAGGATTTGATAAGGGCCATAATACTTAGGAAAAAGTTTGTTATTATTTTTATGTTACTTCAAATACATCTAATTACATGGTTGTAAGCACAAAAAGACCCAACCAATGATATAAAAATTACTATCAATACGGTGATGATCAACTTGATGCATCATTTTATTATGTGCCATTGCTAAATTTTCCCTTAAACTAACTAGTACCTCTTATTAATGTTGAAAGTGTTCCTTAACTTAAACCTTAGGTTTCACTTTCAAATATGAAGTGATGGATGGGGATGATAGCCATAAAGTGCCACAAAGGGATACATTTTGGAAGAGGTATGGATGGAAGTGTTGTACCACCATTTTGCTAATGGTATCTAACAAACCCAATATTATTGTTTATATGATGCAAACAACAAAGATACCCTTCTATGCATTTGTTGACAACCTTTGTTTGCCCATTATATTGAGGATGATAAGATGAGCTATGATTCTAATGAGTAACTAAACATGTGAATAACTAATTTTAAAATTTACTAGTGAAGATAGGATCATGATCACTTACAATGATTTTAGGGGTACCATGCAACTTTTTAAATATATTGAAAAAAACATCTACTATATTGGATACAAATGGATATGATAAGGAATAAAAATGAGCATATTTTATGAGCCTTCCAAAACTACCATGATGACATTTTTACCTTTAGACCTCGACAACCTTGTAATTAAATCCATGGAAACCTCCTCCCACCACTGGTTAGGGATGGATAATGGCTACAGAAGACTTGGTGTCTTAATTATTTATCCCTTGTTCTATTGAAAAACCATGCATTCTACCACAATTTTTTGTATATCCCCCTTGAGTCATTCCCAAAATAAATCTTGCTTGATTTGATATGTATTAAAAAATCTAGAGTGAAACCTATGTGAGATGCATGAAGCTCTTGAAGGATCTTGTCTTTGAGGACATAATCCTTACATAGGCATAATCTATATTTATACCATAATGTGTTCCCTTTCCACTCAACTTTAATAGAAAAACCTAAACCATACTAAAGATGTTGAATTATGACATGTGTATCGCTATCATTCTCCCTTTCTAATATTACTTCTTCTAATCAATTTTATTGTCAAATTATAATTGTGTATAACAATGCCTCAACTGATTCATCCCTCTTGAAGATTGCATCTGCTACCAAATTTTATTTTCCTTTCTTATAGACTATCTCAAATTCATATCCTATCATTTTAGTCACCCAATTTTGTTATTTTTATAATGAAAATTTCCATTCTAAAAAGTATTTTAGACTATCATGATCAGTATTTACTTAAAAGTGTCTACCCATTAGATAAGGTCTCTATTACTTGACTATATGAAGAATAACCATCATCATTTTCTCATTTATTAGCTTGATATTCTTTTCCCTTGAGTTAATGACTCTTGAATGCAATGGGTCTTCCTTGTTTCATGATTAGTGACCCCATGCCATATCTTGATGCATCACATTCAACAACAAACATTTTATAAAAAATAGGGCTAAAGAAAACTAGGGTGGTGCACATAGCATATCTTAACTTATTAAATGCCTTAGTAGCAGGTTCAATCAAATGGAATGAATCTTTCTTCAAAAATGTTGTGATTGGATATGCTATTCTACCATAATAATTTTTAAATCTATGATAGTAACCTATTATCCCCAAAAATCCACAAAGGGTTTTGAGGGTCTTTGACACTTGCCACTCCATCATAGCTTGGATATTCTTAGGGTCTACTTTGAATTCTTCATGTGAAATAATATGACCCAAGTACCCCATCTCATGGAATTCAAAAACACATTTGGAAGGTTTTTTTATAAAGCTAATGTTGTTCCAAAACTAACAGTACATCTTTCACATGCTTCAAATGTTCTTCCCAATTTTTGTCATAGATTAAGATGTCATAAAAAAATAACCCAAACTTCCTTAAAAAGGCTAAAAAATAGTATTCATCAAACTCTAAAATATAGATGGTGAATTTGTGAGACCAAAATGCATGATGATAAACTCATAATGACCTTCATGAGTTTTGAACACTATTTTAAGGATATCTTCATCTCTGATTCAATATTTATGATACCGAGAATGAAAATGTAGTTTGTTAAAATAAATGACATGTAATTCATCTGACAAATCATCAATTATTGGAATAGGGAACTTATATTTGATGGCATACTTATTGATTTATCTATAGTTGGATCACATCCTCCAAGTGTTATCTTTATTCTGCACCATGACCATTGGGAAAGAATTTTCACTTTGACTATGTCGGATAATATCTACCTCCAACATCTCCTATACCATATTTTCAATTTCAATTTTTTGGGCATAATGATACCTATACGGTTTAATGTTCAGTGGTATACTACGTGAAATAAGTATGATGATATGATCATGTTCTCCGCTTGGTTGTAGGCCTTTTAACATTGCTTCAAAAAATGATGGGTGGTCATCAAGAATAATTTGTTAATCAGGATGTGTAGACACATTTGTTGGCAAAAATTATATGGAAAATAATAATGATACAAATATTTCAACCCCTTTTTAATAATATTTGTCATCTAACGTGAACTAACCAATTGGGGAGACTTTACCCGTAATCCCCATAGTTTAAATGTCCTACCTTTAGAATGAAAGCACATGAACAATTCCTATAAATTCATCTCTATTATGCCTAAAGATGTGAGCCATTGTAATCCCAAAAAAATGTTAGCCCCACCCATGGGAATATCAAATAGAGGATAATTAAGTAGGTAGTTTCCCATGGAAATATTAACACCATGGCATTTTTTAGAACAACTGACTATACCACCATCTGTAATCATGACTTGAAATTCTAGATTTGGATAAATAAAATAGTTCAAACAAGTAGCTAACTTACTACTAATCAAATTATGTGTACTTCTCGAGTGAATAAAAAATGTCACCTTATGTTTCTTGAGAAAGATTACCACCTTAATATTTTGAAGAGTACTTATACCCGAAAGGGCATGACATGAGATAATAGGGTGAGAATCTTTAGATTCTTCCTCTAGCTCTTCCATACCTTCACATCAAGCCTCATCATATTCATTAGATCCTTCAATGTAGAAAAAATTCTTTTAGCATATTTATGTTTTTTAATTCACTTAATGTCACAACAAAAACATAGCCCTTTGGCATGCTTCTCTTCAATTTACTGAGGGGTCAATATTTTAGGTTTTAGAAATGATGGTACTATGAAATAGATTCACAACCATGAGTGAGAGCCCTCATTTTCACCAAATATTTTTCATTTGTCTGATGCATGGATGGTATGTATTCAAAAATAGATGTTGGATTAAACATACAAACCTAAATTTTTTTTAGGGGAGGAAACCTAGAACCACAAACCTGGATCTGATTCCAACTTGTCAGGATCTTGCTCCTCAATAAAAGCACAATATGATTACCTTGTATAAGCAACTAATCACGAAATTATACCAGAATTAACAAGTAACTAGAATTCACAAATGACACAGAATATGAGAGACAATACACAATCTTGTATTAATACTCATGCCTGAAGGAAATACAATGAAGATGCCACAATCTTCCACACCTCTCAGATGTATAGATCTCTTTCCCTCAAGAGTTCACTCTCCTACCAAAAAAGGTCCCAACACATAACTCAAATACAGAGTTGGTGTTCACCTCCAACCAGTCAGTAATAACCCTGCCAGTACACAAGTACTCAAAGTACTTCAAGTAGATCTCCCATGAACCTGTAACAACCTGCAACTTAAATGATCTTACTTACCATGTAGAACTTCTCCCTGATCTTGCTGCCACCTGCAGATCAACTGTTCTTACAATTGGAAGGATCTCTTCCTTGCCTTAATCCTTCATTACAATACATGCCAATGAGTCTATAAATAGATCCCATACTAAATAATAACTTAGAATTTTAATTTACAATAATTAGACATGCAGCTCAAGACTCAAAATAGCCTTTTACATGTAAACAACTGGTTCAACAAACTAACTATTCATGCAACGGGCAGTTTCAGAACTGCACAGGCGACTGACGTCAGTCCCTGTCTACCTAAATATGACCAACGTCGGCCGACTCTGACCGATGTTAGTTTCCTTTATGTTCACCCCTGACTGACGTCGGTTGCGTTGCCGACACCGGTATCCCTGGAACTCAGCAACCTCTTTCATGTTTGCATACAGTGAAGTTTTTAGCTCCACAACCTAACAATCTCCCACTTGGAGATAAACAGCTGCACCTGTACCTGTACATCATGTAGTTTGTTTCCTGGCTTTGTATTTCTCTTCAAGATCACTCTTGAAGACCAACCACCATAAATCTTGTGGTGCACCTCCTGTCATCCAAATCACCTACCACATCCGCATCTACAAACCCATGTAGAAAAGAACTTGACCCTGCATAGCATGTGCACTTGCTACTGGTCCCTCTCAGATATCTGAGAATCCACTGAACTGCCCTCCAGTGCTTCTTTCCCAGATTGGCTCCAAACTTGCTGACAACTCCCACTGTTTGAGAAATCTCAGGTCTAGTACATACCATGCACTTAACCTCATCATGTGAATCAAGACACTATTCATAGAACTGTCCAACCATCAGCATGCTAACCGGTTTCACACAATCATCTGGAGACAAAATCAACCTGTGACCTTTCATGTCTCTAGAACACACTCATGTCAAAGATCTTGCTGCTCCCAGATTCCTCATGACACACCTCTGAACTAACTTTACATTTAGTTCAGCAACTCCCTGTATTTGTAACCCTGAAACAAGCACAACATATAGTAATAGGATAATGTAGCTAATATTATCCAATCTGGTAAAGAGAAACACAATGGTCAAACCTTCATTGTCTTGCAGCTTACTCAAGACCATATACCCTGGCCTTCTATTTCATGTGTCCATTCCCACTCTTATTTATCTTAAACATCCATTCGTCTCTCAGTGCTTTCTTTCAGCTGGCAACTCCACCCAAAAACTCCCATTTGGTTCTTCTCTAAGGAATCACATCCTTCATCCATGCCAAGCTTCCACTGTTTCTTAGATCTACCTGCTCTGCTTCTTTAATAACTTCCTAGTTCTTGACCATCAGTGAGCAACAAGTAGTGTAAAGAAGGGAAATGATGAATTTGAGGCTTACTTACCCTTTAAGTCCTCCATATGGGTGCTTGAGACTCCTTGATAGCATATTGTCTGCCCAAAATCCATCTCAGTGATCGATGCCAGTCACATCTCAGTCTGCACCCAACCGACGTCAGTTTCATGCGACTGCCTCATCATCGACGTCGGTTCCCCTGACCGATGCCAGTGTTTATTTTTTTGGAGTCACCGATGTTGAGCTGCACATAGCTGATGTCGGTCCCTATTTGGATGTCAATGTTAGTTTTCTAATCGACATCGGTCTCTATGTTTTATTTGTGAGTGATGACTTTTACCCGTGAGCTCCTTTTGGATCAAAACCCTGTCCAAATCAACCTTGATCTGCTCAGAATTCTTCAGCCCCTTGCACTAATCTTTGTCCATCATCTTCTCCTTGAAAACCAAGGCTTTCCTGTTCTTGTCACGAACATCGGATTTCTCAAGAAACATCACTTTCTTCCTTTGCTTATAGAAATCTCGATCCATACTTTTCAAATCCAAAAGCATACCTTTTGACTCAAGAACATGCATCCCCTTCTTATTCATGTGACCAAGCCTATTAAGCCACATCTTCAAATCTACAGCTGAGTAGATAAACCAGAAGGAGAATCAGTAATACAAGTAGATAAATAAAGCGTACCTACTTCCTTATCTCTTGCTATAACAAGTGCACCCTTGGTAACCTTCCAAGAGTCCGCTGTGAGAGTTATTGTGCAACCCTCATCACCCAAATTTCCAACAGAAATCAAATTCCGCTTCAGGACTGGGACATGCATGACCTCCTTCAACACCCATGTGTTGCCCGTTTGCAATTTCAGCTTCACTTTCCCTTTGCCAACCATTTGACAAGGCTTACCATCCCCTAAATAAATTTCTCTAAAGTCTCCCTGGACGTATTCATGAAAAAATTCTCTATTTCGGGATGCATGGAAAGAGGCACCAGAATCTAAAATCCAAGATTCTACTTTATCCAAGAAACATACCAGAGCATCTTGTGCAATCATACCTACAACAATACCTGCAACATCTGCATCTTCATGTCCTTCATGCTGATCTTCAACCAACCAACAATCTTTCTTTACATGCCCTTTCTTTCCACATTTCTAGTAGGTTATTCTGCCATACCTAGACTTGGATTTCCTGCCTATCTTGGACCTTGATCTCCCATGCTCGATCTTCTCTCTTTGCCTTCCCCTGCTTTCAACACTCAAAGCATTCCCTGATGATTCACCTGTGCTTTTTTTGCAAATTTATTCATTCAAGATTACACTCACAACATCATCCACTTTTAATATTTTTGAAGCAGACGCAGTATTACTAACTGTCATTACCAAACTCTCCCAATTTTCAGGTAATGAACATAAAATTAAGAGAGCCTTAATTTCATCATCAAAAATAATATTGACTAAATTTAACTGGTTTACCAAACCATGGAAATCAATAAGATGACTATGTACAAATTCACCTTCCAACATTTGCAAATTAAATAATTGCTTCATAAGAAATACCTTATTTGAAGCTGAGGGTTTTTCATATAAATTTGCCAAAAATTCTATCAACTCTACCATTGTCTTAGTCTGAGTTAAGTTAGAAATCACAGACGATGCAAGGCTCAACCTTATAGATCCTAGAGCCTTCCGATCAAGAACCTCCCATTCTTCATCTTTCATATCCATGGGCTTGTATGCAACCCCACCCAACGGTAAGTACAAATCTTTCTGATACAGATAATCTTCTATCTACATCCTCCATAATTGATAGTTCTTGCCATTAAACTTATCCATTTGTAGCTTACTTTTTTCTGCCATTGCTATACTCCCACTCAAACAGAAACCCCTATGAGTGACCTGTAATCAACAAATACTAACCAGATCTGATACAACCTGTTAGTAACCCAACCAAAAGCTCTGATACCACTTGTTAGGGGAGGAAACCTAGAGCCACAAACCTGGCTCTAATTCCAACTTGTTAGGATCTTACTCCTCAATAAGAGCACAATATGATTACCTTGTATAAGCAACTAATCACGGAATTATACTAGAATTAACAAGTAACTAGAATTCACAAATGACACATAATATGAGAGACAATACACAATCTTGTATTAATACTCATGCCTAAAGGAAATACAATGAAGATGCCACAATCTTTCACACCTCTCAGATGTACATATCTCTTTCCCTTAAGAGTTCACTCTCCTACCAAAAATAGTCCCAACACACAACTCAAACACAGAGTTGGTGTTCACCTCCAACCAGTCAGTAATAACCCTGCCAGTACACAAGTACTCAAAGTACTTCAAGTAGATCTCCCATGAACCTGCAACAACCTGCAACTCAAATGATCTTACTTACCATGTAGAACTTCTCCCTGATCTTGCTGCCACCTGCAGATCAATTGTTCTTACAATTGGAAGGATCTCTTCCTTGCCTTAATTCTTCATTACAATACATGCCAATGAGTCTATAAATAGATCCCATACTAAACAATAACTTAGACTTCTAATTTACAATAATTAGACATGCAACTCAAGACTCAAAATAGCCTTTTACATGCAAACAACCGGTTTAACAAACTAATTATTCGTGCAATGAGCAGTTTTGGAACCGCACAGGCGACCGACATTGGTCCCTGTCTGCCTGAATATGACTGACGTCGGCCGACTCTGACCGATGTCGGTTGCCTTTCTGTTCACCCCTGATCGACGTCGGTTACGTTGCCGACGTCGGTATCCCTGAAACTCAGCAACCTCCTCCATGTTTGCATACAGTGAAGTTTTTAGCTCCACAACCTAACAATTTTGATTATATACTTGAGCCCCTGATAAAAGGTCAATAATGTTTTTCTCATTAATGTCATTCATACATAAGGATAGATTCTAAAATTGTTGAATATAATCCTTTACATTACATGTTTGTTGAAACTTTTCTAACTGACTAAAGTAGGTTTATGAGACATTTTTGTGATAACATTTGTAGCTCCTTAGTAAATATTGATTAGGTAATAAGAGTGCCATTATTTCTCTTTTTAGCACACAACCACCTATACAAATGAACTACTCAGGTTCTAGATAGAGAGATGTCATGGTCACATTTTACACACATGGGATCTAATGTAGGTTAGATAAATTATCTATTTGATTAACTCAAGTGAGTGAATACTTACAATCAAACTTGTGCACTTACACCTTTGGTAGCATGTGCTTTGAACCAGTATGGAGTTTTGATTGTTTTGATTGGGAGAAGTCAATTGGAGTGGTGGAGGATTATTTTGTAGAAATTGAGCTACAATAGTGGTCAACTGATCACTCAGATTTGATAACTAATTCTTCATAAAATCTATTTCCATGTTTACTACATCAAGATCATCCTATTCACCATGCTTTATATATATAATTGAATTTGTCGAATCACTGCATAAATTGATGAACTTGAAGTTCTAAACTCCATGTCATCCTTGTGAGGAGTGTTTGGAGTGTTTTGACCTTTCTTGTATCTACGAGTTTTAAGACCAACCATGCACAAACCTAGGAGGGAGGGTTTATGGGCCCCAAAAAGTATACCATTAGATTATTCTATTATGATTGTACCTTTGATATAAATCCAATGACTACTAATTTGCACAAGGGTGAAAAAAATTAGATTTTTTTATTAAAAAAATCAAATAATATTGCAGTGGTGAAAAAATTAAATGCTTCTTAGATCACAAGTTATGTTTTTTCAATCCTAAAATTCTTCTAATTTTCATAACCCCATATCTAAAAAACAACATTACATAAATTGGCCTAAATCGATGCTCTGATACCACTTGTAAGGAAATTACTTATATGTTTCACAATAATGGAATACTATATCAAAAAATTAAGAGCAGGATAATCAGATCCAAATCAATAATTGATAAAAGGTAAGAATACTTGATAATTATGACCAAGTTGATTTGAGGAGGAAATATCCAAAATAATGCAATAAAAGCAGAATTCACAATATGATGATAAAAATCTAACCACTACCTCTTATATATACTCTACTTATCCATGGTTATTCCATAGGCTAACCGTACTAAGAACATAGAGATATGTAATAAGATAATTGTTGGGTCCAACATAATCCAAACTGAGATACTTTCATATAGGGACCCTCTTGCTTTAGCATAACTATTTTATTTTCATGTTTTTGCATACTGGTAGAACTTCAATTATGAATGCCATTCAAATGACATGTATTTGGTTCTGTTTATAATCTCTAACTCTTGAGCTGGACTTGTTTATCACATTATGGATTATGTATGCATCATAGAGCTATATTTTTTGTATAATTTCAACTGTCAAGTAAAATATGGATTCATGTATGATCAAATTTCCCTCATTGTTCTAATTAGAAGCATTGGCCTTATGCTACACAGTTGAAATTTTTGGCTTTATAATGGTTATGTTTCATGTGTACTCAATTTAGATTCTAATATGGATGATCATGATATTAAATTGAAGTGCTTATTTATCCGTTAACATATTTTTCTTTCATCTAGAATGATGTTTATCTACTTTAAGTCTTCATTAAAAATCAAATTTTATTTAAGTTTTGAGCTTTACTTGTAGAATATTTCATTTTGAGTTGAAACTAGTTTTTTACTTCTCATATTAAGTCAGTGTCATTAAATTCTTTATTCAGGCATTATTCATGCTTTGATTGATTTTGGTTTTCAAATAAACTACTATTTATTTCTAAAGTCTGCCTTTGCTTTATCTTTGTTTGTAGAGATAAAATGTTCTACAATTAAAAAAATTTAGATGACTAAGTCCTTTTAATGCCTTGAGTCTAGATATCATGCCATGCAACACAATCCTGGTGACCTAGCCTAGTGGAGACATAGTGGGATATGTAACACCACATGCCCCTAAGGTTATGGGATTGTGCTAAGTGTCATAATATCAAAAGCCCAGTGACCTTGAAGTGTACTGATAGTGATAAATATTTTTTCCCTTAGGATTATACCATATGTCATAATATCACTAACGTAGAGGTGATCTTAGTAGAGTTATTTATATAATCAATCCTAGATAAAAAAAAGTAGTGAGAGCTATCCATGTGTCATAATCTTTCTACCCTAGAGTTGATGTCAGTAGAGTTCTTTATACAGTCAATTCTAGGTGAGAAGAGTAGTAAGAGATGTCTACGTGTCATAATCCCACTAACCCAGAGGTGATGTCAATAGATTTTCTTGTATGGTCAATATCAGGCAAGTGGAATAGTGAGATCCATGCACATGTCATCATCTTACTAAATCAAGACTATTCAAATAATGTAAAGCTTCATGTTCCTAAGCCTATATAGTCATCCACTTATCACTATCCCAGTAACTTGGATCCTCGAAGTGATGGTAGTATTGAATTTGGATTCATGTGTCCTTGAGAAATCCATGAAGATAGTTAAGTAGAAATAGTGAAGAGCTAAAGAGGTGAGAAGTGCCATAAAATCAGACATAAAATCATCCCCTTAGCATACAATAAGTTTAAATTTGATGGCTAGGGCAAAGACCAAGTGATAGGGAAGTGACAACTTGTGTTCAATTGAAATCAAAGACAATAAGCAAAGGAGAGCAGGCGACTACAAGATATAAACATGATTATTTTAGATCATTCAAAAAATAGAATACATTAAAAATAACCTACATCACTGGTCTCATAAGATAATCACAAGAAGGCATAATGAAAATGGAGATGTCAATGCCCAAGACATTAGCAAAGATCTGGGTGAAGGAAAAGGCTAAAACTAAGAATATTGTTCATAGATCCAAGGTAGAGTCAACCTGAAAGATGGATATAAGTAGGTTTATCAAAAGAACTGAATGCATTTATTTATAGATGGGACAAATCCATAGTTTTATATTACCTAGGCATCAATATTTAATAGGAAATGACACATATGGAAGGGGCTTTGTTGTGTTGAGAATAAGCATAAATATGTGGAATGGGTGAAGCTAGAGTAGAGATCCAATGACTTCATCATTGGGATTGGTTCACAATGAAGTGTTTCCACCTATTTGGATTAATGATCAATTAGTATAAAAAATTGAATACTATAGAGTCCCTATTACTCATAGGAAGATTGGAGTGTGTTGAAGATTAATTTGTTGGCAAGGGAAAATAGAGAAATAATATAAAATTACATTGTAAATAAAATCATTTGATAAAATATTAAGTTGTATTGTTTTGGGATGAATTTTTACAAAGGAAGGTGAAATTTATATATGCTTTCATGGGTGGTTACAAGATAAAATTGATTCCCATGAACCAACTAATTTATTACAAACTAAACATAAGTAAAAACTAAAAAATTATTAAAATAATTAACTTTAGATCATTTAAAATAATCCAAAAAACTCCCCCATTTATCTAAAGGAGTGTAGAAAAATAAATAACTAGAACAATGACTCTGAAGTCATCAAAGGAACTCTATCACAACTACAATTGGTGTACTGTACCTGTAGCACTGACCAAAAATTGTTGCCACTCCACAAAGAAGCTCATCCTTATGAGTTGTGGTAAAAAATGAATGATGAACATGATCAAGGCCTACTCATCCCTGGTGATCATCGTACTGCACTATAGTAGAACACGATCAGGCATGTCCAACTACATTGACCCACATAAGATCTCACACAAGAATCCATCAAAGTGACAAACCTGTACTTTGCATGGCACATCTTCTTGATGCCAAATAAATGTTGATAACTTTTTCTCAACACTGCTAGTGCTAGCAACCCCTATCAATTTGTACTTGTCATCAACAACTGATCAAATTCCAACCAATGCCTAAATATTCTCCCCCTATTAGGTGAGAGGTGAGAAGGCATACATGGAGAGAAATAAAAATAACTAAATTTATCCACTCCATGTCATGAATATCAGATATATAAAGATAAAAATAGAACTAAAAGTAAAAACACAAGCCAAAATTTACTATTCAAGCATTGAAACCAAACTTTGACTGAATAATTAACTAAAGAGGGTAATTGTCCTCTAGCCTCCAATAGATCCTCCAACCTCTAGTTGTCACTTAGATGGTGTCAATAAAAAATATCTTGGGATATGTAATAGATGGTATTATCTCTGAGAGCACAATCATGATGTGATATTATAAAAAAATCATTTTAAAGGTGTTGAATTCAACTAAAAATGCACCTTTTTACATCAGTTTAAATTCATATATGAAAGTTTCAAAACATAAAATAGACCATTCTATTATGTCTGGAATGTTTGAAAACCTATATTTTGATTGGTCACATGACCACCTTTGCATAAAAGATCGACTAACCAAAAAAAATGTCTCAATATATCATAAATACACCCTTATATCACCAAATTGGCCTTCAAAAAAAAATGCAAAGTCAAAAGGAATTGGTTTTGAAAATTTGATCTTTGTGTAGGTAAGTGACCAACTAAATTAGTGTATCCAATTCCCTATCATCCAACTTATTAGTAGAAAGGTAAATTACGATAAATATTTTTGATTTTGTCAAATGGAAAGAAGTTACTTGTATGGTAATTTTTTTAAAATCAAATGGATTCAATTTTCATATTGTAATAAAAATGAATTAAGCTCATGTTTATTTGGGTGGAGCCCATGTTTTATGAAAAAAATTAAAATGAAAGCTTATTATATTTTAGGTTTTGAAGACTTCAAGCATTTCTTCCATCACATTATTCCATTGTGGCTATCGTTTGCTTCATAGGATTTTATTGACACTGCATATTTATTCTGCCATTTATTTTTGGAACATTTCCTTATATACAATTGACAATGTGAAGATTCAAGACAAAGGGTATTCTGCCTAATCATCAGAGGCTCATCTTTGTTGGGAACCAGTTTGAGGATGGCCAACCATTTGTAGATTACAACACACAAAATTATGCAAATATTTATCAAATGCAATATTCCAAAAAAAATATTGCGTAAAATTATGTATCAACCATAAAACGTGAAGTTCCATTTTACTAGTTTTCTACCAATAAACAATTAATTTTATAAAAAATTGATGCTATCATACAAACTGAACCTATTATCTAGCCATCGTACATATCTGAGCTGGTGCACCAATTTCCATCTAAATCAAAATTTTGCACTGCTATGCTCAGAAGATTCAAACTGCTAAGCGAATTTCTAGATTTACTTTTATGCTCTTATAAATCATATGTTTGAAAAAAAATAGCCAAATCAAATGTGTATTGCCATACTACCTCTTCTTCTTTCAAAATGGCTCAGCAAATTTCTTCACTCCTCTTTAATTTTTCAGGCTCTGATACCACTGTTAATCGAGAAAATAGAGAAATACTATAGAATTACATTGTAAATAAAATCATTTGACAAAATATTAATTTATATTATTTTAGGATGAATTTGTACAAAGAGAGGTGAAAGTTATATCTGCTTTCACAGGTTATTACAGGATAAAACTGATTCCCATGAACCAACTCATTTATTACAAATCAAACATAAGTAAAAACTAACAAATTATTAAAATAATTAACTTTGGATCATTTAAAATAATCCAACAAAATTCACTTTCATACTAGAAGTTGTACCTAGGAATTGTTCCATGAATAGATCCTTACCTTTCTTGATGTGTTATCATAAAAGATTGATTTATAACTATCTATTCCATTTAATATTTGTATCAAAAGAATTTAATTTATGGTTGTATACCGTAACCATGAAGACTAGCATTGTATATTTAAGTAGCATTATTACTTATTGTAAAAGGTCAAAAAAATTGATCCCAAAAAACTGTTAGAATAATGCCATGATTACACCTTATGTTCCCTCATGCTTTTGGGTTTTAATTGTCTACTAGGGTTGGCATATTTGAGTATCAAAACTTTGTTGAGATTGAGCCAAAATTTTACCTGCCCTTCCTACTAATTTTGTCTTGATGGCTTGACAAAGGGCTTGATTTGATAAGTAGTCTATGCAAAGAAGTTTTATGATACTATTGGTGTACAAGTGGATATATAATTAGATTATGCAATATCTGGTTTAATTAGATTTTAGAGCTCATTTTGGTTATCTTGAGGCTTACATTGGTCATGATGTGTAAATAAATACACGCTGGTGTAATTATTTTTTTGAATTTTTTTTTTGTTTACTTATTATTCCTTGGAGTCTTATTGATTATGGTGTTTGAATTTGTGAAATAGCTAGATTAGATGCCTAATGATTAATTATAGATCATATTAATTTAATTTCTGAGTATTGGAAGACCTATCTCAATCAAGGGTTTATCTCTTTTCTGCCCTACTCTTCCCTCTCTTTTACATTTTTTTAATGAGAAATTATTTACATATTTACATTATAAATAGCCCATTGATAGAGGAACCAACATTGAGATCTTGAATATCTAAAAAAAAAGATTTGAACCTTTGGTAGAAATAATCAAATTCTACACATGTTATAATATTTTGGAAGTTTCTTGGCCCTTGGATCACAAATAGATCCTAAAAATAAGAGGAATTTTGTCCCATCATCTATTGACTACTTTTATTCATTCACATAATTAATTCTTATTTGTGTTTAAGTGAGTCACAATTTAAAACTAACAATAATTGGTGCCATAAGGAGGGCCTTCTGTGAAGAATAATTGTTAGTAAAAATCTAAGACCTGAAGGAGTATTTTATTGATTAAGTCTTATTGCCCCTCATTTACACTTTATCCATTATTGTGTGCTTCAGACACAAAAAATAACATAAATTGGCATAAAAGGAGGGCCAATTCCATATTTCCTATCTTATTATCTTTTCGATATTAAATCTCTACATATTATATGCCTATTCATGAATTAAGGTCTTGTAGTTCATACTTATGCTTGACTCATCTAATTGTGTGCTTAAATTCACACTAAAATTTATAGGAAAAGAAGGAAGACCATAAACCATCTTCATTTAAGATTCTATGGTTTGTTATTTATCAGTTGAAAGTAACCTAGACCAAACTACAATGATTACTAGCTCCAGATCTATCCTAGAATGGATTGGATTGTCAAGTCAGCCATAAAAATTGCACGAGCTCAACTTTATTTACCTAAGTATCCCTTTGATCTCCTCCTGGCATTTCAAAATGATCATACAAAAACTGTTGAGGAGCACATTGTCACTTAAAAATTGGCTATGTATGTGTTAAATGTGCAATTTGAAGACATGGCCTACAAACTATTTCTATTTAATCTAAAAGGATAAGCATATGATTGGTATTCAAGCATAACATCCAACTCAATTACCACTTGTAAGAGTCTTGAAAATCAATTCCTTCTTCAATTTGGAAGCCTAGTGGAAGATTCTCCCTTTTTCTTGAATGTCTTGTTGAATCATAAGAAGAACCAATAACTTCTCACCGTCACTACAGTGGTTAATGTTTTGTATGATCCCTTTGATCATGATTTTGATGACATAATTGAAGTGGAAAAATACATTTTATATATTAAATAAATCATATAGTTAGAAGAGAAAGTAGAATACTAGCAACAATAAGAGGATGAAATTGACTATTGTAATGATGTTGATGTTTAAATAGAACCATTCCAATTTGAGCTTGCTAGTTACTATACTTCCTTGATTAATAATGAGTTGTTTACCAAGGCATCTAAAGCTTCCAGTAGCCATCTAGAGGAAGAATTTAGTGGGATAGAGAAGCTAGATGAGTAAAAGTTATGTTGTCCAACATAAGTATCCTTTTATTATGTGGCTTCCATCCCTACCTTCAATGAAATGATTCAAGAAGATCAATAGTTCAATGGTATTGGTATGACTTTTGCCCCATCTTTGGAGATATGTGGGTTGTGAGAAGACATGGAATGTAAAATAGAAAATTTTCTTATATTTGATGAACCAACTTTTCAAGAATTGGTAGTTATAGAACCTCATGTTCCCAAAAACATAATCATCAAACTTTAGGGAAATTAGTCTCTTGTCTATGATAGGAAATATCATGAGGTTAAGTCCTTCTAATTCCAATAGTTGTTTTCAAAATCATGAAATAGATAGATCTCTTATTTATAATTGTATTGATTTTTATTATTTAGTTGAGGATAGTGATTATTTTGAATACATCTATACAGATTTTTTGAGTTTGAAAGAAAATAAAATTAGGAATTATAGAGGGACACAAATAGTTGTTGTAGTTGTTGGTTAGATTTTTTTTTTTTAAAATAAAAAGGGGTAAAAATAATATTAATAAGAAAAGAGCATTACAAGAAGAACGGGGGGCAAAAACCCCTAGAAGAAAGTATCATAAATTGAAAAACTAGGCACACACCCAACTAGACAATATTATGAACCTCCCTATCAGCCTCCAAAATTCTTTCCAAATCAGAATGCAACGTCAAGGAGAGATACCCCCAATCCTCAATATTTCCACCATCCAAATGGTCAGACACCCATTTAACTGAAAAATCCACTTCCCTATTCCATTCTCGTGGAATATGAGCAAAAGTAACGCTATCCATAAGCGAGCAAATCTACAAAATCTATTGCACAATCTGAGATAGTTGCCAATTGACATCCACCACTTTCCTCTTAATGAGTAGGTTAATCAAGACTTGAGAGTTCGATTCATAGATAATCTTATGCCAACTTAATGCCTGGGCCTTCTCAAGGGCATAAAGAATGGACTAACCTTCCATCATGTTAATGGTTTGCAGCCTCTCAGGAATCGCAAAAAGAAAAATCACCATACCTTCAGAATCCCTTCCTATCCCTCCAGTACCCGTGGGTCCCAGATTACCTCTGGAGGAACCATTTGTATTGATCTTGAGAATCCCACTAGGGGGCGTTGCCACTGACCAGTCTTGAGAATCTGCTCCTTAACCTGCTTGCTCCTCTTGACGCACACTGACTTACCAGTTAACTGCTGGAATCTAAGTCGCGCTGTCACTTGAGCGTCTTATTTGGTCAAAGAAAGGTAGATCTCACTCTTTGCTTGAACGATTTCCTAGATCATCCCCACCACTTTCTACCATACTTGTTGCACCATGACCCTCACCCCCCAAAAAATTCACCTATTTCTCTCAAGCCAGATCTGCCAAAACATAAAAATGGGGCTACCCAGCCATATTCCTGCAAGAAGGGCGTCCTTGAGGGGGGTTCTCCCAATCCACTCTAAAAATTGACCATAGATTGAGCATGAAGACATGGGCACTGCCAAACATCCCACCAATAATGCCAGAGTTGCAAGGCAAAGGGGCATCACAAAAAAAGGTGTGTTGAATCCTCCTCGACCACTCCGCACATAACACATACTAAAGGACCTTGGAAACCTCTCTTCTGGAGATTGTCCTAGGTCAAGCACATGTTCTAAGCTAGCATCCAAGCAAAATAGTTGCATTTAGACCATATGAATTTATTTCAGACTTGTCTCCACCAATGCACTTCCCCCTTGCCCAATCTCTGAAGAAGTAAAGCCTGATATCTAGATGAAACTGTGTAACCTCCCTTGGGATTGGGAGACCAAGCTAGCTCATCCTCCTCCTGAAGAGGACTACAGTGATGCCTGGAGAGGATGCTCAACAGCTCCTCATTCTCTTCCTACATCCCATTAACAAGCCAAGTTTCAGGAGCTTTCTAGCGAGCTACCTCCACCTGTCCTTGTATAATGTAAACTTTGAAGTCACTCACCCGAGACCAGCCAGCATCAAGGAATCTCTGACAAAGGTTCAATAAATTTGGAAATTGATAAATGATGGGAGGATAACCATCCCAAGAGTCAGACCAAAAGAGAGCCTTGGATCCCTGTTTACAAATCTAGAATAAGTCATTCTTGATGAGAGCAGCCCCTTTTTTGAGAGTACCCCATATTGCCAAACCTTTCCCAATAAGCGGATAGTGAGGAATGTCCCTCTGAATGGTTCCAGAGTAGTACTTCTGTGAGATAATTCTAGCCCAAGCTTTGTCTTGTTCGATGCACCATTGCAAATAAAGTTTGGCCGCTAAAGCAATACCATTTAAGTTCGTCTGCCTCAGACCGAGCCTGCCATATTATTTGGGGCTGCAAACAATATCCCATATAATAAGGCTCCATTTAGTGGAGGTTAGACTACCAGCCCATAAGAATTGTCTAGTAACCAAATCAAACTCCTTAACGAATCCCATCGGGGCAACCTGGAGCATACACCTATAAATGGGTAAAGCCTACACCACAGATTGGATAAGTTGAACCCAACCCGCAAATTATAACCACCTGTGTGTCCAACGATTCACTTTCACCCAAAATTTCTCCAAAATAGTCTGCCAAGATTCTTTAGATGTACGGCCAGCTGAGATAGGGATACCCAAGTAAATCAAGGGGGGAGTCCCAATCTGAAAATGCAGAGTCCTCATGATTCACTGCTGAATAGGGCTCGAAGTATTGAAGAAGAAGATGGATGACTTATCTTCATTGACCTTTTGTCCCAAGGCCATTAGATAAACATCTAACACCCTGCATAAATTAGTAGCTTCAGTCATTGTGGCCATGCCCATAAGGGCAGTGTCATCAACAAATTACAGGTGTGATTGTGCTGACAATTCCCCTTCCCATCGCCATCCTTGGATATGTCCTTCCTCTTTGTTCTTGCTAATCAACCTCCCCAAACCTTCGGTAAGGAGAAGAAAAAGGTATGGAGACAGAGGATCACCTTGTCGCAGCCCTCTTGTAGCACCAAAAAGCTCCGTGTGTTCTCCATTAATAAGCACTGAGAAGGAAGCTGAGGAAATGCATCTCATGACCCATTGAGTCCATTCATCCACAAAGCCAAAAAAATGAAGAACCTTTTGCAAAAATGACCATCTAACCCTATCAAAGGCTTTGGCCATGTCCAATTTAATGAACATCACCTTATCTTTTGAGCTGGCCATGGAGTGAATAGACTCAACAACAATAACAATATCGTCTAGGATTTGCATGCCTTTCACAAAACCACTCTGCTCTTCTGAGATCATAGCACTCAGCCCTCTTTTTAACCTATCTGCAATGATTTTAGATATAATTTTGTAAACCACATTGCAAAGGGATATAAGACGGAATTGACTTAGCCTATTAGCACCTTCGCATTTGGGTATGAGAGCAAGATAGGTCGCATTTGTAGCCTTAAGCATTTGTTTATTCCATTGAGATTCTTGGACAACAGCTAAAAGGTCAAGTTTGATGATATCCTAGAATTCTTGGTAGAATTCAGCTGGGAAGCCATCACGTCCAACCACTTTCCCTTTTTTTATCTGAATAATGGTTTCCTCAAGCTCTCCAAGTGTGATTGGTTTCATTAAATTTTCATTCATTTCATGCGTCATCAATGACGGAATGCAGAAGAGAACTTGAGCTTCTTTCGGTGATTCCCCGTTAGCATCTTCCCTAAAGAGAGTAGAGAAGTACTGCACTACCTCCTCTAAAATTTCCAGAAAGGAGTTAAGGCGCTCACCTCTTTCATTGACCAGGGCTGAAATAAAATTGCCATGTCTCCTGGCTTTGGACGAATTCAAGAAAAAGGATGTATTTATGTCCCCCTCTTGGAGCCATTCGACCTGAGCTTTCTGCTTCCAAAAAATTTCATCCCGTAGCTCGCATTCTTCTAGGTCTTTCACAGCCTGTGTTTCTTCTTGCAGTAAGTCTTCAATCAGTCCTTCTTCCCTTATTATTCTCATGATACCATCAAGCTTGGTTTGTGTAGTAGTCTTAGCATGGAAAATGTTCCCAAAACTTTGGTGATTCCACCGCTTGAGCTTGTACTTCACATATTGCAGTGTTTTGAAAAAAATGTACATCGTCGTACCATGAGCAAGCTTACCTCAATGCCACCAATTGGAAATACACTCATGTAGAGATTGATCCCACAACCACATGAGTTGAAATCTGAAGGAAGGATAGTGCAGGTGATACTGTAAGACACTATTAAGCTTGATGGGCTAATGGTCTGATCCTCTCCAGTCCAAAATTTTAGACCTCGTAGACCACATACCTCCAACCCAGAAAGCTGAGACCAGAAAACGGTCAGGTCTCTCAGTAATGTAATGTTTCCCACTCTTGCGATTGTTCCAGGTAAACTGTCCATTATTGGGCCTGACGTCAACTAAATTCAAAATTTTAATGTAGTTGTGCATTAGCAAAGTAGATGGGTCCAGCCTTGACGTGCCACCACTCTTTTTAGTCAAATCAAGAATAGCATTAAAATCACCTGCCATAATCCAAGGGTGAAAGGGGGCCAGGCTACAAACAACACTTATGTGGCCCCATAAGGATTTTTTACCCTACCAATCATTAGGAGCATAGATATTGGAGAAGAGAATGACTTCCCTCATCTCAAAGCTAAAATCAATCATAGTCATAGAGTACGTAGAAGTCAGCCAACCTATGAGGCCAATATTTCGTGGGTTTCACGGACAAGCTAGTCCTCCTGAGTATTTGGTAGCGCCAATGCATTGACATTCTCCTTGCCACCACAACTTGGGCGCAAGTCTAGACATGTCTTCAACTGAAAGCTTAGTCTCCTGCAAGAAAAGGACATCCGGCCTATGACTTTTAATTAGGTTGTGAACATCATTTTGTTTGGGGCTATTGTTCAAACCCCTTACATTCCAAGATATTATAATCATTTTAGAGAGCTTAAAAAGTGTGCATCCAGAGTCTTTACTGACCCCGACTCCACCAAAGTCTCTCCCATTAGCTTGATCTTTTCTTGGTCCTTTTTTTTGTCAAGCTTGCCAGATTTCTCTCCCCCTCCTTTCTTAAGGTCTTTTTGCAGAAGTCCAAGATGAGGAAAAGATTTACTGCTTCTTGCTGCCCCTAGGTCCCCAGTTTTCTCGGTAAGGGGCATATTTTTGTCTTCTTTAAGGGGAGCAACTAAGGAAGTCATTCTTTCTAAAATTATCAGCTGCTGGTCCATATCCATATGACAATCTCCAACATCTTGTGTTTCAGTTAAAGCCCCTGAAGCATTAGTCTCCTGAGCTGGTCCCTCAATCCCCTGGTCCAAAATCGTCAACCTGAGATTCACCTCCTATTGATTAAGGTCATCCAATATTTTAAATCTATTGAGCGAGTCATCTAATTATCTTTCCTTCAAGGACCATTTTTGGCCTTTATTTCTATATTGGCCTTTAACCGACATAAAACCATCAGTTTTAGGCATCTCACCTAGAATCGAACCCCTTTCCTTGTCAGTACCAGAAGGAGTGCAAGTAGATTGAGTTGGCTGAGGTGCAGTGGATTTCGAGGTGGGACACCATCACTGTAAATGCCCATAAACATGACATAGATGATAGCAGAAAGGGAGGGTTTCATAATCCAGTTGTTGTACCCATGAAAAAGGGCCCACACTCATTTCAACAACATCTGGTAATGGCTTACTAAGATTAATTTCAACACAAATGTGGGCATAAGTCATTACCTTTTTCCCCAGGAGTGACATTGAGGAACCTACTGGCCTTCCCAGCAAGGATGTAAGCAATTGGAGAGTGTCTTCTTGGCAGCATTCCACCAGAAAGCGAGGCAAACGCACCCACATCAGGACACGATTTGGTAGTTCCTCTGAAGGTATGAAACTGGCATGTCAGGGCTTGATAAACAATCCCACTTGATTATGAAAGTAAGGACCTCCAGCAAAAACTCATTGACAATCTATTATACAAGTAAAAGTGACCATGAAATAGCTATTGGCCAGTAATGTAATATCCATATCTCCTTTCGGTGCCCACATCCTCTGAGCCCATGCTTCTAGGAATAACAGTTTCATCCTAAGCCCCAAAAATTTGCAGTACAGGGAGTGATTGGAATAGTATTGGCCAGTAATGTATATCCAGCTTGGGCCTCTCCTTGCATCTTTCTAGATAGCCATTGACTTTGGGGATACGCATACTTGGTTGCTCAAGAGCAACAAAAGAACCTAAACCTTGTAAAAGTGGAGCCTTCTCACTGCTGCGTGCTCCCTGGAACACTTGCTGCAGTCCAAGCACTTCCTTGTAGCTGTGCCCTACTTTTTGCCCTGTCGCGCCCTCCTGCTCGCCTTCATCCATCACGCCTCCATCCTAAACCTTAACAAATCCTTGGTTAGATTTGACCTCTATGACTATGTTTAGATTTTTTCCCTAGTTTAGAGTAGGTTTCTTTTTTTTACTTTCCTTGTTTTGGTTTTATTTCAACATTCTAGCATGTTTTTGGTCCTTGGCATCCCATTGCAATAGTTAGCCTTGTCCTGAAAATAAAAGCATTAAGTAGAGAGTTGGCCCCTATGAATTTCCTTTCCTTGTGTTAGTGGGTTGAAAAACTTCAAATGGTGGAAAATAAAGTATGATAATTTTTAGTTGTGTAGTTGTTTAGAATGTGAATCATCTTTAAACAGTTTAATATGTTACTATAATTTCTTTATGCATTAATAAAATTTGGAAGACTATGGTTCAAAATAGAATATGTGTGAATTTTAGAAATGTTTCATGTTTTTGTTGAATCCATCAAACCGCTATTTATTTCACATTAGAAGCAAAATTCAAACATTAAATTGATTTAACTTTGTCTTAATAGTTATTAATTTTATGAGTCTATCATTATCCCCATGAATTTGTCCCCAACCCTTAATGGAATGAACAATGAAATATTTTTAAAAGAAATAAATCAAAATAGAAATTAAACAAAATACAAAATCTAAATTCTTTCCTCGAAAGGGTGATTCAGGTAATCTCTATCACAGGCTTTTTAGCTTGATTGACAATGGAGCAAGGCTATGAATGGGACCAAAGGTATCTCTATCGGATCTATATACACCTAGATGGTAGGAGAACAATGCCCATGCCATTCCCCCCAATCCAAATATCAAAAATTATCCCTCTCAAAAATTCTAATTATTTTAGACAAGTTTAATTTTTTTTAATATAAATGCAAGAGCTATAAAAGGATTGATCACTCTTGACACACACTAATGGTCTTAGACATATTTGAAGCTTAGTATGTCATATATTGAGGATAAATTTAGTGCTTTCATCTAGTTTTATTTGAAGGAGTTATTTGTGGATTTATGTTTCTTTTTGAATTTGATGATTTGTAGTCTAGGTTTTGAATGTTGAACAATATTCTCTATGCAAAAATCACCATTTATTGGGTCCAACATGCCCCATACTCAGATACTTTCGTATGGGGACCCTCTTGATTTAACATAGCTATTTTTTTTTTATGTTCTTGTATATTGGTAAGAATTCATTTATGAATGACATTCAAATGATAAATATTTAGTTTCATTTATAGTCTTTAACTCATGAGCCCAACCTGTTTATCACATTTATGTATGCATCATTGAGCTATAATCTTCATATAATTTCAAATGTCAAATAAAATTTAGGTTCATGTATGATCGAATTATCCCTCATTATCCTAACTAGAAGCATTGGTCTTGTGCTACACTGTTGAGATTTTTTGTTGTATAATGGTTATGTTTCATGCATATTCAGTTCAAATTCTAATATGGATGATCGTGGTATTAATTTGAATCGATTATTTATCTATTGAATAATTTTTATTTCATTTAAAATGATGTTTATCTACTTTAAGTCTTCATTAAAAATCAAGGTTTATTTACATTTTGAGCTTTATTTGTAGTAGATTTCATTTTGAGTTGGAACTGGTTTTGCATTTCTTATATTTTGTGTTGTCAAATGCTTTTTTAGGTGTTATTTATGCTTTGATGGATTTTAGTTTTTGACTAACCTATTGATTATTTCCCAACTCTTCCTTTGCTTTGTATTTGTTTATAGAGATGAAATGCTCTGCAATCAAATATTTTCAAATTACTAAGTCCTTTTAATGCCCCAATTCCCAAGATCATGTTATGCAACACTATCCTAATGAACTGACCTAATGGAGACTAAGTGGGATATGTAAAAGTATGTGCCCCTTAGGTTACAATATTGTACCAAGTGTCACAATCCCAAAATCTTGATGACCTAGAAGTGTACCAAAAGTGATAAAGATTTGTGGCCTCAAGATTATGCCACATGTCATAATATTACTAACCCAGAGGTGACATCAACATAGTTTGTTATACGATCAATGTCAGGGGAATGGATCAATAAGATTCACCTATGTGTCATTATCCTACTAACCCAAAGGTCACATTATCAAAACTACTTGTATGATCAATGTTAGGTGAGTAGAATAGTGAGAACCATCCATGTGTCATAATCTCGTTAACCTGAAGGTGATGTTAGTAGAGTTATTTGTACGGCTAATGTCTTTAGCAAGTGGAGCAATGAGATCCATCCATATGTCATCATCCCACTAACCTAGGATTATTTTACTAATAAAAAGTTTCATATCCCTAAGCCCTGAAATCCATCCACTTGTCACCATTATGAGAGCCTGAAGCCCTGAAGTGATGGTAGTATTGAACCTAAAACCATGTGTCCCTAAGAAAGCAATGAAGATAGTGAAGGAGAAGCAAAATAAATTTGAAGAGGTGACAATTGGTAAATAAGTAAACACCCAAGCATCCCCTCAACATACAAATAATTTAAATTTGATGTCCAGGTCAAAGAGCAAGTGATGGGCAAGTGATAGCTTGTGTTCAATTAAAATCAAAGATAATAAGTAGAGGAGATCATGTGACTGTAAGATATAAACTCAAATGTTTGAGATTAGACAGAACATAAAATTAGTTAAAAATAACCTGCTTTACTAGTCTCATGAGCTGATCAAAATAAGATAGAATGAAAATGGAGATGGCAATGCCTAGGACATTGGTGAAGATTTGGGTGAAAGAAAAGGCTAAAATTTAGAAGATTGTTCACAACTCAAAGTTAGAGTCAACCCAAAATATGGATATACATAGGTTTATCAAAAAAATTGAATGGATCTATTTATATATGGGAGCAATCCATAGTCTGATATTACCTGGGAATCAATATTTAATAAGAAATTATGCATATGAAAGGGGTTTTTTTGTCTTGGGAATAAACATAAGCATGTGTAATTGATTAAGTTAGAGTAGAGATACAATGGATTTATCATTGGGATTGGTTCATAATGAGGTATTTCCACCTGTTTCAATCAATGATTAGCTAGTAGAAAAAATTGAATACCAGAGAGTCCCTATTGTTCATAGGAAGATTGAAGTGTATTGGAGATTTAATCCACTTTCATACTAGAAGTTGTATCTAAGAATTGTGTCATGACTAGATTCTTATCCTTCTTTGATGTTTTATCACAAAAGACTGATTTTTAATCAGTTATTCCCTTTAATTTTTATATCAAGAGCATTTAATTTATAGTTGTACATTGTAGCCATGATGGAGTAGCATTATATATTTAAGCAAAATTATTTTTTATTATAAAAGGTCGACAAATTTGATCCCAAAATGCTATTAGAATAACACTAGGATTACACTTGATGTTCCTTTATGCTTTTAGGTTTTAATTGTTTGCCAAGAGTTGACACATTTGAGTGTCAAAACTTCATTGATATTGAGCTAGGATTTCAATTTCCCTTCCTACTAGTTTTGTCTTGATGGTTTGCCAAAGGTATCAATTTGAGAATTAGTCCATGCAAGGAAAGTTTCTAATATTATTGGTGTGCAAGTCGATATACAATTAAATTATGCAAAAAATAGTTTAATTGGATTTGAGAGCTCATTCTGGTTATCTTAAGGCTTACACTAGTCATGGTTTGCAAATATCTATAGGCTCATGTAATTAATTTATTTGAGTAGAGTTCTAGATTTTATGTTCACTTATTAGTCCTTAGAGTCTTGCTCATTGTGATGTTTCAAATAGCTAGATTAGATGCCCAATGATTAACTACAAACCATAATAATCTAATTTTTGAGTATTATAAGACCTATCTCAATCAAGGGTTTATCTTTTTTCCATCCTACTCTTCCCTCTCTTTTACATTTTTTTAATGAAAAATGATTTACCCATTTACATTGTAAAGTAGCCCATTGATAGAGGAACCAACAATGAGATCTTGAATATCTAGAAGAAAATATTTGAACCTTCGATGGAAATAATTAAAGCCTACCCATGCTATATTCTTTTAGAAGTTTCTTGGCCCTTGAATCACCAGAAGATCCTAAAAATAAGGAAACTTTTGTTTCATGAACTGTTGACTACTTTTATTCTTTTACACAGTCAATTCATAACTATGTTTGAGTGAGTCATAATTTTAGACTAACAATAATATGAAATGTATGGAGGCTAAAATACAACCATACATATCCCTAGATGCACTATAAGTTAAGGGCATAGTAAATTAAATCAATATCTCGATATGAATCCACATTTAATTGATGCATTATTACATGTAACTAAAGATGGAAAAAAAAATTAATAAATGCTAACAATGACACATCTAAGAAATAACATGATCGTGCGAATGATATCTTTCGATTTGTTAGAATTATTAACCCTAAAATAGGTGTTCAGTTTACTACTACTATTTATACTATGCTTACTATAGACACCTAAATTTGGCCACCAATGGTTTCATATCCAAATTTAGACCAATTCTTGTCATTCATTGAATACCTAGCCCAAGAATTTCCATTAGTCTCAAATTTAGTTTCATAACCTTGCATTAAATCAATTTGACCTATTAAATAAATTAAACAAGGTAAATACCCATATTGAATTAATCAAAATCAAATAAATTATCAAATACTTTTAAAAAATTAATTAACTTGTACACCCTAATCAAAATCAATTAGCAAGTTAAATCAATTTCAACTCTTAATTGAGTTCACCTATGAGTTAATACATCAATTATTAAAAAAGAAATTCAAAAGCATCTTACCTTTGTGAGTTGTCACTTTTAGAAAATATCTAAAAGAATATCCTAAGAATATACCAAACTCAACCAAACTTAATAAACTCAACCATGATAAGATTTAATCCATTCTAAGGGATTGAAAGCTTATAAAAGTAAGCTTGGAGCTCTTCATTTAGAGAGCTCAATCAAAATAAAGTTATAATGCAAAAATAGATTCATGAAATAAAAAGCCTAGTGTTATAATATTGAAATTGAACCAAACCATATCAATCAAGCCAATCATTCAACAATGGTGCATAAAAGAGATGATGCTAGCCATATGTCATTGATGAAGACTTCTTATGCATAAATCGAGCAATTCAATGAATAAATCATTTGGAGCTCACAAAGAAGGTAAATATTGTTGTTCTTTGCATTTTAATTGGGTTTTCAATTGTTGTTTCTTTATTAAGCTCCCCCTAAGATCTAGGCTTAAAGATGCTAGTATGTTAGTGTGTTGATTTCATATTTTTATGGACTAACACTTGATGTAACCTTATATTTTTATCAAATTATTTGATCACAAATGACATGATCAGTGGGACTATCTTCATGAGAGCGCAACCCACAAACTTTTTAGTATTTTATAGTTTTAATTCTTTTTTTGTTGTTTTTGTTTTGAGTAGAAATGATCAATAAAGAATTCATAATTTTTTATATATTTAAAATTTTTATCTAAATTATTGTATGCATATATCTAAATATGTAATTGATATTCTCTAAAAATTCATAAAAAAATTATTTATGTTTTAGAAGTTATGGTTCTTTTAGTGACTGTCACTTTTTATTTTTTAATTTTCTGGTAAAAATGGTTAGTATAGAGATAATAACTTTTTTTTTAATCACTAGTTTGACTTGAATTTTTGCACAGAGGTGCGTCCTAAACCTATAAATAACTTTCAAAACTTTCGTGATAAATGGACATATATTTTAAAATTTATGGCTAAATTATTGATTGCAAGTTTTTATGATTTTGTGTTCGATTTTCATTTTTTTACCTTTTAACTTGTTTGCATGTTTCATAGGTTTGTTTTATTTCTTTTAAGTTTTTTTTTAGTTTTTTGATAACCTTTGCCTAACCTAACATGTTTATTTTTTTTAGGTTTTGCCTTCGTATTGACAGATTTACCCCTTCAAAGTTGCCTGTCTCATTTGATAAATAAGCTTCAAGGTTAAACGAAGTTCTAACTTTTTTTTGCAGGACCTATTTGGAAAAAAACCATTTCAAACTAAATTAGTCTTTTCACATTTCATTTGGATGTCTAAAACAAACTAGGAATCCTTCACTTTGGTGTTTAAAGAAACTTTTTAGGGTGTTTTATTGGTTAAGTTTTTATGGTTTCTTTCAAAATTTATTGGTTAAGTTTTTGTGTTTAGTGTTATAAAATTGAATGCACTTCAAAGTTTTTTTGTAATTTATTTTCATTATTTGTTTAGTCTAATATTTTTTAAGTAAATAGGGAGTTGTGCATGTATGCTCTCCCATCTGTCCCCTTTAGAGAATTTTTGAGATCAAAAATACCAACTTCTTTTAGGTGATTTGCAATTATTTTCATTTGCACTTCTTAAAGCCAAGGGACTAATAACGAATCTAATCAAACACTTTCAATTTATTGTAATGAAATTAACTTCACTTCAATTATTTATAAACTTACTTGTTGATTGTGTGTTTTTGTGAAAAGAGACGTGCATGTATACTCTCTATTCCATCCCTTTAGGGAATTTTTGGGATCAAAAGCGCCATCTCATCACACTTTGAGCCTAGTCCAAGGCATAGAAAGAATGTCATTTAATGCTTTCTCTAAAAACTCGTAATAGTATTAAGTGATCTTGAGATGACCATAAATATTTCTATTGTGTCATTTATTTTATACATCTTGGTTTGTGAGGGAGACTTCATTACCTCCCATGAGTTCATTAGGGAAGTTTTGACCTGGGATTTCATCTGTCGACATTGACTTTACATACTCTCACTAGGATCGAAAGGTTTAAGTGGTTAAACCACCTTTTAGTGATGGAGTTGCAGACATGCCATATCTACACTTTGGAGATCATACTACACTGAGCAAGCAATAGATGTAATGATTACAAAAAAGATATGGCCTTTTTGTAACAAGCCAAGTGTCGCAGACACTCAATTAAAGTACGTTTCTTTTGCATCATTTGACGTGAAAGTCATTATGTAATTGATCTATCTAAAATGTTTGTAAAATAATTAGTTTAATCAACTTCATATTGTCATACCCTTGCTAAGATTTGGATGATTATACTTAGTGTATTTTGGTCATTTTTGCTTGGTATGTTATGAGACTAAATTTTGTTTGTTTATAATCATGTCAAAAACTAGTTTGTTTATACGTCACTCCTTGATCGAAAAGAAGTTATGCTAGCCATTTTACACCACACTTGTGCCCTATAATTTTTGTTAAATTTATTTCTGTGTCTGTCCATTGACTGATACGAGCAATGTTACGTTGCCCAAATTATACCAAACCATTTTACCTTTGAGTCTTTGAAAAATAATATTGATCACATCATTCAAGCATGCTAACGATGTTATGTTGATCAATTTGTTTCAAAACTTGTTTATCATTGCACCAAAAATTGTTTGTTTCAAAATCAATCACATATACCATTTGGACATTTGTCTTACGCCGTCATGCTATCCAATTTTGTCTAGCTTGTTTAGTAAAATCTTAATTTTCAATGTTGAGTTTTTAATTACCTTTGTCATCTTTAGATTTAAATATTGAATGATTTCTGTTTAGGCCTCAATTCATGGGGTTGATACATAGATCTTTCTCTTTTAAGTTGCTTAACTTCAATTAATCGATTACCTAAATTTAAAAACTATTGATGATTTGTTCGTTTAAAGCCTATCCTTATTATTATTTTTGTTTTTATCAGAGAAAACATAATATTTTCTCTAAAAGCCTTTTGCCTTATGCCTTATGCCAACGGATCATGTTTATTTTTGATTTCGTGTGTTAGGCCTATGTCAAAGTTGTTTTCAAAAAAATTAGATTAAATCCAATCACATAATACATTTATTTCAAGCTTAATTTTTAACTCTGTGTTTAGATAAAAGACCTAGCGAATCTTTTTCCTTTTTTAGTTTAGACCTTGTTTGGAACACTTTGACTTAAAATTTTGACATGCCAGTTTTTATTCAGACACTTGACCTTTTATGCATATGATATTTGATGTTAGACTATTTTATGCCAAGTCTTAGTATAAACCATTTTGGAGATATAGATCTATGATCAAATCTTTAATTGGAGATACAACTCCACTTTCGACTAAGCTAGATCATGTTTGAACCCTTTATCCTTTAGACAATTTTTTAGAATTTGTAGAACTCTAAACCTTTTTGTTTCTTGAGATTTCTTCATTGATGTGGATATGTCTAGATACACTTATGTTGAAATCACATACAATTCAAACTATGATAGAATGGCCACATAAAATGGCTTTGATTTTTATGGATTTATTCAAGACCCTTTTGATGATAATATGGTTTGTGAGACATAATGTTATCCACCTTGCATGAATCAAATTGAAGACCAAAGTCAAGACCTCAACTTGAATGATATTGTTGGTGAGGAGTAATTGGATGTAGACCTCTATGATGAGGATCATTGTGAGATAAATTTGTACCCTCCTTATAATAATCAATATAGAAAACAAAGGTAAGGACTGGCTTACACTCCAACTCAAGACCCTAATTGGGATGATATGGTTTATGAGGAGGACTTGGATTCTTTAGCTTATGCAAGCAATCAAGATCTATAATGCCCTACCATTTCTAGTTCAAGACCTTATCCTTTGGCTTTTGTGAGCAATCAAGCTCCACAGTGCCCACCCATTATCTAACCTGAAGCCATTTCTCATCTAGTAACTATCATTCTCCACTTTAGAAAACCCCAGCCAATCTAACCCAAATATCAACCAATTTAATCATGATCACAACCTATCATTAAATGAGGCCTATTTAATATAAACTACACGTAAAAGTATAATTAAATAGGCCTTGTTTATTTGTCTTGTTTATTAAATATATCAATAAACGAGGCCTATTTAATAAAAACTACATGTAAAATTTTAATTGTTGAAATATTGATATATCAAGTTATCAATCCTTTTGTCTTTGTCACATATCCCATCCATTCACCCCATCACTTGGGGGCAACCCTCTTACCATTTTTATCTGATATATCAAAAACTATCATTATCCTAAAGCAAGACCATGTCATCTTCTCATTTTGACATTCCAACCAGACTGTCTAATCATTTCATTCCTCTCGATCAAACATATTTTGAATCCTATCAACCTAACCGGTTTGACCTTGGTTCATCCATTGGTTTCACATTTTTAGCATACAGAATCAGATCAATTTTAGTAGTTTTTTTAATTATTTTAAATAAATGCAATATTTTGGAGTAGTATGATAGAAGTATTGGCAGTTGCGTATTTCATTTCTTATTCCCTTTTTATCAAGTTTGTTTATGTGAGCTTGATTATATCGCCTGTTGGGGAAAATTTGTGTTCACAAGTCTTAATACTATTTATATCACCTGTTGGGGCAAATTAGTATCATTAATCTATCAGTTGTATCCTAGTTATATTCATCTATGGGTAAACTAGGGGCAACATTTATTTTTTGTAGACACTTAAATTTGGTTATCAATGGCTTCATATTTGACTTTAGACCAATTCTTGTCAATCATTGGATACCTAGCCCAAAATGTTTTATTAGTATCAAATTTGGATTCATAACCTTGCATTAAATCAATTTGACCTATCAAATAAATTAAATAAGATAAATACACACATTGAATTAATCAAAATCAAATAAATGATCAAATGCTTAAAAAATCCATTAACTTGCACACCCTAATCAAAATCAATTAGTAAGTTAAATCAATTTTAAATCTTAATTGAATTCACCCCTGAGCTAATAAATCAATTACTAAAAAAGAAATTCAAGAGTATCTTACCTTTGTAAGTTTTCACTTTTGAAAAATATATAAAAGAATATCCTAGAAATATATCAAACTCAACCAAATTTAATAAACTTAACCATGGTTGTCAGTTGTTACTTTTTAAAAATATCTAAAGAGAATATTTTATAAATATGTCAAACTCAATCAAGTTTAAAAATCTCAATCATGGTCAGATTTAACCCATTCTACGGGATTTGATAGCCTATAAAAGCAAGCCTAAAACTCTTCATTTAGAGAGCTCAATCAAAGTAAAGTTATAATGTAGGAACAAATTTATAATGTTGAAATTGAGTCAAGCCATATCAATTAAGCCAAGCATTCAACAATGGTGCATAGCTGAGATGATGTTAGCCATATGTCATTGATGAAGACTTCTTATGCATAAACTGAGCAAACCGAAAAAGAAATCATTTTGAGCTCTCAAGGAAGGTAAAGATTGTTGTTCTTTGCATTTTAATTAGGTTTTCAATTGTTATTTATTCATTAATCTCCTCCTAAAATCTAGGCTTAAAGATGTTAGTATGTTAGTGTGTTGATTTCATGGTAAAAAAAAGAAAATCGAACACAAAAATCATAAAAAAATATATTTATTAATTTAGCCATAATTTTAAAACTATACATCAATTTATCACAAAATTTTAAAAGGTTATTTATAGGTCTAGGGTGCACCTCTATGCAAAAATTAAAGTCAAATCAATGAATAAAAAAAAGTTATTATCTCTGTACTAACTATTTTTACTAAAAGATTAAAAAATAAAAAGTGACAGTCATTAAAAAAACTACAACTTCTAAATTATAAAAAATTTAGAGAATATTAATGACATATTTAGCTATATGCATATAAAAATTTAGACAACAATGTTAAGTAAATAAAAAGTTATGAATTCTTTATTGGTCGTTTTTACTCAAAGCAAAAACAATAAAAAAAAATTAAAACTATGAAATACAATAAAGTTTTTGGGTTGCGCTTTCATGAAGATAGTCCCACCGACCGTGCCATTTGTGATCAAAGAATTTGATAAAGAAAGGAAGTTAGATCAAGTGTTAATTCATAAAATCATCTTTAATTTTTTTTAAGGTTTTTTTCAAAAATTTTGTCAACCTTTGCCTAACCTAACATGTTTGTTTTTTTGGGGGTTTTGCCTTCGGATTGATATATTTAACCTTTCAAAATTACTTGTCTCGTTTGATAAATAAGCTTTAAATCTAAATGAAGTTTTAACCATTTCTTTGCAATACCTATTTGAAGAAAACTATTTCAATCTAAATTAGTCTTTTCACACTTTATTTGGATGTCTAAAACAAACTAAGAATCCTTCATTTTGGTGTTTAAAGAAACTTTTTAGGTTGTTTTATTGGTTAAGTTTTTGTGGTTTTTTTTCAAAATTCACAACTTAAAGCCAAGGGACTAAAAGAACATCACCACATATTTTGTTTAGTGCTATAAAATTGAATACACTTCAAAGTTTTTTTACAAATTATTTTTATTATTTGTTTAGTTTAATTTTTTTGAGTAAATAGAGAGTTGTGCGTGTATGCTCTCCCATCTATCTCCTTTAAGAAACTTTTGGAATCAAAAGCACAAACTTCTTTTGGATGGTCTGTAATTATTTCTATTTGCACTTCTTAAAGCCAAGGGGCTAGTAATGAATCTAATCAAACACTTTCAATTTAGTACAATAAAATTAACTTCATTTCAATTATTTGTAAACTTGCTTGTTGATTGTGTGTTTTTGTGAAAAGAAATGTGCATGTATGCTCTCTCATTCGTCCCTTTAAGAAAATTTTGAGATCAAAATGTTATTTCATCACACTTTAAGCCTAGTCCAAGGCATGAAAAGAATGTCATTTAAAGACCTCCCCAAAAACTCGTAATAGTATTGGGTGATCTTGAGGCGACCATTAAATCTTTCTATTATGTCATTTATTTTATGCATCTTGGCTTGTGAGGGGGACTTCATTACCTCTCACGAGTTCTTTAAGGAATCTTTGACCTAGGGTTTCATCTCTTGACACTAACTTCAACCACTTCTATTAAGATCAGAGGTTTAAGTGGTTAAACCACCTTTTGGTATTATAGTTGCACATGAGACATATTTGCACTTTAATATCGTACTACACTGAGCAAGCGACAGATGTAGTGGTTGTAAAAAAGGTAAGATCTTTTTGCAACAAGCCAAGTGCCGCAAACACCCAATTAAAGTGCATTTATTTTGCATCATTTAGCATGAAATTCATTGCATAATTGATCCATCTAAAATGTTTACAAAATAATTAGTTTAGTCAACCCCACATTACCATACCATTGCTAAGATTTGGATGATTATACTTAGTGTATTTTGGTTATTTTTGCTTGGTATGTTTTGAGACTAAAACTTTTGTTTATTTTTTTATAACCATGTCAAAATATAATTTGTTTATATGTCACTCCTTGATCGAAGAGGTGTCATGCTAACCATTTTGCACCACACTTATGCCTTGTAATTTTTGCTAAAATTATTTGTGTGTCAATTGACCGATATGGACAATGTTATGTTGTCTAAATTATTATCAAATTTATGCTTTAGAGTCTTTGAAATAAAACATTGATCAGATTATTAGAGCATGCTAACGTCATTATGTTGCTTAATTTATTTCAATACTTGTTTACCTTGTATTAAAAACCATTATTTCAAACCATGTCACGTATGTCATTTAGACCTTGTTCATGCATCATCATGTTGTCTAATCTTGTCTAGTTTGTTTAGTCAATCATAGATTTCAACCATTGAGTTTTCAATTAACCTTTTCAAAGTTCAAATTCAAACATTGATTGATTTATGTTTAGGCTTCATTTCACAATGATCAATACATAGATCTTTCTCTTTTGAGTTTTATGTAAACTTAAGTTAATCGATTACTCAAATTTGAAAACTATCGCTTATTTATTTATTTAGCCTATCCTTGTCATTATTTGTGATTTTATTTGGAAAAACACAATCATTTCTCTAGGTGTTTTTTGCCTTGTGGCTTATACCAATTGATCATGTTTATGTTTGATTATGTGTGTCAAATCTATATCAAATTTATTCCAACCTTATTAGATTAAATCAAATCAAATCACATCAGTGTTTGTTTTAAAGTCTAGTTTTTGACGTCGTTTGGCCAAAAATCCTAGCAAATCATATTTGTTTGAGTCTAGTTTTTTACTCTATTTTTGGATGAAAGCCCTAGTAACTCAATTTTTCCTTTTCCTAGTTTAGACCTTGTTTGGAACACTTTGGTTTAGACTTTGACATATTGGTTTTATTTAGATGATTGACCTTTTGTGTGTATGACATTTGACATTAGATTTTTGACTTTAGATTATTTTATGATAAGTTCTATCACAAACCATTTTGGAGATATAACTCTATTTTTAGACCATATTGGAGATACAACTCCATCCTTTTGACCAAGTTAGACCAAGTTTGAACCGGCTACACGAAATGGTTTTGATTTTTATGGATTTATTCAAGACCCCTTTGATGATAACATGGTCTATGAGATAAATTTTTATCCACTTTACAAAAATCAAATCAGGATCAAAGTCAAGACCTCAATTGGAATGATATGGTTGGTGAGGAAGAATTGGGTGTAAACCTCTGTGATGAAGATGATTGCAAGATAAATATATACCCTCCTTATAATAATCAATATAGAGAGCAAAGGCAAGGACTGGCTTACAATCCAACTCAAGACCCTGACTGGGATGATATGATTTATGAGGAGGACTTGGATGCTTTGGCTTATGCAAGCAATCAAGCTCCATGATGTCCTACCATTTCTAGTCAAAGACCTTATCCTTTGGCTTGTGTGAGCAATCAAGCTCCACAATGCCCACCCATTATCCAACTCAAAGCCATTCCTCATCTAGTAACTATCATTCCCCACTTCAGAAAACCCTAGCCAATCCAACCCAAATATCAACCAATCTAATCATGATCACAACCTATCATTCAACCTCAACCAATCAATCAGCCTAATGTTAAGCACATGCTTATACTAAGAGGGGGATTAAATCAATATAAGATAATCATTTAATCTTTTACATTTAATCAACCACAACAATCATAAACATTCAAGATCTAGCAATTAATAACACAAGAGAACACATGATTTACATGGAAACCTTTTTGAGAGAAAACTATGGCAAAATATTGCTTTTATACATATATCTTTTACAATATTCATAGGCACCAACCTACTGGAGACACTAATCTCTGAACCAAACACCAACTTTATCAATTTGTGAGCACCCACCCACTGGAGTCACCAATCCCCTTCGCCAAGCACCAACTTGACCAATTCGTGAGCACCAACCCATAGGAGCACTAACCCCTAGACTATGAGGCACTGACCCCAAGTCAAATCGATTCCACCATTTGTGATTTCTTCTTCAATTGAATGATGGCTTTGCTTCTCTTACACTTTTTCTTTCACTGATTTTCTTATATAATTTATGCTTTCCTATCTTTCATAATTCTCATATGATATTATTCATTAAAATAAAACTTCCCTTTACACTTATTTTCTTAATAGATATTTTATTTCATTGTTTGCTCTTCCTCTCTTCCTTCTCTATCACACTTATGTGATCTTCAATCAAATCGAATGCTTGTAATACTTGCACATCTCTTCTCCCTTATATAGCCTTTAAAAGGATGTGTCACATCCAAGACGCACCTCTTCACCAAAATATGTGATCGTTGACATATTTGTCGAAATTTCCATTGACAATTTCGTTCACATTTCCATTCACTTTAGGCAATAATTTTGTTCACTTCCAGCAACACTTCTATTCAATTTCGATAACACTTTTGTTCACTTCCAACAATAATTATGTTCACTTTTGAACACTTCCATTTACTTTGGCAATAATTTCATTTGGCATTTCCATTCATATATGTTACAATTTCTTTGACATCAATGACAATTATTCCAATAATCTCCCCCTTTATCATTGATGGAAATCCCCATGAATTAGTATATAAACTCCCCCTTGCTGTGGTTCTCCTCCTTTACTCCCCCTATCTTCAATTCTCCCCCTTTGACAGCAATGGCAAAGGGTCTCTACAACTGTCACCTTGTCTCTTCACTCTGATTTCAATTAATGCTACTAAAGAAAACTTGACCAAATGCTTACCTTTTGAGTGATTGATTTGTTATTTTTCAACTTGACATGTTTCTCATTAGCTTGACACATGACTCCATAGATCTCCATTAGCTCTTGATCTTACCTGAACCCATTCAAACCTTGTCACTTGATCCTTGGACCTGACCTTGATGATTGCCTGCTGAAAGATCTCCTTTTGGTCAATCCAAATTGAAGCTTACCTCACTTTAGACTCATGTTCCCCCTTTGTTCATGCATGTTTCTCATCAAGCTTCTTAAACAAACTGAGTTAGCTCCCCCTAACTCCATGCTCCATCTTGATCATAACATGTTTAATAGGTCTCCTCAACCAACTACGTCTACAAAAAACTCTTCAAACACTATCCACATACAGTCAATACCCTTAGGGGAACACCAATAGGTCTCACATCTTCATTAGGTCTAGCAGAGACCTAAAGCAAATAAGTCTATCTCCTTGATGAACCACCAATGAGACTTTATGGCCCATCTGACCTTACCAATGATCCAAATCCTGTCAAACACTTCATTGCCAACCTCTATAAACCTCCTCCATGCTTTAGATAATTTCAAATCATTTGCTTTCATTATGAAGGCACCATTAGCCCTCATGCTACCAATAGATCTCATGGAGACCTAATCAACATGGATCCACTCCTCACTTACCTAATCAACATGGATCCACTCCTTATCACTTATTACTGACCCCTTGAGTCAATAGGACCACCTCAGATAGACATAAATAGCTTCACAACATGGCAAAGCAAACTCATCGTAACATCAACCTACTACTAATCTGAATATCAAGAACATGCTCAAAGCAACTAGACTTACTTGAATTCATGCTCACAAGAGCTCTCAAGACACTATATCATATCAAGCTACCTCAAACTAATATACAAATTGATCTATCAACTCACCTTCATGACTTTCTTGTCATATAACATAGCCAAGACCCAACATACATCCACCATGCTTCCTTTTTCTGTAAAGTGTCTCCTTGAAGCCTAGAAGAGACACCCCACACAAAGGGTCCTAGAACAAAGTAAACCCAAGAGATTCCCATAACTCCCATATTACTTCCTTGATCCTCTATCATCCAAGAGATTGATTTCTTTCTCTTAGAATCCATTTAGGCATGTCTAACTTCTTTGACTCATTAACCTCAAAATCCATGATGTTATTCATTTTCTCAACTCTTGCAACTATCTTACCTTCTAACACACTATCATTAGAAACTAATAATAAGGAATCTTGACAAGGCTCATGCTTAATTATAACAAGAGATTCTCTTTGATCTACAGGTTGTTTAGGACTAGTATTCACTATCTTTTCTACAACTCCTGATAATATGAGTTTCACACAGTCCTTCCTATCTAATTCTTTCTCTACTGTAGAAAGTAATCCATTCTCACTCTTAGACTCAATCTGATCAACCTTTATTATCTTAGGTCTCCAAACCTAATCTTGGCCCTTCTCATATCTTCTAGGGGCTCCATAGCATTTGACATATCTTGAAGATCTCTTTACTCTACTTGGACATAATTTAGCAATATGGCCAACCTCATGACACCAAAAGTAAGCAACATTTATCATACCTTTTTCTTGAAGGTGACTGAGATCTCTCTTTGATAAATTATTTCTCCTCAAACAATCTCTTGCCCTATGTCCAACATGATGACAAACAAAACAATGGCCATGAAAAGAATTGGAAAACCTGAAAGCATTGGGTTGCTTGATTGGCTTCTTCAAATTGCCCTTAAAATTTGCATCCTTCTCACCTTGGACTGATATCTCATGATCTTTCTCAACCTTGATTATGTGCCTCATATGCTTATCTTTCAAAGAACCTAACTCAGTCTTCAACTGATTACACTCTTCTTCTCTTGATTTTGAACTTGAATATGCAACCTCTAGCTAATTCTTAAGACCTTGAATAGACATCTTATCTTCTTTTACTTCTAAAGCCAACTTAGACTCCAAGATACATACATGCTCCTTAAGAGCCTTGACCACAGATTTCAAATCTTGATTCTCCTTCCTTAGTTGCTTGGCCATCTTGTGCTTCTAGGATCTACCTTCTAGCGGTTAGACTGACTCTGAAGGAACCGCTCTGATACCAATTGTTAAGCACAGGATTATACTAAGAGGGGGTGAATCAATATAAGATAATCCTTTAAACTTTTTACAATTAATCAACCACAAGAACCATAAACATTCAAGATCTAGTAATTAATAACACAAGAGAACAGAGGATTTACGTGGAAACCCTTTCAAGAAAAAACCATGGTAAAATATTAATTATATATATATATATATATATATATATATATATAAATCTTTTACAATGCTCGTAGGCACCAACCTACTGGAGACACCAATCCCCTTCACCAAACACCAACCTGACCAATTCGTGAGCACCAACCCACATGAGCACCAACCCCTAGACTATGAGGCACTGACCCTAAGCCAAATCGATTCCACCATCTATGATTGCTTCTTCAATCAAATGATAGCTTTGCTTCTCTTACACTTTTTCTCTCACTAATTTTCTTATATAATTTATACTCTCCTCTCTTTCATAATTCTCATATGATATTCTTCATTAAAATAAAACTTCCCTTCACACTTCTTTTCTTAAGAGATATTTTATTTCATTTTTTGCTCTTCCTTCTCTATGACACTTATGTGATCTTCAATCAAATTGAATGCTTGTAATACTTCCACATCTCTTCTCCCTTATATAGCCTTTAAAAGGATGTGTCCCATCCAAGATGCACCTCTTCACCAAAATATGTGACTATTGACATTTCTGTCGGCATTTCTATTGACAATTTTATTAACATTTTCATTGATATTTCCATTCACTTCTGGAAATAATTCCGTTCACTTCCATCAACACTTCCATTCACTTCTAGCAACACTTCCGTTCACTTTCGACAACAATTTTGTTCACTTCCGAACAATCCATTTACTTTCAGCAATAATTTTTTTTGACATTTCTGTTCATTTCCATTACAATTCCTTTGACATCAATGATAATTATTCCAACACCTAAAACTCATCCGATCATTTAGCCTAAAACTCATCCAATCATTCAACCTAAACCTCAACCTATCATTTAGCCTCAACTAATCATTCAACCTAAACCTCATCCACCCCAACCAATCCAACCAAAACCCGAACCAATCCAACCAAAGCCTTAATCCATCCAATCAATACCTACCTAATTAAGCCAATCATTTGAAGACCAAACTACAATAAAAAATATTATTTTCTAACTCATTGGAAACCAAGGCCAAGAGAACCAACTGATCCAAGATGTTTTTATTGAACCAACTATTTGTTATAAGTCAACTTCTAATGAATCACCTATTGATCCTATATTAGTTATCGAGGAGTCTCACCTTGATGAACCAATATTTGTTGAGTCACTTCTTAATGATTATAATTGTCTTTGGGCAAATCATTACCTTGATCATATGCCTAATTTCCAAGAGCCTCTTATTGACAAGCTAGTCTCTAAGGAGTTATCTCCTCACCTTTTTCTCATCCTAGAGGAGTCTCACTATGACAAACCAGTATTTATGAAGTACATTATGCCATCATAGGTCGTTACTTGTCCAATACCAAACATTTAACAAGACATCATTGTAACAGAGTACCCATTAGATGAAGAGTCAAAATTAGATTCAGGTTCTACTCTTGAACGGACATCAGATTTAGCATCAAAAGTAGAATCAACATCAATATCGACCTTGAATTTAGACTCCCTTGAGTTTGAATCATATTCAGATGTTGAATATGTTTATGATAGTTACAACATTGGTTATGCATGCCTATCAAATCAGTACAAATACATTTAGGATCCTTCCTTGGTTTTTGAGGATGATTACTTTAGCATCGACACAAGTTATCCTAGTATCTTATATGAAGATTGAGCAGCCTTCCCTCATCCCATTACCATTCCACCTACCATTACAACCAACCATCATAGCCATGTCATTAACATTCCATCTCCCATAAGTGTCGATTGGGACCAACAGAATCATACCTTATTGAACTGCATCCATGGCGACATATTAGATGAAGAAAAGAAGGAGGCCAAGATCACAATCATATAGTAGAAGAACACTCTCTTAATGAAACCTTTTCGAAGGTGCTAGGGGGCAATCAAAGTCAAAACTCAACATCTTCTAGTGAAACCTTTTTGGAGGTGCTAGGGGACAATCAAATTCAAAAGTTCATGTTACTTGGTGAAAACTTCTCAGAAGTGTTATGGGACAATCAAAATAAATTCATTATTAGAAAACTCTTTAATGCGCCAATGGCTGAGCATAAAATTTATTTATTGTTTAATGAAGACATTATCAAAGATCAAATCAAAATAGCTTCCACTCTACAACCTAATCAGATGGTAGCTACTCTCAGACCTAAACAATAAAAGAATTTGGTGGTCTTATTGAGAGAATATTCAAAAGTCTTTGGCCCTGCCACATCTAAAGTTGTGTTGAATCCAGAATCAACAACATTATGTGTGCCTAAAATCTCAATCTTCATTTGTTTCCCATCTATTATACAATCCATTATCCTCCACCATTCTATTTCATAAATAAACTTATCAACCAATATTTATCCATATTTACCATCCATGGTCGTACTTTTATTTATAGAGGCTACGAGGATATCTTGTCTCAACACTTGAATAAATCATAATCAATGACCAATGAAAATCACAACAACATCATTTTCATCCAAATCTACATCAAGTTCTTGATAGATCAGCTATTTAGATGAGGTGTGGGCTAGTAATTGACATGATTGACTATTCTAATTATATCATTTATTGATCACGATATGCATCTCCACTTCAACAGAAACAACATAATCATTTATCATACATAGGCCAACACCAAACATGTATCATACCATATCAAGTTATCAATATTTTTGTCATTGTCACATATCCCATCCATTCACCCCATCACTTGAGGGCAAGCCTCTTACCATTTTTATCCAATATATCAAAAACCATCATTATCCTAAAGCAAGACCATGCCATCCTCTCATTTTGACATTTCAACCAGACCATCCAACCATTCCATTCCTACTCAATCAAACATGTTTTGAATCCTATCAACCTAGCCCGTTTGACCTTGGTTCATCTATAGGTTTCACATTTTGAACATACAAAATTAGACCAATTTCAGTAGTTTTTTTAAAGTATTTCAGATAAAGACAGTATTTTGGAGTAGTATGATAGAAGTATTAGTAGTTACATCCTTTGTTTCTTATTTCTTTCTTATCAAGTTTGTTTATGTGAGCCTGATTATATCACCTACTGGGGCAAATCCATGTTCACCGGTTTTGATACTAATTATATTGCCTGCTGGGACAAATTGGTATCATTGATTTATCAATTGTATCCTACTTATAATCATCTATGGGAAAACTAGGGGCAACATTTGTTTATTGTGCCTTGACATATCATCTAGCCATTCCTATGTTGTACTATGCCATCATACCAATTGTGCCTATTTTATTTAATTTGGTTGTTGCACTAGTCAGATTCCTTCATTATGAGGTGAACTACTGTGAGCTAAAGCCATTTTTGGACTCTATGAGTCATGTTTAATTCATGTTGAGGTCAGTTTAGTCTCCTTTTAGCCATGATCTCATCACTTTATGAGTATCATTTCAAGTTCTCACACTCATCATTTTACGAGCATTACTTCAAGTTATAATACTCTCGCCATTTTACGAGCATCACTTCAAGTTATAACGCTCTCACCATTTTGTGAGCTTGGACCATTTTAGTGTATTATCATTCTCTATTGAGTTGACATGCTTTGAAAATTCCAAAAACATTTGAAAATCATTTAGAAAAATCAAAAACTTTGACCACTTCTTTGCCTTAAGGATTTTAGGAACCCTCACTAAGTCACAAATAAACTACTTGTTCCTTAGTTTCCCCATCCTTTTTGGCCATTAATCCTACACTGTCCACATTTTGTAAATTCATTCTTATTCTTCTATCACATCCATCATGTCTTCTATCAATCATCATTTTCTTCTCATTTCCTAAGAGAACTACATTTAGCCTAAAGTTTTGTTGGATTGTCATATCCATGTAACTATGTAGGTAGTGTCCACTTACCTAGTGCATATGGAGACAACTCGGCCAACCCCTTCCTTTTCTTCTATTCTCCCATCTTGTTTGTTTGTGTTAGGACCTGAAATCACCATTGATTACCAAGCAACTTAACATGCGAAATTAAACCAGAAGTAACAAGTAACTAAAATTCAGAAATAACACAGAATATGAGAGACAATACCCAATTGTATTAATACTCTTCCATAAGGAAATACAACAAAAAAGATGCCACCTTCTTCTTTACACACTTCTAGGGCTCCCACACCTCTAGGGCATAAACAGTAAATCTTTTCAAGAGCTCTCTCTCTCTTACGGTCTCAACACACAACTCAAACACAGAGTTGGTGTTCACCTCCAACTAGTCAGTACCACCAGTCAGTATCACTACTTCCAGTACACAAGTGCTTCATGCACTCCAAAACTGAGTACTCCATGCACTCCAAGTACTCAACGTACTCCAAGTAGATCTCTCCTGATCTTGCTACCTGTTGTGTTGCTGTCACCTTTGATCTTGCACCCACACACACCTGCAAATCAACCGATCTTACTTACCATGTAGATCTCTCTACACCTTGAAGAACCCTTGTCCTTGCCTCACCAAGTCCTTATGATTCTCCAAACCAGTACCCCAGAGGATCTTCTCCCTGATCTAGCACACCTACAGACCAACCTGATCATACACATTCGGCACCCCTGTGGAACTAGGAGGAGCTACCCTTGCTCTCTTCCCTATGAAGGAGCTAACCAAGCTCAACTCAAACTAGAACAAATTACAATACAGCCCATGAGTTTATTATATAGATCTCATGCAAACAATAATTAGACACCTAATTACAATAATTAGATTCACAGCTCCAAGGCTAACATTAGCCTTTAACATGCAAACAACCAGTTCGTTAACAAACTGTCTGTAACACTCATAGTTTTGAACCGTACAGGTGACCGACGTCGGTCCCTGTCTGCCTGGAGATGATCGACGTTGGCCGAATACTGCTGATGTCGGTTGCCTTCCTGTCTACCCTTAACTGACGTCGATGACTGTGACACTCAGCAACCTCCTTCCTTGTTTGCATCAGTGAAGCTTTTAGCTCCACAACCTAACAATCTGCCACTTGGAGATAAACAGCTACACTGTACCTGTATCTGTACACCGTCTAATTTATTTCTTGGCTTGTATCCCTCTTTAAGCTCAACCATGAAGACCAACCACCACACATCCTTTGGTGCAACACCTGTCATCCAAGTAACCTATCATATTTGAAGTACTTGACCCTGCATAGCATGAATCCCTGCTGCTGGTCCCTTTCAGATACCTGAGAACCCACTAAACTGCTTCCCAGTGCTTCCTTCTCGGATTAACTACAAACTTTCTGACAGCACCCACTGCTTGGGCAAACTCAGGTCTATACCAGACCTCATGTGATTTTAGACACTGAACTGTCTAGCCCTTGGTGTGCTCCATTTTTGCATCCTGCATATTGAACCTCGCCAACACCTGATTCACATCAGCTCCCACTGGAGACAAAATCAACCTGTGATCTTCCATGTCTCTCATGCCAAAGAATTTTGCTGCTCCCAAATCTTTCATGGCAAACCACTGAACTAACCTTACCTTTAGCTCAGCAAAACCCTGTATGTCTAAACTTTCAGCTAGCATATCACCCACATATAGTAACAGGATAATGTTGTGACCATCATCCACTTGGTAAGACAAACACAATGGTTACATTGACATTGACTAAAGCCATGCTTTGTCATCCACCTGTCAAACCTGTACCACTATCCTACAGCTTTCTCAAGACCATATGACCTGGCCTTCCGTCTCACATGTCCATTCTCTCTATTCTTTAATCAAGGAATCCATTCATCTCTTAGTGCTTTTATCCCGGCTGGCAACTCTACCAAATCTCCCGTTTGGTTCTTCTCCATAGAAATCATGCCATGTTCCCACTGTTTCCTGGATCCTTTCTGCTCTGCAGTGAGCAACAAGTATAAAGAAGAGGAATAAAAAATTTGAGGCTTACTTACCCTTTCAGTCCTCCACATAGGCGTTTGAGACTCCTTGACAGCTTGTTGTCTGCCCAAAATCTATTCTAGTGACCGACCTCAGTCACCACACAGTCTGCATCCAACCGACGTCAGTTCCATGCGACTGTCCAGGTCGCCGATGCCAGTTATCTTACCGACATCGGTCTCCACCTGCCCGACACCACTGACTTTGCCTGTCTGCACATGACCGATGTTGGTGCCTATCTGTTTGACGCCAATTTTCCCTGACCGATGCCGATACCTGTGTTTTCCTGTGAGTGATGACTTTTTACTCGTGAGCTCTCTTTGGATCAAAACCCTATCCAAACTGCCCTGCTCAGAAGTATCCAGCCCCATCCACTGATCTTTGTCCATCATCTCCTCCATAAACACTAAGGCTTTCCAGTTCTTAAGTTTGTTAAACACATCTAACTTTCTCTTAAGAACATGCATCTCCTTTTTGCTCATGTGACCAAGTCTACAAAGCCATGTCCTTGCAATAGAAGAAGAATCAATAATACAAGCAAGTAGATAAAGAGTACCTGCTTTCTTACCACCTACTAAATCAAGTGCATCCACTGTGAGAGTTCCTATGCATCTCTCATCACCCAACTTTTTTGAAGCAATTAGCCGCATCTTCAAGACTAGGACCTGCATGACCTTCTTCAACACCCATGTGTTGGCTGCCTGCAATTTCAGCAACACTTCTCCTTTGCCAATACTTTGACAAGGCTCACCAACCCCTCTATTTGGGACTGCATGGAAAGAGGCAACAAAATCTATAAAACAAGATTCTACTTTATCCAAGGAACATCTCAGAGCATCTTGTGCAACAACACCTGCAACATCTGCTTCTTCAGTTCCTTCATGTTGATCTTCTACCAACCAACAATCTTTCTTTATCTGCTCTTTCTTTCTATAACACCGTAATTGACCATTCGTGCTTTTCAATTCCTCTATTCTTAGTGTACTTTATTTTGCCATTGCTATACTCCCACTCAATCAAAAACACCTGAGAGTGACCTGTAATCAAACACAAACCTGCTCCCTACAACTTTAGCTCTGATACCAACTGTTAGGACCCAGAAGCACCATTGATTACCAAGCAACTTAACATGCAGAATTAAACTAGAAATAACAAGTAACTAGAATTCAAAAATAACACAGAATATGAGAGACAATACCCAATTGTATTAATACTCTTCCAGAAGAAAATACAATAAAGAAGATGCCACTTCTTTCTTACACACCTCTAGGGCTCCCACACCGCTAGGACATAAACAGTAAATCTCTTCAAGAGCTCACTCTCTCTCTTACGGTCCCAACACACAACTCAAATACAGAGTTGGTGTTCACCTCCAACCAGTCAGTATCACTACTGCCAGTACCACTAGTCAATATCACTATTGCCAGTACACAAGTGCTCCATGCACTCCAAAATTGAGTACTCTATGCACTCCAAGTACTCAACGTACTCCAAGTAGATCTCCCCTGATTTTGCTACCTATTGTGTTGCTGTCACCTTTGATCCTGTTGCCCTGCAAATCACCTTTGACCTTGCACCCACACACACCTGTAAATCAACTGATCTTACTTACCATGTAGATCTCTCTACATCGTGAAGAACCCTTATCCTTGCCTCACCAAGTCCTTATGATTCTCCAAACCATTACCCCGATGGATCTTCTCTCTGATCTAGCACACCTGCAGACCAACCTGATCATACACACTCGGCACCCTTGTAGAACTAGGAGGAGCTACCCTTGCTCTCTTCCCTCTAAAGGAGCTAACCAAGCTCAACTCAAACTAGAACAAATTACAATACAGCCCATGAGTCTATTATATAGATCTCATGCAAACAATAATTAGACACCTAATTACAATAATTAGATCTGCAGCTTCAAGGCTAAAATTAGCCTTTAACATGCAAACAATCAGTTCATTAATAAACTGTCCGTAACACTTACAATTTCAAACCGCACAAGCGACCGACGTCAGTCCCTGTCTGCTTGGAGATGATCGACGTCGGCCGAATACTGTTGATGTCAGTTGCCTTCTTGTCTACCCCTGACTAACGTCGATTGGCCTGACCGACGTCGGTGACTATGACACTCATCAACCTCCTTCCCTGTTTGCATCAGTGAAGCTTTTAGCTCCACAACCTAACAATCTCCCACTTGGAGATAAACAGTTGCACTGTACCTGTACCTGTACACTGTCTAATTTGTTTCTTAGCTTGTATCCCTCTTCAAGCTCAACTTTAAAGACCAACCACCACACATCCTGTGGTGCAACACCTGTCATCCAAGTAACTTGTCATATCCGAAGTACTTGACTCTGCATAGCATGGATCCCTACTGCTGGTCCCTCTCAGATACCTGAGAACCCACTGAACTGCTTTCTAGTGCTTCCTTTCCAGATTGATTACAAACTTTTTGACAACACCCACTGCTTGGGCAAACTCAGGTCTATATCAGACCTCATGTGATTTCAGACACTGAACTATCTAGCCCTTAGTGTGCTCCAGTTTTTCATCCTACGTATTGAACCTCACCAACACCTGATTTACATCAGCTCCCATTAGAGACAAAATCAACCTGTGATCTTCCATGTCTCTCATGCCAAAGAATTTCGCTGCTCTCAAATCCTTCATGGCAAATCACTGAACTAACCTTACCTTTAGGTCAGCAAAACCCTGTATGTCTGAACCTTTAGCTAGCATATCACCCACATACATTAACAAGATAATGTTGTGACCTTCATCCACCTGATAAGACAAACACAATGGTTACATTGACATTGACTAAAGCCATGCTTTATTATCCACCTGTCAAACTTGTACCACTGTCCTGCAGCTTCCTCAAGACCATATGACCTGGCCTTCTATCTCACGTGTCCATTCTCTCTATTCTTTAACCAAGGAATCCATTCGTCTCTCAATGCTTTTATCTCGGCTGACAACTCTACCAAATCTCCCATTTGGTTCTTCTCCAAAGAAATCATGCCATGCTCCCACTGTTTCCTGGATCCTTCCTGCTCTGCAGTGAGCAACAAGTATAAAGAAGAGGAATAATGAATTTAAGGCTTACTTACCCTTTCAGTCCTCCACATGGGCATTTGAAACTCCTTGACAGCTTGTTGTCTGCCCAAAATCCGTTCCAGTGATCGACCTCGATCACCACACAGTCTGCATCTGACTGACGTCTGTTCCATGCGACTGTCCAAGTCACCGACACCGGTTATCCTACCGACGTCGATCTCCACCTTCCCGAAACCACCGACTTTACCTGTCTGCACATGACCAACGTCGGTGCCTGTCTGTTCGATGCTGATTTTTCCTGATCGACACCGATACCTATGTTTTCTTGTGAGTGATGACTTTTTACCTACGAGCTCTCTTTGGATCAAAACCCTATCCAAACTACCTTGCTTAGAAGTATTCAGCCTCATCCATTATTCTCTGTCCATCATCTCCTCCATAAACACCAAGGATTTCTAGTTCTTAAGTCTGTCAAACACATCTGACTTCCTCTTAAAAACATGCATCTCCTTCTTGCTCATGTGACCAAGCTTACAAAGTCACGTCCTTGCAACAGAAAAAGAATCAATAATACAAGCAAGTAGATAAAGAGTACCTGCTTTTTTACCACCTGCTAATTCAAGTGCATCTGTTGTGAGAGTTCCTGTGCATCTCTCATCACCTAACTTTCTTGAAGCAATTAGCCGCATCTTCAAGACTAGGACCTGCATGACCTTCTTCAACACCCATGTGTTGGCTGCCTATAATTTCAGCAACACTTTTCCTTTGCCAATACTTTGACAAGGCTCACCAACCCCTCTATTTGGGGCTGCATGGAAAGAGGCAACAGAATCTATAAAACAAGATTCTACTTTATCTAAGGAACATCCTAGAGCATCTTGTGCAACAACACCTGCAACATCTGCTTCTTCAGTTCTTTCATGTTGATCTTTTACCAACCAATAATCTTTCTTTATCTGCTCTTTCTTTTTATAACACCGTAATTGACCATTCATGATTTTTAATTCCTCCATTCTTAGTGTACTTTCTTCTACCATTGCTATACTCCCACTCAATCAAAAACCCCTGAGAGTGACCTGTAATCAAACACAAACTTGCTCCCTGCAACCTTAGCTCTGATACCAACTGTTAGGAACCGGAAGCACCACTGATTACCAAGCAACTTAACATGCAAAATTAAACCAGAAGTAACAAGTAACTAAAATTCAAAAATAACACAGAATATGAGAGACAATACCCAATTGTATTAATACTCTTCCAGAAGGAAATACAACAAAGAAGATGCCACCTTCTTCTTTACACACCTCTAGGGCTCCCACACCTCTAGGGCATAAATAATAAATCTCTTCGAGAGCTCACTCTCTCTCTTATAGTCCCAACACACAACTCAAACACAGAGTTGGTGTTCACCTCTAACCAGTCAGTATCACTACTGTCAGTACCACCAGTCAGTATCACTATTGCCAGTACACAAGTGCTCTATGCACTCTAAAACTGAGTACTCCACGCACTCCAAGTACTCAACGTACTCCAAGTAGATCTCCCCTGATCTTGCTACCTGTTGTGTTGATGTCACCTTTGATCATGCTGCCCCACAAATCACCTTTGACCTCGCACCCACACACACCTGCAAATCAACTGATCTTACTTACCATATAGATCTCTCTACACCGTGAAGAACCCTTGTCCTTGCCTCACCAAGTCCTTATGATTCTCCAAACCAGTACCCCAGAGGATCTTCTCTCTGATCTAGCACACCTACAGACCAACCTAATCATACACACTCAGCACCCCTGTGGAACTAGGAGGAGCTACCCTTGCTCTCTTCCCTCTAAAGGAGCTAACCAAGCTCAACTCAAACTAGAACAAATTACAATACAGCCCATGAGTCTATTATATAGATCTCATGCAAACAATAATTAGACACCTAATTACAATAATTAGATCCGCAGCTCTAAGGCTAAAATTAGCCTTTAACATGCAAACAACTGGTTCGTTAACAAACTGTCTGTAACACTCACTGTTCTGAACCATACAAGCGATCGACGTCAGTCCCTGTCTGCCTGGAGATGACCGACATCGGTCGAATACTGCTGATGTCAATTTTCTTTCTGTCTACCCCTGACCAACGTCGATTGGCCTGACCGACGCTGGTGACTCTGACACTCAGCAACCTCCTTCCCTGTTTGCATCAGTGAAGCTTTTAGCTCCACAACCTAACAGTTTGTTCAGTTGTCACCTAATTTTTAGGGACAATGTTTGTCGTATTGTTTATACAAACATAAGGACTAACACTTGTTTGTTTCTTTATTTATCTTGTTTGTTTTTTTGTTTGTCTATTTTGTTTATTTGTTTGTTTTTTTGTTTGTGTGCCTGTTTGTTTGCTTTTAGCATTATGGCCATGATTCAATCTATGCATTTTCATTGAGTGATTCCTTGCACATTATTCTTGAATCTATCCATATTCAAACATCTACATTTTTCTCATGGTTTTTATCATCGATGTAATTATTTCCATTAAGTATCGAATATCGGGAGTCAGTCCTTATGCATATTTTGGCCAAGCCCCCATGGTGTTCTATCATGAGGCCTATCATCAAATGCTATAGCAAAAATTAGCTTTGAGAGGTCTACAACATCAATACAGTATCACCATCTCCTCAATACCGACATCAACAACAATCTTAATCCAATACCCAATCATATCCCAAATAGAGTAATTAATGAAAGAATTTTAACCTTTGTTAGTTTAGACAAGCATCTCCCTACTAGCAGGTTGTCTAAATTCATCTTTATCCTCTATATCAACTTATCAATCATCAACCATCAATCATGTTTTCATAATCAAGGTATACTGCATCAACATTATACATCATCCCACATGCATTCTCAATGATTATATCACCTGTTGGGGCAAATCATTATGTTATTACCAATTGTTTTTTCTTGTTTGTCTGTAATAACTGAGGCAACTCCATCTTCTCAATGATTATATCACCTATTGGGGAAAATCATTGTGTTATCATACCATGTTGCCATAATCAAGATATAATACTTATAACCATCTTTGGACAAACCATTGTATACCATCCGACTTGCATTTCTCAATGATTTTGTCCAACTTTGGGTAAATCATTATGTTGTCACCCCATCATCTTCATTTGTTTGATCCCCTCATTTCACTTCTTTCTTTCGAAGAACCGTTTGTTGACCTACTTGCCAACCACTCTCTCGAGGGGGCAGCTACAGTTCAATCATTACCATTGCAGTCGTAAGCATAAGGAACCATTTTATTCTTTGAAAAGATGTTACTATGCTTACATCTTGCAACATATTTCCAAATAGGGGTAAACTATAGACAACAAAATTTGGCCACTAATGGCTTCATATATGACTTTAGATCAACTCTTGCCAATCATTGAATACCTAGCCCAAATTTTTTATTAGTCTCAAATTTGGCCTCATAACCTTGCATTAAATTGGCCTATTAAATAAATTAAACAAGGTAAATACACACATTGAATTAATCAAAATTTAAAAAATGACCAAATGCTTAAAAAGAATTAATTAACTTATACACCCTAATCAAAATCAATTAGCAAGTTAAATCAATTTCAAATCTTAGTTGAGTTCACTCATGAGCTAAAAAATCAATTAAATCAATTACTAAAAAAGAAATTCAAGAGCATCTTACCTTTGTGAGTTGTCACTTTTGAAAAATATCTAAAAGAATATCTTAGAAATATACCAAACTCAATCAAAGTTAATAAACTCAACCATGGTTGTGAGTTGTCACTTTTTAAAAATATCTAAAGAAAATATTCTAGGAATATGCCAAACTCAACCAAGCTTAATAAACTCAACCATGGTCAGATTTAAAAGCCTATAAAAGCAAGCCTAGAGCTCTTAATTTAGAGAGCTCAATCAAAGTAGAGTTATAATGCAGAAACAAATTTATGAAGCAAAAAACCTAGTGCTATAATGTTGAAATTGAGCAAAACCATATCAATCAAGCCAAGCATTCAATAATGGTGCATAGAGGAGATGTTGTTAGCCATATGTCATTGATGAAGACTTCTTATGAATAAGCCGAGCAAGCCAATGAAGAAATCATTTGGAGCTCTCAAGGAAGGTAAAGATTGTTGTTCTTTACATTTTAGTTAGGTTTTTAATTGTTGTTTGTTCATTAAGCTCCCCCTGAGATCCATGCTTAGAGATTTTAGTATGTTAGTGTGTTGATTTCATGGTTTTATGGACTAACACTTGATCTAATCTCCTCCTTTTATCAAATTCTTTGATCAGGACTCAGGAACTATATTAATATATGTTAGCATGTTAGTGTGTTGATTTCATGGTTTTATGGACTAACACTTGATCTAATCTCCTCTCTTTGTCAAATTCTTTGATCACATTTTAAACTTTTACGTGTAGTTTTTATTAAATAGGCCTCATTTGCGAGAAATTGATTATGTCATAACTTTTGATCGATATCTCAAAATTGAGTGTTGTCTTTTTTAAAATTTCATATATTTTTATTTCCCATAGATTGGTCCTATTTTTATTTTAAAATGTATTAAAATATAAAGTTTCATATTCAGGGGGGTTGTTTGTGCTATGGGCCCCACTACTTTATTCATTGTTATCTTTGTGTATTGGTTGCTCTTATCTATGTAAACTCATTTTTATCCTAGTATGAAGTCCATCTCTAGAGCATGCACCATTATTTACCCACTCTAGCACTAATTACTCACTTGGACGTATTCTCAGCTATGCTTAACATCCCATTTATGAGTGTGATTTAGGGGGTCTTTGCAGTTTCTATCATGTTGTTAAGAACTTCCATAGTGTTTTATATCAGTCATGTCAACCCCATTTGAGAGAATCCAAAGGAAGAGAGTTGTTTCATCTATAGTGGTTCTTCTTGGAAAGGATAATTATGCTTTGTGGTGTGCTTACATGGAACACTTGCTCACATACAAGAATCATATTTCATTCCTATATAGACATATTCTTGCACCCACTCATCATGTTCGATTTGATAAGTGGGTTAACACTTGTGACAAGGTTTTTTCCACTCTATTACTACATGTTTCCATGGATATTCATTGCCATGTGGAATATAATGAGTGTCCCTGCATTGTTTGGAGCATCCTATAAAGTCTTTTTGAGGATCCTAATGTGACTTATATCACTCCTATAGCTCCTATTATCTCTTCTAAGATTGGTGTACTCTCTCTTGATTTTATTTCCTATGATGACACTTTTATCATGGACAATACTCTTCCTTTTATCGAGCCATCACTACATGACAAGATTTTACCAGACCTTAGTTATCTCTTTACAGATTCTACATCTGTTCCTATGTCGATTATTGCTCTTTTAGAGCCTTTATAGACATGAATTTTGGAGGACTTTATTGATTCCTATGAAGTATATATATTGAGAGCATCGACAACTCATATGTTCCTATGGACATTCATCTTGCAGATCTGAGTGCTTCATTTACAAATCAGTCTTTAGTGTCGATGGTTGTTGAGCCTTGCTCTCTTTTTTCCATGGACATTCTTCTAGCGAATGTTCCATGTATAATTTCTTCTTTGGCTATTCTCTCCCCTTCATTATATGCTTCTTCATTGCCATCTTCTATAGTTAGTCATGTGATACTTGATCAGACTTTGGCATATTCAAGCACTGTTAGGGAGACATTTGAGCATTTTCTAGAGATATACATCTTGATTCCTACATGCATTCTACTTGAGTGGGAATTTAACATTTTGACAACTTAGGGTTTTTTTCTTCTGAAAAGAAAATATAAAATTTATTATAGAGAGACCTACTACAATATTTTCCATGTGACATTATGCACTTACCTTCTCTCTTTTCTTTATGGAAGAACACATCTTTCATATTTTGTAGGATACTGGGATCATGGCTATGTACTCCTAATTAGGCCTTGTCACTGGGACCTAGTTATCTAACCCACCTAAGATACATTTAAAGGGGGGTATTGGTGTAGACTTTTTTCTATGGGTTTTGTCTACATGGTTCATTATGTTTGATTAGGGTCTTAGAGGCCATTTGGGTCATTTGGGAAGAATAGTCCCACATTCACTAGAAGGTGGGGTTTCACTCTTTCTCCCACCTATATATTTACCTCTCTCCCTTTATATTCATAATATAGAGATAATGAGGAATGTTTATGAATTATTTATTTTTTCACTCACTCTCTCACCTATTCTATAGTGTTCATGTATGCATTTGATCTTGTTGAGAGGTCTTGGAGAAATCTGACACAACTGCTTTCAATTCTCCTTATTCATTATCATCAAGCTCCTCATCATTTCCCTTCACCTTCACATATGTATTCACATGGGCTTCAAACTTAGATTATAGAATATGGATATCAAAAATATCCTCCAACTTATTCAAGTCCCATTTTGTCATGTTCTTTGGTCAAATCATTCCCATTAATAAATTTGATGAGTCAATCTCAATCATGGGACTTTTTTTCCCATATAGAATATGTTGTTTCAACCTACATCATATCATTAGCCTCTTGTTGCTCATCAGACACAATATTTTCAACATCTTTTGTGTAATCTTACATAAAATTTCATTCCTTAGTTATGTTTGGATATTCTCCTGTTTCTTCTTTTTGTTTAACCTCTTGCCTTAGCTTGGTGCTTTCTCCTTACCTTATTTTTTATGCACCCAATTTTTCACACAGTGTATCAACATGGTTAATCTATTTATTTACATTATTCTCTATAGTCTCATTTTGTATAGGTACCTCTAAAATATTTTGGGCATAATTGTTATATCTTTATGGGTCTTGAGTTTGTATTAGTAAGTTTGTGCACATAATCCCTTTGTCAACTAGAATAGTTTCACTAGGACCTAAATCACCTCTAATAATAGTAAATAATCATGATTATACAAGTCCTCTATAACTTCTTTAGGCATCTCAAGCATTATAAATGACTCATAAAAAATGTGTTTGACTTGGGGCTTCCATTTGTGTCTCTCATTAAATTGGAATCCCCTCCCTAGTTTCGCTTTGATCTAGACTTGTAATAACACTCAACCCACTTCGTCCAAATAGGTTCATGTTTACATATGCCTTATGTGACTTCTTTCGAATATACATAACCTTATCCTTTCCCCTTCCTAATGCAATTTTATCTTCTTGTTATTTTCTTCTTATTTCTTTTCCTCTTATTTGTGTATATCCTCATCAATTATCACTACTATTTATAATGGCCCATCTTGAGGTAGATTATTTAATGGTGTACATATTTGGATTGAATACACATGTGATGTCATGTTGATTTTTCCAAACCTTTATAAATAATTATGGATTGATCTCTAAACTCTCATTATTTAAGTCCTCATATTCAAATTATTCCATCCCTCTCAATTTGCTATAGTTCTTTAATTATGCAATCCTTGGCACATCAATTTACACAAAATCAACCATTTATCCCTACATATTCTTCACTCTATGTAATACACACTACAAATATTATGTGGTTACCACATAAGGTACCTTGGCACAACTTGACCATTTTCCCTTCATCATAATTATGGTAAAGGAATAGTGTGTCATCACAAAAAAGCAATAAAACCATTATATTATTCAAGGATCTGTGATGGTACTCTATTATTTATTTTAATGCTTCTTCCATGTGTTTATATATATATATATATATATATATATATGTCATCTGATGATTACATGTGTACACCGCATACTTCTCTTCACATGAAACATTCTGAACCATTTTCTTGAACCCAAATATGCCTTCAATAATCTCTTCAAGTATAAACAATATTAATGTATCTCCCTAATAAAACACTTATCCCCTTAGGTGCACATGTTCACATTCCATTATCACTTCTTTTGTAATGTATTTGGCATAGTTTAACACTACCCTTGACTTTTCCACAAACCAAGCCAAATATCTAACTTATTTGGTCACCATAGATCATTGTCCCGAAGTGATCATCTTATAGATAATTATTCGTGTAACAATCCTCATAGATGTGGTGGAATTTTTTGCTAACTTAATAATATATCCCTCTAATGATATCCCCTCAACACTCACTAATTCATTGATATTTGAAACTTTAATCAACACCCTACACACATATTTGCTCTTATTATTGAGAGTAGATATTTTATATATCCATTTGGCGAAGATCTTTAATATTCACCTTATGATGTTGAACTTCCCTTCATAAGTGCATGTCAAAAAGTACTTTGCCAGTTCTTCTAGCTTCTCGAAGTACAGTGGCTCATATAATCCCATTACGATTGTAGGTGCCAAAAAGTGCTTCAATTTTATTTACCCCGTGGACTCTAACTCTCCTTATATTAATAATTTATATTCCTTATTTTTATGGTTAAAATTATCAAACACACAGGATCCTAAAAAATGCATCAATGTTTTCCCCTCCACAACTACTTCTGCATATGCCATAATTGATGTAATAAATGGAGTTTTTTAAATTTGTTCTCTTCTTATTTTTTGGTGGTGGATTTTCCAACCTTACACTCTATTATATTATATTCATATTCACCCCCTAAGCCTTGTTCCATAATTATATTTCCATCTTGTATATCCATTACTTTTCTTTCCATTTTCCGTACCATTGTAGGTATACATGCCTTTCCTCTTAGCTCCCTATAGAACAACTAAAATTTTATACAAAACCTTCTCCAAAAAACCTCTATTTACTCCACTCAACTATTCTCACTCTTCTCCTCATGGATCTTCTCATCCATTTAGCCTTCACCACACAGTGTTTATCTTAACAATATTTTTCACCTGCTATGTAACTTTTTCCTTTCTTCGATGTCTCTCCTCATTTAAAGTAAAAGTTTCTCTTTCACTCGACTCTTGTTCTTATAGCTTTAGATCTTCAATATTTTAATTTATAACTAACTATTTCAAATTTATTGATTCCCCTTTATTCCTTCACATATAAATAATTAATTTATCCACCCATTCATTTGATAGATTGTGTTCCCACTCCTATTTGTGATGACATCCATTTCCCTCTCTTTTCTTTCCTTTCACATTCCTAGGTTATGTGAACCATCTCTTCCCTCTTGTGCTTCATACTCCACACACAAAGTTTTATGGATCCATCATGATCCTACACACCATCCATTGCTCTTTTCCATTTTTGGGAGACAAAATGTTTCCAAAAAACAAGAAAAAATTATATGTGCCACTTTTTAAACTCTTGATCCTCATCGATCCATTTAATTTGCACACTTTCCTACCAATTCGTCTCATACTAGTCCTTTTATTTTTCCTTTCCCACACTTATCTTGCTCAAATTATTCTTTACATGTCCTCCTACTGACGTAACATCTTACCATATGATACTCTTCCAATTTCATTAATCTTGTTTGATAAGCTTTCCAAGTTCTATTTCCACTTGCACTCTATATGATTTATATACCACCCCTCTGTACAATGGTATTTTATTTCTCATATTACAATCATCATGGCCAAACAACTCATCCCAAATATATTTAGATGTTTGGCATATGAATCCAAATGAATTCCTCACTCAACTCACCTAGATGGATTACATGTGCTTATTAACATAAAGCAAATAATATTTTAATAAAAAAAGCTATCCAACATGACATATTTTTTTGTTATAATTTTCTCTTCGCATCAAAGCTACCTTATTTATGAAATCCCCTTGCACATCATTTGAAAAAAAATTGTATCATATTCCCAATATTCCTCCTTTGTAATAGCTCTATGAGGTACCAAACTTGTTTCTTCTTCTCTTGTGTATTTATAAGGTTGATTTTACTAGGTAGTCTTTTGTAAACTTATGTCATCCACTTACCATTGTCTACCCGCTTTAACTTCCCCATTGAATTTTATTCCTTGACTTCCTTCTTTGACCATATATCCTTATAATGTATTTTGTGGTTCATATTATTTTTTGTCGATACCTCTTGTATTTGTGCTCATTATTTATTTATATATATCCCTTTGATTTGTACTATATTTTCCTTAGTACCTTAAAATCTCACTTTAGTGTCATCCTTAGTTTTTGTGCACTATGTGTCACTCCATTTTTGTGTGCATTATCCTTGACCTCAACCACCTTTTATACTTATGGTTCCATAACTTTAATTTCCATCTTCTGAGGTTTTTCATTTGGTTTATTCTTTACATATGGGACCCACCTTTATACCCTCTTTAGCCCCTTATTTTTCTCACCCTTCATCTTGTGGGTTCTTATCAATCCACTCTACATTTAAGATGAAATAGCATCATTCATGTTTGTGAATTTTTTCCCTATGATCTTGAATGTGTTCCCCACCCAATGGGCACATTATTAGCTACAAGTGTAAGATAATTCTTCATCACTCGTATAGTTTAAGGGTTCCTTATTTTGTGGAATACCCATCTACTTTCTTTGTGCAACAATATTTAAGAAAATATTATCTTCATCATCCAAACTCATTTATTCCACATATGTTACTCCATGTTCATTATCAATGGGAAAGACAACCCTCTACTCCCCATTCTCAAAACTTATATAACACTGCCTAAAATGCAAATCAACTTGATTTTCATAGAACCATGGCCTTCCCAGCAATGCACAATAATTATATTATTTATGCATCTCTATAAAGTAGATTTTTTCAAATAAATATACTCCCATTATCTCCAACTATGTGTTTCACAATACCCTAACAGGCCTCAACTTATTTTTATTCACCATGAACAAAGTATTGCTCACATGGTACAATTTTGTCTTATCCATGCACTTACATGCCTCCTTTGTCAATATGTTTACATTTAACCCCATATAAATCAATCTAGTGTTCATATACCAATCATTTTTAATAAAAAAAAAGGGTTGTGGGGCCCTTCGCCCATTTATTTAATCAAGATAAGTCTTATAAAAAGATCTAGTCCAAAAAACTAGCAATACCAAAGTTGGGAGAGTTACCTCAATATAAACAACTAAACCAAACCAAAACTAATTAAAAGCTTATACTATTAAAAAAACCCTAAGATTGAGAATGTGTTTGAAAATTAAAAAAATCATCTATCCAGAGAATATTGTTTAAAAGTCTCCCTAAAAACACTCTTAATAAAAACTTTCTTCTATAGATTAAGTAGAGCCACTTTAGTATCAATAAAAGTGAAAAGTTTTTTGCAAGAAAAAGCAAGTCTTCCATAGCAGAGAAAAAAATGGGAAAATTAAAAGGTTGAGGTATCTTCCATGACTCTTCTATAGAAATGAGAACCATACGTATTCACACCCAAAACATAGTTTGTATTAATTTTGTACTCAGTCCCCAAAAATTTACATCCATCACATCTTTCACAACCATAAGTAGTAAATATTTTTTTGCTTATCTAAACCATGTACAAGGAAAGCTTCCTCTAAAAGAGTGTACAATGTCTTAGATAGACACACCCAAAAAAATATTTTGCAACTTAAACAATTTAGATCACAACTTTTGTGGTGGTGTCGATCATAAAATAAAATTAGTTGTTACCTCCACAGCCCCAAACCCAAAGCTTTCATAAGTTGTGTGAGAATAAAACCAAAGTCATCCCATAAGAATAACTTCAAAAATTTAGATAAAAGTTATAAAAAACTTCCTAAACCCAATCGTAAAACCTCTGAAGAAAATGATTTAGAAAAAAATAAGTAAATAAACTAAAATAAATCAACATCAAAATATTAAGGCAAAGTCTAATTTGACATAATGTGGTTAACTAGTTCTTGGTCACAAATGCACTTAAATTCATAAGGAGTACTTTGTGGAGTATCCCGATGGGAAAGAAATCCCTTGTTTTTCTCAACCTATTTCCATTTTTTTAATTTCTCCTCATTTAAAGGAAAAAACACTCTCTAGTCTACAAACCATTTCCATTTTTTGTTTCTTTCTCCTCATTCAAAGTTAAAAAAAAAAATCTCTAATCTACAATTGAGTATTGTTGTGGCTAACACACCCCATTGCTTCAATATAATAGGGACCATTTTAAAAATTGATACATCATTTTATTTGAAAAATCATTTCTATCTCAATTTGTGAATTGGGCATATTCAATTTTCACAATGTATTCACAGTTTAGTTCACATGACAATCTTTCAAAAGTATAAATTTGTGGCCCCTTAATATTTCAATGCTTTTGGTTCACACTTTATATCATTGCCCTTAATATTTCAATGCTTTTTTATTTTGATATGAAGCCTTGTTTGGCACAACATTTGTAGATGAGGATGCAAACACATGATTAACACTACCAAGTATTGAATATGTAAGTATGCAATATGATTTTGTATCTCTTTTATTAATTTGCTTATACTAGTGATTTGATCTTTTAGGGCTTCACAAACACAAACCCTTGGTACTTCAGATTGATTGCTTTTTTTTAAACATATACAATGGAACACCTTACCCCTTGGCTAAGTGATAGTATGGACCTAGTTAGAGGGATGAGAGTTATCACCCTCTTTAGGGTTAGGAGGAATAATAGGCTCATTTGTATCAATTTTAAATGTTTTAAAAATTAATATGAGAACAATATAAGAAAGACATGCAAATGCTAGGGAGCAATCAATCATGATACAATATGGATATAGAAATTTCAAACTATTGGATGAGTTTTTAAAAAATATAAGATAGGTTTTTTAGAAAAAATAGGAAATGAGACGAACCCTAAAAAATAGGGAAACATAAGTCTAGTGTACAACATGTAGGTCTACATTTACTAAAAATAGTAAAATTCTAAATCAGCCAAATCCATTCAATATTATAGAAAACCAAATGTGGCATTCATTTATATCAACATCTAAGAAAATTGAAATTTGATCTATTATGAATAATAAATTGGCCAAACGATGGAAAATGCTTCATAGGCAAGACCCTAGAATATTCCCAATAAAGAATCAATAATTTAGAAAAAAAAATTCAAAGAACTGAGAGAGGTTTTTTAACAAAATATTATTTTTTGATGAAACCCATAAATTAATTAAAAAATAATTACACCATTCACCTTCTATGCCAATATTTACTAAAAATAATAAATTGCAAAAATTGAAAAATCCATACCAAATTTTAGCGAACAATAAGAGATTTTTGAGTATACCAACTTTCGTAGAAAATACCTGTGAGGAATTTTAAAATGGCCCTGTTTAGAAGTTGAAATGTGCCAATTAAGGAAGAATCCACTTGTAAACACAAGCACACGAAGCCCTTGTGACTAGAAGAGGGTAAAACCCTAGGGTAAAGGTTCAGAGCTAAAAAATACATCATAACAAACTGAAACCTTAGGAGGCTTAGAAGCTCTAGACTGGATTTTTCTTTTGTATTCACATGGATTAGGTTCACCAAATGTTTGACCCTAAAATTGGATAAAGATCCTACTTGGGTAGGTAGGGTTAAAAATATAGAAATGATAATGCACAAGGGTGATAATCAGATCTACAACAGGCCAATTAAATGCTAAACTCAGATATAATATATGTTGAATTTATTAAACTGAGATAGGCTAAAAATAGTAAGTATAACTATGTTAGATATGAAAATGACAAAAATAATGCACTTAGCTAGTTATGATACTAACACAGTTCTAGATCTGGAACAGATAGTCCAAAAAGACTAGAAAATGATTCTGGGATAATCACCAAATTTTGGATTGAGTGCTTTTAGAGTTACAAACATTAGCATCAGCCTTGGATGTTAGCATCAATGTTACTGTTTAAACTAGACACAAGTGTCCTAAATGGAACACATTCTAGAAAAGAATGCGACTATCTAGATGTTTTTAGGTTTGTCTTTGCCTTCACTCTAGTGCATTCAAATCTGGGTCATGGACTATCGCTACTTATGAAATTACAAAACCATAGTTCTTCGTATTCATAGTGGCCTTGGGAAAAATGGGTTAATGGGTACACGATATCAAGTTGAACCCAAATATTCCTCTATCAATAAGCATTATTTGCATACCCAATACTCCGAAGAAGACCTCAGGCTGATGTAGTTCTCCTCTACATGTTGGCTTGTGTGTGAATCATGCAATATGCGAAAGGTAAGTACAATAGTGACCTAACTTATAACTTGGAAAATTGGGCTCTTAGGTTTCTCCTTCAATACTTTAGACATATGTATGTGTTATCCCTATGACTAATATGAAAATAAGAGAAAATAGGGAAGTTTTACTTTATTGAGTGCTTGATTAAATGTTTTGATAAGTTGCCTTGGTCTATGATAGGTTTTTTGAATGAATGAGGAGTGATTGTGAATATATATACCACTTCTATTGAGAAATATCTCGTATTAAATTCTCTTAGGCCAACCATTGTGATACATTTTATTTGCAAATTAGACACTTTAGGGTACTGGACACTTGAATCAGGGTAGGACACTAGCATCAATGTAGGGGTTTGGGACTAACGTCTGTGTCCTAGTAGTTAGAAAATAAGTACAGGATCAAAACTTACAGGGGTATAAGATAAGCATATTTTAAGCATTCTGGGCAAGATAGAAGGTTTAGGTCATCAACATGAGACTGGTTGGACCAAGAGATAGGCCAAGGGGCACAAGATAGACTAGATATGAGATTTATGAAAGTGATAAAGGTCAAGAACTAAGAGGAACAACTAAGGTCAGTGTTTACCAAGTTTATAAGACTGAGGTACTATATAATCTATAAATATCATCTACACAGGTTTAAAGCATTCAATATACAACTCATGAGCCATATTTGTCAAGTTACAAGCTAGATCACTACACACATTGTCATGTAATATATTTCACCCTTGTACACACACATTTATACACATAGGGGAGAACTACACACGTCTAAGGCCTTCCTTGAAATATTGGTTATGTAGGCATCACACATTGATAGAGGGGTCTTTAAGATCAGCTCAATACCATGAGTCCACTAACCCATTTTTTAGCAAGGTAACCTAACCTAATGTGGAGAGCTAAGGTTTTAAGCTACAAATAATCATCGATAGCCCGTGTGTGAGATCTAGATACATTAGATGAAAAGTGACAACAAATTCAGGAATACCTAGGTGGTCACATCTTGATACAATGAACATTTCAAATAAGACAACTGCATCAGGATTTAGATAGTAGTGTTGATGTAAGTGTCTAGGCAACTCGAAAGAATATCTCTAGAATCTGATAATTGGTTCTTGAAAATCAAACACCCTATTTCCACACCTGTACATCTCAAATTTGTTTGTGCATCATTGCATAAGTTAAGTATTATTTTTTCTTTGTGATTATGTAATCAAAATACTATTTGGCATTGTACTTTCTATATTTAGTATTTTCATAATTCAAGATTGAAATTGAATATCATAAATTGAATTATTTGATTGCCCTGCTTTTAGGAATAGGTTATCTTGCTCTTGAATAGCCTATCACCCCTAACCCTTAATTTCCAAAAAGGGTTAAACAATAAGGGTGTATCTTCTTAACCTTGGTGAGGAATAATTGCATGTGACATAATTAGTGGTTGTAATGTTACTCTGGGGGTAACAATGAGGGTCGACAATCATGAGGTTGTGGCGAAGATCGATTGCCTTCACGATAAATATTAACACTTATGTTTCAAATGGGTGAACTACAACAACCTTTATTTTGCTTATGTAGGTGTGCATACGCTGATATGTAAGCAGCTCAAAGAGTGAACATGAACAATGGTGACCAACAATTAGGGTGCTTTCCATTGCATGCTAATCACACTTTCCTACTTTGTTAACCACATAGGATGTAATTCTAATCAGTGTGTGGTCTATAATAATATAACTAGGCAATGACTTGAATTTTTTATAATGTCGAACAAAGCTTGAAACATGGCAATAACTAAATAAATCATTCTCATTGATAAAATTTCTTGGGTTACAAACTCCTAATTGATGTGAGATTTATTAGTACTATGTGAATGATTAATGATTAAGAAAATATGAGTTTCCTCAATAATACTAACAAAACTAAATTAAACTATTGTGAGAGAAAATAAATTAAAAATGTCAGTGTCTTGTATCTTACTTTCAGTAACATCAAAAGATGAGATAAAATGTTAGTTATAAGATTGTATTTTATGAAAGAAAATGGATAATGTTACAGTTTACACTTCTAGAGCTTATAAAAGTTTATTAGAATCATGATAGTTTTATCCCTTGCATTGACTTAGATAGCCAACCCCCATTTTTTGAGATGACATCTAGTGGAGGAGACAATTCACTCATAAAAATGACGAAAATGTATTTTATGTTGTAGTTATATATAAATAGGCATTGCATCCAAATCTTGGCACATGTAATAAGGATCCAAATGATTGTACACAAGTATAACATGGGAAGGCTTGAACATAAGTAATATGGTCCTTGTGAGTAAATTAAGATAGGGAAATTAAATTGGACCAAACCTTATATGCACAAACGAGACATTGTTCTACTACTGTAAAAGGTGATCGAATAATTCATGTGCTTGATTGCATCAAATACATTTTCATAATGTGTAAGATAGATTACTACTTCAACCTAATATCACACTTTCATTGTGACATGTTATTGGATAAATAAATAAATAAATTAAAATAATATTTTTTATACCTTATTTTACTTGGTTTTATTGGACAAAAAATATGAGTATGATGATCGATTACACCTATAACATTCATCATATTGTTAATACATCATAGGCATATTATTTGATTCCAAGCTTCCCAATGGTTTTGTTATTTTCCTACACTGATTTTGATAATTAGAGGGATAGTTAGTGGACACTAACCACCCAAACCCTATTGTAGACCCTTGATATATTTTTCTTGACACTCTAAGTCAAAGATTCAATGATTGTAGGTACACAAAAGTCACAATGCGTAAATTGAAGGTGGATAAGTGAAAAGTAGAACTAAGAAAAAATTTAAAAAATCAAATTTCAATCGTAGACACTTCATTAAGGGCAAGTTTTCTGCTCCATACACTTATGAGGTACGTTTTGTACAATGTTGATAACCTTCTTCGATTAGATCTAAATTTTAGGGCGATAATCATCATAACTCAAATTACACATTCAAGTTTAGATTTATGCAATAGATCTTCTACAACATTTTAACAAGATATTGCATTTCTAACCCTTTTATATTTCCCATATTTTTTTTTTGCTATATTAATTAAAAATTATTATTATATTATAAATATTTAATTTAATATTATTTATTTATATGTATTAACGAAACAAAAGCCACTTTTAAAATGAAATAAAATAATTTTAATTATGTCCACAAGACAAATAATGCGACCACTAATTACTCTAATTATTTGACTATTCTCGAGAGAGGGATCACTTTCTCCATTTAGAGCATTGTCCCATGCTGCGGGATAGCTAATTATTTTAAAGGGGCGCTGCTGAGAAAATTATAAGAAAGTTTTCTTTTGATGAGTAGTCCTATGCTTTTTAAAAATTTATGTAATATATGATGCTTAGAAAAATCAAGAGTATCTTATTACAAAAAAATATTTAATAATAATAAAAAAAAATTGATTGGATACCAATATATAGTTGGCAACCAAAAAAATTAGCAACAATCATACCGATCTTCAACGGCTTCCCCCTATCTGAAACTTCTTCCTAAACAATAATTACTCCTTATTTCAAAATACAGAGATTTTATAAACAATTTTAAAAATTTTCATAATAACTAAAATGATAAAAAACGTAGCCCCAACATAAAACCCGTCTTTTATTTGCTCGAAAGCAAAGCCCTTTTGGTCCTTAGAAAGGAAATCCCCTAAGTTCTGTATTAGTAAAAAGCTAAATTTAGCTCAACATCAATAGAGTTTCCATGGAATTTAGGGTTTTGTTCGAGGTACTAGGGTTTTGACTCATTTTTTATTGAGAGGCTTGCCAGCCTTTGTGATTTTATGTTTGTTGCTGGGCGGGGACGAAGAACATTAGGGGGAGGAGGCACAGGCAAACGGAGGCATGGTGCACGTCAGCTTTTATCGCAACTGTAAGTTCATTGCAGTGCAGGGAAGGGAGGGTTTCTTTCGTCATTTCATTTCGCGTGGCATTGGTCGGTAATTTGTTTTTGTGTTGCATTACAGATGGGAAGACGTTCAAGAAGCCCAGGCGGCCATACGAGAAGGAGCGGCTGGATGCGGAGCTGAAGTTGGTGGGAGAGTATGGCCTGCGAAATAAAAGAGAGCTGTGGAGGGTGCAGTACACGCTCAGCCGCATCCGCAACGCGGCCAGAATGCTCTTGACTTTGGACGAGAAGAACCCTCGGCGAATATTCGAAGGGGAGGCACTGCTGCGGAGGATGAACAGGTATGGCCTCCTCGACGAGGGCCAGAAGAAGCTCGATTACGTCTTGGCTTTGACCGTCGAAAACTTCTTGGAACGCCGACTGCAGACCATTGTCTTCAAGGCTGGCATGGCCAAGTCCATCCACCACGCTCGCGTCCTCATCCGGCAAAGGCACATCAGGTATGTAAATACCCCCAAATGATCAATTATACCCTTCACCTTTATTATTAAAATCTCCTCCATCGCCTTTATTATTAAAATCTCCTCCATATCATCTTTCTAAATGTAAGAGGATTGGAATCCAATTTATCTTCGATTAATGTATTTGTTTTTCTATGCCGTGATTACTTTGTGTCATGTCTGTATATAAGAATTAATTTGTTTTCAAAAATTTTCAAGCGATCCTTCTTTCATTGGAAGAATTTTCTGTATATAAGAATCAATTCTGTTTCAAATTTTCTCAAGCGATTCTTCTTTCAGTAGAAGAATTACCAACCTGCCAAACTTTTGGAGTCTCAACTGCTTATTATTGGTCAAAATTATGTCTTTTAGGGTGAAACTCACATTCAGTTTAGTAATCCCCTATTAGTGCACATTGTATATTTGGCCAAATTCGCCCAGGACTTGCACCTGGTGCCAGCCCGAGTTTTGAGATCTCTCTCAGTAAAATAAGAACCGTGGTGGATATTCTCAGATAGGCTGTTTTTAACATTGATTCATGCTAGCCAGTCTTGTATAAAAAGTATTATACAAGGATCAAACAATAGCATTGACGCTTGAACTTGGAAATTCCATTTTGGGCTAAGACTATTCCTGCCTATGAACTCTGGCAAGACCTCTTACCCTGCAAGTTATGAAAATGTAAATTTTATGACATTTCAAAACAATAAATTCTTAATTTTTTAATATATTTCAAAGCAATTCAATAACAATGACATACAAAACTAATTGAATACAAGCTAATATTTTCGAAAGTGTTGGAGCAAAATTTTAAATGCCTGAATGGAATACAATTTCACCACTGTTTTCCACTGAACACGTGATCAACTAGGGAAAGCAAAGGGTACGGTAGATTTTCATCCATGCTATCTAACTACCATGTCATGCAATTGGGCGATTATTATAGTTCAAAAGTTATGCAAGTTTATACCTGATTGCTTTGCTTCTACTTTGAGTATATGCAAAGTCATTTGGTTTGTGCATCTCCAAGCTTGCTTTTTGGATGTAATATGTCTTCACATATATATTACTTTTCTTGTAATATGGATACCTGATAATATAACTTCTCCAAAGATCCTGATATCTCTTGGGTGATAGTGTTTGTTTTGATATTTTTGGATGGAATATGACTTCGCATATGTTTTTTTTTCCGTGTAATATGGATATCTGATGATATAAATTCTCCATAAATATCCTGATATCTCTTTACTGACATTTTTGTTTGTACATGATCATTGTATAAAAACCTTTAGGATATCCTGTCTCACAGGGTGTGCAATGGTGAGACTAGTGGGCTTTTACATTTGCAGGGCTTGAGTGATTCTATCTGAGATTAGCTATGATCCCCTGTTAATGGGGCAAACAGAATGGCATTTCCTTTGGCAACCAGTTTGTGTCCCATGCTTTAGAATTTCTTCACAACCTAGCTTTGAGCTTGGACATTCTAATAAACACCGATTAACATTTGAGCTCTGAGCCTTAACAGCCCAAAAATTAAAATCTTTGAAGTTTAGGGGTTGTAGTGTATAGAGGGGGTTAGAATATAAGGGATATTACTGATTGCAGGTCTGGGTGGTTTCTTATACAATTAGGTATAATCTGTGTCACCAGGATGACCTGTCCTCTGGAAATTATGCTGTTGTAGTCCCCGTGAAAGAATTTCTCTGCATCCAAGCTTTCAATTAGTGCATTCTAAAAAGCCTTGATTAGTGTTTGGCCTCTGTCCCGAAAATTCTTCAAATAAGATTATATATATATATATATATATAATTTTAATAAAAATATTTAGATGTCACAAGAAACAAACAAAAGCAAGGGCCACTTTTCGCACACTTATGAATAGGAGCAAGTCTAGTAATACTTGGTTTCTGTGAATTTTGTTTCTGTGAATTTTGTTTTTGGATGCGGGAGAAATCTTCGGACAAGTTCGGGAAGGTTTGGCTAAGAAAACTCAGCAAACAAAGGCAGTGATAAACCCTGTACGATTGTTTGCAAAATGTCTTTAGAAGTCACGATTTAACTGCTGAAAATTATGATTATTCTCCTTTTGCTCTTTATTGATGAAAATCGCGATTGAGAAGCCATGCTGTGCCCTAGTGCAACTCTGCAGATTTGTTCTTTTAATTTTCTGTCTAAACTTACTTATTTCTATACGCAGCCCAGACATTGCTTTTAAAACCTGTCTTTGTCTGCAATGTTGATGCATTTCTGATGTGTTTCTATGAGTCTGCAATGTCGATGTAAGGATCGTATTTCCATGATCTTAAGTAAGGATTGTATTTCTATAAGTCTGCAATGTCGACATATTTCTGCAGACTCACGGAGGAGCAAAGATCATGGACGGTGGGAGCAGAAGCGAACAGGGGTGGGTCATGATTTTTTTTTCAATGTATTTACTTATTCTACTTTTTAATTTTTCTTTTAAATATGTATTTTAAATTTATTTTTATCAAATTCTTTTTTATTTTTATTATTATTAATTTTTATTTTGAAGTTTAAATTATATATTTATAATTTATATTATTTTTAAAGTTATTTGAAAAAAATTGTTTGAACTGAATGTCAATTTTGTTTTGAATTTTATCCATTGGTAAGCTTGAACCGAACTTTGTGATCGTCAAAGTCGAACCTTGTGACTTAGACTAGCAGTCTAGGACAAGAGTCTACTCTGTATTCAGACTCCAAAATCATTATTTGATATCTCAAGAGTAAGGGTAGAGTTTGGTAACTATGCTCTCTCCTAGACAAAGCTGGTTATGCTCATTTATCGGTTCCTTAACTTTCTCCAGCACAGCCACAACTCCTACGTTGTTTTCTTTGCTTAGTTTCTGCATGGTGAGGTCCAGTACCATCTGAACTACCATCTTGAATCTACCCAACCTTGGCCTCATGATGCCTGGGTCAGCTGTCACACTTTACAGTTGCAGGGAGCTTTTGTGGATATTCATCTTCCGTGTTTTGGTTGTGTCTTCAGTATTTCTTCCTCTTTTGATTTCTTCTAAGTTATCACTTGTCTGCAGATTAGAAGGATTACTTGAGGCTAAGTCACAGAAGTCGCTGAACTCCTATGAAAAAATTCAGAATCCTGCAATATTAATGAAGACACAAAAAAATTGTTAAAAATTGCCCTAAAATTTGTATGATTGATTTTATTTTTGCGATTTTAGCGAAAGCCTTAAAAATTGTCAAAGTTTGGCAAAGAATTTTTTTTGTTGAAAAGTTGTTTTAACTTTTTAATATTATGTTCAATTTTTGCTAGGGTTAGGGCTTTAAATTTATATATAACATGGTATAATCCCTGCTATTATTCGTAACTGTAAAGAGCCTGCAAAGGAGCCATCAACAGTGCTTCATCAATGACTTGCAAAGGATATTCCTCAGCGATTCATCAGTGAGCTGTCCACAGCATTGAACATAGCCGTCCTGTATCCTTTCTCAGTATTTTGTAAGAGACTGAATGTAGCCTCTGCCCTCAGAATATTCTGTCTATTGGTGGGTCTGAACGCAGGCATTCTGTTTGCATGGGTCTGAAGTTTCTACTTTAAGGGTCTGATGAATGTGAAAGGTGTAAGGGTTTGCGGTGCCATCAATCCCCATTGCATTGCCATAATTGGATTTATGTTTTTAACTTGTAAAAAATGGATTAAGAAAAAATGCAAATGGAATTATAACTTTTAGTCCCTGCCAAGGCAGGTACTATAGCTTTCACTCGAAGCAAATAATTTTTATGCTTTAGCCAATCAAAAAGTTTGAATTGACATATTATTCTAACAACTATAACATTTGGCATAAAAAATGCTTGAATATTCTGTAGGATATTATTATGGAATATTCCATTTGGTTGTTAATGATTGGATCAAATTTTTCTAAAATATTGCATTTATTGCAACACAGGTTTTCAAAAAGCAATGTGATGTCAGCTTTTTGTATCTATAAGATGAAATAAGAATTTTCAGTAGCACTTGTCTTCTAGTTGAATATTTATTTTCTAATTTGCATCCCTTATTTAAGAAAGTAATATGCAATATATTTTTTTTCCAAAAAGAACTTTTCCTACTTTCTAATTTTCCAGTCACCCATTCAAAAAACAAGAGGCAAATTTTTAATTGGGCAAAATTAGTTCAACAAGGCAAATAAAATTTGTCTTTTTTCAAATTAAAAACTGTATAATCTTAATAATAATAACCAATACATAGTACTCATTAATTGCATTATTACCCTTGCTAATATACAACCCTTATTTTATTAACTCATAATTTAGCCTTCAAGATCTCTTAGCTTTCTACAATTGATACAATGTAGACGGGCGGTTTTTGTTTTTTCTAGGATTTTTAACACATTCAGTTTTCTTCATTATTTTAAAAGTTTAAATTATTAAAATTTTATTATGTTTACAAGATATTTTAATGTATAATATAAATTATAGTTCCACGGGGATGCGTCCCCCCCAAAAAAAAACCCTGTGTTTTGGGGATGGGGATGTCTCAGGGACATCCCCCAGCCGTGCCGCCACCTTCGCCAAGTTCCACTGCTGTCTCGGGGACGTCTCCCTCTGAGAGGGACGTCCTCGAGACTTCCAGACATCCAAAAGTCCACTGGATGTCGAGAGGACTTCTTGGCGTCCCTTGGACGTCTAGGGGACTCCCAAAAGTCTTGGGGATGTCCAGGTGTCCCCCATGCAAGACAAAGGTCCTTTTTTTTTAAATTTAAAAAAAATTGGATTTTTATGCTTTCTACCCTAACCCTAATTGCTAGTGGGACCCACCCACACCCCCCAAGGCCTCCCAAAAGCATTTCGTTTGTCATCCCAGGGTTCTAGTTCTTCTGCTGCTGAGAGGAATTGGTCTACTTATAGTTGGATTCACTCCATGAAGAGGAACAAGCTTACCTCTAAGAGGGCAGAGAAGCTTCTGGCTCTACATAGTGCCTTGCGTCTCATTGATTGCAACACACTTGCATACAAGGAGAGTCCAGCAGCTAGATGGGATGTAGAGCCAGAGGAGCCAGTGCAAATTGATGATGATGCTACACAGACAGGGCTGGTTGGTATTAGCTTGGAGGAGCTTGAGCGTGTGGAGTCCAGCAGTTCTAGTGATGAGGAGTTCCACATTGGGGATGATTAGCCATTGACTCATTGAGTCATTTGTATTTACTATTTACTTTTAGTATTTCACTATTGTATTTTGTTTTTGAACATTGTTGATACTTGATTGTAATCATGAATCATCATTATGAAATTTTGAAAATTCAATGTTCAATCATCAATGTTTATTGTTTAATGTTCAATGTTAATGTTCATCGTTCAATAAATCCAACTTGAAACTTAAATGATTAAATCACAATGTTAAATTGTTGATGTTCAATGCAATATACAGATACCTAATCCTTATACATCTTTTTATAACTAATTTTTCAAGTACTATATGTATTTCAGCGCCGCCCCCCTGCTGGCCCCCTGTCGCCGTCCCCCTGTCGTCCCCAAACTTAGGCCCCCCGTCCCACCCGTCCCGAAACGCCGTGGAACTATGATATAAATATTGTTATGAACATTGAATATTAACAGTTAATAACATTATTTTTAATTATTAATATTATATTATTCAAACTTAAATGATGATCTTAATATTAAGTTAAAGGCTTGCACTAGCAATTTTAATTAGATATTACTTTGTGTGTGATATTTACTCTAAAAAAGTCCACAAATAATATCTAATTAATGATGATTTTTGTTCCTGAATTTTATCTGTGGCAAACTTGTTTCAAAATTCATCCTTGACGAACATGAACATATCAGTGTGTTCTAGACATCATGCACATGCTTGTTAGCTATCCTTTGCTTGCACATGTTTCTAATTTTTTCTATGCGCTGCTATAGCCTACTGAACTCATTTTTTTTCTATGCGCTGCTATTGCCTCCTGAACTCATCCAAACACAACCTATTAACTGTCCAAATGAAAGCTTCCAATTGTTGAAGCAGCTATGCAGTTACTTTGGGTCCTTTTTAAAATTCTATTCATGATTTTACATTTGCTGTGTAAGGTTGGAAATTATGATGTGTTATAGGCAAAATAAAAAATGCTAGGAGAGAGAGTAATCATATTAAAAGTTACTTTGCTTCATTGCTTTCAAAGAATTATAGGAATTTGATTGTAAGCAATTCTCGTCTCACTTGGTAAATGTCAAACAAAGACTTAAATCTCCTGATGGGATAGGACCCAATGAGTTTGGTTTATGGTAGTATGCACTGTAAAAAATTCTTCTGTGTCATTCTTGCAAACAAACAAAACATGCATATTTTAGCATGGCGGCACATGCATGACATTTGGAAGGGGGCCAGACTTATTGATTCTTTCATCTAATGGCCAAACCAGGGTGAATGACGTATCATCCAAAAAAGGTCTTCTTAGATTTACAATAGGTCGTACAATTTTTTTGATCTCCTTTGCCAGTTGGATATTGTAATTGTATCTATAATATATTTATCTCTTTTTTCAAAATAGAGTTAATGCTTGCAGAGGGTAGTACTACATGATTATGGAATTTGTTTTTTACCTGGTCTCCCCTCTAGCAAGGGGGTTGAATGCCCAATTTATAATGTAATACGTTTAGGACAAGTTAAGAGCGTGCACCTAGAAAGGTGATAAACTGTCGTAGAAGCCTGTTGTTGTGTTGAGTTCATGCCAGAACAGCTGTTTTCTATCATGTCTTTTTCAGGTCTGCCTTAATGTCAGTACCTTTCCTGCAAATCCTTTGGTGCTGAACCAAGGATCATTGTATGATTATTTCCATAATTTTCTGAACGGGGGAATCTTTGAGAAAGTTTGACAGCTCTGCTAAAATGCCTTTTAATAGGTGTTTGCCTGGTTAACCTTAGAAAAGACATTTCCATTCTCTTATGCTTTCTAATAGCTTTGGTGATTGGCAGTGGTACTGACCTATAGCTATACTGGGGGTAAGATCATATGCAATGGCAAGTATGCTTTCTTATAATGCCATACTCTTCTAAGAATATTCTCTTTAGTGAGGACTCTGCAAGTTTTGTAATCTTTGTAGCCTTCACTGATCTGTTTGTGGCTAACATACTGCCTGATGATCTTGTTTTGGGAGTAGCAGATACTCACTATATGGATATGGCCTTTTAATATTTCTTAGTGGTCCATAGAAAGCTCTTAACTCCTGATATGCAGGGGTTGTTATGCATGGGCTACGGTAAGTACATGAATGTAGATCTGATTTGTCAGCTAATAACATAGGCCTAGATGAGCAATCATCCACTTAGTTTTCCTCTCTTGCCAAGACAGACAACTTTGTTTCACCATGAAAAATTCAATCGGTATTTCAACAGGTACACAGCTCTGGGATTCTGGGTTTGTTCAAAGGGTGTAACCATAGTATTGAGACTCAGACTTGGCTCAGACTTGTCAAGTACATTTTAGGCTCGGACTTGATTTGGCGAAAACCTCAGCAAATTAAACCATTTTATATGAGGTTGGTTTACATGTTCTGGATTAAGAAACATTGGCCACAAATGCAAATAAAGGAGAACATATTTGTGATTGGAAAAAAAATCCAGATGCAAAGGCAATTTATGTAATTTAAATATATATGAAAACAATAACTTTGCAAAAGTATCAATATATGATATTCCATTATATAGAAATTAATCACAAGTAGATAATAAATATCAGCTAATTAACATAATCAAACAAAGCTGCCAAGAAAAACATCGAAGTAATAATTGGTTGATCCCTGCACAAAAGCATAAATGCCTTATCAATATTGCTGTTTAGGGCCTTAGGCAATTTAAAGACATGAAACGAAAATCATTTAATTCTCTCTATATATGTGCGACAACTCATGTTCTGTAAACTCAGCTACAAATGTATAAAGTTGGGATCCGTGACTCCATACTAGCCTGAAAAGAGTGAAAGGAGCTGTAAAAATTGCAAAGTTGAGAGCAAGCAGCTGTAGAATGAACAAAAACTTCCGAACAGAAATCCTATGGAGTCTGCAAATTGCTGTAGAATTGACAGAAATTGCTGAAGAAATAGTTTGCTGATAAAAATTTCTCCAGTAACTCCATACTAGTCCGAAAAGAGTGAAAGGAACTGTAAAAAGTGTAAAGTTGAGAGCAAGCTGCTGTAGAATGAACAAAAATTTCTGAACAGAAATACAGTGGAGTCTGCAGTTTGCTGTAGGATTTACATAAATTGTTGAAGAAATAGCCCCTGATATTAAAAATATCTCTAGTAAAGAACAACATACAACTTTCGTGTATGAGGGTTTTAAACATTTTTCATTAAATAGTTGTCAATTTATCTGTTTTAAAATATAATTTTATTACTTTTAAGATAAAGCGAACATTGCAATTTGGTAAATCCACGAGTCTGCCAAATTGAAGTGTGGCAGAACAGTCCCCCTGCCTGCTTGGGTCGGGACTCTGCGAGTCTGCCAGAGACTATTCTCTGAGTCTCAATACAGATGCAATTTTCTATTATTGGATGGGGGTTTCAGTATTGTTTAGAGCATTTGGTGTTCTTCTGTTGATATTTGAGTTGAAAGCAGTGTAAGGTTCAGCACACAATTACATATCTGCTGGATGTGATAATAATTGATTGATTTGTATCAGAGATTATTATGGCAAGCAAACATTGTTGGATGGTGTGTGCACTTTTGTATTAAATGTGGAGTTTTGTACATCCATGTTATTGTAATAACTGTGGAGGGAAAGTAACTGGAGGGCTTTATGTTAATTGAACGCCTGTGTTTTGTACATGCAGGGTTGGTAGGCAGGTGGTGAATATTCCATCTTTCATGGTACGAGTTGATTCTCAAAAGCATATTGATTTCTCACTTACAAGTCCACTTGGTGGGGGACGTCCTGGTCGTGTTAAACGAAAGAACATGAAAGCAGCATCAAAGAAGGCTGCTGGTGGAGATGGAGAGGAAGAGGATGAAGAATGAGGCATGTAGTGGTACTTTTGAAAAATAAAATCTTGCTAGATCTTATTTTTCGTAACATAGAGTCTGGTAGATTAAAAGAATGTCTGTTGATCAGAGTACCTTGTTTGCTGATAGATGGTGGTGAATTTTGGCAATAGTTCAAGTGGACGTCAACTGTCAAGTCTTTTTCACATTTATTAAAGTGCTGAGCTATTTTAACCATAAACTGTGATATGTTATTTTTTTCCAGAAGATTAAACTTCCTCTTGTTGTAACAAATTCATGCTTCAGTACTTAAGTTCGGCTTATACATGGATCAAAGGTTCTAAACTTCTGTTTGACACAATTATAAGAAATTGAGTTCTCCTGCCTTAGTTCATCCTGCAAATTTTTAATCTTACAGCTGTATAGTTGGCAATTACTATTGGTTTATACTGTTTGCATTTTTAGCAGTTAATATAAATGTTATTGTCGTTTAGGCTTAAATCCCCTTGTTTCCGTTTTCTACAATGCAACGATAGAATGATGTTTGTTGTTTGGCTTTCTAGCGAGGATCATGAACTCTTTAACTCTTATTATGTGTATAGCTATTCTGGTTTATTTTATATTTTATATTTTAAAGCATATTTGAGTTCAATAAGAACTTGAAACATTTCCATTGGCTTTGCTGTATCTGGTTGCGTTTTAGTTGGAGAATATCCTAAGTTGTACGATTTTACTGATCACTTAATTAAAATTATTGGCTTTGCTGTATCTGGTTGCGTTTTAGTTGGAGAATATCCTAAGTTGTACGATTTTACTGATCACTTAATTAAAATTGAGTGTTTGGTAAAGTACCATGCGTACCTTGTTGGAAAAGATGTTCAAATCAAATGCTTTTGATCTGTGACCCCTCTGGGTGTCTATTTTGTAGGGTTTTGTTGTTTTTAAGTTCTCTTTGTAAGACTGGCTGATTTAGTTTTATATTTGTGTACTTGGAAAGTATTTGTACATCTCTAGTACATTACCAAGAACCTTATAGGACCTTTTGCTTTTCATTGTTGTTAGGTCTCATAATTTGTATTTTCATTCAAATCAAATCGCAATATAATAAGGCCACCATGTTAGATCTGTGTAGGATATGGGTTTAAAAAAAGATGTTCTTGTATCAAGTTGTTATTTTTTTCCATTAATTTTCTTTGATATGCTGCAAAAATAACCTTATTTTTGTTATTGTGTCTCGGGAAGGGTTTTCTTGAAATTTATGGTAACCCCTTCTTGCAGGGCTCATGGGCGGTAGGCTTCAATTAATCCCTTCACAAGTTCTTTTTGGCCTTATCTTGGGTTTATTTTCATGTGCATGGAAATTTTTTACTTTTAGTTTCTTCGGGAAAATGTGTAGTTATGTCGATATGTCGGATACAGATTAGAGAATGCACTTGCTGGATGATAAAATATGCATAGAGAGATTATAGTTGAGTGGCGGGCTACAGTTTTTTTTGTTTAGGCACCACACAATAACAATTATTGTAATGTGCATAGAGATTGGAGTTGAGTGGCGCGCTACAATGTTTTTTAAATGGTTTGTGCACCACCTAACAATTTTGCATATTTACACATTTAAAAGGTTGTGTAGTGTCTTATGCAAACGTGCATTTTTCTATATTTAAAGATATTGTACGGTGTCTTATGGGTTTTGCAAGAAGATATTTTCAGCTATCTTGTTTTTGGTAATTTACATTTTGATTGTATATATTTCCATCTAATATTGTGATATGTGAGGTGTCTTGCCCCTTTTGTTTATTTCGAAGGTAATGTTTTTACATCAAAAGTAGTTTCTATTTTCTCTTTATCTCATGGACATTAGAGATGTTAGGTGGACATTAAGAAGGTTGGCTAAGGTAATGATGAAATAATTTTGTAACTTCTTTTGGTTTATTCATTTTATTTACAAAGTTCTTCTATACATTTGAAGTTTATTTTATTTTTTATTCTTTTCAATAAGATTGTATTTGGATAATAAGATCATTTGTTAAAATTGTTTTTCCACTTGCCAATATATCTAAATTTTTAGGGTTTGGCTTCTTTGAAAAAAAATTGTACCTCTCTGTTTGGGTGGAGAGGTAAGATAGATCTTATTTTTTAACTTTTTTTAGCTTGGGTTACTTTTTCTTAATAATATTTTTTGATAGAGTCTACATAGAAGCATCCTCTTGATGATATAATTGGTTAGCTATTTGCATTTTTTTTGTACATATTTTATTTTATTTAACACACAAGTCCATATAAGGGGATAACTACACTAGTGTGTTGCCCTATTCAAAATATATGGCTATGCATGTAGTGTTCAATGATATAGGAGTATTTGGGGTCATTAACTTCCCTTGAGCCCATTAATCCACGTTTTACAATGTGGCATGCCTTAATTGGAGGATCTAGGGTTTTGAGCTACACATTGATATCTAAAATTTGTGTGCACAATTTAGATAGACAATATACAAGGTGATAGTAACATTTAACACGGATAGGTAGAGTTTATAGACGAGTTCATATTGTGATTGAGACATAAGTGTTGAAATCAACGACAATAACATCAACATTAGTTTCCATAGGATGATACAAGTGTCCATGTTGATAGAAAGCAAATATTCATAATCTGACGATGGGATTGAGATCTTCAAATAGTTCATTTTTGCATATGTATTACTCGGATCTACTTGTGCATCATTGTATACTTTTAAGTACAATTACTTTCGTATTATTATTTTTATAATATTGAATGTTGTACTTTATATTTGACATATGATTATATTTTGTATATCTCATTAGAATATTAGTAGAATTTAAATTCATTTAATTATCGCAATTTTTAGAGTACTTTCTCTTTAGTTGATAATGATACTCTTCAAACTATATTTCACAAAAGGGTTGTCTTTCTATACAAACCTAGCTTTCCTTAGGGTTTTCAACCTTCTAGGGTGTCAAATTTGCATTAATTATTTTTATATCATGTATTATTATTTAGCATTTATGTCTTTTTTATTATGTTCATTTACTCTTTGGAGCATTTAAAATGGATAAAAAGGAGGCTCTTCATCCTCCTAACCCTAAGGAGAGTGATAACTACTTTCCATCTAACAAGGTCCATAATGTTGGTAATTCAATGTGTGATAACTAGTTTCCATCTAACAAGGTCCATGATGTTGGTACTTCAATGGGTAAGGTGGTCCATCTTATGGTGTTAAAATAAAGGAACCAACATACCCTTCTTCAAACCCTTCCATCTCCCACATCTCCTCTAAATGGTGTGTGTAGACATTCAATCTGAAGTGCATAGGGTTTATGCTTGTGAAACCCTTAAGTATAAAATCATCATTATGATAAAGCTCATAGGAGACTTAATCAAAGCCATTATTTTAGTTCAAAGAAAAATCAGATCACATATGTCAAGAATATAAAATGTGTTAGTGTTAATCATGCATTTGTATCTTCATTTAGAAATATTATACCTAATTGGGTTTCGTATCAAAATCAAAATCTAAAATAAAAGTCATCCATCAAGTGATTCAAAAATTATATAAACGGATGATAATAGTTCAAGTAAGCTTCTAAGAAAGATGATTAGAAACAAGTTCAAATTACCTCCTATACATCTTCTTAGAAGGTTAAAATATTATTTTTCATATCATAGAATGCATGACCATTATACAGATTGTTGCTTTGTTTTGAAGAACAAAAAACAAAGTCTCATAGACAGTGGTGATCTTGGCAGTGATACATCAATCAAGAAATCCACTCACTGAATGAGTGCATTTTCTAAAACACAAGTGCAAAAAGAATAAAAATGGATACCAAAGGCACAATTAGACCAAGAAAAGGATATAAATCGACTTCTCAATAATAATACTCAACTTTCAAAATGATATGTTTTTTGATAGCAATATCTATAACACTTTGGTTATCATGGTCAAAGATTGGGAAACATGCACAAGGCATCACTCACCTTATCTTCACATATAATCACAATGATCAACAAGGATTGGGATATATTGGAAACACTTGTGCAAATAATTCAAATATGCATATTCATTTTATTAATGAACAATAACAAGAATCTAAAAATGAAAATAGATCCAAGAATAAAGCACAAATGGAAAATGATCAATTTTAAAAAAGTACAAGAGAAAAAGGAACAAGAAAAGAACAAATTAAAGCAATAAAAGATTCAAAAGAACAAAGAAATGGAACAAGAGTAGGTACATAAAAAAAATATGTATAAAAAGAAAGATTAGAAAAAGAAAAAAATGATAAATAAAGACTTCAACAAATACAATTACAAAAAGAGCAAGACAAGTTACAAAAGGACACAGGCTAAGCATGAAAACATTCTCAAGAATGGGTTTTTAAGAAAGAACATTGGAAATCAAGGCATTCATCAAAATGATAATATTACATGTGTGCCTTAATCTGAAGCAATTTTAAATCATTCCTCAAAGCATCAAATAATTGAGCCTTGCATAAGTGGAAAGCAAGGTCAAAATATTATAGTTGACCTAATTTTTGAATTCAATATATGTACTTGGAATTTATTTACATCTCTAGATATGACACAAAACACGTGAATAAATTTGCTACATTTTTTTGTTGGATTTATTCAATGAAGTGTTACACATGGCCCAAAAATCATGCTCTATAATACTGCATATTAGTCTAATTTTTACTCAATGTAATGCTAAACTTAGAAAACCATTGTTACTAGCAATGAAGGAAAATCTCTCTCTAGGAAAGATAGTGAGTAAAATCTTAACAAAATAACATGATACACTTTCTAATTCTTGTATGTACACATATGACACATTTCGTTCAAGAAATTTTATTCATTTACTGCTCCTTGTAGACAATTGTCCTCACCTTAAAATCATTGTATAGCTTGTGCATTTTCAAACACTCCAAGATCAAATAAATATGTTTTGATTACAACTACACCAAAGAAACCACATAACACTAGAAATTGGGTTCCATGAACCATTACACCTTCTACTACCTCTTCACAACTATAAAGTCTTGTGATGCATATTCAGAGTACCACATATTCTACAGATCTAGATTCAACATTTATAAATGATACTTCATAGCATGACTAGTTTATTGTACTATATTCAAAGTATAGAACACTCCATGAACACCCGTTAGATGGGATCATTGGCTAACACTATCTTTCCAGACTAAATAAATTCAAAAAAATAAAGAAAATAAAAATTCAAAAAAATTAGACATTCAATAAAATACAAAAACATAGAAATAAATTAAGAATACAAAAATATTTAACGTGTTTATTTGCTTTCGCATATGTTATTTACTTTATGTTAGTAGATAGCATATCATTTATATACACACATATGTTTCACATGTACTTGAGTGCGATACAAACATACATTTGATCCATGATACATGAGCATGTTGATGTTGGACCTTTTCTTTTCCCATGTAATACACTATGTTGGGTGCATCTTGTTTTTATTTGATCATGGTTGACACAAATTTTCTTTTTATGATTATTTTACATTATCATATTGAGCTTATATATTAACATTTACATATGTCTATACTCATGTTATTATCTTATATAATGTACTTGATATGTTATTCTATAAGACATTTTGCTAACACATGTATGTTTGGACTAGTATTATATGCTTATGCTAGTTGCTTATATTTCACTTACTTCATTTCTTCATATGGATTACTTAAGTATACTTGTTTGTTTTTATTTGCTTACTTGCAGAACATTTGAACATGTTGCTTGTTGGCCCCAGTGCTTGAGTGTTAATTGTTTCTTTGGTGTGTGGACATTTGAACATGTCCTTCCCTTCGAGTGTGTTGAATATTAACATGCCCCTTGTTTACAGTCTTTGTAGACCTATCTTTTTGTAGTATTGAGTGATCTTGTGTGTGTGCTTGACTATTTGTTGAGCTTGTTACTTCTATACATTGCATGATCAATATCATGCAACTTATGGTTCATTATGTTTCCATACTACGAACTTCATTGATATATATACTTCAAAATGATACCACTATATGCTTCTTTACTACATGATTCACATAGATATAGCATGGTTATCTTTCAATTTGAGATAAGGTAACTATTACATTTCATTCCCCTCACATGAAAATGGGGGGCATGTCATAGACACATGACTCCACAAACATATAGTTGACAGAAGTGGTATAATTTGATACAATTTACATGATCCAGATTTATAGTTGTAATATAATCTTATACATTTGGCACCGATTTTCTTAGATTTGGGACATATTTTTTAATATTTATGATGTATATTATACGTAGTTTACAAATTAGAGGTTAAATTTTGAAATATACTTCAGCTTCAGGGACATTTGAGATGCACATGCCATGCAAATGCACCAAATTATAGATACATTTTTCACATTATACCAATATTCATGCATCAACCCTACCAAGATGCATCGTTTGAGATTTTATCTACTATAGGAGTTGGATCCTTTGATTAGTGTGATTGAGAATATATGTCATTGATGATATTGGAACTACTTCTATTATCTTGGTTTGATATGGTTACACCATTTGACTCGGGAGATATTTTCTAGATTATGTTTACATTTGAGTTGTACAATTGAGATTTAGTACTCTCAATAGACTTGGAACAATTCACCCTTATATTTAATTGGGGGCATGATTACCCTTCAATTTCCCTCTTCACATCTCCAAGGTTTAGTTGTAAATCTCTCTCTAATGCTTCAGCTAGGAAGCGTCATTACTAAAGTATATTATCAAAGGGAACATGGTCGCACCAACACAAAGGTGTACTCCTTCCTTGCTTTCTTTTATTTAAAATAATTTCAATTAATCATTTTGAGATTATATGTGCTAATTATACCTATGACATGCTCTTGGTTTCAAGTCATATACATACATAAAATTCAAACAGGGCTCAAGTCAAAACAAGGTGTGTTGTACACACGATGGCACACATTTCTTTCCTTTAACCTAGTAATTTCATCCTTATGCATTACTAGAATAAATTGGGAACATGCAGATATTCAAATCTAGATTTATATGTTTAACTAATCCTGTACACTTGAAAAATATCAGTCATAGATCTACACTTCAATTCTTGGCCTACCTTGCAACCAAAAGGCTTTTGTTCACCATCTCACTATGCCTAATACTTATCTCATAGTTTGACCCTATTATTATGATTTTTCAGATCACCTGTAGCTTATAATATGCTTAAAATATGATATGTATCCTTCACTGTTAGTTATAAAACTTTATCAAATTTCTATATTTTTGGACACTTGAGTTTAGACTTGGACACTAGCATCGACGCTAGTGTATTGCTCTAACGCATGTGTTTGTATCTAACAAAGCCTCAAAGTTACAAATATTTATATAAGTATAGGTCAACCTATTTTTTTCCATTAACCTTTTCATGAGAAAAAAATCAAAAGAGGTGGTATAAATAAAATTAAAATCCCACTCATTATTCATCTGGTAAACACCTCTCAAGCTTATACTATACCACTAAAAATTAATTGCATAACTAATTTATTTTTTCTTATTCTTTCTTATTTCCAAATAAGTCATAGGAGAAGTCATATTATTGTTTTGAATCATTCCAAGAGAATCCCATTAGTAGTATTTGTTAAGTTACAAGCTAGGTCACTACATACACTTGCATATAACATATTGCATAATTGCTCACACACAAACCCACATAAGGGGGATATCTACATCAGTCTGAGGCCCTATTAAGATTATATGGTTATGTATGTAGTGCTCACTAATATAGGGGTCTTTGGGGTCAAATCAATTTCACTTGAGCCTACTAACCCATGTTTTATAAGGTGGCATGCCCTAATTAAATTATCTAGGATTTTGAGTTATACATTGATATCCAAAACCTATACACACAATCCAGACAAACAACCTGCAAGGTGATAGTGACATTTAATAGGCATAGATGGAATTTCAAGAAAGGAGTCATTACTACAATCTAGACAAAAGTGTTGAAATTAGGACAATAGTAGCAACACTAGTGTCCACATGGTGACACAAGTGTCCAAGTTGATAGAAAGCAATATACAGAATCTAACGACGGGATCCAGATCTTTAGATAGTCCATTCCTACACCTGCATTACTCAAAATTTATGCACATTATTGTATAATCTAAGTAAAATTTCTCTTTTATATTTCTATTATTAGAATATTGAATTTTTAAATTTCTATATTTATCATATGTTGAGATTATGTATCTCATCAGAGTATCACTGGAATCTAAATTCATTTAATCATCCTGATTTTTATATTATCTTACTCCTTAGTTGATTAGGCTACTCTGTAACCCTTATTTAAAAAAAAAGTTAAACAACAATAAATATTGATATTCACATACTCTTCTCTAGGAAGGAGAACTACATCAGCTTAAGGCCCTTTTGGGCTATGTAGGTAGCACTCAAATTATGTAGGGTTTTCCGAGGATAGCTTGGTTATTCCCCTTGTTTGGGTCCCCACTTTGTATTTGATCTCCATTATGTTTATTGTGCAAGATATAAGGTTTTTATTTTTCAATTATTTTACATGGAAAATCAAAACATAATCACTCAAAAAACCCTCACAAACAAGTGCAGGTAACCAAATTAGTAAATCAATAACATAGTTAACGAGGATGCATTAATAATAATAATAAAAAGCCACTATGTATCTTTATCCTCCTTGTTTAGCTTTGTCCAAACACAATCTGAAATTTTGATTTCAGTTGTGACACAATTCAAGGGTTGTTATAGTGGGTTCCTATCAACAATCAACCTACATAGTTAGCAAACCTCTGTTTGAGCGAGGTTTGCATATTTATTTTTTAATTTATTATTTTTATCTCATTTCAAGTTTCATAAATTATTTTATTTCACATTTAGATCTTTAAATCTTGTGGATCTAAATTAGTTTTTAATACTTTATTTGTTTTTAGCATTCATTGTTAAATAAAAAATAACATTAAACATTCTGGTGAACCTAATGTAAATCAGACATGCAACCTTCTAATTTCAATAAGAATTATCCTCCACCTTTTTATTAAACTAATACTTTAAGGTGAAAATAACATTAAACAATCTCTAATAAGTGTATCTATTAGATTGGATTGACCAAAACAACATGTGGGTAGAAAGATAAGAGAAATTATGCACAAAATTCAAATGTGTACATAAATTCCAAGTATGTCAAAGTATCAAAATTTGATATTTATAAAGTGTATAATACTAAATTTAGGTGTCTAAAAATATAGATTGATTGAGTAAGACCATTAGGGGGCTAAGAAAACTACTCATAACCACTTGGACCTTTCTTTTTCATAGGTGTACACAAATAAGTAAGGCCTATGACCCATCAAAAAATATATGCATATCCTAAACTTAATTATAATTATTCATGGAAGAGTTGTCATATTATATCAGTGTCTACTCCTGAGATGCTTAGTAGTGCCAAGGTTATATGGATCTATTCCAAAGGACTCAGTAGTGCTAGCTACTCTAGGACTGATTGTGTGCATTATCTTGATGATAATAAATGTAAAGGGTCAATTACAAATAGTAATTCCCTAGAGGTGGGACTATATAAAGTACCCATAATAATTGCATGATAGTTATACATAGGGCTAGTTATTTGTATGGGTAGATTTTGAAATCTATATGTTAATGATAAACATGCAAATCCTTACAGAACAAATCTCCAAGGTTGAACATTATGTCATTATTATTTTCAACTTATATGAATGATAATTATAGTATGGAATACATGAAATCATACCACATTTTTAAATTTACATATATGGGCAGGATTAATTTCCATAACGTAAAGGTAAAAGTTCTAACCTTGATGTACAAGAAGTGGCATGATGACATTTCAATCATCTCACTTGAAATATCCTATTGCCATCATGTTAAAGTCTTCATATTTATGTAAGACCTAATGAATAATATCCTATCACAATAATGCTAGTTGCATAATGATGCTAAGGTAGGGGAATTTTAATTCATGTGGATGCTAAGAGTCTGCATAGTAACATTATCTAGTTGGATAACATAATTTTCACCTTTCTGCCAAATAAACTTTTGAAACTAAGACATGAGAAAATATATAACAATGTTGTTGTTAAACTTAATATTGCTTGTGACTTGAAAGTTAAAATAGGGAATGAATATACTGTAATATGCTAGTAAGGACGTGATACCTTTTGTGGAAAAGGGACAAGTGTTTCTATTATCTTGATGGTTGATCTTTGAGTAAAATGAAATATATTGTTTATGAATACTTATGAATGATTCACTTGTGTATGTGTGAAACCATATAATTCACCTATATTGTGAATGAATAATCATGTTAACATGCTTGTTGGTAAATTAAAATGTTATTTTTATATAGTGGATATCACCTTGATTATGGTTTGATACACGCACTGTATGAGGTGGATTATTTTCTAAGAATGTTGTGTTTGAGTGAAATTATTATTTGTGTTTGTTGATGCTATGACATCACATGGTCCCTTGTAACATGGATCACTCTTTTCATATGTGGTTGATTTTGTTGTATAGAGGTAGGTAGGGATCATCATGCTCCAACCTTTCCTCTCTGAAATGAGATCCAATGATACTTGTTGAATATTGCTGTTATGCCATTAACTTATAGCATGTCTACGGATATGTTTGTTCAATTTGTGGCTTACACAAACTTGCACAATATCGTCACATTTCTATATGATTCTTATATTTTTAGTAGGGTTAGCCTATAGAATAACTATGGCCTAAGTAGAGTATATTTATGAAGTAGTGGTTAGTTTTTGATCATCATATTGTGAATTTTATTCTTACTGCATTGTAGTGGAGGTTTCCCCATCAAAGTGGCTTAGTCATATGTATTGAGTATTCTGCTATTTTTCCAATTATTATTGTGGGTATGCTTATGTATTGGTTTGAATTATGTAAGTAATTTCATTACAAGTGGTAAATGATCATCGATTTGGGTAAGTTTTTGTGATATATTTTTTTGGATTTGGTGTTATTATTATGCTAAGAGTTGAGGAATCAAAAACATAACTTGTGATCTAGGAAGAAATTATTTATTTGTTATCGTAGTATTATTAGAAGTTATTTTTTGAAAAACATATTTATAATTTTTTTCGCACCCTTGTGGAAATTAGCAGTTATTAGAGTCATCTTAGTGAGATGATTGCAACAAGATAATCTTCTAGTGCACTTTTTTGGGGCTCAAAACCCTCCATCCTAGGGTATGTGCATGGATGGTCTTAACACTCATATCCATGGGAAAGGTCAAGACACTCCAAAAACACCTCACAAGGATGACATGGAATCTATAAATTTTCACCACATTTAGTTAGATATGAAAATCATGGTGAAGAAAGATGAACTTGATGCAATAAAAGGGGACATCATAGAGGTTAAATGGGACATCGATGATGTGAAAACTCATTTGGTGACTATTAGTGGGAAATTGGCCACTCTTGTAGCTCAACTTCAGTTAAATAATCCTCCACCACTCCATTTAGGTTATTCCAAATAAAACAATCAAAACTCCAATACTAATTCAAAGCACGATGCCAAAATTGAAAGTAAGAAAATTTTGATGAAAATGATCCACTCACTTAGATCAATCAAATGAAAAATTTATTTGATCTACATCAGACCCTCCTAGGAGAAACCTTGAAGGGCCTTATAGTACCTCCATAGTATCTTTAAGGTATGTAGTACCTACAAGGTATCTCTTAGGAGATACCTTGGAGATACTAGAAGGCCCTTCAAGGTATATCCTAGGAGATACCTTAAGGTACTAGAAGGCCCTTCAATTTATCTCTTAGGTGATACTTTGAAGGGCCCTATAGTACCTTCAAGGTATCTCCTAGGAGATAACTTAAAGTTATTACAAGGACCTTCAAAGTATGTATCACCTTCAAGGTATCTCTTAGGAGATACCTTAAAGGGTCTTTTAATACCTTCAAGGGTACCTTGAATGTATTAAAGTATTACAAGGCCTATCAGAGTAACACACAAGTGATACCATAAAGGTATCACTAAATATATATTTTATACCTAAAATTTATCTCCATAACATACCTCTCAATGTTTCACTAGATAGAGACCTCTCATGGTAACTCTCAATAGATAAGTTGACCCTCAAAACCATAACCATAAACATGTAATAAATACTAACCTCAACTTACCTACCATAAATCTCTTGCATCTTAATCATATGCTTTTCAAAACCTATCTCTTACATATTAGGGTATGAATATTGATTTGATAATTATTGATCTTTTAAATGTCATTGAATATTTTAATGAAGAACAATGTTTATTATTTCTTCAGGCTTTGATTGATAAAGTTATTTTTGGCAATTTCAATGTAATCATCATTCACAAAGTTGACCATTTTTATATCATTAATAACTCTTTGGAAAAGTTATGTGTTGGTGATTTCCAATATATCACAAATATAGGTGTCATATTTTAGGGTCTAGATAGTGATGGATTCAATTGGGCAAATATTACAAGGATCAATTTTTCTCAAGATTCCACTAATTTTCAGCTTAAAGATTTCATCATCCACTCACAACAAAGAAAATTAGAGGAAGGTGTTGGCATCAATAAAAATATACCAACATTTCAAATTATAGATTCATACAAAATGGAAAGGCCATTTAAAAATAAAATATATAACTTCTTCTAGGAAAGACTAATATCTACTTTCAACAATTTAGATACATGTGATGTGTTAGGAGTATATAAAAGAGATGTATTGGTGTGTGCTTGTACATAATTAAAAATAAATTTATCTTTCATCACATAAATTGAAGAATGAACATTTTTTAATGTTCAATTTCAAATTTTTATGACAAATTCATAGCCACCAATACCAAAGCAACCACTTCAATCAATACCACATGCATAACATTTTAATTTTTTTTTCCAATCATAATTTATTTTTTAAAATTAACATCTTGGAAATATTTTGGTGTGTAACACTCATAGCATTGGATGCAATTGAAGAAACCATAATAATGAAAAATTAAATCAATACCCATGACTTGGAGAGGGTAAGATAAGATCATGCATATTTTTATAAACTATTAAGTGTTTACCAATTTTTTATTTATCTTTATAAAATTTTAAGTGTTTATATAATTTTTTATCTATCAAATATTTTTGATATTGATAAAATATTTCTTCTTATATTTAATCTATTTATGTCTCTATTGAAATACTTCACAACACAACTCTATAACTTTATGTCTCTAACAAAATAACTCAAGACTCAGCGCTGCAACTTTATGCCTCGATGATAATAACACAAGGTATAACTATACAAAAAGACATTTTATTTAGATACCAATATCAATTCAATTGATGATAAATGTTTTTAGTTACTATTAAAAATATTATATAATACCGTACAGGTAATAAGGAAATCAATGTTCAACGAAGGAGTGTCAATGTGCAAACTGCAAAAAAACAAAAAAATGTGAAATCTCCCTTCTCTAGATGTGTAATTATACATTTTAAATATTCTATCATGATTTATTTAAATTCATTAGAATTGATTTTTTATTTATGGACACTACATCTCAACAGGGTAGAAGATAATAAAATATAGTGCATTAGCCTGGGTTTTGGAAGTATTACCAAAATTCTTTGCCCCCTGTCCTATCCTACACTTTTACACTCAAAAAATGATATGAATATGCTATTCAATTATGTTCAAGAATAGTTTATAATGTTTGATACACCACATTTTTTTTTAATTGCACTAATGTCTACACCTAATCATGTATCATTGATTATGCTTTCATTGTTTCTTGTTAGATTGGTTGAGACATGTAAGGAATTATATTGATTAACATTATGTCTATTCAAACTTGGTGTTGATTTTAATAAATGACATTTAATAGAATATTGGATCATGTGTCCTAATTGTAATATGGGATTATGACCATTCAGTTTGAAAACACTTTTCACACCTTGTTGATGGTTATTACTTGAATACATTCTTATTTGGTTGGCAATGAAAATTTGGTGATTCATATTGGTACCATTATTTAATAATTGAGAAGTTTAGGTTTTATCCATGTTTAAAACTATTCATATGAATCGACAATAAGTATTGAGTGAGTTCATGTGATTGAAGTCTATATGAGACTATGATATGTATTGATTTAGGGCGACTTAGTTTGATAAAATGTTGAGTGTACTTGAGTTTGATTTTTAATTTGTAAAAACATTGAGTTAAAGTTTAATAAACATTTATCATGTGTTGATATATTTTACCTATGTTGTGCATACCTAAATTACTATTTATGTATTACTATGTTTGTTTCTGAGATAAATCTAGAAATAATATTATGTATTAAATGGACTTTATAAGAATGTGGAAATAATAATACCCTATTTTAATATTCTTAGATATTATTTCCTAGGAATTAGAATTACAAATTGAGTATGCATTTGAAAATAAGATGTAATTGACACTTATTATATTTTGTTAAAAATTATATGGTTGGTTTCATTATTCTATAAATTATGTATTCATGACATCAAAGTTACTGTGATCATGTTCATCTAACTTACTCACTTGTTCTCAGATCCTTTATTCTTTCAAAAATTAATAGTGAACTTTTGGAGGGGATTGCTTGTTTTTTAATTTTTAATGAGAACTAGAATGTCAAATAATTTTTTTAAAATTTGAAGCCTAAAACATGTTGTTTTTACTTCAAATTCTATCTAAATGTCAAATTATATAATAATATTACTATGGAAATAATTGGGTCTATTATGTTAGAAAATACCCATCAATTAAATTTCTCTTAATTAATTTGAGTTTTCTTATGTATACTTCCATTTTTTTCATACCTCTATATCATAATATCTTAAACTACAACCTATAAAATATATTTACAATCTCTTCAAAAACATTATTTGAATTGTTTTGATGAGCCTCTATAAATAGCTCTAGGTTTTGCATCATGGCACACACTAGGAATATGTTTCTCAAAATAACAATGGGAGTACCTCTTATTTTTTAATTTAAATTCTTGCTTCATTCATATACAAATAAATTATTTGAAACCTCTAAATTTTTCATAAACTAGAAGGATCAAAGTAAATTCTATTACATTTTAAATATATTTATGTTGTCCATATCTCAAAAATGATGAATTTCATTTTTTTAAAAACCTTGAAACAACCCCAAAAAAAATTTGGAATTGTATATCAGAGTATGTTTTGGATGTGTGTCAAACCCACTTGTTTTGCTTGCTAACACAAATGATAAACATTCAGCACACTTACATATGCACAACTAGAACCAAAGGAGGTGAACTAAGGTAATTAGCTAGAGGTAAACACATATAAAAGTTGCTATGGGGAAGTGGTTTGTATTAGATATTTATGGGGTTCAGGGCGTATCGGTGTATGCATACATGGATAAGACCTAAGCACCAGATATGGCACTCGTACTTCCACATAGGATCATTTCTAGGTCCTTAAACTTAGGTAAATACCTCACTCTCCTTGATGGGTTTCAATCCCACTTGAGGATGGTTAATTTAAGGGATTTTGTTAATAAAGAAGTATAACTCTATTACCTTAAGTTGTCATTCAGGTTAAGCATAGGTTTTCATTATAATGCATGTTACATAATTCAAACAAGTAACATAATCAACAACCATAAATCAATCTAATACATATACATTTTAAATTATTCATGTAGCAGAATACATATTATTGCATAAAGAGAAAAAAAATAGAATACAAGATTCTATAGTGTTATCGACCGAAGTCATAAATGTCTAAAGGCCTTTAATGTCATCGCACTACTTATATAATCAATTCATACATCATTTGTTTATCAACATGGATGCCATTACTAGAATAACAACTAATGATATAATTATGATCAACATCGTTATTCTATGAGAAATTAAGAAGTGAAAACATACAACCATTTAGATTGGCATAGACAATGTGATATTAAAAGAGTTTAAGATATTTAATCAATTAAATCTGAACTATCTATTTATTTTAAGAGAAGTAAACTCATGTAATCACTTAAGAGCAAATCCAAATCAGATAACTAATTAAGAAAGAAATCATTTCTCTTTATACAATGTTTCATAATCACATAATAAATGAATGCTTAAATATATCATTGTTTTAGGAATAAATTTATAATTTAGCTAGACTAAAAGAAGGTAGCAAGTGTTTTACACAGCAGTAATGATCAATCATAGAATTCAACATCATCAAGCAAACAACACTCACTTGAGTTTTAAGTTGAGTGGATCCCAAATAAAATGTTCTACTTAAGAAACTCTTATAAATTCTTTTATTGGGAAGCCAGTACAGCGAGGTAGGTGAGCTCAGCTATCGGGAAGGAAGGTAAAACATATATAGCCCAATGTGAAATAAATCAACATATAGGTGGGTGTTAGATATATAATTATAAATAACTTACTTATATTCTTACATAAGAATGACATTAGTTAAATTTCATTCAAGTTCCCTTACTTAATCATGTGATTAATCTATGTAAAATTTTTATACATGCCTATTATTAAATAATGAGATCTAGTTAACTATTATTTCATTGATTAAATAATACAAGAGTTAACTCATTAAATTTTATATTACACATATGTGACATATATGCCTTAAGATATAATAGTTTTTAGATTAAACATATGCAGAGTATATACCTTGCATGCAACTAGGTATGTCTAGAATGCATGTTTAAAAGGAAGGATTTGGTTTGTCTTTCTTATGAACTAGCTACCAAAGTTTATGCATTGCTGAAATAATTAAGAGATCCATTTGCATCGATGTATTTGTATACATAAGGTAAAAGGTCAAATTAACTATTTAACTTAGTTAATATGAGACAACAATATAACTTATATCTAATTGTCTATATAATCTCATTAAGATCATTCTAATTCAAACAGAATTCCAGGATTAAGAAACTAGTGTAAACATCTAGTAAATCCCAAGATAATATTCATAGATCAATTTGTTTGTACCCAAGAATTAATATTATAATGAATATATAAGGATTGATTGTGTATCAAAATTAAATCCAGCTTGGATATAATTAATATTATAATAGAATGCAAAGTTAAACCAATAACTAATTTATACAATGCACCTGAAGTATATCACTTTCAGTAAATAATCAATCTACCACATATAATAAACAATTTTCATTTTGATTCCATAACCCATTCATAACATAAGTTAGTAGCTATCATGATCAATAACAAGGATTGCATACTAATTAGTTTAATGTCAAAGCTAACAGCTATATTAAGTAATTGAATACTATCTATCCTAACATCAATACTAACAAGATATATCAAATAATTAATCAAATTAATAAATTAAATTGTTACCATATTTCATTATACATGTACGAGACATCAAATGCATGGAGTCAAACATGGATGAATTGATCAGGACAAACCTACCCAACCAACCTTATGAGCCCAACCATCGGTGGCCCTCACCACCCCAACCATTAGTACGATGATGGTTACAGTACCCAGGAATATGGAGTGAATTCTGAGCAACATTAGTTTTCAAACCAAAAGATATATCAAAATAAAAGAATACATGAACATAACTATATCATTCTAAGGCAAGAAAAGAATAGTTAATATATTTGTAATATAGATCAAAACTGAGAAAGATTAATCTTGGCTACTGAATGATATAGAATGGATTAAATTTAATCCATTATATATCCTTTAAATTATCCTTCTTGGATCCCCATCCAAATTATGACCAACCTTAACCATCTGAACCCCTAATATATAATTTTTATTATTCTAATCTAGTATAGGAACGATAATTAACACATTCCAACAAGTAACCAAAAATACCCAAGTAAAAACTCAAAATATTTAATTAAATACAAAGACACAAAACAAAATATAAACTCAATCACAAAACTAGTTATTTAAATATAAACATTTACACTCCTTCAGACTTCTTCCATATCCTTTTAGATATCTCATTTACCACAAAAAAATAATTAGACATGCCTTCAATAGCAATAGGCTCAATATATTTTTATACACAGCCAAGTTTATTTCTAAAACTTAATCGACTTGGTCCAAATACCAAAATGACATCATCAATAATAAATCAATACTATCATAAGACCCAATGGTCATAACTCAAAAATTTAACTGTACACACTCACAACCAACATATATACATATATGTATACCACTACTTAAGAAAAAAATAACAACGCAAACAATTGGAATGATATAGATAAAAACATCATAACCCATTCGAATAAGAACACCTCAGTCACTAGTATAAGCCTAGGTCGAAACATTGACTATAAAAATGTAGTAAATGGATCAAAAGTTTTTGACACACATACAAACAAAAAAACTTTTAACTTGGTTAGCAATAGTTATATCAATCATTCAAAATAAACACAGTCAAAGAAAGTTACGACGTAATACAGAACACAGTCAAGGAACTAAGAGACCCAATCATAGTTATGACCATATCCCACTTATATTATTCAAATCCAAATCATTATCAACCCTAATAAAATAAATCATATATGCATATATAGATACCTCATGGATTTTCCATAATAACATAACATGATAAAAGTATGGAACGTAATGATATATCCTATATACCATGGTCAAATACAACTCAATAATAATAACATGATCCGTTATAACTTCAATCCTCAAGATACAAATTAAACAAGGATTATCAAAAGATAGTGACCAAAAAGGTGGTTCAAATATAACATATTCAAGATAAAACCATTCATCCTTTGGTAAAGGTTTGAGTCATAGAATGTATAATAGGTTACCTAGTCAAGGATATAAGAACCCAAACTGAACATACACAAGCAAAAATGTAACTCAGAGGAACATAGGTATCAAAATAATTATGAATCCTTCAATGACTAACATTTTGTTATATCTAAAAAAAATAAAACATGGTCCTAACTTAAAAGAACACATATACTAACAACCTTAGTCACTTTCCAAAACAAAAAAACACAGTCATCCATTTTAAATAAATGTAGTTGTTTCCAACATGTAGTCACCCATTTTAGAAAAATACAATCACTTATTAACAAAAACATAGTCATCAATATAACAACGCAACCATTGCAATCATTTTGAATAAAAACACAATCACATTAATAACAACACAATCACCTTAAGTCGCCATCATATTAAATGCAACTATCATTTGTAACATGTAGTCACCTTGAATAAAAACATAGTTACTAGTTTTTAAACATAATGACCATTAAAATGATTAGGGTTCCTTGTAGAATAAAAACTAAGGAAAATAATGACCCTTTTACGAAACATGTAGAGATATAATGATAAGAAACAATAGATCTGAATAGAATGACCATGTATTCTTCTATATACACCCATTTATGAGTTTATACACAAATGTTATATATATTCATATTGATATATCAATTTCAAAGGGGTTTATATGACAAAGCTGGCTTTAGTCAGTGTCATTGTAACCATTGTGTTTTCTTTACCAGGTTGGATGATGATTGCAACATTATCTTGTTACTGTATGTTGTGTGTATGCTTGTTGAAGGGTCACACATGCAGGGTTTTGCTGAGCTAAAGGTAAAGTTAGTTCAGTGGTATGTCATGAAGAATTTGGGAGTAGTGAAATTCTTTGGCATGAGTTTTTCTAGAGACATGGAAGGTCACAGGTTGATTTTGTCTCCAGATGATTGTGTGGATAAGGTAGTGGCGAGGTTCAAGATGTTGAATGCAGAACCAGTTTGCACACCTATGGATGGACAATTCACAGAACAGGGTCCCAATTTACATGATGAGGTTAAGTAGATGTGTACTAGACCTATTTTTGCCCCAGTAGTGGGTGTTGTCATCAAGTTCATAGCCAATTTTGGAAAGAAGCACTGGAGAGTAATTCAGTGGATTCTCAGGTATCTAAGAGGGACCAGCAGAAGGGATTCATGTTATGCAAGGTCAAGTTATTTTCTACATGGGTTTGTAGATGCGGATACGGTAGGTTACTTGGATGACAGGTGGAGCACCATAGGATGTGTGGTGGTTGGTCTTCAAGGTTGAGCTTGAAGAGGGATACAAGCCATGAAACAGATTAGATGATGTACAGGTACAGGTGTAGCTATTTATCTCCAAGTGGGAGATTGTTAGGTTGTGGAGCTAAAAGCTTCACTGATGCAAACATGGAGGAGGAGGTAGCTGAGTTGTAGTGCAACTGATGTCGGTTGGCCCAAATACCTGAGAATCCACTAAACTGCTCTCCAGTGCTTCTTTCTCGAATTGGCTACAAACTTGCTGACAACACCCACTACTAGGGAAAAAATAGGTCGAGTACACATGTACTTAACCTCATCATGTGAATTGGGACCCTATTCTGTGAACTGTCCATCCATAGGTGTGCAAACTGGTTCTGTATCCTGCATCTTGAACCTCGCCACTACCTTATCCACACAATCATCTGGAGACAAAATCAACTTGTGACCTTCCATGTCTCTAGAAAAACTCATGCCAAAGAATTTTGATGCTCCCAAATTCTTCATGACATACCACTAAACTAACTTTACCTTTAGCTCAGCAAAACCCTGCATGTGTGACCCTGCAACAAGCATACACACAACATACAGTAACATGATAATGTTGCAATCATCATCCAACTTGGTAAAGAAAACACAATAGTTACAATGACACTGACTAAAGCCATGCTTTGTCATACACCTGTCAAACCTGTACCACTGTCTTGTAGCTTCCTCAAGACCATATACCTGGCCTTCCATCTCACGTGTCCATTCCCTCTCTTCTTTAACCAAAGAATCCATTCATCTCTCAGTGCTTTTATCCCAGCTGGAAACTCTACCAAATCTCCCATTTGGTTCTCTTTCAAAGAATTCATGCCATGCTCCCACTATTTCCTGGATCCTACATGCTCTGCAGTGAGAAATAAGTATAAAGAAGGGGAATAATGATTTTGAGGCTTATTTACACTTTCAGTCCTCCACATGGGCATTTGAGACTCTTTGACAGCTTGCTGTCTGCCCAAAATCCGTTCTACCAGTGACCGATGTCAGTCACCTCCCAGTCTGCACCCGATTGACGTCAGTTCCCTACGACTGACCTGATTACCGACATCAGTTTCCTGACCAACGTTGATGTCCACCTGATCGACGTCAGTGTCCACCTACCCAACATTACCAACTTTGCCTATCTACACATGATCAACGTCAGTACCTATCTGATCGACGTCAGTTCCTCTTGACCGACGCCGGTAACTATGTTTTCCTGTGAGTGATGACTTTTTACCCGCGAGCTTAATTTGAATCAAAACCCTATCCAAACTACCCTGCTTAGAGTTATTCAGTCCCATTCGCTGATCTTTGTCCATCATCTCCTCCATAAACACCAAGGCTTTCCAGTTCTTAAGTTTTTCAAACACATCTGACTTCCTCTTAAGAACATGCATCTCCTTCTTGCTCATGTGACCAAGCCTACAAAACCACGTCTTCGCAATAAAAGAAGAATCAATAATACAAGTAGGTAGATAAAGAGTACCTATTTTCTTACCACATGCTAATTTAAGTGCATCCGTTGTGAGAGTTCTTGTGCATCTCTCATCACCCAACTTTCCTAAAGAAATTAGCCTCATCTTTAGAACTGAGACCTGCATGACATCCTTCAACACCCATGTGTTGGCTGTCTGCAATTTCAGCCGCACTTCCCCTTTGCCAATACTTTGACAAGGCTTACCAACCCCTAAATAAATCTTTCTAAAGTCTCCATGGACCTTAACATAGAAAAATACTCTATTTGGGGCTACATGGAAAGAGGCAACAGAATCTATAAACCAAGATTCTACTTTATCCAAGGAACATATAAGAACAACCAGTGCAATAATACCTGCAACACGTGCTCCTTCATGCTGATCTTCTACCAACCAACAATTTTTCTTTACTTGCTCTTTCTTTCTATAACACCGTAATTGACCATTCTTGCTTTTGAATTCCTCCATTCTTAGTATACTTTCTTCTGCCATTGCTATACTCTCACTCAATCAGAAACCCCTGAGAGTGACCTGTAATCAAAACACAAACCTGCTCCCTGCAACCTCGCTCTGATACCACTTTGTTAGGAATCTAGAACATAAAGTCTGATACCACTTTGTCAGGATTAGGAGCACAATTGATTACCTTGTATAAGCAACTAAACACAAAATTTAACCAGAAGTAACAAGTAACTAGAAATCAAAAATAGCACAAAATATGAGAGACAATACCCAATTGTATTAATACTCTCTCAGAAGGAAATACAACAAAGAAGATGCCACAATCTTCTTTACACTCCTCTAGGGCTCCCACACCTTTAGGGCGTAAATAGTAAATCTCTTCAAGAGTTCTCTCTCTCGATCACGGTCACAACAAACAACTCAAGCACAGAGCTGATGTTCACCTCCACCAGTCAGTATCACTACTGCCCGTACACAAGTACTCAAAGTACTCCAAGTAGATCACCTTTGCACAACCTGTAACACAACTAATCTTACTTACACATGTAGATCTAACCTGATCTTGCTACATCCCAGATCAACCTGGCCTTGCACACCTGCCGACCTAGATCTTACACACCCAATTTTATAAAATCAACACCAGCACCCCTATGGATCTTCTACCAAATCTTGCTGTCTCACAGATCTACCTGATCATACACACTTGGCACTGTGGCACTAGGAGGAGCCAACCTTTCTCTCTTCCCTCTGAAGGAGCTAACCTTGCTCTCTCTATCTAGCACAAATTACAATATAGCCCATGAGTGTATTAAATAGATCTCATACAAATAATAATTAGACTTTCTAATTACAATAATTAGAAACCGTAGCTCAAGACTAAAATTAGTCCTTAACATGTAAACACCTGATTCGTTAACAAACTGTTCGTAAAACTAACAGTTCTGGAACCGCACAGGCGACTGACATCGGTCACTGTTAGTCTGGAGGTGACTGATGTCGGCTGATACATGACCAATGTCGGCAGTTCTGCACATTGGATATGACCGACATCGGTTGCACTGCGACGCAACTACCTCCTCCTCCATGTTTGCATCAGTGAAGCTTTTAGCTCCACAACCTAACAGTTTATATATGCATCCATAAGTCCTAAGACTTTCATTTACATAGTTAGCCTCTTCATTTTTATTTCCAAGTTACACAGAGATAATATCCAGTAAAAATAAAACTTACTTGATATCGTAGAAAACTCCCCATAAGTCAAATAGATAAAAACCTCTATATTCATTCCAAACTATGTTTTCCCCCAAAATTTGTCATGGACACCATTAAAACTGGCTAATATTCTACTATTTTCTCTTCCATCTTTCCATCTTCCTGACTCCCTTTGTCCACCATCCAAACTCCCATCCCTTCTATCCACTTTCCCCATACCATATTCAATTATGCATTAAATGGGAGGAGAGAGAAACCCTCTTTTGTATCCCAAGGTAAATCCCATACCAACCTTCCATTAATGGCACATCTAGAAGACTCAGCTATTAACCAATCATTGACCAATAGAAAAAGAGATTAGGTTTTAACATTAAAGTTAAACATAACTTAACAAATTAACATTATAACCTCCACCTGCCTCATTAAATGGTGGTTGGTATGATAGTAATTAGTGTAAGTTGATTAAATAAGAGACGTAAACCTTATAATAAACCATGTAAACCTAATTTGACACCACAATATAAAATCAAGCAAATTGAATGGCATGTCATCACTTTCATATAAAGGGGTTTATAGGATCTAAGGGTTAGACTAAGGAAGTAGGATGACAAGGGTTCTAAAAGGGGATGTTTCAAGGATAGGTCTAGGTAGGTCTAGGTACGTGTCTACATAGTTTAATAGGGTCTACAAAGGGATGCAAAAAAGAATCAAGAGCCTACATGAGAGAAATAAAATAGAGTTAAGCATAAAGATAAATACTATGGCCATAACACATATAACAAAAAAATAATGATAAATAATGACATCAAATAAGGTATAATAGCAACAATAAGTATAATGACTATAATTGATAATCATAAAGATCAATCAAGGTGTTTAAAGGATAAAATGAAAATAATAAGTATACTTGTCAGACATGTTTGATGTGCTCATTTTCATTTAATTTTAGAAGTACAACCTCCAATATCTGCCTAGCTCATAGATAGAACCTGTAACCACCAAAAAGGACATCAATTGTATCATATAATTAATCAATAATTTAATATATATTAATAACATTATCAACTATAGTAATAAGTCCATGAAATCAATATGTATAGATTTAAACACATATCCCAACACTGTTGCACCTAGTACCATATATAATCTAGCTTAAATAACATCTAATAATTAGTTTAACAACATAATATCAATGTCATAACATCAGAATAGATTATGAAAATGTGGAGTCATAAAAAACCTTATCAAGAACTTGAATTTCATGTTATTTAGTGGGTATTTATTTAAAATTAATGATCCAACTAAATGTAAGACATTTTTGTTGAACATTTCCATGTTATATTTCTTAAAATATAATATTATAAATGATTATTTTCTTTTTTAACAAATTGAAGACATTTCAAAGGAGGCACTAAAACCAAATTCTAAAAAACTACTGATTTTGGGGTTGGATGACATATTATTTGTTGTGCACGAAAAAAAGATATGTAAAAATACTTAACGAAAGAAAAGAAGATTTTATAATAGAAAATATATCATTCTACATTCAAGAACATTCCATAGAAATTTTGAATGTGGCATTGTAATATTTTTCTCACGTTGGCCTTTGGCCAATGATAGAGGACAATCATTTAAGACTACTCCTTCAATCCATGGATTACACAACTTCAGATTTCATGTTTATTTAAGAAAAAAATATTATAAGCCCTTTAATATAAATATAAATAAATTGGATGAGATTATTTTTAAAGGGACCTTTGGAGCTGACTTTTCAATTGCCAATACGGTGTTAATTAATTTTTATTCTTAAAAAAAATGGTTATGGAACAAAAATTTAAAAGGAGTTATGTTCCTCCAAGTAAATGAAAGATAGAAACATGAAAAAGATTGGAGAATCAAAATGATGTCTACCATTACATTCTTGGAAGAAAGCATAAAATCCATGCCAACAGTTGTGAAATATTATTTAAAAAAGTTAGATATTAAAAATATGGTTATAACTTTGTCAGATGATTATTTCAAGTGTATTTATTGATTATAAATTATAATTTTAATAACATTATCATCAATTTCATACAAATAAATTCCAAATTATTTCCAATGTAATCAAATTTATTTCAAATTTATGGATTTTAAATTAGAAATACTTTGATCTTGTTTCATGCAATTTATTTGTAATAAACCTAATTTATTTGAAATATCTTGGTTTAACTTAAAATACTTATAAGCCCATATTGGTCTAAATTATTCAAAAAAATGTTAGATTTAGTTAGATTTTGTTTATTTATTCTAAAATGAACTTATTTATAGTTGGATGTTTATTTATACTAAATTCAACTTATTTATGATAAAATTCAATTTAGATCATTTTCAAATTTTGTTCAATTTATTTTAAATATAGTCTAGTTCATTTTTTAAAACAGTCAAATTTCTTTCAAATATATTGATTTTACATTGGAAATACTTTACCTTCATTCCAAATTTATTAATGTTTTCACTTTATTTATAATGAGCCTTGGTTGGAAATAATTTGGATCTATTACAAATCCATTAGATAGATGTAGTTTATTTGTAATAAGTCCAACTAATTCTTGATAAAATCTAATTTATTTATGATAGTTTTGGAGAATGAAATATGGAAACACGAAAATTATTGGAGTATCAAAATGATGTCTATCATCACATTCTTGGTAGAAAGCATTAAATCCATGCCAACAATTGTAAAATATTATTTAGAAAAGTTAGATATTAAAAATATGGTTATAACTTTTACAGATGATTCTTTTAAGTGTATTTATTGATTAAAAATTATAACTTTAATAACAATTTCATCAAGTATATTTATTGATTAGAAATTATAATTTTAATAATATTATCATCAATTTCATACAAATCAACTCCAAATTATTTCAAATGTAGTCCAATTTATTTCAAATTTATGTATTTTAAATGAGAAATATTTTACTCTTGTTTCATGTAGTTTATTTGTAATAAGCTTAAATTATTTCAAATATCTTAGTTTAGCTAAAAATATTTATAAGCCCATATTGGTCTAAATTATTCAAAAGAAAGTTAGCTTTAATTGGATGTCATTTATTTATACTAAAGTCAACTTATTTAGAGTTGAATATTGTTTATTTTACTAAAATCAACTTATTTATGATAAAATTCAATCCAAATAATTTTCAAATTATTTCAAACATAGTTTAATTTATTTTAAATATAGTCCAATTCATTTTTTTACATATTCAAAATTATTTCAAACATATTGATTTTACATTGAAATTTTTTTACCCTCATTCTAAATTCATTTAATGTTTGCACTTTATCTATAATGAATCTTGGTTGGAAATAATTTAGACTTATTATAAATACATTAGATAAATGTAGTTTATTTGTAATAAGTCCAACTAATTCATTATAAAATCCAATTTATTCGTGACAATTTTTCAAAAATTGGACTACTAATAAGTCCATTTTGTTTTAAATAATTTAGACTTATTAAAAATACATTAGATAGATGTGATTTATTTGTAATAAGTTAAACTAATTATTGATAAAGCCTAATTTATTTATGATAGTTTTTTAAAAATTAGAGTACTAATAAGTCAATATTATTTTAAAGAGTTTGGACTTATTACAATCACATTAGATATATGTGGTTTATTTGTAATAAGTCCAAATAATTATTGATAAAATCCAATTTATTTCTGATGGTTTTTCAAAATTTAGATTGCTAATAAATCTATATTATCTAAAATATTCCTTTCAGAAAAATAAACCATCAAAGTCCGTACGGGATTATTAGGATCAACATGTCTTAGAGGAAAATAATTAATCACTAATATAGGCTCTGGTGTGGGTATATTATAAATAGTGGTAAAGAGGGGGTTCAAAGGAGGCATATTGAGAAACAAATTTGGGAATGACAGTACCAATAGACCTTGAGGATTCAACTATCTATCTACTTTGATGGCCTTAGCATAAGCTAGAGGTAAGTTTACCACTAAAAGATATATGTGTAGGAACATAGCAGTCCAAGGATCTAGTGCATTCTTATATATTTCAATGGCTAGCTAGGCATCTGGTCTATATAGCATAGTGATTTGGCTATACATATTTTGAAACCTAGCATTGAAATTTCTTATGGGGCTCATTAAGTTTCCTTTTTTTATAGGATAATTATTGGTATACCACACTTGGATCGATGACTTTCTAAAACTGGGTGAGGAATGTGTTACTAAATTGGTCCTAGCTTGTGATAGATCCTTTAGGTAAGTTTATGAACCAATCATACATCATGTCCATTAGAGTGAATGGGAAAATTCTATAGGAAATGTCATCATGTTCAAAATTTTGAAGCCTAAGAGTAGTTTTATATGAGGTAGCATGATTCTTAGTAGTACACCACATAACTGGTATGAATTTTGGGAGGTATATTTCTAGGTTCCTAGGTAAATCATTGAAAAATTTAGGAATTTTGATGATAGACCTAGCCAACCATGCCATAGATGTAACCATAGGTGAAGGTTTTTTATGGACAAACTGAGAGGATGAGCTAGTAAGTGTAACCATAGGTCCTAGTCTCCCTCTAGTAGTTTTAGTTCTCCTATAGAATTATAGTGTAAATATTATTAGTCATCCAAGACCATCTTGAGATCTAGTGATCTGCACAGTAGGCTCTATGTTGATCATAGGTAGGGTAGTATCTTAAATCTTTATTAGACAATTAGAAGGGGTGTTCTCCTTATAACACAAGTTTTTGCTTTGTGTTTATGCATGTAATATGTTAGAGAAGTGTAAAGTATGGGAAAGAATACTTTGATCAGGCCCTCCTCTTAGTGCTAAATGTTGTTCAGTCTAAGATAATGCTCCTAACTTACACTTCTTAAATTAGATGTACTGATCAATCTCAAGAACAAATGAGGGATTTTCACCCTCTCATTTTAGGATTGTTATTGAAACAATCTAGGGCATGAGATACAAGCATGGGAGTCCATTAAATAACTTGCTCAGAATAGATCTCTAAGAGATGTTATGCTACTATTAGAGGTCCAATACTAGTTTTCTCACTAACTCATAGAACTTATACACTTTTAGCTAGACAAATTACAACATATTATATTTTAGAGCCTTAATTTACTTCACTTCACTATTTTTAGAGAAAGGGAAAGATCACTTGTTCAAAAAAACATCAAAAGAGAGGTAGGGTAAGGCAGAAAGATGGTCTTCTAATTAAAGGGGAAACATGAATGCTCTCTAAAATGAGCCTATCTATAGTTGTGCCACTATATGCTAAGTTTCATAATGGCTCAAGCTTTAGTCACATAGGGAGAGAGTCTGAGGAGTAATGATAAATACTCAATTATAAAACTCCATTTGATCTGTAAATTGGGTCTAAATAGTTTTTCGTAAATGGATACTGAAATTTTGATAATGAATAAAAGTGCTTATAAAAACTTAACTATTCATTTCCTAAATTAAAACTCCCTATTTTGCATCAAATTTGAACTTTCCATAATTCATTTTATTGTTGCATTAAATTCATTCTTGAACTAAATTAAAAGAAACTAGAACAAACTAAAAATTAAATACTTGACACAAGACATAATAACAGAGTTCACCCATTCAGGCTACGTCTCTGGGTTCCTAATTTGAACTGATCCATTAAAAGATGTAAATATCAATAATTTAAACTTACATCAAATGGATTTTTGAAACTTGTATCAATGTTGAATTCTGACATTGAAGGCCTACTCTAAAGCAATTGGCCTTCATCAATAACATTATATTTCTTCTCTATTTGTAATGAGAAATATCTTATCCATTCAAAGTATCTATAACACTCTAACAAATAGGCAATATCTGGTTCTCATAGACAACTATGCATATCTCTCCATAGTCACTAAATTATAAAATAGAGGCAATTAAAATCATAATTATGTGATGATAACCTTGTAACCATACACATCCCTCCAGGTAAAAATAGAGGCAACAAAAATATGGTTACTATTCTTTGTATCAATACAAAGCTAGAATACATATTTGCCTTATCTACCACTTATAGGGAAATAACCAAACTTGGTCATACATTTATGTTACATCCCTTCTTTGACTGAAAACCATTCAAGCAAAAAATGGAAATAAATATGTTCTCATCTATCTGGGCATCATTCTATGTTTCCAAACACACAACTCTACATATATACTTCTAGGCCCATAGGCTTTACATAACAAAAGAATATATTTATTTTCTCGAATCATACTATCTTCCCTAAATTAAAAATAGAAGATAAATAGATGTCTCACCTATATATCTTTCCTTTCATCCAAGACTGTATTCTATTCACATATACTCAGATCTATAACTTGTCTCATCCCATCTTGGGTCACTTCTTTTAATATATGTCTATGCCTTATAACATAATTGCATGACCCAGTAGCATCTATCATTTGTTAATATCGATGCATAAGCATCAACTTGGCTTGGAAAATTGAACATGCATTTGACATGGCCCAATGGCCTTACCAACTAGGCGTAGACATCTACAAACTTGATCTACATAGAATGAACTAGACTCAGTCTATGTTTGTGCAAAATATCATGTCAATGACTTTATAATCTCAGCCCCCTATCATTCATACACAACCCATTAACAAGATTAGACATTCCCATTGTATTCAATGCATACATGATCACTTTTTGTATTTATTTCATGGATATAAATAGAAGACCATATTAAAATAAAAGAAAACACAATAAACTAGTTTGAAAATATATCCTTACCAGTGACCCCTACATACTTTACAATAGGCATGATGAAACCTTGTAGATATATCTTGTATCAACCATATGGATGGAATTATGTGCCTTTACAAATAAAATGCATCCATAGACTTACAAATATATGAAACCTCCATCATCTTCATTTTTATGGATTTCTATAGACATATATCTACATCTATATTTATTCCCATGGACTTTATTAATTCTATTAAACCAAATAGAAGCATTCCCACATATTCTCATTCCTTATTTGTGACTACTTAAATGGTTGAAATTTTGTGTCAAATGAAAAAGGTCCAGCTAGTTTTCCATTTAGACCTGCATAGGATTTGATCTCCAAATTCAATAGACATAACACGTCTGTGCCCATATCAGACTCAACCCATTTTATAGTAAGCTCATGTTTTTTTGGCACCCTAAACCTAACCATATTTTAATGGCTTTTCATAGACCACCAAATTCCTCCTCTTAATTAGGATTACCCTAAAACAAAATAGATGCCCCCCTTTTGAGAGAACAAGCTTCACACTAAAATAAATCCCACAACTCTTTCCTCTTCTCGTGGAATTATTTTCCTTTTATGGAAAAATTTCCACATTCATGAGATAGAGGTTACATAATATTTTAAATAAGATTTTTTATCCTTCTTAATGAGTGATTATGGCCACATATTACTTGTCTCCATTTTATTTGTCAATGTAATAGGATATAACTTGACTTAGCAAGTAATTATGCCAAGTGTGAGTTATTGTAAACAAATAAAACCAACTATGAGTTGGTAGGTGAATAGAATCACTATCTAAAAATAGCCAATGCCAATTTGGCATAAAAAATATTGATTTATCACTTGAGTCAGATCTTAAGTTGAGATGAGCTATCAATGGCAAGTATTCAAACTCGGGCTACGAGCTGGTATCTGAGTTGGGTTGAACGATAACTTGGGTTGACTATTGAGTTAGGTTGCACTATCGAGTTGGGTTGACTATCGATTTGGGTTGATAACTTTTTAAATAGAGGATGTGGTGGCTTAAGGTCTCACCACATGGGCTTCTCTAATTGTTCTTCATCATGGTGGTAGAGTCCCCCTCCATCATAAAAATGGACTCCACCAGCTACAATCTTTGTAGCTTACCCTTTTACTAATAAAACAATGAATCAAATAATTCTTTGGATCAAACCTCCCTACAAAGAGGCTTTTGTCCTCAAAAGTACCATGAATCCAATTGAACCTGTTACATGGCTTTCTACATCACACCATCAAATAGAACTCTACAAAAGGTCAACTATCCAAATGTGATTGTAACATGTATATAAAGAGTAAAAATAAACTTTGTATTCATTCTACCAAATGACTTGTTACCCAAAATTCATACTCTAGCAGCTTCTCTCAACCCCTGCACTACATAAAGGTTAAGGTATTCTCCTTGATATCACATAAGGGATATCATTGTGATACATACACCTAAAGATTTATAAATAAATTACACATAGGTATACTTACATTTTACAAATGTTAGCCATTTATGGGTCTTAAATAGTACTCCTACATGATGTACATGATAAACGTACATGGGAGTAAAAGTAAGTTTGATATACAAACATTGCCCATATCATGGTCTGACTTAAAATGTATATATAAGTATAAAAATGTGCAATAAATTTTATCTAACCTAAGGTGAATAATGCACAATACTCATCATACCTAAGGATAATCAAGGGATCTGTAAACAATAAAATTAATTGTTGTGTCCCTCAAATATTTTCTTGTACCTATCAAACTCCAATGTTAACTTGGAAAGTTTCCATAATAGATATTATTTACAAACTCACAAATATGCAAGTGTAAGTAAATTTCATTCAAAAGTGAGAAGAAACCAAGTATTTTAAACCTGTCTTGAGGCTTCCTTCACCATCTAACTACTCCCTAGTTCATACCTATGAAGAAAACCATAGAATGAACCTATTGAGTATTGGATAGTAAATGTTGGTGTTTAAAATTACTTCCTATAACTCTCAATAAATTCATGAAAACATAAACCAACTTATCAACTAGTTATAACTCAAATTCAAAGTGCAAAACATGTCCAATACTAAACATCACCTTTTTGCCATTTCCATATCTTACCATGGAATTGGTCTTTTCACTTGCTCCTATATTCAAGTACATAAGCATATATAATATGATTAATAATAAGAAATAATACGGCTACACAATTAGCTAGCTAGACTAAAATATTGTGTCAATAACAATATGAAATTAGATCATAACCGTATCTCATTCTGCCCTCTATGTAAGACTGGTAATCAAACTACAACTATTTCCTCTCGGATGTGCATCACTGAAAGTGCCTTACACTTTATCTGCATGCTTCCCAAGGAAGATAAGATATTACTTTAATAATATCATCTCACATCTCAAGTGACCATGTCTTGTGTTCTTCATCCACATTAATCCTACAAGGCTAGTGGTTCCAAAACTTGGCTGTCTGAAGCTTGTCTTCTTCCAGTGAATTGGAACACCTTCCAATTTCCCTTGACACTAGCCTCCCTACATGGTCAACTCAAAAAAAATAATCATCAAGAAATAATCTGATAAAAACTCCAAACAAAAGTATATCAAAATTAAAGAAAGGTCCTATATTCACTTGCTTTGATACCAAATTTGATAGATAAACTGGGTCTAAATAGTTTTTCATAAACGGATATTGAAATTATGAGAATGAATAAAAGTCCTTAGAAAAACTTGACTATTCATTTCCTAGCTTGAAACTCCCTGTTTTGCATCAAATTTGAACTTTTCATAATTCATTATATTATTTTGCTAAATTAATTCATGAACTAAATTAAAAGAAACTAGAATAAAATGAAAATGAAATACTCAACACAAGATATGATAATGAAGTTGACCATTTGGACTACATATTTGGGTTCATAATTTAAACCAATCCATTAAAAGATGTAAATATAAATAATTTAAACTTACATCAAATGGATTTTTTAAACTTGTATCAATGTTGAATTATGACAGTGAAGGCCCACTTTGAAGCAATCATCCTTCATCAATAGCATTATATTTCCTTTCTATTTGCAACAAGCAATATCTTCTCCATTCAGAGTATCTATAACACTCTAACAAATGGGCAATATCTAGTTCTCACAAACAACTATGTATATCCCTCTATAGTCACTGACTTATAAAATAGAGGCAATTAAAATCATAGTTACCTGATAATAACCTTGTAACCATACACATCCCTCTAGGTACAAATAGAGGCAACAAAAATATGATTATTGGTCTCTATATCAATACAAATCTGTAATGCATAGCTCCCTTATCTACCACTTATAAGTAAATACCCAAAATTGGTCAGACATTCATTTTACATCCATTCTTTGACTAACAACCATTCAAATAGAAAATATAAAGAAATATGATCTCATCTATCCAAGCATCATTCTATATTTCCAAACACACAGCTCTACATATATACTTTCAGGGCCATAGGCTTTACATAATAGAAGAACATATTTATTTTCCCAGATCATACTATCTTCTCAAAATTAAAAATAGAAGATAAATAGATATCTCACCTATATATCTTTCCTTCTTTCTGAGACTATATTCGATTTGCATACACTCAGTCTATAGCTTGTTTCATCCCATCTTGGGCCGCTTCTTGCAATATATGTCTACACCTTATAACATAATTACATGACCCAAAACATGTGTCATTCACTAAGATCAATGCATAAGCATCAACTTAGCTGGGCAAATTGAACATGCATTTGGCATGGCCCAATAGCCTTACCAGATGGGCATAAACATCTATAAACTCAATCTACCTAGAATAAACTAGGCTTAGTCCATATTTATGAAAAATATCATGTCAATGACTTTATAATCTTGGCCCCTTATCATTCATACACATCCCAATAACAAGCTTAGATGTTCCCATTGAATTCAATGCATACATGATCACTTTTTGTATTTCTTTCATGGCTACAAATATAAGACCATATTAAAATAGAAGAAAACATAATAAATCAGTCTATAAATATATCCTTTTCCATGACCCCTATGGCCTTTACAACATGCATGATGAAACCTTGTAGACATATCTTGTGTCAACCATGTGGATAAAATTACATGCCTTTACAAATGAAACACATCTACAGACTTCTAAATATATAAAACATCCATCATCTTCATTTTTATGGGTTTCTACAGACACATATCTACAACTATATTTATTTCCACAACCTTTATTAATTCCATCAAACCAAATAGAAGCATCCCCACATAGGCTCATTACTTATTTATGGCTACTTCAATGGTTAAAAGTTTGTTTCAAATAAAAAAGGTCTAGCCATTTTTTCATTCAGACCTACATAGGGTTTGATCTCCAAATTCAGTGGAGATAACACATATGCACCCATATCAGGGTCAACCCATTCTGTAGCAAGCCCATGTTTTTTTGGCACCCTCAGTCCAGCCATATTTTAGCAAATTTCCATAGACCATTGAATGCCTCATCTTAATTGGGCTTACCCCAAAAAAAATAGATGCCCCCCCTTTCAAGAGAACAAGCTTCACACCAAAATAAATCCCACAACTCTTTCCTCTTCTCACGACATTATTTTCCTTTTATGGACAAAGCCCCACATTTTCAAGATAAAGATTATGCAATATTTTAAATAGGCTTTGTTATCCTTGTTATTGCATGGTTGTGGCCACGTATGACTTGTCTCCATTTTATTTGGAAATTTAATGGGATATAACTTGACTTAGCAAGTAATTATGCCAAGTGTGAGTTATTGTAAACAAATAAAACCGACTATGAGTTGATAGGTGAATAAAATCGCTATCCAAGAATAGCCAATGTTGAGTTGGAATAATAGAATGTTAATTTAGCACTCGAGTCAGATCTTGAGTTGAGCTAAGATATCAATGGAATGTATTCAAACTCAGGATGTGAGCCACCATCTGAGTTAGGTTGAATGGTGAGTTGGGTTGACTATCAAGTTGGGTTGACTATCGATTTGGGTTGACAACTTGTCAAATAGAGGATTTGGTGGTACTCCATGTGGTGGCCTAAGGTCCTAGCACATGGGCATCTTTAATTTCTCCTCATTATGGCAGAAAAGTCCCCCTCCATCATAAAAGTGGACTCCATTGACTATGATCTCTGTAGTCGACCCTTTTATCGATGAAATAGTGACTCGAATAATCCTCTAGATCACCTTTAATGAATGAACTATAAAAATTTCTATAGTTAGTCACTTATAGATCCTTACAAGCCTCCAATAAATAGAAATAAATCAAAGAACCTAACTAAAATAGCATAAAAACATCCTAGTTCATGCATAAACTCTACATTAAAGCACAAATTAGAGTCCTATAATGTTAGTGTTAATTAGTTAAACATAAATAAAGTGGAAGACCTTCAAATCAACTAGACACATTTACACAAAAAATCAATTTTTCATTATTTTGACAAGGTTCATTTATAAATAGACTCAACCCTTCTAACAAACTAGGTAGAAGTATATATAAAATGGAGAGATGGGTCCTACTTCCAAGAGGCTCAAGATCCCATTCTAGGCCATCATGGCCTAAAATGGTAAAATAAAATTATATAAAAAAATTCCTCATTCCAAAATAAAGAATACATAATGAAATTCCATGGCCCACTAATGAGCATCGATGAGATGTCCAATGTGTACCACATCCTAATGGTTCTAACTCATCAACTTAAATACTTAAAATGCAAGCCATTTTGCACTCAACATTGACATAATTATTATTGTATATTTCAATAAAAGATTACACAACTTACATATAAAGGGATTATTAAATTTCAAAGTAATATAACAAGAATAAAACAATATAACATGGCATGTTAGGAAGAGACAAATAGATTAGGTCTATTAAATAATTTGATTAACCAATGCATAAGATCCTACCACGTGGCATGATCCTGTTTATGTGAATTATTGGAGAATTTTATAAAATTTTCCTCTACCTATTAGTCATGAATGAGTGGGATCCCACCACATGGCATGATATTGCTTATCCATATGATCATAGACCTTGGGACTTGGTAGTTTTAATGTTTTTATCTAGATTAATGAGATGGAGACATTTGGAATGATCTCTAAGGTTTGGGTCTTTTAGGCTCTTTGCCTTAGCCATTTGAGTGGATAGAAGTGGGTAACTAAGATGAGTACATGTAACACAATTCCAATTATCTAGTTTTTGGTTAAGAAGGATGTAGAACCATTACCTTATAAGCTATGGATAATTTATACAAAGATGCACATCTAAATATTATGAACTTATAGGTTCACTAAATAAAAACACTATGTTGCTTTGAAAATATTTCATGAGGAAGTTGTATGCTGACACATGGAACAATTTCAAATCTAAGGACCTAGCCATTGGAATTTAAATTTCAAGGACCTAGCTACTAGAATTTAAACTATAGGGACCTAATATCTCTTAAATGTGATATTTGATATATGTGAAAAATATACATGTGGTGATATTCTATACAAGGAAACTCTGACAAAATGACTAAGTATGAAAAGTCACTCATATTGTAGGGGATCCTTCTGAGGTGGATATCAATTAAGATTTGGCAAGGTTTCTCTATGAAACCAAAATAATCATGACAAAAACATACAACCTTGGGAAGAAAACAAGTTATCTTTGTTAGTCTATAAAGACAAAATATAAATTTGATGAATGACATAGCACTAAAAGCCAAATAGTTGTATAAAATAGCTTCAATAGTATGTTTGTTTCAACCTTTAGACTCAATCATTAGTAAAACTATTAGAGAAACCATGGAAATAATTATCCAGCTTAGAATCATATCAATACTTCATTCTAAATATAAAAAAATTAGACTTAAGATAGTGACTTCCAGCTTAGACTTGGACTAATTAATTTCACAATAAGTCATGAACATGGAATTTGAGCTTAAATAGTGCCCTCATTTGAAAATTTTAAAATGGTGCATATTGGTCACAATAAAATGATTTTGAAATTTTAGTTGAACAAAATAAATCATCATACATGTATCCTAAATGTGTGAGTAATGTCATGGTATACGCATTTTCACTAGCACCATTATTAATCATAACACTACGTATAGGTTGATGATCAATATGTGCTATGATAAATAGGGAATGAAGATCTAAGTCACCATCTAAAATCTCATTATCATCAAAATAAATACGAGGTATCTCATGTATAAATGTACCAATAATCCCATCTAATGGGTGCCCATAATGGGATGGAGGAGTCTGTGCATGATATTCCATTTTCACTTCTAAAGTTGTCTTAAAATGAAATTGTAATGGATTGTTAAATAACTTTTGGTTTTGATGTTCATTTTTTTATGATCCTAAATATATGGGAGAATACTCAAAGGTAAGTTTATCATTATCAACAAGGTCGTGTATCTTATACTTTAGTTTATAGCATATGTTCATATAATGCCCTGACATTAGTGGTAGTCACAATAGGCATTGGCATCATATCCTTTTATTAAAGGTTTACTCATATCAACCACCATAGAAGTAATGAAGCTAGAGACTCAGGAAATTGTGTCAATTGTATCTTGGATGCATTGGATAAGATGAGCCTATTAGATTGTTATGACACTGTATTAACCATGGTAATTGTATCCTTTTCAGTCTCGATAGGTTTTACCTTGTAGCTTGGTTTGATATGAAACTTGTTAGTGGATGTAGTTGGTGTGTTAGCTACATACTTGAGTTTTTTTAATGTAATAAATTTCATTTCTCTATCTCGAATAATATGGCATAAGTCATCAAAATATTTGAATTAATTAAAAACAATAGACTCATGTATGGAAACAATCAAACTTTACTTGAATATCTCTTGAATTTATTTATCCACCATTGGATTTGTCATTTTGGCAAACATTATCTTATATCTCAAGACATATTTATTAATTGGTTCATTGGTTCCTTGTTTAATCTTGGTAATTTGTGCATATGACATCTTTTCAATAATGTTGATTGAAAAATATGCTACAAAATTATTAGCTATGGATTTGAATGCTTTTACTAATTGTATTAGTATATTATAGAACCATATCAAATCATAGACATTTAAGTTATTTAGAAAAAAATTTACTCAAAATTTTTTCATTAGAAGCATAATCAAGGGATGTCACATAAAAGGATAAAATATGTTTCCCATGATCACCTTTACCATCATAAAGTGTGAACTTGGGTACAACAAAATTAGTTGGAAAATGATACAAAGATATCTTAGGTGCAAGAGGGTTATGTAATACATCTTGTGAATAAATAACATGAGGTGATTTCATAGAATTTTACTCAATGTTGGTAACCTTAGCTTTCAAAATTTGTATAGTTTTTACAAGACCTTGCATATTTTTATCACTAAATTTTAAAGTTTGAGAAGTCACCAAAGGGGATACAAACACTTGTGTTGAAATAGGAATTGAAACCAAAAATTGGGTTGAATTGCTAATGGTTCCCATGGAACATGTATCAATAGTTGTAATTGATTCTAGGAACAATGGTTTAAACACATAACCTCTACCCCTCTAGATGTAGTATTTAATTTCATGTTCAAGGGAAGAGAGACAAGAATATGGGGATGTCCCTTAGCTCTAATATCATGGTCAATATATGAACATGGATGTTCCTCTATGCTTTTACCTATTTTAGTGTCTAATATAATATGTAGGATCTTGTGGAGATATTTAGGAGTTGTACAAATGTGCTCTCAAAATTATGTAATAGCATTAACTTGTTCATGATATACTTGTTAATTTTCATTATCCTCATGTGTTTTATTATCCTTGTGATCAAATATATCTTCTATAATAACTTTTTTAGTATTTGGCTCGTTATTATTGTTTTCACTCTCATTATTAAGATAACTTGACATGGTATTAGATTGAGACATTTTAGGTGGCCCAAGTGGTAATTAAAGATATTAAATATGAACACCACCTAATATGGGACTAAACCTAGGTTTCATGTAAAAAAAAGATTAAATTTGAATAAAAATAATGTAAATATCTTAGGAGGTTGAATACCCTAGAACAAGCTAAGATTTGCTTGGAAGACTCAAATGTTGGGTTCACCAAATGTTCAACCCTTTTTATAAATTAAGGGTTGGGAGGATAGATATTCAAGAGTGAGATAATCTATTCCTAAAAGTAGTCCAATTAAATAATTTAGTTTATGATATTCAATTTCAATGTTGAATTATGAAAATATTAAATGTAAAAAGTTTAATATCAAATTATGTTTTGATTGCACAATCACAAAGAAATAATACTTAGTGTATACAATGATGTGTAGAAAAATATGATATGTACAAGTGTGGAAAAATGTTATTTGATTTTCAAGTACCAATCATTAGATTATTTAATTATTCTTTCTAGTTATCTAGACACTTGCATCTCCCTATGGACACTTGCATTAATTCTACTATCTGAATCCTAATGCAAATATATTGTATGAAATGTTTATTGTATCAATATGTGACCACATGGGTATTTATGGGTTTTATGTTTATTTTCATCTAATGAATATGGGTGTCATGTACAAGATATCAATGTCTGTCTATAGCTTAAAACCCTATCTCTCCACCTTAGGTTACATTACCTTGCCAAAAAATGGGTTAGTGTGCTCAAGGTGTCAAGCTAACCTCAAATACCCCTCTGTTAATGAGTATTACCTACATATACAATAATCCAAGGAGGGCCTTATAATTATGTAGTTCTGCCTATGTGTGAGAATGTGTTTTCACAAAGGTGCAATATACTATATGACAATGCATGTAGTGATCTAGCTTCTAACTTGACAAATATAGCTCATGGACCATCTTTTGAGTAATTTAAATGTATAGTATGACTGTTCTTATGATTGATATGTAAATAAGAATGTATAAGGTATATTTTTTCAATTTATTGATTGATCTTGAATGAATATTTTCTTGGTGATTTGGTAGGTGTCCAAATGAATTAGATTTGACTTATATTTATACTCTTTCTTTTGAAATAATCCTTACAAAAGGGTTAGTGACATTCTTAGGCTCACCCATACACTTTGAAATATTTGAAAATTTGATGTTTTTAATGTAAGGACACTTGTGTTGGAGCAGGGATAGTTACATCGACATTAGTGTTCTACCTTGAACATAACTATCCAAGATGAAAGAAAGTTATTGAGGTTCTATAAGTGACTGTGAAGGATATATATTAGATTTTAGGTGTTATGTGGTTACAGGTGATCTAAGTACTCATAATAATCAATTTTGGATTAATAATTAAGTAATCATACCCAATGAGGTGGTAAGTGTAAGCCTTTTGGATGTGAGGAAGGTCAAACTGAAAGGTGGAGCCCTGAGATATATTTGTTAAGTGTACAAGACTAGTTTAACATATAAATCTAAATTTAAGCATCTACACTTACACATATATTAAAATCTAAATTAAACTCCCCAATTCTAAGCAAATTAATTCAAGTTATATGATAAGAATATAATTAAAATACACACCTTAAAAACTATCTTTCCTAACCTAACAAAATGTAACTAAACACTATCAAAATAAAATAGATTTTTGATCAATAATTAAAATTAATGATTTAAATACATTTCATAGGATAATAAGAGTGTATAATAATCAGTGACCAATATTAATTATGAAAATGTGCATGAAATAATTCACAAAAATAAACAAAAAAAATTATCATCATTATTCACACCATTTCCTAGTCAATAAAATGCATACAAAAACAACATTTATTTAATTCACCAAGTAAGTAATAAAATATTTTGATAGTTTGATCTTGTTTTTTAAGATAGAGAAAATATGATTGCAACATTAAAAAAAATATGTGGAATTATGTTTTAAAATCACCTAGCATTTTGAATTGACTTTTAAAAGCTACAAATGCACTAACAAACTACTTGTGAAAATGATTATGAAATCTGACCAATTTTATTTGTAGTTATTGGTAATAAAATTATTTGACCATTATTTAATGGTTTGTAGTCAAACAATGTGAATGATGGTAAATGTGCATTGTCACACCATCTACCAAGGTAAAAATACCACTATATACCAAACAAGGTTGACCTTGGGTTTGAGTCTCATGCAAATTTGGTGGAATGGATACCCCTTAATCATTGGCACTAAGTCAAATAAGGTCAATTTATTCGCACACCAATACCAATAGATGCAAAAATTACTCTAAAGGATCTAGATGTTTAGCCCTTCAATAAAAAAAATGTTACCATTGAAATGGTAATTACAAGTCACTAAAAAATTAATTTAAATCCCATATTTTATAAATTTCATCAAAGTGTATTTATTTTACTCAAGTTCTATATTGATTTCATTGGCATAATTAAAATCATAATAACACTTATTTACGTAATTATGTTGTTATTATAAAACTTATTTGAATAATTTTCCATATTTTCAAGTGAAGGAGAGAGCAGTAAAACACTAAAAGCTTTAATTGCTTAGTTTTTAATGAGTTAAAATATCTCATCCTTTGCTCAGTTTTAGTGTTGACACAAAATATATTTTCACAATAGACAAATGTTTACATTAAAAATAAATCAATTTACATTCAAAGACTCAAATTTGTAAAACTGATAAGGGAAGACTAATTATCTGTGTACCAATTCCACACTGAGGTTGAAATTCTAAATGGGTCTTGTTAGATTCTAATGTCATCTTCTAGGTTTTGCCTTCAAGACTAATTATTTACATAGAGAAATTATAAACTTCCATGAGCCATTTCATTATATTTAGATATTTTAAAGTTTAACTAGAGTGTGATTAATTCATCTCAAGATGATCTCCATGAGTAATTATTAACAAAAGGACACTATTTTCCTCATTTACTTTGGTAATAATTTCAAGGCAAGGGAGGTCGCTTAGCACATGAGCACCATAAACATAAACCATGTAAGGACTTATCATTATTTATACATACAATAAAAAATGCATAATTAACATTAATATAAAAAGTTATTATGATAATTGATTTTAATTCATTATTTATTTATTTATACTAGGGTTCAAATGCTAATTTAAGATAAACCAATAATGGAACTTTGGTCTATACAAGGAACCACAGGTAATTAAATAAAGTTTTATGGGGTTACAAGGGGCACTTAAATAATACTTGTTTCAATAAAATTATAAAATTCCCAATTAAAATGGAAATATCTCTCAAAGAGATCATGTCTGTCAGATCAAGTAAGCCTCTACTCTTAGATGAAAATCCTATTAAGAGGTTAACTCCTCTTCATTTTTCATTTTTTAATTTTCTCATCTTGTTTTTGTTGTTTATTTTCTCATTGCAATTTAGGGTTTCATGGGTGAAATTTCCATGTCACAATGGAGGAGAAGGTGGGGGATGTGTGTGTACACACACACACACACACACGATTTTACCCCTATCTTTTGTGAATCTAAAATTCAAGTATATATATATATATATATAAATACATATATAGAGGCTTACACATATGCGCATGAATTCTTATGTATATGTGTATGTGTGTATGTATATGTATATATACATACACACACACATATACATATGTTGTACATACATACGTACATATCTATAAGAATTATAATCATATGTGTAAGCCTCTTGATTTAACTATTTTGAGAATTAATGTAAAACCCTAAGTAGATAAAATAATGCATAATAAAATAAAGGAATAAAATACTATAGTATCAACAACCATTAATTTTCAAAATAATTGATTTATTTAAATATTATATAAATAGTAATGAATTAATAAAGGGTGTACTTAATTGGAAAATATGAATGAGATGGACAAGTGATAGGCTAGAAAGTGATGTAAAAGTAGGGCAAAGTGTCATTAGTCAAAAATAGGTGTCAGAACCCTCCTCACACAGTAGCTATCTATTTGAGGAGTGTTTAACTATTTTGAGAATTATGGATTGTAAAACCCTATGTAGATAAAGAGTTTATTATATAAATTAGGGAATAAATATAATAATATCAACAACTATTGATTTTCACAATAATTGATTTATTTTCTTAGCCTATAAGTAGCAATGAACTATATTAATGAGATGTGGGTGAGTTGGTAAAGTAGCTTGGTTGTTGCAAGCCGTACCCAGGTTCAAATCTCACTATGGTATCTGAGGCCATATGTGTTTATTATTAATATTTATGGGTCAATTTTCATTATGTATTGTTATTATTGGGTTGATTGTGGTCATTCATTGGTATTCTTGGGTTGGTTATGGTCTTTTTTAGTATTCTTGGGCCGGTTGTGGCCATTATTTATATATTTGGTACATAGATGATTGCTTAGGGATCTAAGCCCTCGATTGTGTCCCAGACTAGTTTTTAGCTCCAGTCAAAAGCAAATACCTATAAAAAAAGTAGAACTAAACTACAAAAGAGATAATTAGCTAGAAAAATGACTGAGATGGATAAATGGTAGGCTATAAATTGGTATAGGAATAGTGTAGGGTGTCATCAACAGGAAGTAAGTGTCAAAGTCTCCTTTAGATAATAGTGTGGTCCTTATGCCAATAGTGCACTGTGTTAGTGTCTTCCTATACCATGATAATGACCTTGAGTAGATGTAATAATAATTTTTTGGAAGGATGTTCACCTTATTTTGAGAAGCCTATGTATGTGTGGATGAGGCCTAAATGATTACTTGTTTTGTGTTTTTAATTGATTTTGATGTGAAACTCTAAGCCTCCATGTTTTTTAGGGTTTTGAGGGACACAATTAGAATTAGAGTGGTCTTATTAGGGTAGGTTGTCATGACCTCAACACCCCATGTGCTGATCATTACTTATATACCAATACCTTGAAAGGGGATCAATCTTGATGTAGTTCTCCTAATCTAAATGTTAGTGCAAATACAAGTGAATGTTAGTATGAATGTCAGTTTGAATGTTTTAAGTGTGTATTGAGACTCAAAACCTGAGTAATCTAAGATTTTGGATACTTTAGATTGGTGTATATAAAATTAGGGAAGAATATGGATCAATGACCTTGATTTGTACTATTTTTTTGAGTTTGTTCATGAGAGTTTCATCTATTTTCCATCTAGGGGATAAATGAATGAGAGTGGTCTTTATATAGTGTTCTGGTGATTGTTTAGACATGAAATGAGTCTACATTGACCATAAATTGATTTAGGAAGTGAAAAGATATTCTTTAGGGATAAATAAGGCTAAGGCTCAATAGATTTTCCACTTTGCCAATAACACATTGTGTTATGGACCCAAGGGTCGTGCTATTGTCCAATTAGCTAGAATGGGTGAAAAGGGGTCCTAAATGCCTAGGATATGGCCTAATGTGGCTTTTGGTATATCTATTCAAGGTCTGAATGCACACATAAGTTGGAAAATGATAAAAAGAGGCCCTAAGATAGGTCTAAGGCTAAGCTAATGATAGGTTTGTCTTACATTCAAATATTTTAGATGACTATATCTACCTCCTCTTTATTCTAAAAATATAGCAAATTGAAATGACTAGGATAAATGAAAAAGAGGTGTACCTTAGACTTACCTAAGAGGTGAAGTCCATGAATGTGGATGTGAGTCTAGGAACTATGATCTATTATGTGTTTTGTGAATGAAACATGTATGAATCAGTCTTTATTTAAGAAAATCAAAATCAAAGACCCAACTAAATAAATAGATGAGAGAGAGAGAGAGAGGAAAGGAATGAATACACCTCATTGGGTATGTGAACCAATGATAAAACCTAGTGAGATCATGCGTGTGTAGTTGGTGATAAAATAGAGAATATCTTGGAATAATCTAATGGATTGCCCAATCCCCATGTTTAGGTGGCTCAAGAATTCAAGTTGGCCTTGACTCCATCATTGCTCACTCTTTCTTAGTGCATCATAACTTGTGAATAACTTGGATTGGAATCATGAGTTATCCAACCCTATCATGTAGGTGGCTTAATAACTGAAGTAGGTTATAACTCCATCATTTTTACCCATGTGTAGTATATGCATCTAAAGCTAAAACTATGTGATGTAACTAAAATTATGTAAGATGGCTCTAAGCCACATGGAAATTCTAAAATGTAAAAATGGATCTAGGTCACTTAGGAAAGCCAACTAATGTAGATGGAATGAGGCATCAATTTAGTGTAAACTTAGTGCATAACTAGTACATATAGTGTCTAGAGTATACAACATGAAGAATATTGGTGCCAAACTAAATATATGGGAATAATTTTTTGTTCACATGCCCCTAACTCTAATATATATTTATATGGACTCTAAACTAAGTCATAGTAATATGTGTTTATGTATATCTAAAATTGAAATGGGAGTGATCATGTTGTGCATGATGCCCCCAATCTAAGTAAAGTTGTGTAAAAACTGAGTATAAACTAAACTTGTCTAATAATTTATGACTAAGATTGTGCCAATCTAAACTATAATTATTATACCTTTCTAACAATTTCATAATTTTCTATGTTTGAGGCTAATGGATAGTAGCATGGTCCCCTTTTCTAATAGTACACTACATTATAAACCATTATAATATGTTATTGACCAAATATGTTATTTCTGAGTAAAATTGAGATTGATCTATATGTGACTATGTTTCACTATATTTTCTAGAGTCTGAGCTTTGTAATCTATGTTTGCATGTTAAAAACTATGTTATGAGTGCACTAGGATGGCCTGATCTCTGTGATAAACCCTTCTATGCCCCTTATTTTCATGGAAGTTGTTGAACCTATGAAATAATTGTCCTCAAAAGAAAATTTATGCATCATGTGTGTTATACTAATAATATATTATATCTATGTGATAAACCAATATAATGTGTATACATGACATCAAAATGCAAAATAGTTTGAGCTTAAGTTGGTAATGTATGATGTATGTTAAATCTAACATTCACAAGGTTGTCAAGATAGATATAATAATTTAACCATGTATATGAATAAAAAATATGAATATATTTTAAGTAAACTACTTAGGGGGATGGGGCATGATGTCCATCAAGGCACCTAAGGAGGAAAGGGAGATGTATGAGATCCCTTATGGCATATCAAACTAAATGTGAATATAAAAATCAAGAGACAAGTGTAATGACCATGAATCATACATGAAATCATAAGTAAAAACATGTGAGGGACACAAAGTAGGCCAAGGGGCCATAATACAAGGGACATGAGCATGCCACTAAGTCTGAAAAAAAGCATACATATAAAGATATGTTCAAATGTCCATATATGTAAAGAACAAGCAAGATTGGATTATATCCTTGTATAAGGACATGTTTAAATGTCTGTATACATAATCAGTAATAACACACAAGGACATGGGAACTTGTCCAAAGCATACATGTAATGAAAGGAATTGGTGTAGATCCATAGAATAATGACATATTCAACTGCCCTCAAGTAGGTGTAGAATCAAATAGGCATAATCAAATCTAAAATATTAAAATTAGAAATGAAATTATGCATAAATATGTGGTACAAATACATATAATACAAAATATGTACATAAGCTGAGTCTATAGTAGTAGTATTCAGTAAAAAATTAGTGAAGTATAGGATGATCAATATCAAGATATAATTAATGTTAAATCTATGATATGAAGTATAGAAAGATGTAACTTAGAAAATAAAAAACTGTGTGTATGATGCCCCTAATGGGGTAATATAGCAATGTTGAATATGCGTATATGTGTATGTGACTGTAATGGGTAGATTGTAATAAATTTGGATCTTTGTATATGACTGTAGTTTTGTAGTGATCTACGAATCCTTAAAGGGAATAAGTGAAGCATGCATATATGATAATATAAAGATGACTACACTAACATTAATATCATATGTAATACCTATAAAATAGAAGGAATGTAAACATGGAAATGCATACAATCTAAAATTTGTATTTTATGAGCAATATTGGAATGTTTTAAATTTTTTGAATATGTTATATTATTTTGGTATTTTCTAAGTATAAGATATGTACAAGCAATATTAAAATGAAATTATATACAAGGATCAAGGTAAGAGAAACTATGTATAATTAATTATGAGTTGATTCTAACTAATGAGTCTTGTAAGAGACTCACTACCAAGGTGACCTGTATCAATTAAATGAAGAATGACTACACATGATGTGCAAGGAAGTATCTAATATTTAGAAATTGGATGTGCTAAATAATATATAGCTAAAGCTAACTATGAAGTGTGGCCATGAATCTATGGAGCTAACTAAATAGGTATGTGAATTTTAGGGCTCTTAGGGACCCATCTGGTGAAAGAATCTATAAATGGTATGGATTATCCATGTAGAGTGTTTTTAGGACTCAATAACATTGATATGGGTGTGATTGGGGTAGATATAGGATCTCTGGAATCCATAGAATGGCTCTAACGAAGGGGTATCTCTAATAAAGGTCTCTATGGGAGAGTATGTACACATGGTAATGTTGTATAAGTAGACCTCATCTACATTGGTGGCTCAAATGATATCTGAGGCATGGTAATGAATGGAACTATTATTGGTGACTATTGTGTAACTAGATGTGGATTAGGTAAAGAATACTCATACGGAAGGCCCCCAACTATAACAATCTAATTATCATGTGTATATTTAATATATTTATGTATGGTGGAGGGGATGGATTGAAGCTATTGTATCTAAGGCCTACCTAATAACATGTCAAATGTATCGTCATGAGGTACTATTATGAATCTAGTGGCTAAATATATGGGACCAACCTATAATGGAAGTACTATCTCCTCGATAGAGATCTAAACATGGTCATTGAAGCCATGAATAATTGTATCTATATAAGAAATATCTTGATCTAAATATCCCAAGTGATGTAAAATTGTAATAGTACACATATTAATGCTTGACCCATTATCAACCATGACACTCTGAATAGGATGATCATCAATGTAGGCTCATACAAAGAGTGCATATAAATCTAAGTCATCATCAATGAGCTCCTATTCTTAGAAAGTGATAAGAGGCCTAGCTAATTTTTTAGTATGATACACACCAATGATATTATTTAGATTTTGTGTGTCCATTATATGAGTATGATAGGATGTTGGTAGTGGATGTGCCTGATAAGTATAATTAACACCTAAAATGACTATTGTCTTATTAGCTATATTATTTGGAAATGGATCAAAAAATATTTTCATTGATTTCACTTCAGTTGGATTTAGTTTAGGTTTTTATGTAGGAGTGCTCACATCAATGATATTAGCCTCTATCAAATCTTGGGTCTTATGTCATAAGTTGATGCATTTATTTTTAGCATGGATAGGTGCCCTGTGATAATTTCAAAATTCATTGGAATCATAATTCTTTGGAAGAGGCCTAATAATATCAACCTCTTTGATGAGAGAGATAGTTATGACATTGCATTAAATAAGTTATTAGAGAACATGAGCTAGCAGTTCAAGAAGGGTTGTAAAAGGTCTCCTTAGATGAGCTGATAAAACCAAATGAGGATCAAGTTCTGATTCTACATTAATTATTGTCTTGTGATCATTCTTGTTTTCATTAGGTCTCACCTTGTATTGGATCTTATTCCAAATTTTATAGTGTAATTTGATCCGATTGTGTACTTTAACTTGCCCATGGAAAAAAATTGACTTCCTATTCCTTCACTATATGGCATAAATATATAAATGATGGAAACCTTTTGAATAATATAAATTCATGTAATTCTAGTAATAATATTTTATTAAATATGTCCTAGATTTCTTTATCTACCATGGGGCTAGTCATCTTTACTATTATGGTTTTATATTGAAAGACATATTCAACTATTGGCTCATTAGATTTTTGTTTGAGTTGCTCAACTTGAGCATATGAAACCTTGTCACTTATGTTGAATGAAAATTATTCCAAAAACATATTTTCAATTGGATTAAATTTTTTCATGGCCTGATTAGGGAGATCATAGAAACATTTTAATGCATACTCATTTAAACTACAAGTGAATAACTTATTTAGGAGCCAATCATTGGACATGTAGTCCAAACATGTTGCATGAAAAACACATAGATGATGATTTAGGTCACCCTTTCCATCATTAATAGTAAGCTTGGGTTCCAAAAATTGGAATGGCAAAGGAGTTTCCACTATATGTTGTGCCAAAGGTGTATGTAGGAGAACATGAGAGTCCAAGGCATGGGATGGTCTAGTAGCACCCTGCTAAATATTTAACACCTTGGCCTATCTAGAATGGATCTCTTGCCTAAGTTATTTTACATCTAAAGAGGAAGGATGTGTACTAACCACAATATGTGTTTCCATTGGTGATATTTGGCTAGTTGTAGTAGGTAGTTATATAATCTGAGTTACCCCCATAGTAAGTGGAATAATATTAGCATCTCTGGGGTTGGAAGATTGATTTGTAGTAGAATTAGGATCTCTTATTTAAAAATATGGATAAGGTCATATTGAATATATATATTTTTATAAATGAAATCTTGAAACTATCTCTTATTGGTATCATCAAATTGGTTATTGAATTCTGCCATTGTAGGTTAGGAAGTAGGAAAATAAAAGTTGTATATTTCAAACCTTTTAAGAAATAAATCTATGAAAGAGTTTAGAAATAAAATAATTAATCAGATATAAGATTTAAAATTAATTACTAATCATGTAAAATAAAAGGATACAAACCTTAAGAGCATCTAAGGCTAGGGTTTGGACACTATTCGAAATAAGTCAGGTTCACCAAATGGTTTAACTATTTTGGGAATTAGAGAATGTAAAACCTTAAGTAGATAAAGAGTTAAGTTTATAAATTAGGGAATAAATATAAAAATATCAATAACCACTTATTTTTACAATAATTGATTTGTTTACTTATCCTATAAATAGTAATGCACTACAAAAGAGATACTTAGCTGGAAAAATGACTAAGAAAGAAAAGTGGTAGGTTGGAAATTGGTATAATAATAATGTAGGGTGTCATCAACAAGAATTAGGTATTAGAGTATCCTTCAAATAGTAACATGGTCTTTCTTCCAATTACACACTATGCTAGTGTCCTCTTATACCACACTAATAACCCTGAGTAAATATAACAATGAGTTTCTAGAAAGATGTTTGCCTTGTTCTAAGAAGACTATGTCTATGTTTCTGAATTCAATCACTACTTGTTTTGTGTTTTTGACAAATCTTGATTTGAGACACTAAACATCCATGTTTTTTAGGGTTTTTAGTGACACAATTACAAAAGTGGTGTTATTAGAGTAGGTTGTACATGACCTCAACAACCCATGTGTTGAGCATTTCCTACATACCAATACCTTGAAAGGGGATCTAGCTCGATGTAATTATCCTAATCTAAGTGATAGTGCAAGTGCAAGTGAATGCTAATATGAATGTTGGTTTGAATTCTAAAAGTGTGTATTGAGATTAAAAACCTAAGTAATATAAGCTTGAGGTTTTTGTAGATGAATGTATGTATAATTAGGGTAGAATATAGATCAATGACCTTGATTTGAATAATTATTTTTAAGTTTAGTCATGAGAGTTACATATATTTTCCATTAGGGGATACCTGAACGAGAGTTATCTTTATATAGTGTTTTGGTGCTTGTTAAGACATGGAATGAGTCTAGGCTAACCCTAAATTGCTTTGGGAAGTGGAAAAATATTCATTGAGGTTAAATAAGGTTGAGGGTAAATAGTGTTGCACATTTTCCAATAGCAAAGTGTGATATAGACCCAAGGGCCATGTTATTTTCTAAGTGGATGAAACAAGTGAAAAAGATTCCTATATGCTGAGGAGATATCCTAATGTGGCTTTTGGTATATATGGTCAAGGGTTGAGTGCACACATAAGTCGTAAAAGGATAAAAAAGGCCCTAGGATAGGTCTAGGGCTAAGTTAAGGATAGGGTGGTCTCAAGGGACACTCATTTCATTCAAATGACATTTTATATGACTACACAGATAATATGAAATATTGTGTTAAATATTATTCTGATAATCACAATCATAGATAGAATGGGTGTCATCCTTTTAAAAATATGGTTAATAAGTGGTATAATAAAATGTGTATTTATATGTATGATTATACATTTTACTATTCAAAGTGTTTATTATCAATTTAATCAAACACTAGGCCTCTTCAAGAACTTTTGTATAGATAAAAATCACATATAAATGTATGAGAACATATATGTTTTGAATCACACATAATAATCTATCATCAAAATTAATAGTGTATCTTGGATTACAACTTAAATCTATTTGCACAGATAACTCTATTAAAGGGACATTATGTCAAGAAGAACAAATTAAAGAAAAATTATAATAAATTATGTATTTATGTTAATGAGGACAACATGTACTCTTGATAATTTATCAATCAAGGTTAAATCTATTTACACACATCACAAGTGGTTTGACTAACATTTCACTCCCAAAACATATATTTCTCCCTTAAGAAAACATAGTAATTTTTATTATTTTTTCAAGTACAATAGGTGTCTTTAGCTATTTCCTAGCATTTAATGTTGTAAAATGATGTCATAGTGTTTTCATAAGCACTAAATTGTGGTACCAAGTTGGAAAAGTGTTGAAAATGATAAATTTTTTTTCGAAGTGTTTTATTTTTAGGAAAACATTTTCGAGATTTTTTTTGATAGTTTTTCACATTCAATTTGTTTGTTTCTTATTGGTTTTTAGGTGGTGTCACTTCCCCTACTCATTGTCTAATCTCTTATTTACCTACATTTTAATCATTCAACTTTATGTTTTTTGCTAAATTTGGAGCAATCCCAAACTTGATCTTTGTTCACATTAATACATAAAAGCATCAGGTGGGTGTGGTGAATGAACATGTCATGAGACAACTATTTTATTAACTTAATTATTATGTTTAAAAACTCAATTTTATTGGTAACTTGTGAGTTGTTTATAAGTGACTAAATGTTAGGTTGATATTTTTTTATCATCCTTTATCTTATTTTCCTCCTAGATATTTTTGTAACATAAGGTTTGTTGGTTATGGTCCTAGTTTTACAATTAGTTATATTAAATTTGAAGGCTAAGATATTCATTTTTTGTTTTTCAAGGTTGTGGCATACTTCTTCTAATGAGAGCTCATTTATTATCATGCCAATGGCATATTTCCCCATCTTTAAATTTATACGATTTATATTAACACAAGGCTCATCATATTTTATGTCATTTGTTGGTATGAACTCTTAAAAATCTATTATTTCTACTACCACAATCTCTATTGAATTGATGATAGTTGTATTTTATTTAAAATTAAATATTACCTATACAATGATATATATTGGACTAGTGATGGCCAATACAAAGACTTCAAACTTTGTTGCCATTGCTATTGTGATCATTATCGAACTAAGAATTATAGGAATGTGAATTCCATCCATTTTTTTCAATCAATACTTATAGCCACTTAAAATAAGACACTTTATATCAATTTTAACTATCTCACTAATCTGCACTATCATCGTACTAAATCATCTAATTAAGTCTTCTATCCATTTAGCATCTCTAGTCAATTCACTATACATCCCTCCCTAGTCAATTAATATCTTTTTCCATAATCACATCCTTTTTCATAAATCCACATCACATTAGTTAATTAATGTTTTTAAATTAGTTAATCTCATCAATAATGGGCTATTATGGAATGTAGAATTAATATTTTCCATAAATCAATAAATCCTATTTTTCATCCCAAGTTCATGACATCATCCTCTCTTCAAGGAAAATTCAATGTAATGAAAGAAGTGTGAAAGAAAACTATGACATGTTATTACACACTTCAAGTCCTCAATAATTCATCCTCTACACACACCAAGATTTCATGAATGGATTTCTCACACACACAACCTCTCTCATTTATGAGGTGTAAGACATCTTCTCAACCATTGATCTTGGACTTCATCCAACAATCCAAAATCACTACCAAAGTTATAAATAGAGGGATACCCCTTCATTATTAGAAATCTTTCAATACATAACAAAGTATTGTTAAAATAGACATACAAAATCTTCAATCACCTCTATCATGCATCATCAAATCATCAAGTTAGCAAGGGGTTATGCTATTGGATTATCCATGCGTACTATACAATTCTTATGCAACTACATTCAAGCCTATTTTTGGCAAGGAGATTACAAATAAAAGGTATAACCATTAGTGTTTAATTTCTTGTTTATTTTCCATATTCTTTGTCTTACTCAATCTGAGGACCACTCTTAGGTTAGTAGTATGTTTGAATTGTTTTTTATTTTGTACTAACCATAAAACTAACCTTTGCAATTATGTGTTTACATATGGCATGCCCGGTGGGAATATAACCCCAAAATAAACTTTGAAGACATCTTATCCTCATTATAGGCTAAAATTTAGCCAAAAATTTAAGCTAGTTTCCCCTAATTTCCTTTAAATTTTCCAAAATTATCATTCCTAGAATAGTAGTGCAATCACCTTGCTAAGTGACATAAATGCTCCTAACAATGGTAGAAGCATTATTAGAAAGAGTGTAAATGATGTTTTTTTAATGTCTTTTACAGGATCAGTAAAATCAATCTTCCTATTAGAGGAAACACTCTATAAAATGGTGAAATCACTATTTTAAGGTTAAAAATGCCAAAATGATGAAATTGTTATGCCAATTGGCAGAATCATTAGTGGCAGAATCACTCTATTAAGTGGTGAAATCACTATGCTAAGTGGAAAAATCATCATTTACTATTGTTTATTTGCACTACCTAATTTTTGGAGGCCATAATTTTTTACTCATATTTATGTTTCACCTCTCATTTACTACAAAATGAAAGTATTGAAAAGATACATGTAAACATCAAAAAAATGTGAGTAGAGGATTCACCATGCATAGTGGTGCAATTTCAAATAGTAGTATCAAAATCACTATTGGTATTGGCGATATCATGAATTTTTTTTTAGTTTGCTAGTTTTTATAGTGGAAAAAATGTTTTTCATAGTAGAAAAAACACTTTGTTCAGTGTGGATTTGCTAACCCTAATGCCATAAATTTAGTTTTATAGTTTCTATCTTTTATTTCCTACAAAATAGTAGAATTGACCTATAGAATGATAGAATCATGGATTAGTAAAATTTCCCTACAGAATGGAAAAGTGTAGATAAACTAAAACAATCAGGTTTTGAACCTCATTTCACTTATCCAAGGCCACATATTAAAACTTCAACTTATTTTTTTTAGATCTAGCTGGTCAAAGACTTTGTTTTATTCAAATAAACACTTTCAAAACACTTACTTTAGTGCAAATAAAAATAACCCACATTTTGATTTAGTGTTTTAAAATGAACTTGTGTGAGTTTATTTATGTGTTTATGTTTTTGTTGTGGTATCTTAACATGTGTATGCTCTCCCCTTACCTGATTTTAGGATCCTAGGTGATCAAAATCACTTAAGTTATCTTTTTTTTCCCCATATCCAAAGAGAAAGCTACATATTCTTTCCTCTTATCCATTTGTGGGACCCTACATAAAAAGTTTATCTTCCCTTCTTTGGTTGTGCGAGTTGGAATTTGCTCCCCAATTGTGATTCCTTAGGGTGAGGTGATTAGGATTACATCCCCTATCATACATACCAACCTCATGTTTTTACATGGTATATAAATTGGGAGGATTTTTTGTAAAAGCTAAGTAGAATTCCCCATAAAGGGTTTCATGAAGGTAAGGGGTTTATCTTCGACACTAAGCTATCAGACATCACTCTCGATGAATAATTGATGGTGAAACTCCACTGACATCATATGGATAGAGTGGATGTGAAGGGAATAAACCCTATTACAAATCCCATAATTATCTTCTTCCATGGATTTGGGCCCTAACGTACTACAAGGTATATAGGGGATGTACCTAGATAAGCTTGTTTATGTCTGTATTAAGACCTTTGGCTACAAATGACATCTAGTGTAGGGAAAATAACATTCTCAAATATTACCCTTCACATATAGATACTTAGTGAGGGTTGTGAGACCAACATATTTACCATTTCCTTGAGTATATTGATGGATTAGAGGTCATGTTGCACACACATTTATCACTAAAAAAAGGCCGTGTATTTATGTGCTTATTTTTTTGTTGTCCATACTCATATTTTGTGTTATCCTCTATACTTCAAACAAGTCCAAAATTCTTAATTCCAATCCTTGTCACATCTAATTAAAAATATTATGTGATAAGGTATTACTCTGTCTAAATCAAGACTCAATTTATCTAATAGGAAGGTTACATTATCTACATTATATTGTTAGTCTATCTGATTTAAACCATGTTTCAAAATTCAATCACATCCATTTTGACCAATATCTGATTTAAAATTAATTATTCAAATCTAGTCCACCTTTTTCAAATCGAGTCAAACTAGGTCAAACTTTTCCAAAGTCAAATAAAGTCAAAGATGAAGGTTAAATCAAATCAAGTCAAAGTTAAAATTTTCAAAACCAAACTTTGAATTCAAAAAAGTCAACATCAAATCCAATCCACTTTGACAAAGTCTAATTAAGTCAAATTTGGACAACTTGAACCAAGCCCATTCTAGTCAAATTTGGTCAATTTTGACCAAGTCCAAAGTCAAACATTGAGATAAGGTTAAATTAGATCTATTTTGACCAAGTCGCACCAATCCAAATCAATTTAGAATATACATTTAAATCATATATTTGTCTTTCCATTCAATCTCCTACACCTGTTAGTTAGGGAATGACAAAATCATAACATCCATCTTTTATTCCATACAAATTAAATAAAAATATAATCTAACCTTAATCACATAAAATAGCTTAATCAAACACCACATAAAACATTAATCATCCCACATCCCATACAATCTAAAATCCTAATCAAATCACATCAATTAACTAAATCACATCAACTAATACTACATTAAATTACATCCAGGCCTATGGTATCCAAAATAGATTTTAATATAATCCAAATTGAATGATACCTATATGAGAACAAAGATGAACCCTTTTGTGACTCTTAGAAATAGGTGTCTAACTTCATACAAATTATGATCTATAAATTTTAAGCTCCATCCTAAGAAAGGAAATTCAAACCCGTCCACATCAAAATAGTTAATATCAATCAAACATCTCATCCATTAGTTATACTCTTATTCATCACATCCCCCATCATGCTATCAAAATGAAAACTATTTTGGCATCCTTATCCAACATCCATCTAGCCCCTAAGCCACATCAATCACATCAATAACTAAGTCTATCTGCATCCAAACATGGTTTCAAGTGGAGATTATATAATCTTCTCCATAAACCCTTAGAATAAATCATTTACCAACTAGTTATGGTAAACATAATATCCAAAACCTGAGTGGCATCGAAAAGATAAATATTTCATGTATCATAAAATTCAAGGTGATTCTCTTAATCAATGTTTTAAACTTAGGATTTATATCCAATGTTTGATTGACTATGGAGACAAATAACTAGAACTAGATACATTCACGTTTGAGAATCATTAAATGGGGATATGCCAAGATCCCTTTCTCCATCACAATCAAGCTCCTCCACTTCCACTTCAAGGTCAAGATATTCAATCCATATTTGATGTTTTTTCAAAATCACCCATCTTTAACGAGTCACCCTTCTACCATCTTTCCATATTTTATTAGCCTCACTTTGATGAGCCTCTCTATGCCCATCTACCCATATTTGATGAACCCTTCTTCGATGAGACCATCTTCAAATAAACCATCATTGACAATGGTCCATCTTTCATCTATCACAAAATATCCCTTATTTATAGGAATCCCTTCATCTCAAAGATTTTATTACCAAATATGAAGTGAAAACTGTAATTATGGATAACACAATCTAATAGGCCCTCCATGAGGCCAAATCATAATCAGTATCCACATCAACATATACATCAGAGTTAGAACCATTATTAATATCATATTTAGCATCAACATCCCAATCAAAATTAGGATCTTGGAACATCAACTATAAAACTCTTATAGATCAATTTGAAGAAATTAGTGATCTTTCCATGATTATTGAGGAAGTTTCCTTTAGCATCAAATAAATTTATCCTAGTAGTCTCTAAAAGGATTGCACAACCTTTAATTTTTCCATTAATATCACCCATATTTTTCACATCAGCCATTTTATCCCTCATCTTGACATCTAATATCCTGCACCCATTGATAGGGACTTTGTACACATAATATTTTCAAACTTTTATTGATTATTGACACTTTGTATCTTGAAATAACTTGTTGAGTCTCAATCTATCTAAGTGCATGCTTTAAAGGGTGCACCAAGAAAGGGGTGGGAAGATGCTTCAATAGATTGTTATCCCTTTTGCCACTTGCCATAGACAAACTTCTCTCTTAAAACCATTTACCCTAATCTTGTTCTTCTCATCCCTACCTCCTCTATTATTTTCCTCTTTTCATTCTTCCTTTTCTTACCTTAGCATCCTTTTTGATTGTCAATTGTACTGGTTCAACTAGGTCAACCTGTTACAGTTTAGGGGTATTTTTTACTTTCATGGTTTGTTAGCCTTTCGGCTAACCTAGCATAGACCAAGTGAATTATCCCTAAAAATATATTGGGTCGACTGGGTTGACCCCATACAGTCGATGTTCCTAAAAGGTTTTAGGTAAGATTTGCCTATATATACAAGGTCATTTCCCACCATTTCATAAGAGAAGATTTATTAGTGAAGAAGTGTGAGTGAACATTTGATTATTGAGCATTCTACATGAGGAATAAATCTTAGGGTTCCATAATTTCTTTGGAGATACGGATCTTATCTTATGGATAAGTCTTTTGGATGCTTAGATAGGTTGTATAGCCTAGAGCTTATTTATCTTGGTTATCCTTACATACCACAACAATCTCTTGCAAAACACATTGGCTAAGGGAGATATTGAGGCTCTATGGGTTCATCTTCAAAGGTAAGTATTCCTAACTTTATTTCTCCTTTGTAAGAGTAGAAGATAATGCATTTGTATTCTTCTCTCCATGTATTTAGGATTACATATATATTTATGTGAGTATATGTCTTCTAATACATGTTTATTTTAGTTGCTTGTTGTATTGCTTCTAACCCCCACTTTATGCCACAAGCTTTGGTGTGCACTAGATTAGATTTTACTTTATTGTTATTAGAATAGAGTGAACATTTAAAACCTTAGGACTCCATTAGGGTTGTTATATGATTATGCTAGACTATAGGCTTTGCAACCCTTCCTAGCATGATGTGTTATGGCAAGTGATACAAGTGATCCCCTAATCAGGTCTAATAGATCACCATATTAGTCATGCTCACACTTAACAAGTGTATTCTAACTAAAAGTATAGGTGTGAATTATCTTTTCTGATCTAGGATTAATCCATAGATATGATGCATTTTTGATTACATACATTCTAGTAAACTTAATGTGAACTAATCCTTACAAGATTTGTTCACATTCTCCTTCATTTATTTCATTTATTTTGATCATAATTTTTATCATATATTTTGACATACTAGATCGATTCTATCAACCCAACTCTTTTTTTATATGAGTAGGTTTCAAGAACAAGCACCTAGATTAACCCAATCAACCCACTACAGGTTTCCATCCTTTCAGACACCTAGTTCAGCCTACTTGGTCAACCCAGTTGACCCCTTATAGTTTCAACATTTTTTTAGGAGGTTCTTATACAGCTTGATTGATACTATTGACCCAGTTTACAGGTTTCTCAAGCATACTTCTAGGTTCTTCATCAACAATCTTCTTCATTTGCAGCTCTGATCTACCATGGTTCTTTCTTACTTCTTTATCTCTTTCCTTTTTATCTTTCATTTTACATTTTGTAGTCTTCAAAACTACCCTTGCACATTCAACTAGATCAACACTACCAACCCAATTCTATGTCCTACGTGTTGTCTAAAGTAATTAGATCGACACTACTGACCTAGTTCATTTTTATACTTTGCTTCTAAATTACAGGTTTGACCCTATCAACCCTATTCTATATTTTGTGCATATAGTGATAGCACTATATCTTGTTTAAATTTTTTAAATAACCTTATATCTACTAGTAATTAACTCAAACCTTTCTTTTCTATTACTTGCATGCTTAGAATAGTACACATAGTCTAATTAGGGGATTTTCAATTTATTATTTAGTTTCACTATTTCTATTTTTTGCATACACAGTCAAATCACAAAAACATTAAAAATTACTTTGACATCTTGTCTACCCTAGGATGACCTACTTGAATTTCATCACTAAGGGGGAAGCTGACTTGATGCTTTCATCAAGTATAAAATGTGGTTAATGGTATATTATGGCTAAGCACTAAACACCCTTATCATTGTAGTGTGTGAAGTGAGGGGGTAGGCCCCAATACCAAGTTTGTACCATTACCACTAAAATCCCCTTTAGCCTAAACTACCTAAAACTATCTTTAGATTGATATCTATCACCTTGCTCTACAACCAATTTCTAATCACATTAAAAATCATTCTTAATAATATAATTAACAATCAGGTTGACCAATTAGCTAGCTTTAATTTTCAAATTTTTTCCTTTCTCTTTGCTGAATTGTGTGTGCAAAACCTTGCCTTAGCCAATGTTGGTGCAATATTTTTATTTATGTGCCTCAATTGGATTAGCTAACATTAATCCAATTGACTATCTATTTCCTTTCAATACTTACTACTTTTCATTACTTGTGAAGTTAGCTTGTTTTATTTTGCAAATCTATTTTAGGCTTTTTGAGTTCCATATCTTCTATACTAGATCGACCCAGTCAACCTAATGTTTTTTCTACCTTATGTACATTGTACTAGATTGACCCAATCAACCTTATATAATTTTATAGTCCTTATTTCTATACTGGATCAACCTAGTCGACCCTGTACAATTTAAATCATTTTGACCTTTGATTTTTCATCTCTCTTATTTTCCCTTCATCATAAACTTTTTTTTGGATAATGATACTGAGTTACAATCAATAAACATGATGATATTTACCAATCCTAATAGTTTTTTCCATAAATAGATTAGGGATCCTCTTTTAGATGCTAGTAATGTTTATATTGCCACTCACACAATGAACTATGGGACCCCTCCTTATACCTCTTCATAGTAAAATCCTCTTTTCTCATTATAATACTAACCTGAGTTAGCGTATACTATCGAAATGATTTTCTTTATCTTCAAAATTCCTCAACATCAAGGAAAGGATCCCTCTACCATTTATAATCTCATGATTAGTGGTCAAACCTAAGAGCCTCAATCACTTACTCCAACATTCCATATGAGATTTGGAGGTACCAATTTCTTTGGTTCTAAACCTCTTCCTTCAATTTCAAATCCTTATTATGCCATGACATCTTATTCTCTAACATCTTATACCTCCATTCCTAGTATCTCAACTAACATGGCAGGTTCTACATCTAGTGGGCCTTTCATAAGATCCACCATCCTTAATCCTTCCACTAGTTCATCGATTGCTACCCAAGCCAATCATGATTCTAGTGCTTCCTCTTCCCAACCATTCATTATTCCATATTTTTCTTAGGGCACATATAACCAAAATTTTTCCCCTCCTTTTCAATATTCTCAAGGCAATCACATTCTTCAACCTCATTTAGTCAATAAAACCATCAAGCATCTGTAAAATGAACCTATTACTACTCAAATTTCTAACATTGATATAAGAGGTATAACCCCTACAAGTTTTTATAATGGGTCAATTGATCCTACCCTTCACCTTACAACATTTACCAATCCTTACAAATATATGGTCAAATTAAACACCTTTGTTGCTACCAAGCTCCTCGCCAAAAATCTCATAGGTGATGCTTTGGATTGGTATAATCAACTTAAAGTTCATTCAATTTCTAGATAAGATGATTTAGTAAATACTTTAGTTCAAGAATTTCAAACTAATGATCTTCTTGAAAACACTTTGACCCATTTCATTAATTAAAAACAACATGAGAATGAAACTACCCAAGATTTTTTTAAGAGATGGAAGAGTTTGTCAAACAAATGTGAACATAACATGGTAGATGATTATATTTTTCATCTCTTTACAAATTCTTTCTTTCCTAAACTTCAATATCGAGTCTACACTCTCTCTTCACATACCTTGGAGGAGGCTATTAACTAAGCTAAAAGACAAGATTTCCTAATGCATCTATTTGATCCCCCCCAACCTTTTTTGGGTCCTCATCTATTACTTAAGAACAAAAACTACAATATCACCAATGATGGTGTTACCTATTCTTATGATACCATTCACAATTTTCAAGATGTCATTCCTAACCCTTCTTCAAAACTAGCTCCTTCTTCTCAACAATATACTAATACTCATTTATCTTTACCCAATAACATTAATGTTCACAAACCCTTATCTTCAAATGAATTGCTTAAGTGTCTACTTGGGCCTCTTCCACAATAGCTTGACCTTACTCATCATGTGAAACCCTGGTATGATCCTAGCAAATTTTGTTGGTTTCAAATTAGTTAGTGTCATTCTCATGAGACTTGTAGACAAATTCATAATTTAGCCATGGATTTTCTTCTTAGTCCTAATTTTGATCATGATTCCATTATCCATAAGTGTTAACAATCCTATAAGATTGCTTTCAAGGACTATAAATCAAATGATAAAACTCAAGCCTTGAATCAAGAAAATGCTCATTTAGCTATCTATAAAGATCTTTTACCTAATCATCAACCTATCTAAGATACTCAAGACAAGCCCACCCATTCCACTAATAATGTAGAAAGTCTTTTTGAACCAAATTTTGAAGAGAATGTGGTTATCATGACTAATATGTGAAGGGTGGTAGCTTTCATTGATTCCCAACCTATCTACACTCCTCATTCCTGTAAGACATACTATGTTATCCAGGATTCTTCTCCAACTCATTTAAATGAGTTGGGGAAAGAAGATCTTATCACTTTTGATAATCCAATTTTTTATTCTCCCTTAGATAACACATCCCATTTTATTTCTACCAATCTTCCATCATCTTCCAATGCTAATGATAATCACGCTTCTACTAATATTTCTTCTTCCAATTCTCAAAATCAACTTAAAACAACTAGTTCATCATCTCAACATAATTTTCAACCTTGTTCTAAACCTTATTCTCATTATTATCAAAAAAAATTTCAATTTAATTTGGTTCCTCCTTTTAAGGACCTCGTTAACCATTACACACCTATATCTAACAACCTTATTATGGGTTATGATGAGTGGGATCCCATTATGGAGCTTACTAATATCCCATCCCAAATTCCATTTCTCAAGATTATGAGGACTTCCCCATATCATGAAAACCACCTCATGCATCTCCTATTTGAGATGAATGTCCCTTGTCTTCCCCTAACAGGATGGGAGGTAGCTTTATCTGGTTCTGAAGATAGTATTTTACAACAATCCAAAGATATGTCTATGAATGTTGATAAAACTATAGACACTTCTCTCTATTTAAAATTTCTCATAGATTCTATTATTGTCAATGAGATTCTACTTCATGCATATGATCCTCCTTTATCAATTAGTGTCCAAATAGGCAATATCTAAGTTAAGCATGCATTTATTAATTAGGGTTCCATCACTTGTGTTGCTTCTCTTAATTTCATTAAGACTCTTGGATATTTCAAATGTCATCTCAAGTATATACGCATCACATGAAAAGGATACAATTGAAGGTAAATGCCTCCTTTAGGTTGTGTGTGTCTTCCCATTACCATCCCACCTATCACCATCTATGTGAATGTGATGATCTTTAATTTCCCCCTTTCTTATAACATCTTGCTTGGTAGTTTGTGGACTCACTGCATGAGAGATATCACTTCTTCCACCTACCAATGAATTAAGTGCCCTCACAATGGAGCCATTTAGAGGATTCAAGGTGACACTAACCCTTAGAATTTCAAATAATTCCAAGATCATGGTGTCTTCAAGATTCTTACTCTTGAGCCTTTGCCAAGTGTTCTATTTCATGAGTCTCAACTTTCTTGTCAATTTAACCCATAGTTATAATGGGCATTTTGAGCTCATTGGTAGCATTCCTCTTAATTTTTTAAAATCTGATGATGATGATGAGCCTGATGAGATTAAAGTAAAGATCAAAACTTTTGATCTCTCACCTCATTTCATCTCGTAGCTTCCTAATTTCTTGTAGCCTCATTCTCATAGACATCTTTATGATGACATTCTTGTAGTCTTTACCAAGACTAGGAATTCCATTTACCATGCTTCATTGGATGACAAGGTTATTCCTACCTATGTCATTGATCTTCATACCCCAAATTATGATGATGGATATTCCTTAGATGATCCATTATTAGGTAGTCTTGTCCAAGCCTGTGATGCTGAGATTATCCATTATCATTCTTCTTTACTTCAGTCTTTTTGTACATCTCATTATTTTCCTTCACTTATAGTTCATGAATTTTGCATTTTTCTTGTTTATCATAGGATAGAGATGGAACTAACACCTCCAACTTCTGAGGATCCATGTAGGACTATGCTCATAGATTATGTTATGATTGGACCTTACCACTTTTCTAGGTTCCCTGACTCTCATCATTGGTTCACCCCTAAGGTTAGTGAAACCCTCCTTATACCCTTTGTATATCTCACCCCTCCCTTAGTAGAAGCTACTATAGTTGAGCCTCATCCTGAGCCTATTACAGTTGATCATGTTCTCACTCCTACTATTATTGATCATATCCCTATTTTTGATGCTTTTGATCCTTCCATTGAACCTAGTTTCATGTCTTCCTCATCATCACCTTCTCTTGGTGATGGTTTGATTCCCTTGCCTAAGATGGCTCCTCTACCCACCAAATGGATTGATGAGTGTCCCTTGACTTCTTCTACTCCTATTTTACCTCTTTCCTGAGTGTTTCTACTAAAACCACTCCCAAGCATATCTATTGCTTCCATGGGATAGATAATCATTCCTATACCCATTGTCATAATTTGAGGCAATAACTTGATACCTTAGATCCTTCTTCCCCATCATCAGACAAAGCTATACCTCTCTCAAAAGTACATCCTAAAAATTTTCCCAAGTATGGTGAGGTATATTGTTTATAGCATCTTTACAGTACCCATCATACTAATTATTATTGCATCATGCAATAACATCTAAAATATTACCTTATAGCCATTCCTAGACCTTTTACCACTCCTCCCATAGGTCATTCCCACAAGAAGGCATCTCCTTCTTCTACCATGGCTCCACCTCTAGTGGTTCCATCACCTTTTATGGTTCATTTACCACCTTTTGTTCCTCCACCTATGATCCCTTCACCTGTGGACTTTCCCTCACCCATGTATCCTTCTCCACCTATGAGTCCACCTATAGATCCTTCTCCACTTGTGATTCCTTCTTCTCCCATAAATCTTGTTTCCACACATTTTCTTGATCAAACTTTGCCTAATTTTCCTCCTCAACTCTATCCATTGAGCATTCCTACTTTTTTAGTTGAGGAGATCAAAAAAGAAGTATTTGCCCAGTATTCATTGAAGATTGATGAAACCTTAACAACAATTATATTATAGCTTCATAGAGACTTATCTGATGTATTGGATAATGTGTGTGGATAGATTTACTAGTATTTATGAGCACATATATGGTGTTTTCACATTTATATTTGGATTGGACATGTTCTCCAATCTTATTTTTATATGTTATATTATTTGACATTGTGTCAAATTTATGCTTATCTTATATCGTGATTTCTTACTTGTACTATATCTTGCTTATCTTATCTTTTATATGTTCATATATGACTATATTTTCTTTATTATTGCTTCCCTTTTTCCTTTTCTATAGGTTTTTTCTCAAAACTCTCTTTCTTGTATCTTCATGATTGTTTTGCTTCTTTATCCTAATTTTTCATAGATAATTTATCATTGTGATTTGGTTATACTTACCCTATTCCAATTGGTTATTATCTCCCTTTACCATGTGATCAGTTAGCAAACAATCTATCTCTTTACTATCTCCTTACATTGGTCCACCTTTCGATCTCCTTTTTCCCTTCTTCCTTTTTCCACAAACTAAGCATATGCATGGTTGAGATTTGAGATCACATGCTAGTTCATTATCAAGCCTAAGTGTCCTATTCAGTATTTGTCTTTGGTTACTTAGCTTCCTTTAGCCTTAACCTACAACTCATTCATGTGTATCACTATGTCTCTCATTATTGGTCATTCCAAATCCGTATGAAGGAGGAATCTTAAAAATCCTTCAAAATAAAGTTAAAATACAAATCATTTAAACAAAAGGCAATGATATCAAAAGGCAAAAATATTCTTAAAAGTTTAATCACAATAGAAAATATGATTCAAAGCACATATCCTTCTTCTAGTCAAAGATCAAACTCCATAATTGGCCTCATGGTAGAGTTGAGGTCCTTTAGGGTGAGATAGGCCAATAGATTAAAGAGGAGAATAAAAAATCTTTTAGTGCTACCTACTTTCTCATATAAGTACCCAATCTTCGTAGTAGACTGATAGCTTTGTAAGGGGTCCTAAAGAATGAGGAACACATCATGGGAAAGTAGGTCCATTTTATTTTCCTATACCAATCTACCTTCATGATTTGATATTAGTAGCATGCATATTTGCCTACAAACTTTGTGCCTATAAAGAGCAATTTTCCTTTGTACATAGACAACCACTAGTCACTTAGTGTCTTCTCATGTCCTTAGTATGCCTCTTGCCTCTTAAGGTTTTCTCATAAGATGCCTAAGTCTTGATTTTTACACTCCATTTTTTACTCCTTATATCCCTTATATTTCCTCTTTAGATTTATTATTTGGTGTACTGCTCACCCCTCCTTGGGATTTCATATGTGAGTTGCATTGTAAGACTATGGATAGGACTTGACATTCCTCACAAATTTCAATCTTTTCCTTCCTATTACCCACATCATTGATTACCCAATTTTCTTGTTTATTCCACCCCAGTGGTGTTCTCTTTGCTGACCTACAGTGTAGGACCATGGATAAGACCCGACCCTCCTCACAAAATTTTCTAATACCCAAGTCACCATCCAATTACATGTGTCAAATTTGAGATAAGATTCGATCAATTATAAAGTTACATGTCATTTCACATGCTTCCTAGCTTGATATTTAGTGTGTTTGATGCTTAATTCATTTTTATTTCATCTTCTTATTTTCTAAGTGCGTGTAATATTTCAACCATTTCTTGAATTTTTCGTACTTCCCATCTTGAATTAGTATGACCAATTTAAGACCAATCTTTTACAATTTTGTTTTTATTTCATACTTCCCAACATGATATGGTATAATTGATTGACTTAATTAAATTTTTTTTATTACCATTTTTGCCCTTTTACATACCTTCCATTTTATTACTCTATTTGTGATACTTTCCAACGTGATATTTAATATGATTTTACTTGTTTTAATTTGTTGGAAAAATCTTTCACATTGGTTTAAAAACAAATTCGTGTTTACCATCATGTTTTGCCTTTTTTTGGTTCTTTATACTTAATCATTTTTTGTTATATCACATTTCCCATCTTGAAATAGTGTGTAATACATTTTATTGATTGATTATATATCATGAGTTTTATACGATCAATGCAATCATATACAATACCCTAGTTCTATGGTCAGGTCCCATCCTATCTATCGTGGCCTAGCCACATTGTCTAATGAGGCCTCAGTCTAAATCCTCCTAATGGTACACTATAAAGAGGTCATCTGAGATCTCATTCCCTTTACCTATCTATAGGTGTGTTGCATGCATATGTAACTCCATTAGCTGGGTCCAGATCTCTATCATTTATGTTACTGTAGTTAGATGTGTATCTCTCTCATATGCTAGGGGATACCATGCCTATATATCCCTAACACCCATCAGTGTTGGTGGTTACATCCTCACCCTCTATGCTTGTATCTACCTTGTTGTCTCTCTAGCTAATCTAAACCAACTCACATAAGCTAGGGAAAATGGTACACTCAGATCCTCTAGTTTCATGGGGTTATATGGCTATAGAGTCTCATCTAGGACATCATGGAGTGATCCCCTCACTAGGGACCCCTATCTCTCACCTACACCTATAAAATCATACAAGATGGATATTAGATCACTGACATATCTCATAATATCTATCTATCTAAACAAAACTTAAGTAACCAATTTTTGTTTACCTATCTATGTCTCGACTACTATGGTTTTGCCATCTGTGTGACTGCTGAGCATAGTCTCCCCATCTACATGGCATCTTAGCACCTCCTTTATATGCCACCTCCTCAACTTGAACACAACTATCATGGTTCATGTTAGTTTTAGCTTGCATCTAAGTAGTCTCTCTATCATCTCCTCTAGCTCACTTATGAGGTCATCTGGGATGGTAATGGTCTCTACTCTCTCCTCTATCTCCTATCTCCATTGACATTGTGTATTTAGTAGCCACTATTCATCTTGATATGGATCTAATAGTGGTATATCTAGTATCTCTACCTCTGTATCCCTATCCTCCTACTCCATTCCTTATCAGGCCTGACTAGTACATAGTCATTATCAATGTGGCCTCAGTGTTAGCCTTACTATTAATGGCCCCAATCCTCTCCTCCCTTGTGGCTCCCTCACATTTTGAGCCCACTACTTGAGCATCAATATCAATGTTGTCAGATGAAGTAGTCCCATCTTCCCTAACACCCATGCCACTAGATGTGGCTCTCTCCACCATAAGTAATGTCTAATCATCTTTGTCCTCTTTATCACTGGTGAAACTATGTCCTAGCTCACCCATGTAACTATTATGTGCTCGTATGGTTACTACATGATGTTTGCACATCTTAATAATTGTAATGCTATTATATGGGGCATAACCCATGCAACCTAGTCCTCCCTTCATTACCATGCCCTAGGTAACCTATCATCAACCACATGGGGCAATACAATTGATTGGTACATATAAAATCTCTCATAGATCCACAATGTCAGTAATATGATTGGTCAGATGGTCCTCTACCCTCTGAGTATCATCTCATACATATTATATGCTATTTAAACCTAGATGATCAAGCGTAGGTCATATATCACTCGCTCCTCCAATATCATCCTATTTAAGGCTACCACAAATAGTGGTACCTTGCCATCTAAATTATGACATAACACCCACTATGTCACAAGGATTATCATAGCCTAATAAATAATTAGAATTTATGATGTATAGACATTAGACATACTCACCCTCCTACCTAATAATATCATCTCTAAGCTTGTAGCCCACATGGCTAAGGCTCTCCTCTCCTCTAGACTATCTAGTATCCTTATGGTCACCTATGCTCCTACTATAGGTAACCCCAAGATGGCATGGACATCCTCTAGCATGATAACCACCTCTATTGTATCCCTATCCACCTCCTATTTGAAGGTGTTAGTCAATCATTCCCAAAAACTAAGGAACATGACTAACAAGTCAACACTAAAGGGGATCTGACACATATCTGCTATCTCACATAGAGCTATGGATCCTAATCTATCCCTATCTCTATCTGATAGCCTATCTAATAAATTTGGTAACCATGCAGCATCTACAAGTTGCCAAAATCTATGACATCCCTGCACCTAAGAAATAAAAAGGGATGTATTAGTTCCTTCATGTCATGTATAGTCATAATACATTATTTTTACATTTTTAAAGCAAAAAAAAGCCTAAAAATTACCTTATTTTATTCATTTTATCTCACTTTTATTCTTCTTGGTCTTACTTGGTCATTAAGTACCAATCCAACCCTCTTTTGGCCTTTTGCATGATTTTTCATATCATTCTAGCTCTTTGGTCAAACTAGTTTGACCAAAATTTTCCTATCTTTTTTCTTGGTTTACTTAAAAATCTAAGTCAACCCCCTTATTTCTCCCTCCCTAGTGTTGATTTTCCATTCTAGACCTTTTGGACCACCTGGCAACTCCAAACTAGGTCTTCAACCTATAGAATGTATAGGGTCAACCCATATTGACTGGGTCAACACTATGGATTCTACCTATTCTATATCCTACTAGGTTCACTGGGTTGATACAATGGTTTTTCCCTATTGACCCCTTGCATTTTTTGGAAAAAATGCAAAATTCTTACTTTCTACTTAAATCCTTCAAACCCATTTCCCATCTTCCTATTTACTACCCCTAGAATTTGAATTTGCTTCATTTTGACATCTAAAAATGATTAAAATTAAAAAATTACTAAAAATTCACTTAATTCAATATAAATTTCAAAAATTGGTGTGACTTTCTTAATTGCATACCTATTTCCACCTCTGGAGCCTCTCCTTATCTAGAATGTCATCTCCTCGCCATCCTATCTTGTTTTTTCTCCAGAGCTCTCTTTTGTCTCCTTCACAAGTCAAAATTAAAAATGACTTGTCTTTTCCCCTATTTAAAACCACTTTTTCAAAATTCAAATCTTTCTAATTATTGTCCTAAAAATTTCTTGTTTTACTTCTATCTTTGTTTCTACTCATCAATTTTTCAAATCATAAAATGCATTGGATTCATAATGACATAGAGATTATTTTCCACTACTATATGCCTATTTCCCTAAAAAATTGATTTTTGGCTATTTTTTTACTAACTTCCACAGGGTCATCTAGTGTTATCTACATTGGACACCTTCAAATCCCTTGCAGTATACTTCTTTATCTATAAAACTAAGGTAAGTTAAAGGTATGTGTTTTTTAATTCAATCCTTTCATTAATTTTATTTTCTACTTATTGTACTTTACTTAGCATTAATTTTGTGTGTTATCATGTTTTATCTTGAAGCACCATCTCATGTTGTACTTACATGACATGTGATGAGCTTTGAGTGGGGCATATGTATACACATAATATTTTTAAACTTTTATTTATTACTGATACTTTGTATCTTGTAAGAACCTATCGATTATCAATCTCTCTGAGTGCTTGCCTTAAAGGGTGCACTAGGAAAGGGGTGGGTAGACCATCGGTGATTCATAAGATTGTTATCCCTTTTGCCACTTTCCATTTACACACCTCTCTTAAAACCATTTAACCTAAGTTTGTTCTTCTCAGCCCTACCTCCTCCAGTCTTTTCATCTTTCCATTCCTTATTTTCTTGCCTTAATATCCTTTTTGACTATCATTTGTACTAAGTCGACTAGGTCAACCTAGTACAGTTTAGGGGTATTTCTCACTTTCATGGTTTATTAGCCTTTGTTGACCTAACATAGACCTAGTGAATTATTCCCAAAAACACACTAAGTCGACTGGGTCGACCCTATACAGTCAACATTCCTAGAAGGATTTAAGGTAAGATCCACCTATATCTATAAGGTCATTTCCCACCATTTCATAAGATAATAATTATTAGCAAAGAAGTGTGAGTGAACATCTACTTATTGACCATTCTACTTGAGGAATAAAGATTAGGGTTCCATACTTTCTTTGGAGATACATATTCTCTTATGGAAAAGTCTTTTGGATGCGTAGATAGTTTATGTATTCTAGAGCTAATTCATCTTGGTTATCATTACATACCACAACAATCTCTTGTGAATCACCTTGGCCAAGGGAGAGATTGAGGTTTGGCGGGTTCATTTTCAATGGTAAGTATTCATAACTTTATTTCTCTTTTATAAGAGTAGATAGATAATACATTTGTATTCTTCTCTCCAAGTATTTAGGATTTTGTATACATTTACATGAGTATATGTCTTCTAATACATGTTTAGTTTAGTTATTTATTTTATTTCTTCTAACCCCCACTTTATGCCACAAGCTTTGGTGTGCACTAGATTAGATTTTACTTTCTTGTTTTCAGAATAGAGTGAACATTTAAAACCTTAGGACTCCATTGGGGTTGTTGTGTGATTGTGTTAGACTGTAAGATTTGAACCCTTCCTATCATGATGTGTTGTGATAAGTGATACAAAAGATCCCTTAATCAGGTCTAGAGGATCCCCATATTGGTCATGCTCCCACTTAACAAGTGTATCCCAATTAGAAGTGTCTGTGTGATATATCTTATCCAATCTAGGATTAATCTATAGACTTGATGCATTTCCAATTACATACAGGGACTGACATAATAACACATCATTAGAATTATTTCATAGTGATATATTAGTTGTAGAATTTATGGGGATAAAAAACAATAGTCAATCAGAAGACAAGTTCCCTATTGAAACCTTGTTTGAGGCACTAAGGGGTAATCAAAATTAAAAAATTCTAGTCCCCTAGCGAAACCTTTTTTGAGGCACTATGTAACCATCAAGATAAAAATATTGGAAATTTAGAAGAAAAGTTTCCTAATGAAACCTTATTTGAGTCATTAGGGGGAAATCAAAATAAAAAAATTTAGTCCCTTAGTGAAAACCTCTTTGAGGTGCTATTGGACAATCAAAATCAAAATCAGCTTAATCAAGAAGAATATGTTGGTAAAAACCTCTTTGAGTCAATAATAGATGAATAAATCAATTTTGAATCACTTGATAAAGACATCATTGAATTAAATATCATAACAACTAATAATCCAAAAATCATTCAGATCACATAAACTCTCAGGTCTAAGGAGAAAAATAATCTTATGGTCCTCTTGAGAAAATTCTTATAGGTATTTGAACCCCCACCATCAGAAATCACGTCATAATTATAAAATCTAGAATCAACAATGATGTGTGTGAATGCTAGTCCTGGTTTCCCTTGGTCCCCCAATAATTATACATCCCTTTGCAATCATACCCTTCATCAAATCATATATCAAACCATCATATTAGATCATTCATCCAATGTTTATCCTTCTTTACACTCCCTCATGATACTCTCTTTCATAGAGGCTATGAAGAAACCTTATTTATAATATTAGAAGAAGTAGAATCGATAATAAAAAATGTTCACGATGACATCTCTGGAGTACCTACCTAAAGATCACAAAGGGTCAACATTTTTCATCTCGTAATCCTCTATTGAGTTGAGTGCTAAAAAATATATCAAAAAAATAAAACATAAATAAATAAAAATATAAAGAGAAATAATATGTTCAGTGGTGAAAACCATGCATATGGCACCTTAGGCAGGTACCATGATAAAAAATAGGTTTTTGGCATTATATGTAAATAATTAATTATTTACAAGTACCTTGACCCTTGGGGGTAGACCCATATACATTTTAATCCATTCCATTCAATCCATTTTGGCCATTTAATTTCATCCAAATCCTCCTCCTTATCCATCCTATCATGCCCATTATTTCTTCTTGTTTTTACCTTGATAAGGAAGTGGAGTAAGTCTTGAGACTTGTTCTAAAACCATCTTATCATATATTTTGAATGATACTTTGATGATTAGATACTTTGTTCACATGTGACATATTCCTTGGATATCATTAATCCATTCCTCATAATACGCCATCTATCATCATCCATTCGTTTCATTTCCCATCATGGTACTAGAATAGGTTTTTCCTTTGCTAGCGACCCCTTGTATATACTTCATCCAAAAATATAAAAATATTATATATTCCAAAAAATAGAAAAAGGCCAAAAAAACTCTAAAAATAGATATAAATCCATAAAATATAAAAACATTTGTCTTGTCATAAAATCTGATCAAAATACTTAATCAAATCATTTCATCTATCATTGGGATGTGTCCTTCCCAAATCTGTCCTTCTTGGATCAAGTCAAGACAAACATTCATCCAATCTAAGCTCATCACTTTCACTTTGTTTGGGTAAAATAAATCATGTAACTCATCATTAGGATATTTCATTCCCACATCTACCCTACTTGGTGAAAATCAGCATTCCATTCTTCATCATGTATTTACCTAGGGGCACCATCTAGCTATCAATATCATTGAGCCTTCACATGTGGATTTTGACTTGATTAAATGATAAGATGATTTTTGTTACTTTTGTTTTCAAGTTTGTGTGTTTTTTTATTTCTTGCTTGTTTATTTACTTTTATTCTTTTGCCTTGACTCATTCAATTTATGTGTGATAATAGGTAATCATGGTTTTAACATATCATGATTCCTCCTTTCATGCACTCATACTTGAGTCCATCATTCAACATGTGGTAAAACTGTCATCCTAATTTTTCCATATCATTATCACATCATTTTTCAATCATTATCACATCATTCTTCAATCATTGTTTCATAACTTGGGGCATCCTTGTGTATTTGGTTTTTTTGTTGCATCTTATTCATTATTTAAAAATCATTATGCCATCCACACATATGTTTACGTCAACTTATCAACTTCATGGCATTCATCAACATGATCATCTCATCATTAATCTATGTAATTGTTTAACCCTAAATTCTAGATATAGGGAATCAAGGGTTAAAGGCGTATAAATAGCCTAGGGAACAAGGATGATAGACTATATCTAGAGTGGGCCAATTATTTTTAAAAATTAGATAGAATATATGCTGAATCTATTATGTTGAGATGCTAAAGTTAGAAAATATAGTTGTGCTAGATATTGCAAAAATAGTGAAAACAAGAAACGTAGTTGGTTATGATGCTAATACAGATCTAGATTTGGAGTAAGTAGAAAGTGGATTAGATATATATTCTAGAATAATCACCTAATTTTAGAAATTGTGCCTTTATAGCCTTGGACACTTATATTGACATGGGATAGTAGCATTGACACTACTATCTGAATTGGATGCAAGTGTTCGGTATGGAATACCTACTAAAATTAGATGCAACCACTTGGATGCTTATGGGTTATGTGTCACCTTTTCTCTAGTGCATTCAAATATGGGTCATGGAATGTCACTCCTTATCAAATAGCAAAACCTTAGGTCTGAATTTAAATAATAGATGTGGAAAAAATAATTTGTTAGTCACGTAGTATTGAGATACCATAAATACACCTCTATTAATGAGATCTACCTACATATTCAATACTCTGAATATGGCCTCAAAATTATGTAATTATCCCCTATGTGTTGGCTTATGTGTGAATCATACAATGTGTGATAAACAACTACAATAGTGACCTAGCTTGTAACTTGGAAAATATAACTCTTGGGCTATTCCTTTAGTACCTCAGACCTATAGATGTGTTGTTCCTATGATTGATATGTAAATAAGAGAAAATAACTTAAGTACTTCACATAATGTTTTTGTTAAGTTTTCTTGGTCTCTATAGGTTTATGTTAGGTTAGGAATGAATGAGGGATGATCTTATATTTATACCAATCACTTTAGAGAATATCTCACATTAAATCACTTAGGTCAACCATATGAATACATTTAATTTGAAAATTAGATGACTATAGGGTACTGGACACTTACATTAAGGTAGGACACTTACATTGATGCAGGAATATAACTAAGACCCAAGTGTTTAGGTAGTTAGAAAATAGTTATAGGTCCAAATTTTCAAAGAAAGAAGATAAACAAGTTGATAACGTTTTGGGGAATATAACATGTCTAAGTCATCAAAATAACATAGGTCAAACTAAGATATAATAAATTAGTCATAAAGATATAGCGTATGTGAGTATTTTGGTAGCATAAAAGGTTTAAAAGTTGAAGGAACATCCATAATATGTATTTTCCAAGTGTATAAGACTAAGGTGTTATATAATTTAGAAATAATGTCTAATTTTTTCCTCCTTTTAATCTAGTAATGAAATTGGTAGTTTAAAGGAAAAAAAATGTGTATATGGGTGCATATATCAAACCTTGCCTTTGTTTGGGGAATAATGGCTGAGCGCGGATGTGGAAATGGTGGCCCGATGACAGGCCCCAGGAGGGAAGGAGCGACGCCTGGGGCAAGTTTGGTGGCTCAAACTGATTTTTATTCAAGTGAACGGACTAAACTAAGCAAGGTTAACGGATGCTTACTGAGGAGCCAGGATAGACCAGTTCTGATTATTCCCCAAGAGGCAGTCTAGGAAGATGTTGAATATCTGTCTTCACATACCCTTATTTGCAAATTTTTGGGTATTAGAATCCCTGTGGCAGCTTTGGAAGCTTGGATTCGTCGCTCCTGGGTCATTGAAGGGGATTTCGATATCATGTTGGCAGGGAATAGCTATTTTCTGGTAAGTTTTTCTTCTGTGGCAGATCGAAATCATATTTTTGAAGGAGGCCCATACTTCTATGAGCGTGTGGGATTATTTCTTAAACCCTGGCATGTGGGTTTCAATTCTACTGATGAGCTCCCAGCATGTGTTCCAGTGTGGGTTCGTCTTCCTCGGCTTCTGCTCAAATTTTGGAGAGAGGATATACTCAGGAAAATAGCGGCTATGCTGGGAACACCAACAGCTATTGCACATCAATCATTGGACAAGAAGATGATATCTTATGCTCGTATTTGCGTTGATATGGATTTGAATAACCCGCTGCCAGATTCTATCGAGATTTGCATGGGGTCCCTGTCATGGATTCAACAGATTGATTATGAAGCCATTCCCTTCAGGTGTAGAATTTGCCATGTATATGGACATTTACATCGTCAATGTCCTCAGGCTGTCAAAGACAAAGGAAGTGGACTTGATTCTTTTGCGCCAAACATAGCCTTTGCTAGAAAAGAGAGTTGGCATCTGGTCCTACCAGAAAATGGGCAAAATCATCCTGACAGGTTGGGTAAGGGGAAAGATGCAAATAATGCGAGCCTGGTGCAGGGGGCAGATGGCCAAATTCAGGCTGGGCAGGATGGCTTCATGCCAGTTTGAAAGCGAGCGAGAGGTCGTGGACGGAAATGAGGGAATGTAGATAGGCAGGTGGACTTGGGGTTTAATAGATTTGATGCCCTTGACTGCATGGCTATCGAAGATGGTATTTCGATGGATGAATAGGGGGAGGATATGGAGCATGCTAAGTAATTTGCTGATCTCCACGAAGGGCAAGAAATGATGATCCAGGTGCCTTTTGATAATGCTTTGAGACAGGAGGAAGGAATGATAGAAGCTTCTTGTGAGGGGAAAGAGAAAGAAGGTAGATGGGCTGATGTGGTCAAGGAAGGAGATGCTGGAAAGAAAGAAAAAGGATCTGCTCTGGCACTTGGATTAGCGCAGAAACAATTCAAGAAGGCTACCTCGGCAGCTCCGTCCAAAGCTGGGCATAGAAAGGATCAAGACAAACTTAAAATTACAGGTGATTTGCTGGTGGAGGTCGGGGTTGTTAAAACCTTGGATGAACATTTCCCCCAATCCAATCAATGATTGTCTTATCATGGAATGTAAGGGGTCTAAATAGCTCCCCTAGACAAAAAGCTATAAGAAGCTTGGTGTGGAAACATACTCCAGATATTTTATGTATTCAGGAGACTAAATTATCGGTTGACTCACTTTTTGCCTATACGCCAAATATTTGGCCAACAGGACAGTGGCAATGTTTAGGTGCTCGGGGTAGCTCAGGAGGCATAGCTATGGGATGGGACCCAAGGAAAATTCTGCCCATGCATTGGATTGCCAGTATTTCAGCTTTGTCTGTGGTGGCGTCCTCTTTTGAAACTGGTGAACTGTGTTTGATCACCATAGTGTATGCACCTGTGGATATGGAGGGACAATTACAGCTCTGGGAACACATCCACTACATCCGAACATGCTTTCCATTTTTGTCGTGGATAGTTGCAGGGGACTTTAATGCGGTGCTGAGTCTGGAAGAGAAGAGAGGAGGATTGAACCGGTTAGGGCCTTCTTCGGAATGCTTTCGCCACAATGTGGAAGTCCTTCATCTCTCTGATGTTAGACCTTCGAATGGGCGCTTCACTTGGTGCAACAGAAGATCAGGTAACACTGCCATCTCTAAATGTCTTGATATATTTTTAGTTTCTTGCTTTTGGCAGTCTAATGCTATGTCAATCACCTCTGAAATCTTGGATTGGAGAGGGTCTGACCACTGGCCTATTAAGCTATCCATTGGATATATTGGGGGTCCCACAAAGCCACCATTCAAATTTCAGTTGATGTGGCTTAGAGATCCAACTCTTCATGACTGTATTAGTCAATGGTGGAGGCAAGGTAGCCCTGCATATAGGACAACGATGTATTCATTTCTTAAAAAACTCCAGTATGTTAAAAGAAAACTGCAGATTTGGAATAGAACTTGCTTTGGAAACTTGACCTGCAGGAAGAAGAAGGCACAAGATCAGCTTGATGAAATAACCAGGAAGATAAGGGAGGATGGATTTTCAGACAGCCTTCGTTTGGAAGAAGCTAGAGCTACAAATGAAGTAGCAGAATGGGAACTTCGTGAAGAAATATATTGGAAACAGAAAGCCCACATTAATTGGCTATAGGAGGGAGACAAGAACACGGCTTTTTTCCATCACTCGGTTCAAGCTCGCCGTAACAGGAATTTTATTACTTCTCTTGTTACTCAGGATGGGACTTGTCTAACCTCTTCCCAGGCTATCAACAGGGAGGCTATTCGGTACTTTTCTAAACTTTTCACCAGCGATCCAATTCCTGATGGAGGGGCAGAAAATACTGTTTTAGATTGCATTCCTACATTAGTGAATGAAGATATGAATGAGAGGCTTATGCGACCAGTTTCTATGGAGGAAGTGGAGGAGACGGTTTTCAGTATGAAGAGAGGTAAAGCTCCTGGGCCAGATGGTTTTCTGGCAGAATTCTTCCAAGACTTTTGGGATATCATTAAGCAGGACTTGATGGAAGTGATTCAGGAATCTTACTCCAGCAAGGAAATGCTTAGAGCCTTGAATGCTACTTTCCTTGCTCTCATTCCGAAAAAGGAGTAGGTTGATAAGCTGGACATGTATAGGCCTATCGCGTTGTGCAACGTGATCTACAAAATCATTTCTAAACTTATTACACAAAGGCTGAAAGGACTCCTCCCTGGTCTTATTTTGGAGGAGCAAGGTGGTTTTGTGGTAGGGAAACAAATTTTAGATGGGGTGGTGATTGCCTCGGAGGCCATTCATTCTATGAGTATTTCACAGGAGAGGGCAATGTTCATTAAGCTTGACCTTGCCAAAGCCTATGACAGAGTTAGCTGGAGATTCTTGAGCAAAATTCTCTCGGCATTTGGCTTTAGTCAGGATTGGATTAGATGGGTGCTCAGCTGCATTTCTACGCCTTCCTTCTCGGTCCTTTTAAATGGAGCACCCTCTAAGCTTTTTAATGCCTCGAGAGGCCTTCGGCAAGGAGATCCAATTTCACCATATCTGTTCATCATTATGGCTGAGGGGCTGGGGCGGCTCTTCAAAGATCGGGTCTCTCAAAATATTTTACATGGCTGGAAATGGGGGAGAGAGATATCCTCCTTGACCCACCTCCAATTCGTTGATGATACTATCTTAGCTGGTAGAGCTCGAATCAGGGAAGCGGAGGCATTCCGATCCACACTGGATAATTATTTGCAGGCCTCTGGACAAAAGATAAATGATCATAAATCTTCAATCTTCTTTTTCAATATGCCTGAGGCTATCCAGAGAAGGATAGCTGCCATACTGAGGTTCCAGATTCAAACACTTCCAGTGACTTATTTGGGTATTCCCATAGTTGTGGGAAGGCAGCGCAGGCTTTTTTGGCAAAATTTGTTGGACAAGCTAAGACAAAAAATTAGTCATTGGACTCACCGATGGCTATCTATGGCTGGTAGAGTGATTCTCCTTCAATCTGTCATATAGGCGTTACCAATATACCATAGCATGGTGCAAGTTGCTCCAACTTATTTCCTGAAGGAATATGATGCCCTCTCTAGGAAGTTTCTTTGGAGTGGGAATCTTCAAAATACGAAATGGAGTCTTATCAACTGGGCAACGGTGTGCAGACCAAAGCAAGATGGAGGGCTTGGATTATGGTTGGCTGTTTTGGCCAGTCAAGCTTTAGCTGGCAAGTTTTATTGGAGGTGGTGCTCTAACCAGTCCTCCCTATGGGCCCGTATTTTGACTGAGAAATACTTTCTGGGTATTGCTTCACAAGATATATCCAGACTTCCTCTTGAAGGTAGAGGCTCAATAGTGTGGGGCACACTTAAGGCTGGAGCGCAATTAGTAAAGCAGAGCCTCTTTTGGGTGTGTAATAGTGGAACCGAAGCCCTTTTCTGGGAGGACTCATGGGATGGAGTGCCACCCATATTAGTTTCAAATCCACATTTGCAGACGCTTGCTGACTCCTTTCATGTTGTTGGCTGGAATACGGTGATGCATTATAAAGAAGCTGTTAGTATTGGTTTGTCTATTGGTTACAGATGGAAAAAATACTCTGATTGGCCACTGGGAGGTACGGTGGAGGATAAGCGTGAATTAACTCAAATCCTCGAGTCCAGAGGTTGCAATTCTTTGCAAAGAAGTGATGTTCTTGCCTGGGGTGGAGAAGCAACAGGAGAGTATTCCGTTTTTGCTGGGTATATGACCTTGATTCAACAAACTCTTAATGGAGATCAGTTCTTCTGGGGGAAAAAGGTGTGGAACCAGACATCTTGGCCCAAATGCAATTTTTTTCTGTGGCTCCTTACACACAATAAGTGTCTCACCTGGGACAATTTGTGCAAACGTGGCTTTCAGGGGCCATCTATTTGTGTTCTCTGCCATAATAGTGAAGAAACAGGTGTGCACATATTCTTTCAATGTACTTTTGTTAAACAGGTTTGGCACCTGTGGTGGATTGCCTGGGGCGTCCCCTGCCACCATGTCCATTCGCTGATTGAATTTTGGAACAAGCTGGGACATGCTCCAACAAGGAGTTCCATCTTACAACGTGCCTGGGCTATTGGCCCATCATTCATCTTATGGAATGTTTGGCTAGAACGAAACATGAGAGTTTTTAGGGGCGTGCAGCTCGAGCTAAGTTCGCTATGGACAAAAATTCTGAATTTGATGCAGGAAACCCTGCAGGTTAAATGCTTAAGGGACGCGGACTTGGACTTGGAAGCGGCTGGGTTATTCACTCACCTGGGATTGGTCCTGAGCCTGAGCGTGGAGTCTAGAAATAGCAGAACACCGGTGACTGGGAGATGTCCAAAGATGCGACCTGTCAATAGAATAGGCCGATGGACTTCCCCTGAAGCTGGCATAGTTAAAATAAATACGGACGGTTCCTCAAGGGGGAACCCTGGTGAGGCGGGTATAGGTGGTATCACTCGGGATTGTTCTGGGAATATCAAGTTTCTCTTCTCGATTTACAAAGGTTGTCACACAAATAACCATATGGAAGCAATGGCGATTCTGGAGGCTATGAAGTTTTGCTGTCAACAGGGATATCATGAGGTTATCTGCAAATCTGATTCGCAAGTGGTGATAAATTTGGTGAATAATGGGCCTATAGGTAAAGTAGATTGGCATTTAAGTGTTATTATACATCAGATTAGGCATTTACGTACTTCTTTCAGTTCTAGTTCCTTCAATCACATTCCCCGAGAATGGAATGATGTTGCTGATCGTCTTGCCAAATGGGCATCGGAAAATGGTCCTTCTTGGAATATTACAGATCAGGGAATGCTCCCTGCTAGTATGTATCAGGAATTGATCCACATGGTGGAGCAGGAAAACAATTTGTAACTGTGGCTTTCTTGTTTCTGAATAAATTTTTACCCCCTTTTTAGTTAAAAAAAAACCTTGCCTTTGTTTGATTTCATATCAAGTGTTTTTTTGGTGATTGACTTGTAACCAATAGCATGTTAAAGTATACATTCAGTGCATATAATCTAAAATTGAAAGTATTGAAATGATTGAAATTAAAAGAGAGCAAGGTTTTGAATTACACTTACGTATTGATACAACTGTCTTTCCTTTTGATAATTTGATTTGAAAGATATATCATTATGAATCACTAAAACTAAAATTAGGACAAATATAAATATGGAAAGTGTATATATCTAAAGAGATAGAGATAGATTGGAGGGCACATGCCTCCAACCTTGGAGAAAAGTTGAGTTGCCATCTATCAATCACGATTACCTCAATCGTGTAACCAAATCATACTTATACCCTGGTGAGTGTGAGTGAACCAAGTCAAATCATACTATAAAACTGGTGAGGCTTGATGATATACTCAAACCCAACCTAAAAACATAAAAATATTGAGTGATTTAATAACCTCAATCATACCAAAAAGTGAACCAACTACTGTAGTAAATTGGTTTAATAAAGTTTGTAAATGTCCAACCTGGTGGGTGATGATAATCACTGAAAGTGTTTCAAATCTAAAACTAATTTGATTTTAAAATATTTAGTGCACATTGCATATTATATGCACATTATATATGTCACATGTTAAAATTGTGTATAACAATGGTACCAATGTATAAAAATTTGTCACAAATGTGCATCTTAATCATATAATTGTACAATTCGACCAATTTAAAATTGTGTAAGTGTGGAGAACATGTTTCCAAAACATGCCCCCCATTGCATTCTAAATCTGATAACTAGTGTAAGTGCCAATGTAGAGAAATATGAAAACTGATATAAGTGTCAATATAGAGAATAAGTTTCCAAAACATGCCCCCACTATAATTTGGATATATTGTGTATTGAATAAGTCTGGAGAACATGTTTCTCAAAACATGCCCCTATCGAATTTGAATATGTGAATTCATGTGGAATTCATGCTTCCATGACATGCCCCCACTTATATTCCCCCATTTTAGATGAGGGGAAGTAGAAAATGGCATTTACCTTACCTCAAAAGGATAAAATAACCATGTAAATTGTGAATGTATCATATAGCACATAGAGGGAACATGTCTAGGTATATGTGTCATTTAAGAACAAAAAACATGATCACACCAAGTCTTAAAATGCATGATGCATATCATGACAACATCTAAATAGTTACAATACAATCTCAACAAGCAATCAAGCACACACAAGATCACTTAAAAATCAAATTAAGAGACAAATGTTTAAGGAGATTGAAAACAAGAGGCATGTTAAAATTTCACACAATTAAAAGGACATGACTTAGTCAAATGTCCACCAAGTAAGAATTGACATATTAAAATGTCAACATACAATAAGCAATGACATATTCAAATTTTAAAGAGGCAAACAAAGGCACATGGGCCACAAACAATGGAGCATATTCAAATTCTCAAACAAATAAGACAATAACAAGGCAAGACACTCAAGGAAGTCCATACATGAAAGCATAAGCAACCAAAATAAACATAGCATATTATTCCTTTGATATATATGTTATAAAAGAATGTTAAATACATATCATATCAAGTACATTGTAAATAATATAAGAATAGACAAAGGCATATGTAGTATATAAGCTCAAACATGATAATGTAAAGTGACCATATAATGATATAACCTGGATGTATCATGATCATAGAGCAGAGTAAATTTTAGCGGTGAATATTTTTTTATTCATGAATATTCCATTTTAAGGATTTTAAATTTGATGATTTTTTAGGGTACAACATATGACCCTTTCGCCTAAAATTTTGAGATGTCATTTTTTTTAGGGGTGAACTTGCCAACTATTTACAATAATTATGGGGTTATCCATGTAATTCACCATCTATATATAGTACATATGTTCTCAGAGATTTTAGGTTATGAACTTACCACCAAAGTATTTTTTTTACCAGATTGTGAAGATAGAGACTTGACGCTGCACTCTACCGCTAGACTACTTTCAACACCCTGACCTCTGCCAACATAATGTCACATGGTGTAAATCAGATGCCCCACAACATGGTGTCACATGATGGTAGTTTACCACATGATGGTAACCTGTTGAGTGATGGAAATATGTCATGTGATGATAATATATCATGCAACATCAACTTATTGTGCAATGGCAATACGCTATGTGATAACATCACATCACACAGTGGCAATCTGTTGATCAATAATGATGTGCCACATGATGGCAATCAGTCACCTAGTGGCACTCTACTTCTTGGAAATGAGGTGTTGCATGACTACAATGTGGCATCCAATAACGGTGTGTCACATGGTAGATCTATGTAGCATGACTATAACCTACTACCTGACAGTGGAAAGGAAGCTAATAGCAATAAACTACTTGAAAACATAACTTGAGCATCAGGGGGTACTAACAAGGCTAAAACACCATAGGAAATACCAAAAAAATCTAATATCATGTCTTATTTTAGAAATCTAGGAAAAATAAATGTGCAAACCATAGACACTTTAAATATAGGTAATTTTAAATCTTTTTAAAAAAATCTATTAATTTTTTTTACTATAGAATAATAACAAAACTATTTTAATGCAGAAATTGACATGGATATTGAGATTATTTCACTAGAAACAATTAATCCTAATAGCTTCTCACCACCTAAAGATATTATTGATGAAATACCACCCCTAGAAGACATACCTCTAGGCACTTCATTAGAACATACTCCTCTAGGCACTCCACAAGATAAATGCAATTCTTTTTAGAAAAAATATTCTATTAAAAATTCCATTCAAAAAAGTAGACGGAGGAAGAGAAGTACATGGACAATAGGAATGTCTTTTTAAGTTGGCTGGGCTGTAAAATATCCATTTATAAAACTTATAAACTTGAAAAATGTTAATGAGCCTCCTACAAAATGCAGATGCATAATTTGCAGTTAGAAACTTGGAAAAGAACATAGAATGCAACTTAAATTAGACACCTTTGAGAAACATTGTGAGAAATATATATATATATATATATATATATATATATATATATATATATATATATATATATATATATATATATATATATATATATATATGTGAAGCACCGAGACAAACAAATAACAATAACACATATATGGAAAAATAGAGAAGATGCATACATGTCAGATATGCACGTGAATATGAAAATGATCAGAAATGACAAAAACATCTTGTTGAGACAGGGGGAACTATAAAAATGCAATTTGGAAAAGTTATGCATCTAATCTTATGACAAAATTTGTACAGTTCTCTACTATTTTTCACATTTAAAAAAAGGGAAGACCCATTTCTAATTTTATTGATTACAAAACTTTGTTTCAACATAATGGGTTTTTGGATATTCCACAGTCACATTGGTCGGATAATAGTGCTTAGAAAATGACAAAATTTCTAGCCATTATTGAGATGGAAGATTTAAAACAAAGTGTTAAGAGATCATTTTTTATCTCTTTGTCCATTGATGAGGTCACTCTAGTTGACAACACATCATGGGTTTGCAAGCATGTGTATACCTTTGGAAACTATTCAAGGCAATCTCATCTTTTAGTTGTCCATAAAATGATAAAAAATTGTAATGCAGAAAACCTCCATAAACTAGTTATAGCCAAATTAAGAGAGAGAGTTGGGATGGATGATTATGCCATCACTACGAAGTTGGTCTATCTTAGAGTTGATGGTGCATTGGTGATGTAGGGGCATAGAAAGGGTCTTTGTGTTTGCCTGCAAACAACAATTTTTTCCATTTATGATTCCAATCTATTCCATGGCACATAGGATGAATCTTGCTTACAAAATTATTAGCACATTCAATAATGTCATAAAAGTGGAAGAGCTTATTCATAAATTACATGCATACATGTCAAGCAGCGTAAAAATATTCATGGATTTCCAAAAATTTTCAATTGGGGTGACAGATGGTAAAAACTATTGAAAGATGTAGAAACCAAATGGATTTCCATGTATGAATTTGCCTACAAAATTTTTGAGGAATATCCATCTTTGACAGGGTTTATGTATAAATATCACAGAGAAGCTGACAAAGAAAAATATTTGTTGTGTCATTTAACAGATTTAGAAACTTTACTCATATTATGAAGTATTTTTCCAATGTTGAAGGAAATCAATTGTTTAATGAAACATGCCCAAGAGAGATCTATCTATATTGTTGACTTCATATGTTTGAGAAAACATGTATGTCAATGTTTAGATATATTTTACACATCGAATGAAAGCTTTCACAAACCCATTTTTGGAACTTGGTAAATTTTGACTAATTTTTAGAATCCATAGAGTTATTTGAAATTCAATATACATAATCATCTTTGTGTCATGGTAAATGGCATTGAGATCCCAATACACACATGCTCTAGAAGAATCAAAGTTGTGGTAGCTGAGTCTGAAGATGTACCTATGACACATTTGGTATATGATACTATTTTGTATAAAAAAAGAATTAAATTGAGAAAAATCTCATAAAGTTTAGCTGTTGATATCAGAGAACATTTTTAAAGGGATGAGTTGTTAGAGTGCATGGGAGTTATGAATAGTGTTAATAGTGAAGAATAAATCAACGCATTATTTCGTAAATTCATGGGTATAATTGTTATGAATTTATATCAATATTTAGATGTGAATAGATTTTAGATTAATGGTATTTTAAATAATAAATTACTTACATCTCAGTCAACATAATTTGGGATTACAATGATGGATCAATTTCAGTGTTTAAGTGACCCAACTGAAAATGGTGCCATTACTCATCTATGAAAAAAACTTTATCCAAGCAGCATTTTACAAGAAAGTATAGTAAATATTTTATATTATATAAACTTTCTCAAACAATGATTTTGGGTTATGTAGAAGATGAGCGAGTGTTTAGTGCATTATCCTTCATGAAGTCAAAACTTAGAAACAAATTGGATAAAAATCTAAAGACTTGTTTGAGACTATATGTTTCACATTATTTTGTAGACAAGTTTCTATATGATAGAGTAGTGGCAACATGGAGTTCTCTAATGGAAAGAAGAGGTGTGACTAACACATCTACCAATACAGAGGAAGAGAATACCAAGACTGAATACGACATTGTCATGGTATATGCGAATCACACTTACGATGAACAAGTTTCTTGAGAATTGTTTCAGCTACAGGAATTTTAGTTTGATAAGTATGGCAATTACTATTTTCTAAAATATTTCGTATTATTTCATCTTCAAATACTTTAAATTCTGTAATCTATGGCCTGGATATTACATTCATGAATCTTATTCAATACATTAGAATTAATATTTTTTTCCCTATTAAAATTGTGTATTTCAAATAGTAATTTATCTTTGCAATGCATGTCATTCATTAACAATCATAATTTTTATTACTATTTTATAGAGCATGATAATACTGAGACTGAATATGGCACTATCATGGTAGCTGCAAATCAATCTTACGATGGGCAAGCTTCTCAAGGATTGTTTTTGCTGCCTAGCTTGTAGTTTGATAAGTATAGCAATTATTATTTTCTAAAATATTTCTTATTCAATCTTATTTAAATATATTAAATTATATAATCTATTACCTAGATGTTATAATCATGAATCTTATTCAATACATCAGATTTAATATTTTTTGTCTTATTAAAATTTTGTGTATTTTGAATAGTATTTTAATTTTTATCTTTGCAATTCATCTCATTCATCGTGTAGCAATCATAATTCTCATTAACATCATACAGAACATGAGTCTTATGTCTAGACATGCATGGTGCACCATTATTCTATTGGGAATTTACATTAGTACAATTACATAAATATATATCTACAATCAATCAATCAAATGCTACAATTACTAAAACACTAACAGTGTAACAATGCATTCAAATCTACAACTACTAGAACAATATATTTTCAAATACTTCAACTAGTAGAAATATTTTACCTATAATTTTCATATTTAATAATCAATCAAGCAATGCATTCCATGCTACAACTACTAGAACAATTTAACCATGCATTCAATGCTACAACTATTAGAACACTATAACACTAACAATGCATTTAGTGCTACAACTAATAGAATAGTTTAACAATGCATTCAAGGCTACAACAACTAGAACATTATATCCATGAATTCAAAAGCTAAAACTAGTATATATCAACTACTAGAACATTAAAGCCATCCATACAATATTTACTCCGCTTTTTCTCTGACCAATGCATTCAATCTTATAACTACTAGAATAATATAAATCCATAGAATACTTATTGTACCATAGGCTATTTTTCTTACTACTACAACTATAAATATTTTGCCTATGGTTGGGTTCACATATTTCTAAATTACACCACAATCAATGCATTCAATGCTACATACAACTAGTAGATCAATTTAATAATGCATTCAAGGCTACAACTACTATAACATTATAGCCATTCATTCAAACCATAAAACTATAACATCTATAGAACATTAAACTTGACCACTAATATATTTCAACTACTGGAACATTAAAACCATCCATAGAATATTTACTCAACATTTTCTTTATAGAATATAAAAACAATACATTCAATGCTACAACTACCAGAACATTATAGCCATTCATTCAAACCATAAAACCATATCATCCATAGAACTTTAAACTTGACCACTAGTATATTTAAACTACAAGAACATTAAAACCATCCATAGACTGTTTACTCACTTTTTCTTCATAGAATATATAAACAATGCATTCAAGGCTATAACTACTATATCATTATAGCCATACGTTCAAACCATAAAACCATAACATCCATAGAACATTAAAACCATTCATAGAATATATAAACTTGACCACTACATATATATATATATATATATATATATATATATATATATATATATATATATATATATATATATATATAAAAGAGTATTTGGAACAACTGTAAAATATCATTTAATAAAGCAAATATTTTTCAAATAAACATGATTTAAATTGTTTTAAACAATATAAACTGTCATTGTCAACAATATAAACTTAGACATATCATCATTTTTATGATTGAGACTCTCCTCCCACTAGTTGCTTGCCATCCCCACCCATGGAAACCCCTCTGTCTGGACCTGCGTGTGAATCTTCCATTATCACTTTCTCCTTCTAAAGATCCTCTGAAATAGAATTTATTTATGCAAGAATCACCTTCTCCTCATTCATTACATCTCCTATTGAAATAATTATAGGATCTAAATTTGTTTTTTGCTTTAATAAAATGTTGGGATCCATACTCTTTAATTATCTTCTTCAATGTGTTATTCTATTTATTTAACAAAACCAACTTTTTCTTCAATGCAATTGTCGACGAGATACTTTTATGGACATTTTTCAAATGCACATTAAGAAGATGTACTTCTTGCTTCAAATTTTCATATTTTTCCTGCAAACAACAAATAATAGATGTGTCAAGCACATATAAATGTATTATAAGAATCAAAATACACATTACAAAAAGAAAACTTACCACCGTTTTATCCTTCTTTGCTTGGGCAATGATAAAAAGGTTAATATCTTTAGTCCATTTATTGAAATATGCTTGGGCTTCTCCATTTAAATTTTTCAACCTGTTTATCATAATATCTAAAATCCTATCATTATAAACATTGTCCATAGAGATCAATCTAGATTGTGCTTACTAGAACAAAGCGTCAATCTTTGAGGGTTCATTTTGAACAAGAGAAAACAAATTCACTCTTTGAGAGTGGTAATGATAACAGGTATTAATTTATTTGATAAGGGATTTTGCCCTTATCTCCCATTTTTTTAAATCATTAAATTCACCAATAACACCATCCTTCAAATTTGCAAGCAAATTTTTTGAAACTAAATTGTCCAATAAAAAACTAGTTAGAGAATCCTCAAAAACATTGACATTATTTGTGTGGGGTGGGGAAGAGCTAGTTGGGGAAGAAGGAGCTGCAAGAGGACCTTGTACATTAAGAACTTGAAATGTGGATTGAATCCACCAATAGTCAGAGGTTCACTTTCAATTCTAAGAAACTCCTCATCAAGATCATTGCAAACATGTAAGACCATCTGCATTTGAAAGGCCACCAACAAAGAAATTCAAGAAATCAAAAATCTACAGCGTGCCTTGACTTTGTGTAGGGAGGGAGATTTTCTTCCCCCTTCTCTAAATATGGATGGGTGGTTGGGGTGGTGGCATACTCTGAGGTCTCCTCATAGATGTGGGGTGGACTGCAAATTTTTTTTTCATAAACATAAAATGAAAGCTAATTTAAATTGAATTTGTTAATGTTATTACCTATAGGGGTGATTGGATCATCCATTCTGATCATCCTTGTTGGATTTATCCCTTCCCCTCTTGGCATCCTTATAGGAGTTTACCCTTGCCATCTTAATGCACTTGTGGGAGAGACATTGAAAGTTTTAGAAGCGGTTGTAAAACAAGTAATTCAGTTAATTAACTGAAAAATTTTAACAAACTTCAAATCAAAAAGAAAGTTGTAATGACAAACATTAATGGTGTTCAGTTGAAGAATCCTCAAAAATAACGATACGAGAGTCAATTGCAAAAACAAAAACAAAACAATATGAATATTATTTTTTTGAATTTAATAAAACAAGAAAAAGACATTGAAATTTTTTTGGGGGAACCTAGAAGCAAAGACAAAATAGAATCAATTCTTGGGCATTTTGAAATTTGAGAGGAATTGAAGACTCCATGGACTGGGTATCACTAGAGCTCTCCAGAGCATGTCAACCTCTACTTGTAGCCTATTTTTTTATGTTATAGACATGGACTCTTGCCTATAACAAATAATAGGGTAAAAAATATTAAAATTTGAAATATAAAGCAAAAAAATGAGACTAGGGAAAACTAAACTTACCTTTTGTTCCTCAAGAGACAAAGCATTAGCTTTCATTTTTGGATGAAGGTCTATGGGAATAGAAGTATTTTGGATTTCATATAAGGCCTCAAAGTACAAGGCTAGAATGTAGTTAGAAGAAAAAATTGTGCAAGTGTCTTTTGAAAAAGCAAAATTCAATTCTGCCCTAATCTTGTTAGAAATAACAATGCACCAATCACAAACAAGACCCGAAAGAGAATGAAGAATATAGTAAACATTCCAGAAGGTAATATCTGATGGTCTTCCCTACAACACAATTATTTCTTGAAAGAAATGGGCATTATATTTGAGAAATAGATTGTTGATATTTTCTACGTGAATCCCCCTTTAATTTTGACTAGCTAAAATGAAAATAGAAGTAAAACATGCAATTGAATTAGGATACCAAACTATTTATAATACATAATTCAATAATAATTAATAAATGTTAATTTCATTAATAAATTCAACACTTACCAACAAGGTCAATGGATAGTTTATAAATCAACTCTAAATAATTTTTATTGTCATCAGATAACACCACCTTGGTGCTAACAGGACTTGCATTACAATGTGGAAGACATGTTAAATTGTGGATATCCAATGGCGATATGCCAAAGGATATGGTTTTGTTGTTAAACTATACGTAGAAATGGCTCTCGCTCTAGTTAAAACACCCAACTAGGGATCACAATAGCTGGTTGTTGATAGCCATTTCGTGCACCAGTTCTCTAAGCTAGCATTGATCGATCCACTCAATAAATGATTTGGGCTCATCCAGCATACAAAGAAAATCTGGACAAAAAATATTTTTGAAAATAAAATTTTGTATCACCCCTTGTTGACTGTGAGTTTCCATGGATGTGGAAGCTATTGAAAACAAGTTAGTGTAAGTAGGTAGGTTGAGTTAGAAGTAGGAAGGTTGAGGTAAGATGAGAAAAAGTTTAAGAAAAGTTTTAAATGAGGTTGTTGTAGCATTATTTATAAGCAAAGTGGGGAATTGAAACAACTGGTTGGTATCATCGAGGATCACATGAAATTATGGTGCCACAAAGTAACACTATTTGTGTATGACAACATGTTGTTACATGGCAGTAATGCTCCACATGATAGTATAACACCACATGACAATATGGTGTCACATGGTAGCAAAGGATCGCATGGCATTATGGTTCCATGCGATAACAAGTCATCATATGACAACAAGGTGTTACACGATAGCATGGTGTCATGTGACAACATGTTGTTTCATGATAGCATGATGCCATGCAACATGATGGTGCCACACGATAGTATGCTATCACGTATCACCAAGCTATCGCATGGCATGATGCTACCACATGGCAGCATACTACCAGCATGTTGTTGATTGATAACATACTAGCACCCGACAACATAAATATGCCTAAAAGCATAATAACACTCAAAATTAGAATGATCTCCAACATCATAATGATGCCTGGGAACAAAATGTCATCTTGGCCCTTTCAGTGTTATGATACCACCAGAAAACACGATGACTTTTCGCATGCTCTTCACATATTGATTCACCATCAGAGTGAATCTGATTCACCTAAACAAACCTAAGGGGGTTTCAATCAAGGCCTCTTAAAGTGAACCCTGTCATAGAGGTGGATGCCCCCAATGACCTAAAATCCAACATCCAAAAGTACCTAGATCATGTATATGTGTATGCTTGAATCACACTCAAAAAATGCATGAAACACATGTATATAGAAAATATTGATAGACCATCTACCAACATATAACCAACAACATATATGTCATGGAATTAATAGGATATGTAAATTTTGAAAATATTTTTGTATTTTTGAAGTTTTAAAAAAAAAATTGGTATTTTTAGCATATGTGAAAGGAAAATATTATCTTATGATTGCATCCAAAAGATGCTTAGATATCTCTCCATTGTGAACATGGTGTAATAGAATGGTGATGCTACCAAGGAGCATGTATAGGTGAAATATATGTAACTATAATATATTTGATGCTTTGTATATGTAAAATATGATATTGTGGTTGTGAAGCAGAAATAGTAGGAGTAGGTATTTGTGGAACCCATCATTGAGTGATCTATGGTTTGTTCATAATAGGAGTAATAGGAACATGTGTAGGTACTCTGGATATCTAACTAGGGTGTGTGGTATATGAGGATTTAGTGGAACCCACTATGGATCTCTTATGCAATGGTCTCTCAAGTATTAGATGCCAGGTAAATGGAATTGTTTGTTGCTTACCTTTTTGTGTAAGATTAACTATAGTAGGTTTGATAAGTAATTGCCTAGGTATAAATTCCTCTTGCTCAAGAGGATGTTCATATAAAATCATAGAAACTATAATTACCTAATTGGCATAAATGTATTTATCACACCCATGCCTTGTAGAAGGTACTTTTTGAAGTGTATGTATTCAAGGTCATCCCAATAACATATCAAAGACACTCGTAGAAGGTATAACTAAGAAGGTAGTAAACACATGGGTGGGACCCACTTATAAAGGTAAATCAATCTCACTAAGAACCTTTTGTGAGGTCCCATAAAATGTTCTAACTGATCTAGTCGAAGGATGTAAATCATGATTTGTAGAACTTGAATATGTAAGTAATGTCATGGTACAAACATTCTCACTTGCACCATTATTAATCATAACAATGTGTATAGGTTGGTGATCAATGTATGCTCGAATAAATAAGGAATGAATATATGAGTCATCATCATTAATCTCACTAACATCAAAAGTAATGGAGGGTCTCTAAACCATAGGAAGTGTATGCTATGTATAGGTACCAATAATCCAATCCAATGGGTGCTCATAATGAGATAGATGAGGGTGCACATTATATGCCCTTTTCACTTTTGAACCCTTCTTTAAATGATCTTACGAAGGATTGTTAAATATTTTTCGCTTGTAATGGTTACTAGATTATGAACTTGATTCCTTTGGAGGATCATAAAATGTAATTTTTTTTATCATCGATGAGGTCCTGAATCTTATGCTTCAAGGTGAAACATATGTTCTTAGAATGCCTAGGGCCTTGGTGATAGTAACAATAAACATTCACATCATACCCTTTGGGTAGATTTCTACTCATACCAATCTCTATAGGATGAGAGAGAGATATAAGAGGACACTCTACAATTCATGGGAGTAATGAAATTAGAGACCCAAGTAAGCATGTAAATTATCTTCATGGTGCATTAGATAAGACAGGCTGGCTAGGTTGTTGTGACACCACATTAATCGTGGTGGGTGTTTCTTTTTTAGGCTTAGGAGGTTTGACCTTATAACTTTGTTTGATAGTAAAGTTAGTATTGGATGTATATATATTTGGTGTATTTGTTACATAATTAAGTTTGTTCAATGAGATAAGTTTCATTTCATGATCAGGAACAATGTGGCATCAGTTATCAAAAGATTTGAACTTTTTGAATAAAATGGACTCGTGTAAAGGAGCAAACAAACTTTGCTTGAAAATATCTTTAATCTCTTTATCTTCCATAGGGCTAATCATTTTTAGTTAACATTGTTTTATATCTTAAATCATATTCATTGATAGGTTCATTGGTTCCTTATTTGATTTTTGCAATTTGGGCATAGGAAAGCTTTTTGGTAATGTTAATAGAGAAGTGTGGCCAAAACTTATCTGCAATGGATTTGAAGGTATTTATTGATGGATTTCGTAAATCATAGAACCACCTTAAAGCATAATATTTTAAGTTGCTTGGAAATAATGGTAAAAAATTTATCATTGGAGGTATAATCCAGGCATGCCTCATAAAAAGATCAGAGATGTTGTTTATGATCACCTTTGCCATCAAAAAATGTGAACTTAAGTGCAACAAAACTAGTTGGCAAAGGGTGTAAATATATATTTGGTGCAAGAGGATAATGAAACACCTCATGTGAATTAATAGCATAAAGAGATTTCATATAATTTTGTTCAATATTTTTAACCTTAGTTTACAAAAGTTTTATAGTTTAGATAATAGCCTGTGCTTCTTGGTCTTTTAGGTTGGATATTTGAGAAGTCACCAAAGGAGGTGTGCCCATAGGTTGGGTAGATATAGCCATTGAAACTAATAATTGAGTTGAATTATTTAGGTTTCTCATATAAGATGTGGAAATAGTAGTTTTAGGGAACAAAGGTTGCAATACATATCATGTGCCCCCACTAGAAGTATGAAGCGGTAATTAACTTAAGGGAAGGGTTGTTGATATATGGGGGTGACCCATAAATTGAATAATATGATCAAAAGATGGACCTACTTGTTCATCTATGTTTTTTTATTTTTTATTTTTTAATATGGTTCTTAGGATTTCATCAAGATCTTCAGGGTTTTGTTGAATACGTTCATGAAACAATGTAATTTCTTGTACTTGATCATGATCTATTGCTCATGTTCATTAGTTTCATTAGAGTCATGGATTTCATTATCAGAATCATCTTCTATGATAATCTCATCAATAGGTTTTTCATTCTCAACATTGGTATGATCATGATCCATAAGATTAGATTCCTCATTGGTTTTAGACATCTTAAGTGGTAGGAGGGGATGCTCAATGTGTTCAATAGGCACACCTCCCAATATAGGGTTATGCCTAGGTTATATGCAAAATAATATAATCATGAAATGAAAAATTATAGCAATATGAAAACCTAGCTGACTAAAAACCCTAGTAACTAAAAAAATTACATTTATACGAATTAGGTTCACCAAATGTTTCACCTTAAAATCTAGATATGGAAAATTTAGGGTGAAAGGGGTAGAGATAGCCTAAGGCACAAGAATGGTAGATTATATGTAGAGCATGCTAATTGTTTACAAAACTTGGATAGAACATATAATAAATTTATTATGTTGAGATGATAAAGATATAAAGTATAGTTATGCTAGATGTTACAATGATAATGAAAATAAGATATTTAGCTAGTTTTGATGCTAATATAGATCCAGATCTGGAATAGGTAGAAAGTGGACTAAATCTAGATATGTAATAAACGCATGATTCTATAAATTATGCCTCTATAACTTCAAACACTTTTATTGACCTAGGATAGTTGTATCAACACTAATGTCTAACTTGGACATAGGTGTCCAGTACAAAATACCTAATGAAATTGGATGCAACCACCTAAATGTTTATGAGTTTTGTGTGACCTTCACTCTAGTGCATCTAGATTTGGGTCATGAACTATCTCTCCTTATCAAATATCAAAACCCTAGTTCATCTTCATAATAGTTATGAAAAAATGGGTTAATGGGCACACGGTGTTGAACTATCACAAAGATCCCTATGTCAATGAGTATTACCTACACATTCAATGCTCTGAAGAGGGCCTCAAAATTATGTAGTTCTCCCCTACATGTTGGATTGTGTGCGAATCATTAAATGTGTGATAAGAAAGTACAACATTGATTTAGCTTGTAGCTTAAAAAATATATCTCTTGGGTTGTTTTGTCAGTACTTCAGACCTATAGAGTGATGTCCCTATGACTGATATGGATATATGATAAAACAGGGAAGCTTTGCTCACTTGAGTGTTTGATAGAGTAGTTTTGGTAAGTTGCCTTAGTCTCTCTACATTTGTGTTAGGTTAGGAATGAATGAGGGTTGAGCTTATATTTATACCAATTTCTTTGAATAATATATCACATTAAAGCACTTAGATTGACCATAAGAATATGTTTCATCTGCAAATTGGATGACTTTAGGGCACTAGACACTTGCATTAAGGTATGACACTTGCGTCAATGCAGACCTCTGACTAGGATGTAAGTGTTCATGCAATTGGAAAATAGGTGCAATTCCAGAACTTGAAAAAATGGAAGATAAGCAGTTTTATAACATTATGGGCAAGATAATAGGTTTGAGTCATCAAACTAACATATGTCAAACTAATAGATAATCAATTAGGCACAAAAAAATGGTTTATGTGATCTTTTTGGCAGTAGAAAAGGTCTAAAAGCTGGAGGTACATCCATGATATGTATTTTATAAGTGTACAAGACTAAGGTGATATATAATTCAAAAATAATGTCTACAACAATAAGTTAAATCCTTGATATGTGCTTGAAAATCAATCAATCTAATTAGTCATCAATCATGCATTCAATCCAAGCTCACAACTTTCACCCTTTTTGGACAATGTTAAACTTGCAGCTTCATCATCGGGATAGGTCATTCCCTAATCTACCTTACTTGGGGAAATTCAAGCCTTTTTGTTAGGATATTTTCCCACATCCACCATGTTTGGGGCAAATCAAAGTGTGTAGGTTATCTCAGGCTATATCCTTTCCAAATTTGCCCTACTTGGGGCAAAGTAGTCCATCATCATTGGAAATCAAAGCATGCAAACATTAGTTCAAGTGGCTTAATCTTGTCCACATGTTAATCTTATCCTTCCATCATCATCATGTTATCCAAATCCTCATCCTCATCACATCCCAACCTATCTCTCTTCATCACCCAATCATTGATTCTTCCATTATAGCTTCTTCCTCTTTTTTTTGAGAGCCCATATGTATCCTTCATCCTCTCATGCCATCTTGAGGGGGCATCATCCATCACATTCTTTCATCACCATCATCTAATTTTTCATTCACCTTTTTTTTTGGCTTCTTATTATTTAAAAGTCGTTCCATCCATTGTGTCTTGCAACACCCTTTCAAAGAAGGGGAAAATGTAGACACTTCATGTCAATTTTAACTATCTCACTAATACATGCTAATATCATCTTGAATCTTCTAATCAAGTCTTCTATCCATAAAGCATCTCTAGTCAATTCACTATTCATCTCCCTAGTCAATTAATCTCTTCTTCCATAATCACATCCATTCTCACAAAATCACATCACATTAGTTAATTAATGTTTGTTAATAGCTAATCTCATCAATAACAGAAAATTATGGAATGCACAATTATTATTTTCCATAAATCAATAAATCTTATCTTCCATCTCAAGTTCATGACATCATCATCCTATTTACAAGGCAAAGTCATCACAATGAGAGAAGTGTGCAAGTAAGCTCTGATATATTCTTACACACTTCAAGTCATCATTTTTCACACTTCAAACTTTTATGAATGGAATTATTTCACACACAACCTCTCTCATTCATGAGGTGTAGACATCTTCTCAATCATTCATCTTGGTCTTCATCCAATGGTCTAGAATCACTCATCAAAGCTATAAATATAGGGCTCCCCCTTCATTCTTAGCAATCTTTAAATACACAATGAAGTTTTGTTCAAATAGCCCTACAAAAGCTTTAATCACCTTCATCACACATCATCAAATCATCAAGTTAACAAGGGGTTATGCTATCACATTGTCCACATGCACTAAATAAACCTTTTGCAACTACATCTAAGCACCATCGTTCTTTCCGGCAAGGAGATCATAAATAAAATGTATAACCATTAGTGTTTGCTTTCTTTTTTATTCATCATCTTCTCAGTCTTGCTCAGTTGGAGGACCACACCTAGGTTAGCAATATGTTTCAATTTGTTTTTATTTCTTACTAACCATAAAACTAACTTTTGAAATCGTGTGTTTACAATAGCATATGGTACTAAATATTTTATGTTAATTGTGGTTTCTACTATTTTTGACATCTATCCATCATTGTTATTGAGATTGACTCATCCAACTCTCCCATGGTTAATGTTGTTGACTATTTTGACTCTCCTATGGTTTCACCAAGTACTAATTATAGTCCAACACAACTGTGGCTACTTAGTTCCAACTCTACCATGGCTAGCATGATGGCAGTTACACAAGTTAGTTTCTTAACACTCGAAAGAAACTGTATTCCCATGTTTTTCATTAAGGGCAATTAAAAATCGTAAAACATGTCGAGTTCTCTTTAAAAAATATTGATATTTCATTATGAATTAAACCTCCACTTGAGTTTTGTAGTTTGATTCTTTCCTCTTGCTAAAAAAAACTTCATTGAGAGCATTGAAAATTCACTTCCTTGGTCTTCTATCTACAGTATTTGGTTGAGAATCTTTAAAAGATTATTACTAGAAAGGGGATTATTTTAAAGCAAGGAACAATTTGCTAGACTTCATTTGAGATGAAGACAATGTTCGTGCATCATCAATGGAAAATGATTGAGCTAACACAAAATGGAGAGCTACCCTATTATTAATATTTATGAATAATATATATGTTATATATAATTCTTTAGCTATTAGTAAAATTAATATTTTTATTAGCTATAAAATTTATTATGGCTTTATTTTATTTCATATGTTTGTCTATATATATGATGGTTTAAATAACACTATAATAATGCAATTCTAGATCCGTAATTATATTTTTAAACTAATATTATTATATTGTAATGTCTAAATCTATGTTGGTAATGTAAACAATATTTGTACACATATAAAATCAGATATAAAAACAAAAATTGAGAGAGAGAATGGTAAGATTAAGTAAATTTTCTACCTAGTTATAGTACTTATTCGTTATTTTTTCAGTTATTTTTAATTTGTCTTGCATTTTAGTTCCACTTGCACATAATCTGCTATCTTCAATGTTATTTGTATTGCATCTTGTTTTCGGGACTAAACTTTTAAGCAATGGAGTAGAGGTTCAATAATATAGTTTATCATAGATAGTTACATTTTTATAGGATCTTTGTGGATATGACTGTGTCAAGTGCAAATGCCTAGTCTTGTATTTCCTATCTAGTGATTTTCCAATGAGGAAAAAACCATTACAATATTGCTTAAAACATGTTGGATAAATTAATTAGAAAATTTTAATTTGCTAGATAATTATAAGTTTTTTTAAAGAGCCAATAGAAGCTAATCAATTTACACCTATGTTGCAGTTTTGCTAAAGATTCGTCAATGAAGTCATTCCTAAACTCTAGAATTCGCCAAGATTTTATTAAAAAAAAAAGGAATCAATTCTTAAAATTATCCCTACTCTCACCTCTTACATTCTAATGCTTTGTTATGTGTTCACTTTCATTTCTTGAATATTAGTGGTTTTGTGTTTGTAATGATAAAAATTTAGCACAATTTTTATTTTCGTGCATCACCACCCCTTTTAATTTTATATATTTTCTTCCCTTTTTCCTATCAAAGTTTTATTTCTTGCATTAGGAATAGTTTTAGTTAGGTAGATTAACATTACAATAAGAAGTAGAACTAACTAACTTTGGAGGTTCTATTGCAAGAAGAGTCCCACACTAACAAAAATTTCCACATTATGATTATTGTGTAGGTGCAACCAATCAAAGATAATGAACCATCAACATATATTACTAATAATAGTTTTATAAATGTACACAAAAACCTTTATAATATGATTAAGCAATTTTATATAAAACTAGAATACAAAAATGTGAACAAGGCTAATAATACTACTCTTAAACTTCAATAATTTATTCTAAAATTAAAATAGCACACTGAGAACTTGGGTGGGTAGAGAATTTTGTGCGCTACATTCTCAAAAGTGAATTACAACCATTTTAATTATGTTTGATTTTTTAAAGCTTTAAACTTTGAAACAATATTATTATATTTAAATACATGTAACATATACTCTCCTTAAATATTTTAATATGAACTTTAAAAACTTTGAAAGTCAGTTTTATGTTGTTTGTGGTTGTTTGTAGTTGTTGAAGAGACCTAATATTAAATAATTATATATATATATATATATATATATGAACATATATTTATAAAAGTCGTGATATCAAACCATGTGATAAAATTTTAGAAAGTATTAATTTATGGTATTTTTCACAAAGTTTAAAATACAGTGACATTTCATTTACAAAGAGTTAATACCCCTCTCATCCCCCTCTTCCCTCGCCCCTATAATGAAAAAACAGAAAATGTTGAAATTAAGATAGAGTAGCCAATACTTGGGATAATATTTGGGAATTAAAGAGTCAATATCCTTGAGCAAAAGAGTTAAAAGTAGATATACAATTTGCATGTGATTGTACAACTTTAACCAAAAAGTTGTGCAAAATAAAGAATCACATGATGATATATCACCCTCACAATATAAAATACTCAATGTATATATATTGGTCCCACTTATTTTTTAATGTGTTTTAGATTCCCTGTTTTAAATCAATTCAAATGGTGACTTTCCCTCTACTTATATATGCTAAATAAAAATTGTGACTTTCCCTTCATTTGAACTTTCAATTAGGCATTGTTTGTATATCAGTGAGTGTCCATATGGTGTACTTATTAGGTGGCCAAGTTAAGGTGTTTTCGTACGACATACTAATTAGGTGGCCAAGTTAGGGTGCACGAATATAACGATTTTCTATCAACAATATAATTATCATTTCCTTCCATCCTATGTCATCTTAGTGAAAGCATTGTTTTTTTAACAAAATCAACCTTACAACAAGGCACAGTATTGCCTTCAGTAAAATACGTAATTGAAGGTATTAAAACAGCTTTTCACAAACCGTTCAAATGTAAAATGAGGCCTTCCTCTAACTAATATTAATTTATAAATCTGATTATGCACAATTTTGTAATACCATATGTACATGTTATTGCATTGTAATAATAAATTATTATTTAGTTCTACATATAAATATTATATTCTCTACTCTCTAACATCGATCTTTAAACCTCTTTATGCAATTTTTCAGGCAACATATGTATGCTGATTACAATATAATAAATAATAAATATTTTTACTTCTTTTTTCTAATTAAAAAAAATACAAATAATAATGATTAAGTCAACAAATATATTAGCTCTCATAGACAAAAGAAGGATGTAAAGCCACATTAAAAATCTCTAACCATAAATGAGACAAAATCCACATAAACATATATAAATTTGCATACATATGGCAGACCTGACATAAGCACAGGATAATACAATCAATTCGGACAAAAGACCATACAAAATGATAAAGGTTAGAGCAAACAACTATCACCAGATGCTCTCGCCATCATCTCAAAGTATTGGATTGACTTTAAGCCATTCGCTCACATTTCATGCTGGCAAAGCATCTTTCCATTTCCTTCAAGTATCCTCCCGTTTTGCTCTTTCCCACAGCTTTTCATTCTAGACGTGCAGGGTTCCTGAAACATGACACCTCGATGGTATCATTAAACAGGCTTTAACAAATACCTCATCGGTATATGTAGGCAGTGATGCACATTGCATACTATGCATCTGATTTTATGAAGTAAATAGCATGATCGAGATATCCAACACTCAGGAAAACAAAAAACCAAAAAACAAACAAACTTTTAGAAACTGAAAATAAAACCTGATACCTTCTTATCACTACAGCTCTGACATGATGCACCTTGTTATAGTGCAAGCCAACATTTACAAATTGCTTCACTTAGCATCACCAATAATCTCCACAAGAACATTGTCCTTGTTTAAAATGATGGAAGCGGTTTGCATCTCTCACAACAATTTGTCTTGCAACAACATTGGAGATAAATTTGGTTGCAGTGTGGCAGTCAACACATACTCGAAGGTTCTTTACAACTCTAAGAGTTGTTCCAGGGGGCGTGTTTATCAATCCAAATGCAATTGCCAACTTCTCACTATGGTGGCACACAAATAATTCTTTTTCCTCCACCTCCACATCGTTTGGTATCTGTCTTGATTCTGGAAAATACCCTGATGCCTTCATCTCCCAAGACAATTCCTCCAACTTTGCATAGATTTCCTGCATCTGTGGGTGTGATTTGTCTCCTACACAAAAAGCATGAACCATTTTATGGACTTCAATCCAACTACATCCAGGTGTCTTTTTTATACCTCTATCTTTCATCAATCTCCTTAGATTTTGAACCTCACCCCACCTGCCCACTTCTGCATAGATGTGTGACAGAAGAACATAAGTCGCATCATTTTTAGGGTTCAGCTCAAAAAGGAGAGTTGCTGTAAATACTCCTAGCCCTATATTCTTATGTGATCGACAGGCACCAAGCAAACACTTCCACACAACCACTGCAGGTTTAATTGGCATTTTGATGATAGAGTTTAAAGTTTCCTCAAGATAGCCAGCACGGCCAAGAAGGTCAACCATGCACACATAATGGTTAATTGTAGGTGCAATGTAATAAGAGTCACTCATGTCATTGAAGTATTTACAGCCCTCATCCACTAAACCTGTATGGCTGCATGCATATAAAACACAAGTGAAGCTTACTTGGTTAGGGTTTGTTCCAGATTGCTTCATTAATTCAAAGAGTTTGAGAGCATCCTTGCAAAACCCATTTTGTGCATACCCTGCAATCATAGCATTCCATGAGATCACATTTCTTTGAGGCATTTTGTTAAACAGTTCACGTGCCTTCTGTATGCTTCCACATTTTGCATACATGTCTACCAGGGCACTTGCAACTACAACATCTGGCAAAAATCCACTCTCGATTATGCTTTGATGGATGTCCATACCCTGTTCCAAAGCTCCCATTGTAGCACAGGCTGGGAGGATGCTGGCAAAGGTTGCGGAGTTTGGCCTTAAATGTGCCGATTGAATTTGCTTAAATGTTTCCAAGGCCTTTTCAACAAACCCATTTTGTGCATATCCAGCAATCATAGCATTCCATGATACCACATCTCGTTGAGGCATTTTGTCAAACAGCTGACGTGCCTTCTGTATGCTTCCACATTTCGCATACATGTCTACTAGGGCACTTACAACTACAACATCTGACAAAAATCCACTTTCAATTATGCTTTGATGGACGTCCATACCATGTTCCAAAGTTCCAATTTTGGCACAGGCTGGGAGGATGCTGGCAAAGGTTGCTGAGTTTGGCTTAAAACCTGCCAATTGCATTTGCTTAAATGCCTCAAAGGCCTTTTCAACAAACCCATTTAGTCCATATCCTGCAACAATGGCATTCCATGAGATGGCATCTGGTTGAGGCATTTCCTTGAAAAGCCTTAAAGCCTCTTCAAGAACACCATTTTGTGCATACCCTGCAATCATCGCATTCCATGAGACCACATTTCTTTGAGGCATTTCTTTGAAAAGCCTCAAAGCCTCGTCAAGAACACCATTTTCTACATATCCCGCAATCATTGCATTCCATGAAGTCACATTTCTTTGAGGCATTTTGTCAAACAGTTCACGTGCCTTGAGTATGCATCCACATTTCGCATACATATCTATCAGGGCATTTGCAACTACGACATCGCACAAAAAACCCCTTTCCATTATACTCTGATGGATGTTCATGCCCTCTTCTATAGCTCTTATTTTGGCACAGGCTGGGAGTACGCTGGCAAGGGCGAACTGATTGGGTTGGACACCTGCTCGTTGCATTTGGTAAAACAGTGTCAATGCCTCGTAAGGATACCTGTGTCTTCGGTAAGCTGCAATGATAGCATTCCATGAGAAGCTGTCTCTTTCTTTCATGTCGTCAAAAACTTTGCGAGCATCCACCAAACTCCCGCACTTGACATACATGTTGATGAGGTTATTCTGAAAATATGTCCGTGTAGCAAATGCGAATCCCTTGTCAACGATGAGAGAGTGAATTTGTTTACCGTGTGAAAGCGCATTCTTGGCAATGCAGGTGTGCAATAGTTGAAGATATGTGTTAGAGTCTACAGCGGCGTTGTTCGTAGAAAGCAGAAAGTGTAGCGTCTCCTTCAACCAACCCTCTCTACATAATGCTGTGAGATGGAGATGGAGATGGGTCATTCTATGACATTAATTGAAGCGTGGAAAGGTGCATTGTTATACCACAATGATAATGGGATCACAACTAGCTTGTTTCTTCTCTTTGAATCAGTTTGGCCTCTGTATTGCCAACATTGATAAAGGAGTACCTACAACACTGAACGTTGGAAACGCCATGATCCACTCTCAATTTGAAGGGCCGTTCTTATATTTTTCCCTTCCTCCTGCATTTGAATTAGTTGCATAAGAATAACTGTGATCCTTCTCCATATTTCCCCTGCCTTGATTCTCCGTTTGAAATGAAACTTCCCATGACTCATCTTGCATTTTTTCAAGGTACAACTTTCTTGGTGATCCTCAGGGTCGTAACTAATGATACGTTGAAAATTTTGTTATGTATAATCTTTGCCCCAAAAGAACTTTTCTCATTGCTTACTCTTAGGAGATTGAATTGCCATCTGCAGTCCTAACTCATTTGGAAACTCAAGACCTTTCGATGAATCAAATGTACTAATTAATTGTATTGAAATACAGTGTATCTTATGTTACAAGAGTCTTTGGATCTGCTCTTGATTCCTGAACCTTTGTTTGCACTACATTCTCTTGTAGGGCTCAAATAATTTTTCTTCCCCTTCATGGTCTTCTCTCAATTTTAAGGTACCCTGAAGTTATTTATCATTTGGTGGAAGAGGAGGCTTTGGAAGGCATTCTCCCAGCCTATTATATCTTCCTCACTCCACGGATATCTGCACAATAACCGAGGATAAAGTGGCCTCCCTTGTGAGGGAAGATCCCTAACCTCGTTATCAAACATATGTTCTGTTTTTTTTTATTCCACAAGATCCAAAGGATCGTTATATATCACAAGTCAGAAGAGTATCAAACAAATTTCTATGTCTAATGTTTCCAATTGATCATATCCAGATGTCTTTCCATAGTGTTAAGATTAAGAGACCCAACTGATATTGAAATTCATTTGGTTGATTGTAGATCTCGTTTTAAAAAGAAAATGGAATTCGAAAAGATTGTAGTGTTGTATTTGAAATTTTGTTTTCTATAAGAATGATGTGCACTTGAATTATAATGGTGTGAATGGATCTCAAATTGATAATATATGTGAAGTAGAACTTCATTTACTTGAAGGAATAAGATAAAGTTGAAAATATTGTACATTTTAAAAAATATGAGGAAACCCCTGGTCAAAAAGCTCGAATAATGAATGTGTGGAAATAAGTTGCAAGCCAAACCATAGGTCAAGAGGCTCCTTTGGACAACAAAGCTAAGGTTAGAATTGAAGTATTACTCTATAAGGTACATACTATATATCCGAGTGCCGATAATGGGGATTATGCTTCGATATTTAAAGACTTTCTTTCAAGGAATCTTGATCAACTTCATGTTCTAAGTAATGTCATTCAAGAGTTACAACTTATGCCTTCTCATGTAGTCGTTTATCAAATTGATTTTAAACCTATCGATGCTCAAGTTACCATGTCTTCAAATGTTGCTCCTATTGATCCACATATTACTTCTACTTCTCAAAATACTATGATTTCTTAACCTATCCCCATTGCTTTTCAAGTTCTTTAAAATTCTCAACATGTTTCTAAGATTCCTCTTGTTCAACCATCTTTTATTTATAATGTTTTTCAAATTACTCTACATGTCACAAATCCTTCTATTTTGTAGAATTATTCTATGTGAACCTAATTTACTTCTTCTATTCCACATCTTGAAATGAATTCTATGAAGCATACATTGCATGACTTGCAAAATTAAAGAAAAAATCTTTCTCGAGGGTCTCAAATTCTAAATAGTGTCACTTCTAACGATATTCTTCAAAACCTCTTTGTTTTTGAAGTACTTTCTTATCCATTTTCAAAGGGATTTATTTTTTTAAAGTTTGAATTTATCAATGGAAAGGGATCCTTCTCATCACGTTAGGGCATTTTATGCTTTTTTCTTAGAATTTACTCATGATGATAAATTATCAACTAAACTATTCCTAAAGAACTTGAAATATTATGCACTTAATTAGTTTTATGCTTTACCATGTGGATTGGTACATTGTTTTACGTCCTTTATTGATGACTTCTTGGCTTATTTTCAAATCAATATTAGTATGAAAATAAAATTGGCTCAAATAAAACAATGACCCAATGAAACCATAAGTGAGTATATATTTTGATTTAAGATTATAGTTACCAAGATGAATTATCAACTATGAGATAATGCACTGCAAACTATATTTTTTAATATTTTACTTCCAATTATCAAGGAAAATGTGATCTTCAACATTTATTACTCTTTTGATGAACTTTGTCATGATGTTAGAGATTTTGAGGTCAATCTTTTAGAAGAATTTTTCCTTAAGTATGGGTCAAATGTTACAAATCCTAATAGTGCTAAGTTTTAAAAGAATACAAAATTCAAGATTAAAAGCAATGAGAATGGATTTCAACCCAAGAATGGAACTAAGAATAGAGACAATATTATAGACCAACTATTTAGAAAGTTTATATGATCTCAACAAAGAGAGGGTAGGTAATTCACTAGGCTAAGTGAAAATCCATGAGATGTTTGTAAATGGCATTCATCTTATTATCTAGTTACCTTTAACCCCCACTTATTATGTTATTTCATAAACTCATTATAGCCATTTAACTATTTTTTTCCATAATAGCACAAGGTACATATATGATGCATATGTTTATTGTTTTAGAAATATTAGTTTAATTTTTGGTTTTTTGATAATTTGGCATTATTGTTGTCATATGCAATGAGTGTCACTTGAGACCACCCTATCCCTAGCTTAGCCCTAAACTTATCTTAGGGCCTCTTTCGATCCTTATCTGGTGTTTATTTGGGTTTAACCCATCTTTAGATATATGAAAAGCAGTCTCAGACCATCTCCTAAGCATCCAAATCCTTAGTGTACCAAATTCTGTCACTTGGACACTAGTGTGACCCTTTGGACACTAACAGACTGCACTAGTAACCAAGGGACTGTGTTACTGTCCCTTACCTCTTTTCTCCTCCAATGGACATATTTCCATTTCTCAAGACACCTCAGGGTCAGCCTAGACCTATTCTACATCCTGACAAACACTAGATCAGTATATATACACCACTTTTATCCCTTTACCCACTAGATGGAAATCAAATGTAAATACACACAAACAGGCTAAAAAATAAGTTGTCAAAATTAAGGTCATTAATCCCTATTCTGCCCTACTTCTACATATAACCATTTACAACACTCCTAAGATCAGATAATTCATATTTCTAGTCTCAAGTCACACTCAAGTTGGCACTCATATTAACATTTACTTGCACTTGCATTAGAACTTAAATTGGGAGAACTACATTGGACTTGATCCCCTCTTGAGGTATTGGTATGTAAGAAATGCTCAACACGGTGGGGTGTTGAGGTCATGGCCAATCTATCCAGCTAACATTAAACTTTTTCTACTTGTTTTTCTCAAATACCCTAACAACATGGAGGTCTAGGGTTTTATATTCTAAATCAATGAAAAACATAGAAAATATAGTGATCTAGCACTCAAACACATAGTCATATGCATATTGAACTCAGGTGAAGTTTCACCCAGAAACTCATAATCTCTTCCTTTAAGGGACACCATTTTGCCCCAGAGGATACTAGTATAGTGTGTTATTATCCAGAGGATCATGTTACTGTCTGGGAGGATTTTTTACTTTAGATTATTATCGATGACACCCTGTTTAGTCTATGCACTAATTTCCAGCTGTGAACCATCTATCTTAGAAATTTTTTAGCTAAGTACATTCTTTTGTAGTTCATTATTATTTTTAGAATAATCAAATTAGATCAATTACTATACAAATCAGTGGTTGTATTTATTGTATTTTTATTCCCTGATTTATTTTTTCATCCCTTTAACAACCTAGGGTTTTAAACTCCATAATCTCCTTTAAAGTTAAATCATTTTGGTGAACCTGACTTACTTCAAACATATTACTTCAAAACCCTATTGTACCATTAAGGTCTTCCCTTCCTGTTTTTCTAGAATTTACTCACTTTTCAATTTGTAGCCTTTCATCATGATTATCATGACATATGCCATTTTATACTTTTTGGTACAAAGTCTTTTGGTTTGGCTTGCATGCCTATTACCCACCATTTGTAGAATGATGCACATGTATGTCACTCCTCTCATGGATCATATTAAAACTTATGTTATTTCACACATTGGTCTACCTCATCTTGAACCCCACTTTTATGAAGAGCATTGTTGCATGGCCAAATTTACCTCTAATTACTACTCAAAGATAGATAACTCAGATGAATCCTTTTATTCCTCTTCCACCTAGTCCCGCCGACTATACTCACTCATATCTTGCCTCTACTACTCACCCTCAAAAAATAGTATACCCTATAGTTTGATTTGTTACTAGATGAAATAGGGTACCTCCTCCACCCATACAAAAACAACATAACTCCACATTCCCTCCTCTTCCCTGACATAATACAATGGGACCTATAAATCAACATAGAGCATATGCTATTATGGATCAGCTGAGAAATACACCAGCTAAGATTTATATATTAGAATTACTCTAAAAGGAAACCATTTTCAAAGATATTCTTTTTCAAACACTCAATCATACATCATTGCCTTGTGACCAGATCCAAATTATTTTGCATTTATCATGAACACTATCAAGGACATATATCATGTTATATCTTTTGGAAATGAAGGTTTTCCCTCATAGTTAGTTATTGATCAAAATCTACCACTCTTCATTCAGGTACTAATCAAAACCATGGTTATTAAATGAGTTCTAATTGATAGTGGTTCAGAACTTAACATATGCAACCTCACATTTATATAGACTAAGGAGGTTGTTATAGCATCTATTCAGAATAAATATAAGAACATTATAGGTTTTGATGACATTCCCGAACAAGCATTGGGTATTATTACATTAGATATAAAAGTTAGGCCAAAAATCCTATCCACACAGTTTCAGGTGATACCTAATCATTTGCATTACAATTTATTACTTGGAAGACCTTGGATACATGCCATGGAGGTTGTACCATCTACCTTGCACATATATGTCAAGTTTTAACATGATGGATATTTATACACTTGTCTAGATGATAACCAACCATTTAGATATTCTAGAGTTACTAAGCCTACTTCCCCAAGCACATCTCTAGATGGGACATCTCACGTTCACATAGAGTCCCCATGTCACATGATAATGATAGAATGTATGCATATATGTGAGGTTTGGGAATTTAACATCACTACTCTTGCACTAATTCTAGATCCTCCTACAACACTATTATCTTCACCCGTGATGGATACTAACACTCATCCCAAATGGTTTCCCCCACCTACGGTAGATGATGAGAACCTCACAACACAATTACCCTTACTTATTAACTCTAAGGAAGTATATATCTGAAACTTTGATACAGATTCCCAGGCCACCATAGAGGATGATACCACACCCATTGGCATTGATGATTATTTTGATGGATTGATCTTCACACTAGTAGGCCCTAGAGAGTACGAGTATGACTTTAAGGCACTCATGCCTTTACCTACATAAGCATCACCACTAATTCACAATTTCACAGACACAGGCCTGAACAATCACTTGTAGTTAGAGGCACATTATTTTATACACTTAGTACATATGGTTACACCTATGGATATTGATCTAGTTGTTTGAATTTAGGCAAGCAATACATATCATAAACCACACCAAATTTTATAGATATTACTTGATAGAGGACTGATTTCATTACCCATAATTCACCATAAATCCATTAGCAGATTGTCACAATAGGATGATAGACCATTTTGTCATTTTTAGAGGATTAATAGACATGATACAAATACATGATCATCATTACAATAAAAATTGAATAAACTCAGGGTAAAGGGCACTATCCAGATTACACAACCTTTGCCTCCACTAGTACATGCACCAAGATTGACTCTTCATCGACATTGATATTCATGGAATGATTCCTTGACTATTTGGGCCTTCATCAAGGACCAATACATCCCTTGTGTTGCCATAGAGGAATATTTTGATCCCAACACTTATACATTGACATTATTACAACACATAAGACATTAGAAGAATGAGCTACAACATGTTATACATTCTTAGGACTCCTTAGGACATATCACACTACCAGTTGCATGTGGCCCTAAGGTGGTGAACACAATTTTTATCATAAACATAGGCACTCACATACATGTCACACTTGGCAGTATATGGCTACAAGTAATGGATGCCATAGTTGATCAAACATACATATGTTTGACATTCAATTATGAGGGACACACAATTCACATCCTACATGATGACATAGATGAGAACCAAAAGTTTCACATAGATGCCCCATGGTCTAATGTGGTCTACCCTGTGACCACATGAGAGGCTTCTTACATAGTAGAACAACATGCCATTTGAATAAACATAATCTAGACTAATGCCAAGGATAAGTCTATACTTCTACCGACAACATGGTATGATGATCACAATGATGTTGATTTATTGAAGTTTGGATAGACTCAGTACCTGACATCAGATGATCTCCCACCAAATCCGCCATTTGACTATCCACATGCTATGGATGTGCTCTTAGGTCTATAGAGGCACTACTTTTCATTTATACATACTCTTTGTTACTTACACATTACTAGCATATAGTTTTTGTTATATTGCACACTTGTATATAGTTTCATTTTCATATTGATTGTACATAACTTATGCTTAGAAAAAATATTTCTCATAAAATACAAAATTTTATATCATATGCATTCCCATGTTTACATTCCTTCTATTTTATAGGTACTACATATGATATCTCTGTTAGTGTAGTTTGGTTTTATCATACATTCATGATTCACTTGTTCTCTTCGAGTGTTTGTAGATTCTTACCAAGCTCAGTTCCATCACACAGATTCATATTTATTACTATCTACCCACTAGGGGCACATACACAAATACATAGATTTAGTATTAATACATTCTCCCATTGGGGGCATCCTATACACATCTTCTAATTTACCAGGCTATATCATTTTATACTCCATATCACAAATTTAGCATTTTTTATATCTTGATATTGATCTTACTACACTACATAAATAGTTTTTATTGAATACCACTATTATAGACTCAATTTATGAATATCTTTGCTCATATAAGGATTAGAACCATGTGTTTATGCATAATTTCATTTATATCTTTTCTATTTTATATTTGATCATGTTTCTTTGCTTCTACATCTATTTGAGGGCATTTGAATATGCCATTGTTCTATGACTCTATGTCAATTCCTCTTATTATGTGTATGCTTTGGAAATGCACCCGTGTCCTTGTGTGTGCCTTCTTGATTGTATATGTAGACATTTGAACATGTCCTTCCATGTGGCTCTAAGCCAACCTTGATTTTTGGATGTGTATGTGGACATTTGAATTGTCCTTATATGTTAGCTCTTTCTCAAACTTAGTGACATGTGTCCATGTCCCTTGTATTGTGGGCTCTTTGCCTTTTTTGTGTACCACATGTGTTTATATGTATGATTTCATGTATGCATCATGGCCAAGACACTTGTCTCTTAATTGTTACACTCACATCTAGCTTGTAATGCCATGAGGCACCTCATTCATATCTCCTTCCTCCTTGGGGCCTTGATGGACATCATGCCCCATCCCCTAGGTAGTTACTCAGATTATACTCAAATTTGTTGTCTATATACATGCTTAAATTATTCCATCTATCTTGATGACCATGTGAATACTAGATCTAACATACATCATACATTATTAATTTATGCTTAGCTTATTTTACATTTCGATGTCATGTATACACATTATATTAGTTTATCATGCAAATATCATATATTTTAATTCTAACACACATAATGCAAATCTTTTCTTTTGAGGATAGTTATTACACATGTTTAATAACTCCCCTCAAAAGAAGGGGCATTCACAGGGGTTTGTGATAAAGATTAGGCCATTTGGGTGCACTCAACACATTTTTTAACATGCAGACACATATTACAAAGCTTAGAATCAGTCAAACATAGTGGAAAATAGTAAGACAGATCAATTTCAACTAGGAATAGAAAAATCATAGAAAGACACTAGTGCAAAATAGAGGACACTAGCATAATGTGCTACTATCCAAGGGACTGCACTACTATCCATTAGCCCTAGAAATATGAAAATCTAGATTAAATAGAAAGGTACAATAGTTAAAATTTAGGTTTCCATAGTATCAGTCATAGATTATCAGTTATGCTTAGTTAATTCTCAAGCTTTCATAGAATCATACCATTTTTTTCAGATTGGGGGCGTCATGTGTGACATGATCAATCCCATTTTAGTTTCAGATATGCTTAAATATAGATTACTATAACTTAGTCTAGAATCCATATGCAAAGATATCACAATTGGGGGCATGTGAGCGACACACTATTTCCTTTTACTCACTTATGCACTAGTTAATCAGATGGAATGACAAACTCCATGTCATTCTACACATTGTATACTCTAGACACCATTTACACTAGGTTCATACTAGATTGATACCTTATTTTGTTTATATCTATTGACATTATCAAGTAGTCTTTGAGCTACATACCTGAGTGCTTGAGAGGCCCCTGAGTTGGTTTTCATTTCAATTTTATAAGTGGCCCCAAAGTCATCCTATATAGTTTCAATCACATCACATAACATTAGTTACATTGTGAAGTTTAAGTATAGGTGCATCTACTAAACATGTTTAGGTAATGATGGAGTTATAGCCTACTTGAGTTTTTGATCCACCTACATAAGAGGGTTGGACAAGCCATCAATCAAATCTAATTTATTCACATATTATGATCCATCGAATAGGGTTGGGAATTGATGGAATCAAAACTAGATTGAGTTCTCTAGCCACCCACACATGGGGATTGAGCAAACCATCATCTCAGTCTAAGTTATTCATGGATTTGATCACTAGATACACACACATAGGATGTCACTAGGTTTTTGCATTGGTTCACGTACTTAATGAGGTGTATTTGGTCCATTTCTCTCTCTTATCTCTTTACTCATTCTTGTCTTTGAATTTAATATTCCTTACTTAAGTATTTATTGATCCATGTTTCATTTGTAGGATATGCAATAGAGCATGCTTCAAAAATTGATCCCTAGATTCACAGGCTCCACCTCACAGGTAAGTTCAAGTATGCTTTTTTTACCTTTATCTTAGTCATTTCACTTTGTTTCATTTTTATAATAAAGGGGGGGGGGTATGTAGTCATATAAAATCTCACTTGAGTGCAATGAGTGTCACTTGAGACCACCTTATCCCTAACTTATCCCTAGACCTATTATAGGGCCTCTTTCGATCCTTATCCATATTTCATGTAGGTCTAACCCATCGTTATATGTAACAAAAGTAGTCCCAAACCATATCCTAGGCATCCAGACCCCTAGTGCACCAGATTCGACCACTTGAACACTAGCATGGCCCTTTGGAGACTAGCACATTATGTTAGTGACCAAGGGGTCATGATATTGTCCCTTACCTCTTTTATCCTCCAAAAAACATATTTTAATTTCTCAAGACACTTTAGCATTGGCCTAGACCTATTCTACATCTTGGTGAGCACTAGATCAATATATATACAAATTTTTTATCCCTTTACCCACTAGATGGAAATTAGATGCAAACATACATAAACAAGCTCAAAAATAAGTTTTGAAAATCAAGGTCATTAATCCATATTCTTCCCTTTTTATACATACAACCATATACAACACTCATAAGCTTAGATTACTCATGTTTCCAATCTCAAGTCACACTCAAGCTAGCACTCATACTAGCATTCACTTGCATTTACACCAACACTTAGATTGGGAGAACTACATCAGGCTTGATCCCTTATTGAGGTATTAGTATGTAGGAAAATCTTAACATGATGGGATGTTGAGGTCACATCTAGCCTATCTATATAGCATTACACTCTTTATAATTATGTTCCTTAAATACCCTAACAACATAGAGGTATGGGGTTTTGCATTCCAAATCAATAAAAAACAAATAAAATATAGTGATCTATAACTCAAGCACACAAGCACATGCATCTTGAACTTAGGTGAAGGTCCACCTAGAAGCTCATAGTCTCTACTTACAAGGGACACTTCCATGCCCTAGAGGACACCAGTGCAATGCACTACTATCTAGAGGACCACACTACTATTCAAAAATAGTTTTGACTTTATATTGTTGTTGACAACACCTTTCCTAGTCTCTACACCAATTTCTATCCTATCAACCATATTTCTCAATCAGTTTCTAGCTAAGTACATCTTTGTGAAGTTAAATTTTATTTTTATAATAATCAGATTAGGTCAATTATTATACAAATCAGTAGTTATTTTTATTTCATATTTATTCCCTGGTTTATTTTTACATCCCTTTAGCAACCTAGGGTTCTAAACTCCATAATCCCCTTAAAATTTAAATCAATTACTAGTGGATCAAATAATTTATTCCTCCCTAACTCTTTTCAAGATATTTCATATCTATAGTCATTAAGTTGGGTTACTCATAGCTAATTGATGTCTATGTTAGACTTCACTATGCATTATTACTAAATCATATCTACTAATTATGCTAGTATGTATCAAAGCTATAGCCACTTATACACTTATTTTAGGAACTTGAATAATGTTACAACGGGGTATGATTGGATAATGCCTAGAATAGATTAAGGATATAGTTGTTTCTTGTTGATGAAAAATAAGATCCATTTATTAGTTCAAATATAATTGTAAATACCTTTTGCATCTTCTTCACTCTCATTAAACTATAAGTTCATAATAACCTATTATAAGTTGTTTTAACTTTTAGATTCCATCCATAGCTTCTCTATTGTAATATAATATTATTAGTTTAGCTACGAATATTAGTTGTAATGACTTGATGTTAAACATAGGGAATACACCTTTTCCTTCCCTCTATTTAAAGACAAAGATGTAGCATCTTAAGTTAATTCATAATCAGTCAATAATTAGAAATGAGTCATTTATTCAATTGTTTAGAGTGTAGACACTAGAATACTGTACACTACGATTCTAGATGTCACATTAACCTTTAAACCACCCCTTGGACCCCTTTGGGTTAGATTATTTACCAAGTCTTTTGTTATTAACCTCATACCATTTCCTAGGGAATTAACCACCAGTCATTGGTGGATTGGCCAATTTTGGCTATTTCCCCTTAACCACAAACGGTCAGCCCTTGATTGCCAACAATTGACTTGAACCGTCAGTAGTTACTTAACGTAACCAAAAACTTTGAATCAAATGTAACTCAATTTTAACTCACTCATTGATTACCAACTATCTAATTGTAATCTATTTTTCACATGATCAATGCATGATTAGACTATTGGTCAGATTGTTTGATAAACCATTTGTTAAAATCTTCATTTTAACCTCCCTTTCCCCTATATTAGGAGATGAAGAGAAGGTTGAAATCATCAATTTAGAGGCAAGATATTCTGACTCTCAAGCGAATCCAAAAGCTTCCTAGTGAACTAGGAACTAGGTCAGAGGCTTAGGGTGCTTATGCAACTCATTATCTTGAGCCAAGGTACTGTTACTCTATTGACATCACTCTAGGATCCACAAATAAGATTTCATCCAAAACCAACATTCCTCAGACTAAAAACACCTAAAAGCTAAGTATCTATGTTTCTTATCAATATTTAGTAATTATCTCTATTTATTTCATTGCTTGTGTCATTCCTCTTTATTTCCCTTTTATCCCATTTTCCTTGTGTTGGAGTTTTGCAACTCCAGACATTTCACCTCCTACCCAAAACCACCCACAAACCATTCTCACTCACCTAAACATATAATCCCTAAAATATATACCTCTGAGCATTAATTTATGTCTCACATCCAACATCCAATCCAAACATCAATCCTAGAACCTCTCTACAATCTCCCCAATAGACTTCTTTTCCCCAAACCAAATCCAATAGTAACTACTGACAGTTTTACCTAATCACTGATGGACTTTTCTAACCACCAATGGTTAACCACCAATGGTCACCTATCTTCTAACATTCATACCCAACCACCGATGGTCACTGCGTGTCATTTTACTATAACAAGCTAATTTGACCCATTTTCCTGTACCCAAATTCCACTTTTTGAGTTTTTGTATTATCGGATAACTTTAACTTATTTTCTGAATCAAGTTTGAGTAATTTAACATTAGCATTCAATCATATATTTTTATTTTTAATTAAAAAAAATCATTTCATGCAAGCATCTATCGTCATCATATCGTAACTTAAGTGTTTTAAAAGTGTGGATTGACATCCTCCAAGGAAGCTTGCACTTCTTGGATCCAACTCACGCTAGGCAATCCACCCTACTATCTCACTAATTAACCATTTTATTCTAGTGTTTTCTTATCTGCAAGTCATCCACCCCAAATAAAGAAGAGTATCAATAATCATCTAGATTCACATGTGCACAACATATCTAGGTTCTGCTAGCCTCACCTTTCTTTCAAGTTTTACTCTTTCTAAACAAGAAAATAAACAAAATTTTAGTGAAACATTATGGCACACCTAGTGGGACCCTTGATATTTTAAACTTGTTTCTTTTCAAGAATTTATTTTATTTGATTTTAGTACCTTCTATTATTTCATTCAAGCATCTATCTTCAACATATCATAACTTAAGTGTTTTAAAAGTGTGGATTGACATCCTCCAAGGAATCTTGCACTTCTAGGATCTAGTTCACACTAGGCAATCCACCCTAATATCTCACTAATTAACCATTCTCTTCTAGTGTTTGCTTATCTGCAAGTCATCCACCCTAGACAAAGAAGAGTATCAATAATCATCTAGATTCACATGTGCACAACATATCCAGGTTCTACTAGCCTCACCCTTCTTTCAAGTTTTACTCTTTCTAAACAAGAAAAATAAGCAAAATTTTAGTGAAACATTATGGCATTCCTGGTGGGACCCTTGATATTTTTCTTCAATTCATAGTTATAGGACATTTAGTTTCATTAGATAAGAGTCATTCATTACATTCTCTTATAAAAATTAAACGTTCCTTTTTTCCTTTCCAAATTTCAAGTTCTAATTTTTTTTTCTTTCAGAAAAAAGTAAATTGTCATTTTTGCTTTCATTTTTGAAAATCAAAAGTACTCAATCTATGCCTAGGCTTTGCATCATCATATCACATCTAGGTGCATCTTAGTTATTTTGTATTCATTTAAAAAGACACCAAAATTTTATTTTGGATTAAAATTAACTTTGCATCCATTATTTGTTTGTATTGATTAGCTCACATAGCTTAATATAATCAAGTAAATTAATCGTAGTCTCACTTCTTATCACACACATAATACCAAACCACACATTCAATCAAACATCAAAACATTGACATAAAGTTGGAGTGGGATTTCATCACCTAGTGGTCACCTTTCCTCAGTTATCCTACTTGAATTTTACGACCAAGGGAGAACCAACTCATTACGTTGGCTGAGTATAATCTCTAACAACTCAATATATTTTGGCTAAGCACCTGACACCCTTATCATTATGATGTGTGAAGTGAGTGGGTATCCCTAATATCAATCCATGTACCAAGTTATAGTATAAATATTGAGAGCCTTTAACTACCTGAAACCATCCTTAGACATCTTCTTCTAGTACCTACTCTACAAGCCCAAGTTGGTCTTTATAACTTCTTTAAAATTGAGGCATAAGCCTAAAGAGAGATAAAAGGTACCTTAATATTCTAACGCACTTTAGTGTATGCATTATTTTCCTAAATATATTTTTATTTTGATTGTTTATCTTTTGAGTTGTGAGATCGCTCTTATCTTCTGTTTCCCCCTCTTTGTATGGTTCTCACTAGACAACAACCAAGCAAATTAGGATCCACCTCCCAACCACCCATCTTCCTCTTCTATCACATCCATGGAGTACGTCTCAAATATATAGGGTTCTCCCCATCCTTTTTGGAGTCCTTGTATCCCTCGAATGGTTGCCTAAGGTGATACAAATTTCTCCACCTTTTTGGATAGTAACCCCATATCCCTCCAACACTACCTTAACACCATATCTCACTGCACCCCTACTTCAATTCCATCTACTGATCCACCCTATAGTATGTCATCCCATCTTATGGGTAGCACCTCTATTGCCACCATTTCTACCCAACCCTTAGTCGCCCAAGCATCTTACCACCATCATAAACTAACCCATCCAACCAACCAACACCCAAATGCCTTCTACCCCAACCAATAACTCTTCCAGTGTAGGACCAACCCAACCTTTGGGCACCTATACTATAATTACCATTAGAGTAACCTCTACTAGTGTTGCCACCCCTCCTCTTGCTATCTCCAACCCACCAACCTCCAATTTATTCCAAATCTTGGTGGTTTCTATACCTTCTACCCTTTCACCCATTAGTACCAAGGTTACGACCCATCCTCAACCTATCAACCCAACCATAACTCCAACCCAACCCATGTCAATTCCTCAACAAGTACCCATTATACCCAATTGAAGCTATATTCTTAACCCACAAGGGTATATGGCTCTACCTTCTACCCAACCTCCTATATCCAATTACCATACATGAAATCTTCTCAACCACCCATGTCCACATACGAAAATATGGCAACCTCCTAGCCTTACACTAGTTATCCTTATGTTATACCTACCCAACCCCAACAAAATTTACCCTACAACTATGGGGGTGCACAACTGAAAACCAATCTAGTTAAAATGTTAATGGACAAGATGACCAATTTGGAGTCATATATTTCTAGTGCCCATAACTTCTTATCATATGATCAAATTTGAAATGAACAAATTCATCCATCCATCCCAATCTGACCTTATTCTCCTCAATGGGAAGTTCTAAAATTTTCAAAATTTTAGAGCAAGGAAGATCCTCAACAACATATTAGAGCATTTAGACACTCTTGATATTTGATTGCTTATGATGATGTTCTCGTTATTCTCACCTTCCCCATGTCCCTATCCAGTCTGGCATTAGATTGGTATATTTATATTACCAGGCACTCCCTCTTTTCTTTTGCACAATTAGCTCAAATATTCTTAGATCATTTTTCCATAAATATATCTAAGAAAGTTTCCATCACTGACTTCTACTCCATTAAATTTTTTGAAGATGAGTCGATTGCTGATTTTGTGGCCCATTGGAGAGGTTTGATAAACCAACTCTCTTTTTATCTGCCCCAACCTAAGCTGATTGAGATTTTCTCTTGAGCTTGTGCCAAACATATTTCCTCCACTCTACAGGTTTAGACTTTCAAGACCTTTGATGAGGCTTTCACCATGGCATGACAATTAGAGATTAGAGCCATTGATGAGGGGAAGATAAAATTGAGAAAAAAGAATTATAGTTTCAAGTCAAATGAAACTTCCTCCTCCAAAACAACCAACCACTCCAATACCAACACTAAAACCAAGGGAAATATTCATGCAGTTGTCCTTAAAACCACCCCTCCTCTAGTTGTTAACCAACCCAAGTCTTCTAATAATTCCAACCAAAATACTCAAAACCAAAGCTGTAATAACCAAAAGAAATATACTCTGCTAGGGGAGTTATATACTTCTATTTTGGAAAAGTTGTTAAAAGAAAATATCATACAACTTACTCCAATCAAACCCTATAGCAATTCAATTCCTCTCATCCTATACCTGGTTGGTATAAGGAGAATGAATTGTGTGCCTTCCACTATGTCATTGGACATGATGTGAGTAAATGCAATACCTTCCAAAGCATTTTCCAAGGGTTGATTGACGAGGGGGAACATGTGCTAGAGAATCCCAATGTACTCCCAAATCATTCACTTGAAATATTTAGACAACCTTTTCCCAACCATACCCCTTCCATGAACAATGAAAACAATAAAACATAATCCTCTCACAATTGTGAGGTCCATAGTGTTAATGTGGTTCTTAGCAATCTCATTACTGAGGGAACCATTGCCCAAACCACTTCTTCTTTCCCTCCACTTATTAAGGTAGTAGAGGCACCTTTTATTCTTTTTGGAACTAAAATAAAGGAAGCAAATATTCCCTTTCTCCAGTTATTGACGTAGTGGAGCTACCAACTTATCCTTTGGAAGACATACCAAAAGAGGCAACCATTACTACCATACCATTCTCTTCCATCATAAATTAATCTACTCTTCCTTTGGAAAGCATTCCTAAGGAAGAGGCCACTTTACCTACTCCTCCCATGGAAGAATCACCTTCCAAAATGTTGGAGCCTTTGATTGAGGAAAAGAAAAAGGTAACAAATCCCCTCTCTCAACCCATGGGTTTGTCCTTTGAGACCAATACCAAAGGAGCCAAAACCATCTATAAGCTTTTTTTTAGACTGGTTCACTTCTTGAAGTACCTATCCCAACCCAAAATGGATTGTGCTACATTTTGGCACCATCTTGGGCTCCCCTATCTAACCAAGCAAGGGTCCTTAACCATACCATTGTCAACCAAACTTTCCACTTCCACTAGTGAACCCACCATCATCCCAACCAAACTAGTAAAAACCTCTAACTCTTAAACCATAGTTGAACTAACCAAACCAACTCCACCCAAAATAACCCAAGCACCTTCTACCATCCTAACAAATCCCATCAAAAACCTATGCATTTTCCCTACTCAGAGCCTTACTCACCCTCTGTTAATGTTGGATTTATCACCATACTAACAAAGCCCATCAAAAACCTATGCATTTCTACATTGCCTTACATTTTAGGACTATATCCTTCTTCTATATTGCGACCTCACCCCTCTACCTTGGTTAAGAAAATGAAGTCTCCCAAAGACAACCCAAACCCAACCTCCTCTTTTAGCTACACCTCTACCTATTCTTTCCACACCTTCTACCTCCAAATTAGCCACTACCAAGCCTTTGTAGGAATGCTTGCCGTTGCGCCAAAAGGTCGACTTGTTAACGCCCGATACAAACCCCAGATAAGTACCCACGGGAGGCTGTTAGTCCATGTCACGAATCCCTAAGGGGGATGCTGGCGATTAGTCCAACAATCCCCCCCTCAGCATCACCCGAGGGGATTCGAACCCGTGACCACAGCTCTGATACCAATTGTAGGAATGCTTGCCGTTGCGCCAAAAGGTCGACCTGTTAACGCCCGATACAAACCCCAGATAAGTACCCACGGGAGGCTGTTAGTCCATGTCACGAATCCCTAAGGGGGATGCTGGCGATTAGTCCAACAGCCTTCTATTTCCACACCTTATACCTCCAACCCATCTACTACCAAGCCTTCATTTCTAAGCCTTCTACCTCCAGATCATCTACCTCTACACCTTCCACCTCCAAACCATTAACCCCCAAGAAATCTACTCCAAAAACACCTACCAAGAATATTATTCCACCTAAAACTCCTGTCATGAAGCCTACTCCTAAGAAGGCTTCCATCCCAAAATTTAAATCCAAAACCCCAACACCCTTACCACTATTTCTTGAGTCCTACTCAACCATCTTGAAAAGGTTATTTAAAGCCTATTGTTTGACCTTTCCACCCATCAAACCATTTGGCCCTCATAGTCCTAAACCATCCTAGTTTAATGACAATATGGTATGCTCATACCATATAACACTTGGGCATGATACAGAGAAATGTAAAGCTCTCAAATTCCTAGTCCACTAGTTATGTGCTGAAGATGACCTATTATTAGAATAACCTCCCATGAGCCCACTAGCACTCTAAAAACCACAAGCCACCGCCCCAAACTTACCTACTCCCATACTCTCATTTAAGAGTGAGTGGGGATCAAAGTAGTCCTCTAGAACAACTCTTTCCCAAATCCATACCATCCATGTGGTTACATGATCACAAGCTTGACAATATTATAAATGGAAGGAAAAGGTGTCCATTCTATGGATATACCCTTCCTCCACCACCCAATCACCCAACCAAACCCAAACACCTTCACATTCATCCAAACCCAAGGTGTCCATCTTGGGTGCCTCCCATCCAACCCTTATAAGTCATTCCAAATATTATTTCTAAAGCCACTTCACCAAACACTAGTGAAGATGATTTTACATGAACTAATCAATACCTCACCCCATCACCACCAAGTGATGATAGAGGTTTTGCAAATCATAGAGTTTCAACTAGAAGATCTAAAACCTTTAGCAGTGTTTATCAGATCCCTTCAACTTTCCACCCTTATTACCTTTAAGGATTAAAAAATGTCCTTTATTCATCCCTAGGATCTAGATCCTCCCCTCTTCATTACCACATACATCAACCAAACCCACATCAAAAGGGTTATGATTGATGGAGGAGCTAGCATCAACAATGTCTCCTCCCATGCATATGACCAACTAGAATTGTCAGAGAACATTATGTCGTAAACCACAATAGTGCTCTATTCCTTTAATGACACTATGGAAAAAACTCTAGGAACTATCACCCTCCACATTCATTTAGGATGTCACACACTTTTTGAGCTCTTCTACATAGTATAAGGTGAGTTCTAGTATAATGTTCTGCTTGGATGCCCTTGGATCCATTCTATGAATTATGTGTCATCTACCCTACATTAGTGCATCAAATTTGAGAATGAGGGTCAAGTAGTTACCATAAAATCTGACCCAAGTCCTTTCACATCATGCAACATGACATTCCAACCCAATTATGTTCTTCTTCCATAAACCAAACCTTCTCCAACCAAAGATGACTTTCCCCCTAACTTTTATTTTGTCAACATGATTAGCCTTGGACCCATAACCTATCAAAAGGGTGAAGAGACAACAACCATTCCTTTAACTCATCTTGAGATGGTAGAAGGTGACTTTCCTACCATTAATATCATTTGGTGATAGGATGATGATTCCCTTCTTGCCTATCTTAGTGTATAAGATTCCTATATCCACAAATCTCTTCTTCTTGAGACTTTAACCATGTTAAATTAATCCACTATGGATGTCAACTTGGGTACTCAAGATAAGCTACACATTGTCAAAATTAGATAAATGCTAGATTCCTTGGAGCTTCAAGATTTTCCATCCTTCTTATGAAATCGTATCATAGCATTCACTTGGTCTTATAGTGACATGTTAGAAATCTACCCTTTTGTTGCTACCCATAATATCACTACTACTCATGATACTAAGCCTATCAAGCAAAATCTTTGTCAGATGCACCCTCGCATAACCCTTTTTTTCAAAGAAGAGCTCTAACTCCACCTATCTATAAATTTCATCCAACCCATTAACTATCCCCAATAGGTCTTGAATGTCATCCCTATCACTAAATCAATAGGGGGACTTCACATTTGCATGGAATTAAATGATCTTAAACTTGTTTTCCCAAAGGATGACTTCCCTTTTTGAATCATTGACCAACTTATTGATCTTACAACTGGTCATGAGATGCTATCTCTTATGGATGATTTATTAAGCTATAATCAGATCTTGATTACCCCTAAAAACCAACATAAAACTACTTTTATCACCCCATGGGGAACCTTATACTATAGGGTCATGCCTTTTGGTCTGAAAAATGATGGTATAACCTACCAACATGCCATGACCTACATCTTCCATGACCTACATCTTTAATAGACAACCAAACTTCTCCTCTTGAGTTTCCTAATGAGTCCATCATGACCCTTTCTTAAGAAAACATCACATATCAAATGACCATGTTATTTGATGGCTCAAAGTGCCAACATGGTGGGGGTGTTGGTATCATTCTCATCCCCCTTGATGGTGAATCCATTATTTTATCTTTTAAGCTTGCTTTCGATTGTATGAACATCATGACTGAGTATGAAACCCTAGTGATAGGTCTCCAAATTGCTTTAACCTTGGGAGTCAGGATGATCAGTATTTTTAGTGACTCTTAAATCATGGTTAATAAAATAAATGGATATTATCAATGTAAACATGATGTATTGCAATAGTATAAACAATTAGTCAATGTATTCTTAGCATCATTAAACATTACCTTATCTAAGCCACTCTACAATCTACAAATAAGTTTGTTGATATAATGGCCTCTCTTACTTCTCAGATCCCATAATAACCTTTTGAATCTAAGATATGTGTCACTATCCATCATCTTACCAAGCATTATTATACCAAATCAAACCATCCTTCCATATTTAGTGTAGAGGAGACCCAACTTGACCTATGGTATAAGCAAATCTTTAACTATCTGAACTTAGGCATCATTCCTTGTAATATTTCTAGGAATGGTCAAACAACATTCATTTAGAGTACCTCTCATTATACCATATTAGGGGGAATTATTTACAAGCATGGCTTTGAGGGTCTCTTTTTCCATTGCCTACATAGTCATGAAATTTCTCATGCTATCACAGAAATGCATGATGGGATTTATGGGGGACACTTTAGTGTCTTAGTTATCGCTAAATGTATCCTTCGCCTTGGCTACTATTGGCCCACCCTTAACCAAGAATGTTATGATTATGTGAAGAAATGTATTAAATTTCAATAACATGCCAAGTTACATCATGTGCCTAGTCATTGCCTCCAAGTATTCAAGGATTTGTGGCCCTTCTCGTAATGGGGATTGGATCTTATTAATGAAATTAACCCTCATTATTTGTAGTGACATAATTATATCATCACCATGATCTCATATTTAACAAAATGGGTGGAAGCCATTCCTCTCATCTCCACCAAATCTGAAAATATTATCAATTTTATTAACCATCACATTGTCTATCATTTCGATGTTACTCATAAGATAATCACTGATAATGGTAAATATTTTAAAAATTGAAAAGTCCAAGGTCTTTGTGACATGTTTGGCATTAAGTTAATTTTATCCTCACCTTATCATCCATAAGAAAATGGATAGGTTGAAGCTTCTAATAAAACCCTTAACAACATGCTAATTAAAATGATCAATACATCTAGTCAGGATTGGCACTTACACATCCTTTTCACCTTATGGGCATATCATACTAGCATTCAAACCCCTAAGGGTGTTACCCCTTTCTCTCTTATCTTTGGAGTAGAGGTTGTCTTGACTCTCAAAATATGAATTCCCTCTCTTCACATATCCCTACAAGATACCATTTTTGAGGATGATTATCATCTGGAACATTTATCCTGATTTGAACTACTTGATGAGTGTCAGTTGGTTATGCTTAACCATATTCATGTCTATCAAGAACAAATCAAGTGTGCCTATAAAAATAACCTATGAGAATGATGATTAAATATCGAAGACCTCATCTTAAAGGAAAATCAGCATGTAACCAATATGGAAAAAATTAAGCGGGACAAGTTTGCTTTCAATTGGATTGGACCTTACATTATTACACATAAATATGGATCAAGAGATTCCTAGTTATCCTCTCTTGAGGGGAAAATGAAACCTAAGCCTCTCAATGCTTCATATTTACATCCTTTATTTTGTTAAATAAGATAAAACTCACCTTTTGTCTCACTTAAATTCATCCCTTATTTTAAAATATTTTCACCTTCATCACGTTAGTTTGAGGACTATTGATTAAAGCACAGAATCATGTGATTTTCCATCATAGTTATAGCCTTAATATTAAATATGGGTACCATGGCTCTACCCATGGCATGATTCTCATGGTGCTTTTTGTCCCTAATAGGATGGAATCCCATGGTCGTTGTCTCTCAAATAATCCTCTTAGCCACTATTTTAACCTTCTTGTTCTTTAGATTTACCTTCATAAAAGTAATCATTTTAACCTATATAAGTAAGTCTATGTCTTCAAAAGCAAAAACATTAACAGTCATCTATCCTATGGGTCATCTCTAGCATTATCAGTCTACTTCTAGTGAAGAATAGTTGCCAAAACTAATCAAAATTTCTCAATGAAAGATAGATTACTCCCTTGAAGGATAGCTATCACAAAGCCTAAAACAAGTCTCAAAAAGCTTAGACCATTCCCTTGAAGGATGGATAAGTAAAATCATTTGTCAAAATCAAACAATTTCTTAGAAGCTTCTCACATCGATCAGCTTCCCGAACCTCTCAAAGTAATAATAAAAATATCAAAAGACCCATTACTTAGAAGCCACAATATCAGATTTCATGAGTAGACTTCCCACATCGATTAGTCTACACCATCTATGACATAGTTTTATTTATACTTGCTCTTTGGTAACCTACATAAGAGGCACGCTAATCTCACAAGAATATTCCTTTGATCACCCATCTTCCCTTTATACCCTCTATGAAACAAGGGACTTTGAGATTACTTGACATTATGTGATCAAGAAACTTTTTAACCAATTAAGAAATTCTTATGCAAAGCATGTGGAGGGCTTATGATCATAAGTCAATACTAGTTTCCTTTTGTTTTGGTTTTTGCCAATGAAAGAGCATTATGTCTCCTTCTTATTTTCTCAAAACCTATTTATTGATGCATTCACTAAGATGATTTTCTTTTGATTATTTTATCTTACATTTCTTTTCTCAACATCTAGTTTTATTGTCCAAACTTACTCTACGTGTTTTAAGATTAATTCACCATCATTTAATCAAAATGCAATTCATTAAAAATATTTAAATAACAAACATGTGTTCTATTTTGTGATTTGATTTTACCTTATTTGTTTAAGTGTTTTTAATCATAAAAATATTTTAATGAATTAACCATCTCATACATTAAACATCATTTCAACCTTCTAACCAATCACATCAACTAATCATAACAATTTTTCACATCTATAACCTTTTAATCATTTCATTTATAAATAAAATGAGTCATCACATATGTTATCCATTACATGTCTATCTAGATAAAGGTGAACATATATTCACTAATTTAAAACATCCACATTTCTAACATCTAATTAAGCATGTATCTACTAAAAAGATAAATGCTAATCGTAACATCATGATCATATCATAAACAACATCATCACATCAAGAACATAAAATAACTAACCATAACCAACATCTATAACCCATAATCACATCAATAAGCTTATAATCATATATCATAATAATGTCCATGTCTCTCACAATAATGTGTACACCTTGCTGCATTGGCTCATAGGTCAATATCAAAATCATATAACACATCAAAATAGGTATCACATAGGAGTCTAAGGTGGAGGGGAACTACTATTCCCTAAATCCTATTCATATCTAAGATTTGTCTATGTACCCATAGATGATGCCAATTGACTCGGTGTAACACTACTAACTCCCCCAATAATTGTTGATCTATAATCAACATATTAAGGCTCATCTAGAAGTTATCTAAAGGATAGTGCCTCATAGTATCTAAGCTCCTCAATTTTGGCCACATACCTATCCACAGAGATTTTCCTTGATGGTCCTACAAATGCAAGTGTCTTCCCTCCTACCTATCTTAGGGTATCCCTCTCCTATGTTACCAAGGCTTGTTATTCCCATGCTATATCCCTCTCCTATATAAGGGTAGCCACCTAAACCTATTTTATATCTCTCTCTAGAGTCACTATCTATAGAACTACCTATGATTTAGCTAGTGTTTCCCTTCAATAATCTTTCTTTGTGATGAGTGCCTACTTGTCAGGGGCATCCACATTCATCTGGTCCCCACCCCCTCCACCATGTCTACATTGGGAGCCTACTATATACCATCTCCCCTAATCATTGCTACTACATAATGCACCTAAAACCATACAAGGTAATCCCACATAACCCCTACATCATCAATAGCTACAACCACTGATATCTCCTCAAAATCAATATCCATCTCCTCAAGTTGTGCTATACATAGTTATGCCTAAAAATCCTCTCTTTTATACCTCAAAAAATCATCTGGGACACCTTGAACAAGCCCAAACTATCTCCTAACCCTATCAAATGGATGAACTTCACCTTGTGATCCCATCTCCCATATATCCATCTATAACTCTATAGTGACAAGGTCTACCTAACATAGCTCGCCCATGTAGGGAATTTGGTATATGACCTCCAAATAACCTCCCCATCCACTAGTGCCTCCAACCTATCTCTATACCACTCCAAATATCATTATGATTTCCCTAGTGTTATCAGTGCATAGTCACCTCTCCACCTCATGAATCCCACTCTAAAATCCCCCTAGTCCCATGCCTACCATGGCAATCCACCTAGTCATATCACCTTGATATGCTCATATCCCTAGAAAGGTAGAACAAACCTAATGCTAATGCCATACCTCATATTTAATCTATATCCCCAGAGCTCTCGATAGATCTAAACTAGTAAAATTGGGGCTCAAGCAAACACTGTCTAGTTGATCATGTGAATAGAAACACCTAACAATAAAAAGGGAAATCTACCACTACTATAATCTGGGAGTGCATAGTAGGGAATGACTATCATCATCATTGTGACAAACCATCTCCCTCCCTTATCCATGTGATACATAGGTGAATAATAGAATCCTCCCACATGCCACCTGGCATGAACAAAGTCCACATTGAATAGCTAATCCATATATGCATCTCACTCCTCACTGTCAATATGCTTTATTGACTCACCTTATATTGGTAGCCATAAAATCTAGTGAAAGTCCTCTGACAAGATCGTAATCTCTCCCATTAGTAGTAAGAAAGTGTTAATAGTCAGGTCCCATCTCTCTATGAGGGATACCAAAATTTCCACATCTCTTGACACATGCTGGTAAAATCTTGTACTGCTTCAGCCCACTATCATCATGTGTTCCCACTCCTAGTTTGTCATAGATCTATGTACCTTGTCTAAGAGCTAAGGAAATTGATCATGTATTTGTAGCTACTCCCTTTCCTACAAGGTTAAACATTCCCTTAATTTTCTTTACCCTTTTAGCCATGACCTATGTGTTTTACCTATTAACCCTACCCCCACTCACTTCTACCTTACACCATTTTTAGGGCCTAACTAAACCCTTACCTATACCTAACTTCACCCATTATCTTCCCTTCCCTTCTACTTATTAACCCTAGCTCCTACCTTAACCTATTCACCTCATTTACCCTACACTTATCTCCTTCTACTTAAACCATGCCTTTACCTATGCCTAAACCATCCCTTCACCATTATTCTACCCTTATCTACCCCATTCCCTAACCTTATACTGATCATCAATAGTTCCTTGTAGAACCATCACCAATCAACCCTAAATTAGTAATAGTTTAGTGGTATACTACAAACAGTTCACACATCGACCATTTGACAATTACCTATTGATCAATGATGGTCAATAACGACTATTGATAGTCACTATGTGGTGACTACTGATGACCAAACCCTTACCCTAACCCACAAATTCCTAACAACAATCAACAAAAATATTATAATCTTACCTAAACCTTCTTACCCCTCTCCTACCTTCCCTCCCTCAACCTATTTCTAACCCCCCTACCAATTTCCTACCAAAAACTCAAAACCCCCATTTCCAATCCTACTCACCCACAACAACAACAAACAAGCAATAAAAACTACAAATTCAATTACATCCCCTACATCATTATGTGTCCTCCATCATGGGGGGGCCCTTAGTAACACCACCATCATTTGACCCCATACTCTACCTTTGCCTTACTTCATCCTTACTAGCACTCTGACCTACTTTGGCCTACCTTGATCAACCTCAACCTCATAGTCCACCCTCGATGAACCCTCACTCACTTAGCTAGCATGAGAATCTAAATCACTATCATTTTCTCAACTGACAAGGTAGAAACATCATGTGTCAATATTTATAAATGAGTAAATAATATCTCATTTGAATTTTCACAATCACCCTTTTAGGGCTTACATTTGACCATTGATGATTACTAGGTGACCACCAATAGTCAACCTTGACCATTGATGGTTGACCCACTTAGGTTCTTTCCCACTTTTCCCTATCTTTTACCTTCTCAACCCCTCATCCAAAAATGTCATTTCATCTTAAGCTCCATGTTGGTCTTTCAGACCTCCTTTTTTGCATACTTTCAATAGGAAATTGGTTCCACCTTTTACCAAACAAAATAACCTTAACCTTATTCTCCACCAACCAACCAATCCATTAACCTCAACCTTGGTCATTTTGACCCACCTTTTGCACCTTTTATGGAAACATTTCCTTTATCATTTTGATCACATCAATTACTTTACCATATTTAATGAACTTTCATTACTTTTGCACACTAACCATTTAGGTGCCTCAAGGCATGACCCTTTGTAGTCTCAACACCTATAACCATTTTTATTTTCTCAGGATCACATCTAATTTTTAGATACCTACAAATACATCAACCTTGACTAAGAGACTTGAGTTTATAGGAGTAACCCATATCATTTATGCCTAATGTTGTGGCTTGGTTACCCTATCACTTATCTTTCTAGTACCAACCTTATTTTACCAATTACCTCAACTATGGCAACCTAGTCTATGCATGATCTACGACATCACACTTAATTTCATTTTTGTGCATATGTTTGTGATTCAATGCCCACCCAACCAACCTTTTCACCCACATATCCACTTATCAAACCTACACTTGATTCTATTTTACCTCATCAACTCCTAGTTTGAGGGGGAACACCTCCTCCCATACTTGGGGCATCCAACCAACCTTCTATTTTTTGCTTTGTAGCCTGCTAATATAAACTGTATAACAAAAAGGGGTAAAATGTAGACACTAAAAAATCATACACTACAAATCTAGATGTTACATTAAATTTTAAACCACCCCTTTGTCCCCTTTGGTTTAGATTATTTAAAAATTCTCCCATTATTAACCTCAAACCATTTCCCAAGTAATTGACCACTAGTCATTAGTGGATTAGTTAATTTTGGCTATGTCCCCTCGACCACTAGTAGTCAACCCTCAACCACCAATGGTTGACTCAGACCACTAATTTTTACTTAACATAATTAAAAACTTTGCCTCAACTACATCTCAACTTCAACTCACTCATTAATTACCAGTTGTCTAATTTTAGTCTATTGTTTGCATGATCAATGCATGATTAGATTATTGGTCAGACTATTTGATAAACTCTTCATTTTAACCTCCCTTTCCCCTATATTAAGAGATGAAGATAAGGTCAAAATCATCAATTCAGGAGTAAGAGATTCTGACTCTCAAGTGAATCCAAAATCTTCCCAGTGAACCAAGAACCAGGTTAGAGGCTTAGGGTGCTTTTACAACTCATTATCTTGAGCCAAAGTACTATTACTCTGCTAAATTCAAACCAAGATCCATAAACAAGTTTTCATCCAACACCAACATTCTTTAGACTAGTAACACCTAAAATCTAAGCATCTATGTTTCTTATCAGGATTTAGTAATCTTCTCTATTTGTTTCATTACTTGTGTCATTCCCCTTTATTTCCCTTTCATCTTATTTTTCTTGTGTTGGAGTTTTGCAATTCTAGACATTTCACCTCCTACCCAAAACCACCCATAAACCATTCTCACTCACCTAAACATCCAATCCCTAAACCATATACCTTTTATCATTAATTTCTATCTCACAACCAACATCTAATCCAAACATTACTCCCAGAACCTCTCTGCAACCTCCCCAATAGACTTCTTTTCCCCAAACAAAATCCAATCGTAACCATCAATGGTTTTACCTAACTGTTGATGGACTTTTCTAACCATCAATGGTCACCTAACCACCAATAGTCATACCCAATTATCGATGGTCACTGTGTGTCATTTTACAATAGCAAGCTTATTTGACCCATCTGGCTATACCCAAATTCCACTTTTTGATTTTTTGTATTATCATAGAACTTCAACTTATTTTCTAAATCAAGTTTGAGTAATTTAGCATTAACATTCAATCATATATTGTTATTTTTAATCAAAATCACTTATTTTTTTCAAGAATTTCTTGTATTTGATTTTAGTACCTTTTATTATTTTATGTAAGCTTCTATCTTCAACATATCAAAACTTAAGTGTTTTAAAAGTGTGGATTGATAGCCTCCAAGGAAGCTTGTGCATCTTAGATCTATCTCATGCTAGGTAATCCACCCTACTTTCTCACTAATCAACCATTCTCTTAGAGTGTTTTATTATCTATAGGTCATCCTACCTAATCAAAGAGAAGTATCAACAATCATCTAGATTCACACATGCAAAACATATCCAAGTTCTAATAAGCTCATCCTTGTTTCAATTTTTACTCTTTCTAAACACTAAAATAAGAAATTTTTTAGTGAAACACAAAGAGCAGAGTCTTTGTAAGAAAATACACAATAATTATTTTATTGTTAAGTGATCACTTTTATCTTCAATAACAACTTTCTTTGGAGTAACCTATCTTAGTTAAATGAGGGGATTCGATCATCAATCCAACCAAGAAAGGGTCCACTCATGAGGACTGAATATGCATATTCCTTCTATTAAGGTATTTATATTTGGTTGCAAGTATTCATAATCTTACAATTGTTTTCAAAGTAGATTATAAGTGTGAATGTTTGATTTATTTTTTAGTTTAATATTTTATTTCCTTTTAATATTAAATATTAATCTAATTCCATTTTATTTATGCATGTTTTAATTAATTTTATGTTGGAAGATTCTATACTTACATTCAGTATTTTAGTTTCAAAATTACATTACATATTGTCATTTACATTTAGAAAGAGTGATTTATAGTTCATTTTAAGTGTAGTTTTTCTTAGCTCAAGAGTTCAATTCAAATTCTATTTTACTTTCCATGACACAACACTAGAATAGTAATTAGTATCCCAGTTCGTCAAAGAAGCTTAGTGTTGTAGATGGTGCAAACCTGTAGTCAAAACATACATTCATGGATTGACAAGTAAATGTATTTACCCTACATTTTTATCATCATTTCTAGGCATAGGTGTCAAGTATTAAGATTCTTGACAAGTTGAGATATTTTTTATGCTTTCTAGATAACATTTTATTTAAATATATTTTTTAGTATAGATTAGTAAATATTATAAAATCATATTTTCCCAAAAAACTAACCTTATGAAGGAACAAAGAAGAGCATTTAAAAAAATAGAAAATCATAATAAGAGAGATAAATATAAAAAGAGAGCTAATTGGCTACATGAAATATGAAATGGATCATTTGGGTAGATTCTCACCAAAGAAATTGAAATTTAATGCAAGCCTAGAAATAAAGGTACATCCTACCACACAAACCACTATAAGCAACATAGAAATAGGGGTACCTCCTACCACACAAGTTTTATATTAGAAATCCAAGAGGGAGTTAGTCAATTATTAGTGAAATAAATAATTTTTTTTTTATAAACATAAACACTCAAGTCCAATCCCTTGGGTGAGCTATCAGGGTAATAAGAAAGAAATACAATTGGAAGGATAAGTAAAACTTTTTTAGCTCTCTTGAAGACTTGATTGATGACCGGTATGTATATGTTGAGCTCAGCTTGTGAGTTATGAGTCTTTGGCAATACTAGTGCTTCATGGAAAACATATCCCCTTGTTCACTTTTGGTTTGGCTTGGCACATGAGATGAAAATGTGAAGCTTCTTGCTATGTTTTGACATAATAACACTACACTAAAAAAGCTTGTCTATAATGGCCATTCAACATTGCTTTTATAGACTATTAGGATGAATATAGACCATTGAATCAAGATCAAGATCAATTATGGAGGATGGGTCCTCACACTCATGATTACATACCTAGAGTGGGTAAGATATTCCATTTAAGGCATTTTTGTAGTGTGGAAGGAAAAATGGAAGAAAGTGCATTAATGACCTCTTGGAGTGTGTGAGGGGTGTAAGAGGGATGTAAGAGGAAGAGAGTAAGGAAAATGTAAGAGCTTGATTTCACTCATACTCTTTCACATTGACTTTGTTGAATGACATCACCTATGTGAGGTAATAAATCATTTTTGATTTAGGAAAATAAGATAATTCCAAAAAGTCATGAAATTTTCTATTAGAGGAAGATTAGGCTAATTAATCAAAGATTAATTATAAATTAGAAGAATGGACCTTTACAATATTATTTTGTCCCTCAAATATTCATTTAATTGTCTTGTGATAATGTTTGCAAAGGTTAGAATTGGTATTGAATGCATTTCATCAGATTAATATTACAAGATGATCCATTACCTCAATTAGGGATGTGTCATTGCGATTTTGGATTAAAAGGGTAGTTGTGTAGGTAAATTAGGTCTAATACCAATTTTTGATCAAATTTGCATGTGATTATTAAAAAATCATTCTAAAATGTCATTTAAATATTGAAGTGGTTAAAATGAGGTGTCTACAAAAGCCACTATAAGCAACAAAAGAATAAATCATGTTGTAACATAACCAATACCATTTGAAGAATTAGTAGAGGAGACCAATAAAGAGAGACTACTAGAAAGGATAGTGGAGTAGCCTAAAGCCATAAAAAAAGGAAGCAAATCTTGTTACTCCCAAAAAACCCATGCCCTTCCAAAGAATACCTCTTTGTCCACCACATACAGAAGGATCCATATTTCACATCCTTTCTCCATCACCCGAACTCCTCTCCAAAAGATCACATTTTGTTTGAACAACCCTAAAAAAGCCTCCTAAACTAGTAAAACTACCAAAATACCTCTCCCCATTGATTAAAATATTTTTCAAAAGAGCTTTTTCACCAACTACTAAACAACACAACCCCATCATAAACCTCAATTATCCACCAAAAATATATTCCATTATAAACCATGGACTATGGAGGTTGATGATTATTTTGAAAGGTGGATTATATAAAGTATTTGTATTGAGCATTGCCATTGATTATTGATTTTTTGCATTGATGTCAAAGGTTCTTATGAATATGCTTGATCAATTAAGTTTTGAGGTATGAGATTATATGCCTGATATAAAGAATCAACATAGAACATAGTGAGATCTAAATATCCTTAGTCAAGCTCCAAATATCTACATAAGTAGTTCCAAATATGCTCTATCAATCTATGAAGATGTTTTATTAAAGATCTGTAGATCTACCAGGCAGCTTTGAAGATCCACCCAAACAGCTCTGAAGACATTCTAACAAAGCTTTGAAGATGTTCTATCAAATATATAAATAAGAGGATGTATAAGGTTTCTTGAGAATTCATATGAGGTATTGGATCACTTAGGAGAGTTTCAAGGTAAGCCTATAAGGGCAAGGCCTTAAGCCCAAATCTGTAACTAGACTAGTTCTAGACCATGCCTGACCTAATGAGGTGTCATGAGGTATTATCAGAGAAAATGAAGGATGTTTGGCATTATTTTAGCATGTGATATTTTTTGTTAGCATGTAATCAAGGTGAAGAGCACATGGAAAAAAACTTGAAGGTCAGTCTTAAGGCTAAATTTGACTTGCAGGTCAAAGTCTAGAGAGCAAAGAGAGAGAGCATGTCCTAATAAGGTTTGAGGTTTTATTTCTAAGGAAAGTATGGATATTTGAGTGTTTTCAAAGGTATGTCATGTTTTTATAGGTGTGTTGACAAAGTATAAGGTCATATTTTTCAAGAAAAGATATGAAAAGTGGTTTTAAGGTTTCTTGAGTGCATAGAATAAAGGATTCTCAACCCAAGATGAAATTTCAAGTGTTCATTGGCACATGAAACCTCTGCATGAGAACCTAAGATATCCCTGATAGATGGAGAAGGTTCCTAACTCAAATTTACTTTAATTTGTTTTTTTAGTGATAATCTAAGATTTATGAATGATAATTAGGACTACAAGATGGTTTAAACACTCAAAGAAACCTAATAGTGACTTGATGATAAATATATTGTTATGAAGTGATCAAAATGGTTTGGTATGACTATTTATGTGATTTTAAGTTGTATTAAACTCTCCCAATAACCTCCAAGTGTGATTGGTTTATCAAGAGAGTGAGTGGAACCTATAGGAAAGGCCTTATTTCTTGTAGATTTACTGTAGCAAGAAGAGTTAACTAAGTCCATTGTAACTAGATGAAGTTTAAAGATTTAGACTTTTATCTTATGTACATGGTGGTTTTTTAGTAGGTTATAACCTTTAGGTATGATAAAATAATCATATAATTTGAATTTTATAGTGCAGATAAGACAATGAAGGTGTGAGGTTATGAGATTGGTCTACAAGACCAATATTGCCATATGACCATGTTATATATATATATATATATATATATATATGAAATTGGTATATTGATATTATAAGATCATCCACATGAATTTAAACTATCTAAAAATGTCTACATATATTTTGAAGGTCATTATGACCATGACTATGTTTCAAGGCAAACTTACAATTTTGGGTAAGCAGGTTGCAACGATGGGTTTGAGACTCTATGCCATGAGTTGATATATATAATGCACATAATGATATTTTTTTGGAATTTATTTATCTATCCATGATTTTTATAATATTTTAATTTATTCTAAGAGGTTGTAATATTAAAGCCAAAATGGCTTATTTGGTTGAGTAAAGACTGTGAGAGAGAAGGTCAACAGATTAGTTTGCAAGACCAATAGTTTCCATTAAGAGCTTATGATTTGTTTATTTTAAGTTGTTATAAGGATGTTATAAGATAATTTTCATACAATGGAAGTGATTGAGTATTCTTAGTTAGGTGTCATAAGCTCATGTTTCCTTGACTGTGTTTTAAGGCTAGTTGGAAGTTCTGAGTGGGCTACTTGTAGAGAAGAGTTTGAGCATGTAAACCCTGAGTTGAAATTTATAATTAAGTTTATGATGAACATGAGGTCATGAGGTTTATTATTATTTTATTTTTACCCATATTTATTTATTAAATGTGTGTTTATGCTTCAACTGTTTAAGACATATTTTATGTGTATGCACTGGTTTATTATGAACAATATTTTGAGAAAAGGTTCAAGTGGTGATTGGACCTAAAGTGAAGTTTTATAAGGTATATTTGAATTGAATATGATATTTTATTACTGTGTGATGTGTTTTAATGTGTTGTAATAAGATCAAAGAGTAACATGTGTTGAGTAGGCCTAATGGGATTAGGTATCCATGAGACCTAAAGGAAAGAAATTGCCTGATTGAAGTAGGTTAAACCTAAATGGACTCAAAGCACATTTTATCCATGTCTATGAGACGTATTAATATCCATTAAATGGCATACCTAATAAGATAATAATATTTGGCTGACTAATAAGGATATGTTTAAATGACTTGTATAAAAGCCAGGCTAATTAGGCCTATTTATGAGAGTTAGGAAATATGTGTGCAAGCAAATAAAAGAGCACAAAAAGGAGAATAATGAGGTCATGTGGACCATCAAAGGGGTATAATTAATATATAATATAAGGTTTGAATATTAGCATCAAGGTCATATGACCTAATCAAGTCAAAAAGAGGGCTAGTTGAGTAAAGAAGGCTAGAGGCCAGTTTGAGAGGAATAAAAGTGTGTGAAAAGATGAAGAAGAGAACCATTATCTATTGAAGATTATAAAAAGGATAAAGAGTATCATATTATAAGTATATTAATTTTTAATAAATGATTATAGGTTTATTGGAGGCCTGGATATGTTGATATGGCCATGGTCAGGTAGCTAATGTGTAGAAAGAGCAAATAAAAGATTGAGTATGACATTGATGTCATAGAAAGAAGAATAAATAGAAAAAAAAGAAGAATAACATCATGAAGTGTTTATAATAATAAAGTAAAAGGTGTCAAAATAATTTTTGGTTGAGTGGGTGCTGAGTCATCATAGTGTTGATTGAGTGGGTGCTTGATCAATAAGGTGGTTGGTGCCTCCTAACAAGTTGGTGCTTGCAAAAGCCAAGTGGGTATTTGGTGAATTAGGGGTTGGTTCTCCTTTTTAGGTTGGTGATCATGTAAATATTGATTAATTTATTTATAGTACAAGTTTTCCAAGCTTTATTTCAGTGGGTTTTATGTCCCATAAGGTTTTCCCACTTTTATGATATGTTATGGTTATTTATACATTATTTTGGTTGATTAATGATTTCTTCATGCTTATGTACATTGGGTTTATATTTCTTGATGAATGTTAATTAATGAATGATTAAGTAAAATTAAAATAGTATTAAGGACATTGATTCAACCCTCCAGTGACTGTGCTTCAAATAATTGGCATCAGAGCTTGGTCCTTTAAAGCAAGTCTAATAGCTTAAAGGTGATCCTAAGAAGCACATATGTCTTGTGATCAATAAGAAGAAGACAAAATGTATGATAAATAAGTCTACTATGATAGTGAAGAGGATAAGATGAATTATACCTTGAAGCTAAGATCATAATTACCCTTGATGATTTGAAACATTAAAATAAGACTATCAAAGATCTCAGAAATCAGCTAGAAGGTGTTAATGTAAGGTTTAGATCAAAGGAAGTTGAGTATGACTAGTTGAAGATAGAGATATATTTTTTGAAGGTTGAGCATGAATAGATTATAGACAAGATGAGTAAGATGAAGAAGACCAATGAGAAGTTTGAAAATAATACTAAGGCTCTAGATGACATGTTAAGTGGTCAGAAGTCTTTTAATAATAAGGCAGGTCTTATTTTAAAAATAGATCAAAAAGAGAATAAGGAGAATGATAATATAAACAAGAAGGTCAACCTCAAAATGAAGACAAACTCTGCTAGACAACCTAATACCATGAGGTATTTCAATACTTTCAATATTCATTATTTTGTTTGTTATCAGTTTGGACATAAAGCAAAGGACTATAGAAGGATGCCACCCAAGAATGATTTTTCATGGGACTATGATAAAGGAAGTAATTGGACAAGAAGAGATAAAAAACTACATTAATCAAGAGGTGTGTCAAAAAAGAGTAAGGTTATTTACTATAAGTGTCAATGCATTGGTAATATTGTAAGATTTTGTAAGATCATATTGGATAAGCCCTTAAATCATAACAAGATGTTAGAAGCTCCTATAGGACAAATCATGGTATGGAGACCAAAAAAGGTAAGAACTAGTCATGATTAACCTATGGATCAAGGTGAAATAATTACCAAGGTAGATTTCTCATAGTGTTTGGTATCATCTTAGATGGAGAAGAAGAACAAGGATGATGTAGACATCAAGCCAAAGGTGCCAATCATAATCAATAGGATCCTAAAGAAAGACAAGAGAGGTCTTAGTTCTCATGTGATTGATTAAAGCATTAAGGATGAAGATTTGATTGAGAAGAAGTATGACAAGGTGAGTCTTGATCAACTCATAAACCAAGGTAGGTTGTTTGATAATAAAGAGCATGAGTCAGATTTAAAAGAATGTCAAGAGTATTCTTTGTCAGCTTAGAAGGATGATGATGAGGCCAAGTCAAAAGTCAAGCCTAAGTTGATAGTCAATACTAGAAAGACATTGATGAATATTCAATCTTGTGAGAGTATGGATATCTAGGAATCTCCTAAATTTATGTTTTTTTAATACCATATGGAAGGGGTGACTCCATTAGACTTCATGGAGATAATCATCAGTAAATGGAAGCATGGTGGATGCTTATTGAGATTTGATAGGTGTTGTATGTCAATAAGGTTTGTTGAATATTATTTAATTCTAAGCTGGAAGTATGGTCTTTTGGCATGTTGAGAGGTAAGTTTTTTGTTATCTAATTGTAGTTGAGCATGATCTATGTTGAGTTTTTATATTGGTACCAAGGTGCTTGATCTATGTTGGAGATGGTCTGTGTGTACTATTGATTCATATGGTGAGCTATTTTGAGAGAGATTTGAGTGTTATATGTACATGAAGATGACCTTAAGGTCATAAAGGAATAATTTACATGTTGTATAGTCTTAGTTTGCATATCATGAAGAAGACATGTTATGATAGGTTTGTTATAGTGAAGCATATAAGTGTAGAACTAGTTGATAAAATGATGCAAGGAAGATGTGATTAAGAAGTCTATGCCATGGTGGTTTAAGAAACCTCAAGAAGATAGATTGATGTAAGAATGACATTGGAGATACCATATGGACATGACATGAGTAATCTCTGATCTATCATGAAGGACTAGATTATTCCATGAAAATAATATATTTGATTGTAAACATACCTAATAGTCATTGAGTGTGATTTCTCTAAACATTTGAAAATGACCTTTGGGTCATGTATCGTAGGTATCTATGCTTAGTATTCCCTAGTTGTGTGAGGTGAAAGTGATCAAGTAAGATAGAATCCTGGCAGATAGTGAACTAAGTGTTTTATAGACCTAATGAGCAGTGAACTAATATACAAAGAGTTATCATGGATCAGATATGGTGTAAGGAGATAAGAGGATGATGGAAAGAGTCTTTATGGTTTTAAAAAAGGTTGAAGGTCCAATAAAACATAAAGAAAGTTACAATAATATTTAACATTAACTCAGGGGGAGCTAATGAGATAATTCATGAGCTTCAAGAATAGGTGTGTAATATAGAGAAGATATGCTAAATCATGAATACAAGTTGGATTTTTATGAAGATTGAATAGAAAATAAATTTGGATATCATTCATATCTATGGCATCAAGGTACATAAAGGAAGGTAAGTAGTCTTGTATACCTAAGTCCATTTAAAGAAGATATTTTCAGATAAGAACAAATGAGATAGCCTAATGAGTTTGAGTCATATCAATCATGTCAAGGACAAGATGTATGCTATTTTAATTTGAGTTCATTTTGAGGAAGTATTCATGAAGAAATGGTGAGCATGTTCTTATGATGATTTATAACCTAAATTTCAAGAAGGTATGATTCCAGATGGTAGTTTATGTATGACCCTTTATCATTAATGTCAAAGGGGGAGAAAGATAAAAAAGGGTGAGAAAAGGAAAGAGTTAGATCTAGGAGATGGTTTCCATATGTTTTTGAATGTGTTTTCCATAAATGACAAAGGGGGAGATTGTTGAGCATTGTCATGGATTATTGAGATTTGGCATTGATGTTGTCATTGATGTCAAAGGTTCTTGTGAAGATGCTTGATCAAGTAGGGTTTGAGATATGAGCTTATATGCTTGATATGAAGACTCACCGTAGAAAACAATGAGCTCTGAATATCCTTAGTCTAGCTCTAAAGATATGCATAAGTAGTACTGAAGATGGTCCATCTAGCTATAAATATGTTTTGTTAAAGCTCTAAATATCTGCTAGGTAGCCTTGAAGATCTACCCAAGCAGATCTAAATATGTTCTAACAAAGATCCAAAGAGACTCTATTTAATATATAAGAAATAGGATGTATAAGGTTTCTTGATCATGAATATGAGGTTTTGGATCACTTAAGAGAGTTTCAAGTTAAGCCTAAAAGGGTAAGGCCTTAATCTCAAATCTACAACTAGACTAGTTCTAGACCATGCCTGACCTAATGAGGTGTTATGAGGTATTATAAAATCAAATTAAGGATGTTTGACATTGTTTTAAAATGTGATATGTTGTGTTAGCATGTAATTAAGGTGGATAACACATGGAAATAAAATTGAAGGTTAGTCTCAAGGCCTAATGTGATTTGTAGGTCAAATCCAAGAGAGAATAGAGTGAGAGCATTGTCTAATAAGGTAGGAGGTTCTATTTAAAAGGAAATTATGGATAGTTGAGTGTTTTTATAGGTATTTCATGTTGTTCCAAGTGTGTTTACCAAGTATGAGGTCAAAGTTTGTAATACAAGGCATGAAAAGTGGTTTTGAGGTTTCTTGAGTGCACAAAGTAAATAATTCTCAACCTAAGATGAAATTTCAAGTGTTCATTATCATGTGTAACCTATGAATGATAAATTAAGATATTAATAGTATATGGGGAAGGGTAATATATTAAATTTATAGGCATTGGTTTTTGGAATGAGGGGCTAAAATTTATGAATGATAGTTAAGATTAGAAGATGGTTTAAACCCTCAAATAACCCTAAAAGTGACCTGATGAGAAAGATATTATTATAAAGTGATAAGAATGGTTTGGTATGAATATTTAAGTTATTTAAGGTTGTATTAAACTCTCCTAGGCACCTCTAGGTGTGATTAGTTTGTCAGGTGAGTGAGTGGACCATACATAAAAGACCTTATTACTTAGATATTTACTATAACAGAAAAATTTGACCAAGTCAAAGTTGATAATTAGATGAAGATTGAATATTTATACTTTTATATTATGTAAATGGTAGTTTTTTATCAGTTTATATCCTTTAGGGAAGCTAAATTGGTCATATAAGTTGAACTGTCTAGTGTAGATAAGATAGTGAAGGTGTGAGGTTTTGAGATTGGTCTGCAAGACCAATATTGCCATATGACCATGTTATCTATATATTTGATATTGGTATAATGATATTATAATATAATATACATGAATTTAAATTATATGAAAGTGTATAAATATATGTTGAAGGTCATTATCACCATGACTATGTTTCAAGGCAAACTGGCAGTTTTGTGTAAGTAGGTTGTAGTGATGGGTTTAAGACTTTATGACATGAGTTGATATATATAATGCATATAATTATGTTGTTTGGTATTTTAATGATATATAAATTACTTGAAAAATATTTTAATTTAGTGTAATATTTTAGAACATTAAATCCAAAATGGCTTGTCTGGTTGAGTAAAGACTATGAGACAGAAGGTCAGCAGATTGGTCTACAAGACCAATAGTTTTCATTAAGAGATTATGATATGTTTATTTGAAGTTATTATAAGGATGTTATAATATCATATTATTACATTATAATCCATTGAGTATGTTCAATCAGGTGTCATAATTTCATGTTTCCTTGATTATGTTTTAAGGCTAGTTGGTAGTTATGATTGGGCTACTTGTAGAGAAGAGTTTGAGACTGTAAACCCTAAGTTGAAGAATATAATAAAGTTTTTGATGACATAAGGTCATGAGGTTTAGAGTATGTTATTTTTTCTATGGTTTTTTATAAAAAGTGTGTTTATTTAGTTTTTCAAGACATATTTTTTGTGTATGCACGTACCTATTGTGAACAATATTTTGAGAAAAAGTTCAAGTGGTAGTTAGACCTAAAAGGTGTTGTGAACATAAAGTGAAGTTGGATGAGGTATATTTTAATTTAATATGATAATTTCCTACCATGTGATGTGTTTTAATGTGCTCTAAGAAGATCAAAGAGTAACGTGTGTTAAGTAGGCCTAATGGGATTAGGTCTCTATGAGACCTAAAGGAGAGATATGGCCTAATTGAAGTAGGTCAAACCTAAAGAGACTCAAAGAACATTTTATACATGAATATGAGATGTATTAAGATAAATTCCATGTCTGACCTAATAATATAATAATATTTGGCCAAATAAGAAGGATATGATCAAATGACTTAAATAAAAGCAAGGCTAATTAGGCCTATTTGTGGGAGTTAGGAAATAAGTGTGTAAGTAAATAAAAGAGCATAAAAAGGATAAGAATGAGGTCATGTGTAACATAAAATGGGTATATTTAATATATAACAAAAGTTTTGAATATGAAGATCAAGGTCATATGACCTAATCAAGTCAAGAAGAAGGTTAGTTGAGAAAAGAAGGCTATAGACCATTTAAGAGGAGTAGAAGTGTATGAGGTTATCAGAGTAGAAGTATATGAGTTTATCATAATTTATTAAAGGTGTATTAGAAGCCTAAATACATTGATAAGGCCATGATGAGATAGTTGATGTGTAGAGAGAGCAAATAGAAGATTGAGTATGACATTGATGTCATAGAAAGTAGAAGAAAGAGAAAGAAGAAGAAGACCATCATCAGGTGTTGATAAGCATCAAGGAAAATATGGAAAATCATTGGTAGATAAGCTGGTAATGAGTCATCATAGTGTTGATTGAGTTGGTTCTTGATCAACAAGGGGGTTAGTGCCTCCTAGAAAGTTGGTTCTTGGTAAAGCCAAGTGGGTATGTGGTGAATTAGGGGTTGGTTTTCATTATTGGGTTAGTAATCAACTAAAGATTGATTAATTATTTTATAATACTATTTGTCCAAGCTTTATTTTAGTGGGTTTTATCCCCCATGAGGTTTTCCCACTTATATGATGTGTTATGGTTGTTTATGCATTGCTTTGGTTCATTAATGCTTTATTCATGCTTATGTACATTGGGTTGATATTTATTGATGAATGCTAATGAATGAATGATGAAGTGAAATTAAAAGAGTATTAAGGACACTGATTCACCCCCCTCTTAGTGATTATGCTTCCAACAACTGGAACAATATTAGTACGAAGCATCATGGTAGACCTTGAAGGAGAATCCTCCTTAAACAAACCTTCCACATTTATATTCCTAGAAACACCCCATTAGGTATTGCACCAAGAAAAACATCCATCCATTAACATTGCCTAACTTCTATGGAATGCCAATTTAAGATCTTGATGCATTTATCTTTGGGTTTGATGTCATGTGCCATAGTTATGACTACAATCAAGATGCAAAAAAGCTGAAATTATTTCCTAACACTCTCTAAGATGCATCCATTCATTGGTTAATGGGCTTGAGAAAGGATAGTGTGATTAACTAGAAGGATCTAAAGGATAAATTTATTAGCAATTAATAAATCACTACACTGGTAGATATCCCTAGGGAGATGGCATTTTTAGAATGACAAAAAATGAGGATGAACCATTGAAGACTACATGGAGAGATTCCACTTTAGTCTACAGAGGTCCAAAAAATTTAAGTTGGGTAATAAGTCCCTACAGCTATTATTTATAAGAGATAAAAAATAATATATAGAATCCTTAAACCTCATTAGAGGTGAATATTTTACACAACTTTCATATGATGAGATTTTCTCAATTCATAGTAATTACTCAAGGTCACTAATGAAGAAAACCAAAAGAAATAGAGTAGTAACTTCATCATTAAAATGAATAAATGGAATCACAAGGATGAATATTGGTAAATTATAGGATAACATGAAAATGGATATCATCAACCTTATGGACATTTGGGACACTACAGCCACATAGTACTAGTGTCCCCAATTGGGTGCTATTATCCTTAGCCATAACTCTTTCCAACAGATAAATTTTCAAATGTGTGCCCCTCATAAGGTCAGCCTAAGAATATTTTTTATTTGTATAATCTATAAAACTCTATAAAATACAATTCTAATTGATCTATATTCATTAGATGGAAAATAGATGCAAAAAGCACATTCAAACCAAAGACAAGTTGAGAAAAATTAAGGTATTTGATCCCTCTTCTACTTTACTTATGCATACTACCATATAAAATACCCTAAGCCTAGTTTTAAAAGATTTAAAATATAAATCACATTTAAGGAATCCAAGTCTACTCTCCTTCTATCATTCACTTGCACTTGCATCAAGCACTAGGTGGGAGAACTACATCAGGGTTGATCCCTATTTGAAGTATTGGTATGTAGGCAAATATCTTCATAATAGGGTGTTGAGGATGTACAAACTATCCTAATAACAAACAAATATTTTTTCTCATGCCATATTTATAAAGAGGATTAGGGTTTTCACACAAAATCAGGTTCTCCAGGCACAACATAGAGCTTTAAGTTTCATGCATGTAATAACAAGACCAAAAAACACAAGCATAGGTACTCCTAAAAAATAAGAACAACCCCAAAAAGGTGATACTACTACCACTTTGATAACACTAAAACAAAATGGTGTAACTATCCATATGGGGCACTATTGTACAAAGAGAAAATATATTTTGGATGTTGAGGACACTTAGAACTATCCATAACCTAGTTTTTAGAACCCAAAATATCTTGTTGACCAAATTTGAACCCAAGTCAAATTTAGGTAAAAACCTAATATTTTTAAATTTTAAATAAAGTTTCATATGTCCTATGGGGTCATCTATTGTCCTACATGTCTTACTTACCCTTTCCCTAGTCCTTGTTGAAACCCGTCCTCCTTGTATTGGCTCAGTCAACCAAAGTCAATGTTGGTCAAACATAATAAAAATTAGTCAAAGTATCAAATTATATTTAAAATATCCTAAAATTGTATTTTAATTGTTTGAAGGTGTCCTCAAGTCACAAATAGGCCATTTGTTAGGTTTCATGTGGTAAAAGGGTCATTTGGCCACTTTTCTAGCTAATTAATTGACTTGTATGGATGATGGGAGTTAAAAAATATGTAATAAAGGTGGATATGAACATGGATAAGGTAAAATTATTTCATAATCAGTCAAGGTATAGTTATAAATAAGTTATGACCAAGAAATGATAGTTTTCCCTAAAAAATAGGAGCTTTTAGGCACTTATACGAACTTCTCAAGTCCATCATCAGTTAAAAACATGGTGGAGTGACTATTCACCTCCACATAGGTCATCTAAACATTTTTATTACATATATTTCATAGAAAATTTCATCTGCAACTCATTTCTCTTCTTTTTCAATTGGCAAGCTAAGGTAACACAAGTTCAAGCACTCACTATGGGCCATACAGGTGGAGTCAGGAAGAGCAATTTTGGGGGTGGATAGTACTTTGAGTTAAATAAATTTTAATAACAATAACTTGATATCTGGTGTATCATCCTTTATGAACAAATAGTTTGATTCTAGGTTACTTTTTATGCATGTTCAACCATGAGGGGGTCACTGTTTGAGCTTGTCTCAGAGTTTCTTGTTTTGGATTGATGGATTCATGTGTTGTAGGTGTCTCTACATGATTTTAAATATGTTTCCATGCTTATTGTTTTAGAGAGTTCAATTGTTTGAGAAAGCCTCTTCTAGGCTTGCAAAATGTTTGGTTTGCATTCACAGTCATCTCAATTAATTTGAAAATGTTCCCTTCATATTGGATATGATGTTTTTATGTTTTTTTGGAAATTATCTTGGTGTAAGTTGGGCATTAAAGTGTTGAAAATTTCTCTTGAGGTGTTTTTAAATCATTCCTTGCATGTTTCTTGTCATTTCATGATCTCCTTGTATATCACAGTCAAAAAATTCCACCTATAAGAGCATGCAAACATAAAAAATGTAAGTTTGAAGTTTTTACATGGTCCTTAACCTCTTGGTAATATTAATGTGCATTTAAATTTTGTATGGAGGCATGTAGGCACTACAAACTTGCATGTTTAGAGAATGGTCTCAATTCTACCTATGTAAAAGGAATGATCATCTACAACTAGTGTCATAATATGTAAACATGCCTTCTGGAGGTGTTCTAATAGTTAGTAAATATAATTTGAGGGTCCTTTCTATGGGAAGGCCTAGACAGACCTATTGATCATCCTCGTTTGAAAATAAAGGTGTCAAAACATTAAATAGGAAGTTAGACTGTGATCAGGCCCTTTTGCTCCAAAATGACCAAACAAAGGTCCATAAGGTTTTGTATGACCTATTTAAGCATGAAAATTAAGTGACATAAGGAAAATTTATGATTTAATCCTATATTCATCATATAGGACAAGGGATATGCCAAGTTTGAGAAGCAAAGGATGAATGGAGATTAGATTTTGCAAAGCCTAAAAATGGATAAAAACCACTCAAGCAAGGCAATTTATCTACAAGATATTGATCAAAAAGTTGAATTTCCATCCCATTTTGATGATATTGGACTATTATATCAAATTTAATGATTCTTTAAATATAAGAGGGCATGAAAGAAAGAAAAATCTAATGTCTTAAACCCTAATACATGTTTCTCTGTCCATACACAGGACTGTGAGGAATCACCTACAGGCAAAAAAGTTAAAGTTTGTGAGATAGGCATGACCATGAATGAGATGAGGAAATTTTATGTTTTTAATTAAAAAAATACCTCCATGGCATAAATGTCACCATGAACAAATTTATCTTGATCTAGAAAACACCTACAAGCCTAAAATGAATGAAAGATAACCACCTACAGCTAGGACAATAATGAAGTGAGATTATGGACCTTGGAGGAGTCTTAAGGCACTTTTAGGCTAAATGAGATATAAATTTAAAATATAATGAATTTTATTACATAAATAGGTTTTAAAATCATCAATGAATATCAATTTCATGCCATTTTCACCCTAAAACCACCTATAGGCAGAGACTTAGGACTGTCTCAAACTAAGAAGACTGAACAATTGGAAGCCCTAAAGGGCCAAAATGATGGGTTTAGAGATGATTTAAAATTTTCATGAAGGTGAGTCAAAAATAATATATAATTTTTTGAAACCTTGGTTATAATATTTGAAGAAAGGCACCTAAAAGGAGATACCATGTTGACTGTCACAGTCAAACAGGGTCATAAGCTTGAGAGGGATATGGTGAGAGTTTGATGCCCAAGGAAGGAAGATGGAGTTTTAAATATTGTGATATATATTAATCATGATAAAATTAATTAAATAACATTTCCAATACATTATAAATCTATCCAAGGCCCTTTTCCCATAATCAAAATAGACTTAGTCTGTACAGGCAGGGTAAGGAAACCCTTGGTTCAAGAGGTGAATATGGGATTATAATTGGGAGAGAGATTTTGGGTGGATCCATAGAATAAATAGAATTAAATGAGGGTTAATAAAATTCATTAACACCTTATATTCATCAAATAATCTTTTAAGGAGAATCCATGAGGAGGTTTGGACAAAACATGCAAAAACAAGGTTTTTTACCCCTTTTTTGAGAAGATTGAGATGGTTAGACCCCCATATCATGGATTTAGACAAAAAAATTTGGTAAAATTTTTCATTATTAACTTTTTAAGATTTTAAAATACTCACTTTTCCCAAAAAAATATTCTTAATACTCTATGTTTTGTCTCAGAGCAGGGGTAGTCCCTTCATGCTCAAGAATGGTAATTTTGGGGAAAAGTGAAGAATGGCAACCAGAGACCAATTGAATTAGTAAATAAGGTATGAATAAATGGGGGAAAAATGGAGGGAAATAATAAACCTTTATATAAGGATTAATAATAAATAGGGAACCATACACAACAAGTGTTACGATCAAGTGTGAAGGAAACCCTTGACCATTGAAGCCAAATTAGAGGTCATATGCATTTTAAACATAATATATGATTTCCACATGATTAATTAAAGTTTATAGAGGTATTTTTGGTGTGTTAAATACATAAAATTAAAAATTTAATTATTGGAAGATCAAGAGGATCTCAAAGATGTAAGCAAACCTATTGGTAAGGTCTAGGCCTATAACCAAATAAGGGTTAATTTCCATTTAAACATTTTGGAAATACATTATAATGGTTGGAAGAGGTTTTTAGGGTATATAAAGAGATTTTACAACCCTTGGTTTGAAAATAAAGTCTCCAAGAAGCCATATTTGGCTTAGGAAGCATTTATACCCCACCAAGAAGCAAAAAATGAGCTCGAATGTCAACTTCAAGTGCTTAGAACTTCCACCAAGATTTGCATGGGAATTTTATCCATTAAAGGAATTTGAAGGAGGCACCTAAGGAGAAATAAGTTTAATTTTGTCATAATTCCAATGTGCCATGGCTATGAACAAATACTAATGATGAAAACCACTTCAAAACCCTTGTAAACCCTCCATAGTGACCCGATTGGGAAGATGAGACAATTTAAGCATCCAAAAGGTATGGAGGTGCCATGAAAAAAATTTAATGATGTAGATAACTCTCCTAAGATTAATATCCTACCATTTTTACACACCTGCAAGTATAGGGTTGTATAGAATATGCTAAGAAAGAGCATTTAATACTAGAATAAGGGTCCATACAGATGATCAGGAGCTCAAATTCAACATGAGGAATGATAAGGAGATGAAAAAAGTGAATAAAAATCTAATTTATTAGTTCACACATTTAAGATCACAAAATAGGCATTTTTAGTCTTCTAGGCTAAAGAGGCCTAATTAAGCCTAATTGGGAGGACTAATGGATCAACAAACACACTTGCCTTGGGTGTTAAGCCATGAAACTTGGCACAGATCATAATGGAGAAAAATGGTACTAAAAATTATATCACTCATTCTTGGAGGTCCGTACCTTCTCCTACACAAGGAGACTTGTGTAAAAATAGGGTTATAAAAAGACAAGGCCTAGTGAAGGCTCTATACACAAAATGGGGTCTTGGTGAGAGATTGATATTCCAAATGGATTTTTTTAGTCCAATATGATGAGAATAGGACTTTCATGAAGAGAAATTTCACCAATTGATCTAAATCCAAATTTTAGCTATTTTGTCCAAATTAGGTCTAATGAGACAAGGAGGCCTTATGACACCTATAGGGGAATTGATGATTTCAGTTAATGTAACTATTTAAGATGCTTCAAGATAATTTAAAAGTTTCCTTGGGATGAAAATTTAACTATCCAAGAGATCTCATGATCAAATTCTTGCCTTTTGCCACTTGTCAATGAGGAATTTCAATACTCAAAGATGCTTGTGGAAGAGTTTCAATGCCACATGTGAGGATGGTGTTCAGTTTGGGATGGACACATGTTAAATAAACTTCATGACTCATTTTCAACCTCATCCACATTCATTGTAACTAATTTTCACCTTTTGACACTTTTCTTTGTGCCTTTTCAACTTCTCTTCTCTCTCTCATCTTCCAAATTTTATAAGTATGAGCCATGTTAGCTATTATAAAAGAGACCATAGCTAGTATGGAAAGACCCTGATAGTATGACATTAAATTTTGGATTTAAAAATTGAATAAAAGTTTGATTCTATGTTGAGAACATTTTATCTAAGTGTGTGAGTGATGTATAGTGGAGCTAAGTGGTGGTGTCATCCTTACTCCTCTTTATCCTTCATGTTTAAGCAAGAGTTCTGATTTTAACAAGTCATGTGAAGTGTATGAATGTACTAGGATCCTCTTCAAGAATGAAATTGTCTCTATCATGTGCAATCTTCCCCTGGATCAGTTATCTTGTTGATTATCCTATGTATGCCTACCTTCACACTGAAACACTATGTTAGGTTCCTTCAAAGCCTAGAATTGGTCTTGGAAAGCTTTGTTGCTTAGTAGGAGTGTGATATTCTATGGGATATGTCTTGGTGTATCACATCTTTAGTGTATTTTCCTTTTCATGCAAACTCCTAACCCTTTTCTCATAAATAAGCATTAGATTAGGTGATAAGCACTTAAATTTGAATCTAAGGAGCTAGCCCTCATAATTTAGAGATTAATCTCTCTTACAAGTTCACCCACAGCTTGATAGATGATTTCATGTTGCATCAAATTATAGGAATCTCATAGAGTATCCTAGGGTGCACAATTTGATGACAACACATCCAAAATAGTCACTTTTTAGATAAGTCTATATTTATGCCTATTATTTTCTATATTTAGAAAGTTAAATAAGGTCAAATTCTATAACAAATTAGTAATTAATTATTGTAATGTATTTAAATAATTTATACATCTCATCCCTTTAATCTATACATTTAATTTACATAATTAAACCCTAACAAGGTTAAATCATTTGGTGAACATGTATTAATTTGAATATTGCTTCAAACCCTAACTTGCATTAATCCAAATTTTTGTGCAATAATTTAGGACTACCTACTTTTGATTTTTTGATTTTTTTTAGATAACATAGATAATTTAAATCAATTTCACATTAGTGTTTCAATTTATTTTACATATAATTTAAATTAGTGCAAAGAAACCCTAGATTCAAAAAATCCTAACTGTAGACACACTTAGGGTTTGTATCCTTTTCTATATATACTTAGATCTTACTTATAAAATATCAATTTTTTTGAAATATTTAATTTTTTTCAATCTTCCATAAATTAATATTCATAAAAGGTTCAAAATATACAAAACTTGTTTTCCTACCTTTCAACCTAAAATGACAAAATTTAACAACAAATTTGATAAAACAAATAAGCAACAGTTACAAGACTTTGTGTCCAAAGGATATATAAGATGAATTCATACACATTCTTCAAGAAGAAATCAAAAAGATAAACAATGGTCAATCTTTAACTTCTCTAGTTAATAATGTTGTTACACCTCCAATGGGGCCAACTCAAATAAATCAGATTGCACAGCCCAAGATTATTATTCAACCATCAGTAATAGCTACACTAATTGTGGCTAGTTCCTCTACTCCAAATTTATAATCCCTTATACATGAGGTTCTTACTTTATAGTATAAGGTATTACATCTCGATAAGTGAGCAACTAGGCCATCACATGCCCTGGATTCCAACATTATCTTACATACACCTTTGGCACATCACATAGCGACAACTCCTTTGACATCTAGTTTCATGGCATCCAAGCTCACATTATATGATGTCAAGGGTGACCTAGAGCATAATATCAATGCCTTTCATGAAACATGCTTGGACTATATGTCCAAAGATTGGCTTCTTACAAAGCTATTTCTCTGTAGTCTCAAGGATTATGCCCTACAATGGTTCTATGATTTGCCAAATCAATCGATCACAGTGTTCAATCTTTGAGTTGATATGTTCTTAGCACATTTCTTTATCAACATTAGTGATAAGATATCATATACACAAGTGGCATAGTTAAAGTAAAATTCAAATGAGCCTATTGTTGATTATGTCTTATGATACAAGAAAATATTATCTAAATTGACTAGCCCCATGGTAGATAGAGAAATTCAAGATATATTTAAAAAGAGTATATTACTAGCATTACATGAAGCTATCTTATTTAATAAGTTTACCACATAAACTCATATGTGCCACACAGTCAAAAAAAGAGAGGTTAAGATCTTATCAATAGGAAAACTCAAGTACACAAGTGGATCAAAATCAACTATTAAGAGTATAAACAAACATCCATACAAGGTCAGGGATATAGAAAAAAAGTGATTAAAAGGCCACCATCAACATAGCTTTCGAGCCTTTCCCTAGATTGGTTTTATCCACTCCTCAGTGCAGAGTCTTCACTAATCTTTCAAATTCACTAACACAAGTTTATCATATCTCTCCCTCTAGTTAAAGAGGTTGATATGACATGGCCTCTTCCAAAGAGTTATGAATCAAATGTATTCTACAAGTATCACAGGGCACCATGCCACATGACAAATAGATGTATTAACCTAAATAATAAGATATAAGATCTCATTGAGGTTAACATTATTGATGTGGGTACACCCATAGAGGCACTGAGACAACAACAAAATGATGCAAATTCACTAAAGATATTTTAGATATTTTACAAAAGCATACATCTAATGAGGTATGGGCACATCAAGTGTTCACTATACATACCATATGCATCCACCACCAGATTCCTATCACATAGTTATAAATGAGACACATCCACTACATAACATTATTGGAATGTATCAAACTATAATGCCACCTAGACCATAAATCACATTTTCAGAGCAGAAGATTGTGGATGATGACATAGATTTACATGTGCTCTTCATATGAGCATATATAAACCACCATCCTATTCAAAATGTTATTGTTGACAATGAGTCAAGCATAAGCATTTTCACCATGACACTCTTACAATACTTGGGCTACACAAAGCAAGATATATTCCATACAGATATAGTCATGAGTGGTTTAAGTGGACATGTTTAGAGTTCCATCAGGGAGATTGTGCTTCCATTACATGTTGGACCAACACACAGCCATTTGGTTCCTTGTAGTACCTAATATAGGTATATTCAATATATTATTGGGTAGGCCATGGTTACAATAGCTCTGATCCATCCCATATATAGTACACCAATATCTAAAGTATATACATGTTAATCAAGTGGTTGAGATTGAGGGTGTTCCATATGAGTGCCCTCTACCCATCCATAGGTATTTCTATCATAATTTCTAGATACAATTCCCACATAGACACTAGTTACAGTTCTATCACCATTACCAAATATTGTATGGATATCAATTATATTATAGAGTATATATCTTATACATACATCACAATGTTCATTAGAGTGATCAATGTAGACTAGGTCTACTCCTATGGTATATACACATACGCATACTCTTCCACAGAGATCATTACTAGAAACACCATTACATCAACAATATGTCATAGAGTCCATAAGACATCCCTCTACTCAGTTTATTTTGATCTTAGTTTTATTGGGGATTAAGGGTTCTTAACATAGGGTATCTACATCACCTAAAACTTCTCCTTTTACCATATGGGTCCTTAAGAACTCTATAGTTCATAAGGCATCATAGTTAGTGCCACAACATCATAGCATTACGACACAAGTAGCTTCAGACTCAGATTATGCAAAACAATATATTATGGGCTCATAGTTACCCTTTCACACTACACACATGATCACAATTCCCATATTCAACATAGGTCATAGTGATAGTGAGTCTCTTATGAGACTCATTGGTTAGTATGGTTCCTAACCTTGTACATACTTCCCTTTCTCTCTTGCTCCTTGTACATAGTTTATTTTCATTTGCTTGTACATAACCTATACTTAGAAAACACAAAAATAATATAACATGTTAAAATACAAAAACATTCAAATATTTCAAAAACACAAAATTAACAAATTATATGCATTTCTATGTTTACATTTCTACTAATTGCCAAATATTTCATATTACTAGCTATCCTAATATAGTCAGTTTTATCATATACATATGCTTTACTTGTTCTTGTCAAGTACTTGTAGATTCTAGACATGACTCTTGTCCACTGCACTGATCCTAAATAGCTATCAACTACCCATCAGGGGCATTTACACTAATCTAGGTTTATACATTTGATACATCTGCCCACTTGGGGTCATCTCATACATAGTGCTATAACCAAGTTTTATCTTTACATACTATACATTCTAGGTCATCTTATACATAGTTTATGCATTGATTTATCTTGATGTTGATTATTTCTACTCATTTCTCAGATTTTTTTCCTGACTATCACTAGTTAGACTCAATATATATGCATCCCAACATATACATAGATATGTACTACACTAGTTATACATGCTTTCATTTCTAGTTTTCCTAGATTAGACTGGATTGTGTTTCTTATGCTTCTTCTATCTTTAAGGGAATTAAAATATTCCATTGTTCTTTAGATTATGCCACTTCTCTATTTGTATGCCTTAGACATGTGCCCATGTCCCTTATGTGTGATTTCATGCTTCTATATGCACACATTTGAATGTCCTTCTATGTACCTCTATGTCAAATCACTTATTCTTTATGTATGTGGATATTTGAACATGTCCTTTTATGTCTTCATTCTTATATTTAGTGACATGTGCCCATGTCCCTTTTATTGTGGCCCCTTGGCCTATCTTTTGCATGCATCATGTACTTGTATGTATGCTTCCTTGTATACTTATACACCATGACACTTGTATTTTCTTGTTATACACACACCAGTTTTTGATGCCATGAGGGATCTCATGCATCTACCCTTCCTACTTGGGTGTCATGATGGACATCATGCCCCATCTCCCTATGTAGTTACTCAAATTTGACATTATATACATTGACTACATCTATCTTGACACCCTTTTGTAATGCTATATTACAACATACATCTTACACCACTTACTTATGCTCAGATTCATTTAGATTCTAATGTTATGTTTGTATATTATATTAAAATACCATGTACATGCTTTGGCTAACATATTTTGTAGAGATACTTCTTTAAAGAGAAATTATAGCATATATTTCACAACTACCCTCAAAATAGGAGGCATTCATAGGGGCTTATCATAGATATCAAGCTCCTACTTTACTTTTTATAGATAAAATTTAACACACAAGCTTAGTTTCAGAACTCAAAATCAGGGAAAACATAGGAGAGCATAGAGACTTAGATAATAATTCAGATCATTCAAATTTTGGACTAGGTAGACATAAACACCTAGATTGGGATACTATCACCATAGGGAACTACTATTCACTATAGGGTGCTACTATCTAGTATTCTTAGCTTTAGGATAGTCTAGATCAGTTAGAGTTGTACACTAGGTATAATACATAATTTCACAAATACAGTCATAGGTTTGGTAGTTATATTAAGATTTTACTCAGATACACTCATTTCAGGTTAGATTCATACCAGTTGCTCAGATTTGGGGGCATCATGCATGGAATTATCACTCCCACATTGAGTTCAGTTATATAGATTCAACTATTACATAATTTAGATTTAACATACTCAGATACTAGATTGGGGGAATGTGTGAAACACATAATTTACATATACTCAACTATACATAGGTTGATTAGATGAAATGGAAAATTCCATGTCATTATCTACATTGTATACACTTGCTATCACATTCCATGTTATTACCAGATTCATGTTTTACTCCATCTATAGTGGTTAGCATTCTTGAATGTCCTAGAGCTGCCTAATATACCTTAGTGTCATGGAGCTAACATATATAGTTAGATTTACTTAGTTAAATACTTTCAACACTTTTCAAAATATAGTTACAAATGTTTCTACTTCACATAGGTGGTCAATGATGGAGTCATGGCCTATTTGAGTTCTTGAGCCACCCACATGAGAGGGTTAGACACACTTACAATCTTATCTTAAATATTCATAGAGATCAAGATCCACTGAGTAGGGGTGGGAAATGATGGAGTCAAAACTGGACTAAGTTATTCAGCCACCCATATGAGGATTGAGCAAGCCATCAACCTAGTCCAAGCTATTCAATGATATGATCACTATGTACACTCACATAAATAGGTTGTCACTAGATTCATGCATTGGTTCACATAACCAATGAGGTTTATTCATTCATTTACTCTCTATTTACTTAGATTTTACTCAGTTACATTGTTTTAACATAGTCTTTTATTTTTGATAATCTCAAGGACTACTTTTTTCATGTTTCATTTCAGGATATTACATAAGATCATGTTCCACTTACACAAACCTAGATTCACATAATCAGACTTAGCTACATGGGATTAAATTCCAAATTAAGTTTAGGTACACTTATTTTTCCTTCATACTAGTCATTTCACTTTGTTGCATTATTATCATAAAGGTGGGGGGGGGGAAATGTAATCACCTGAAAGTGGTAATTGGATGTTACGCTTGAGTTACCCTATTGCTAGCTTAACCCTAGACCTATCTTATAACTTTAGACACACTTTTCTAGTCATTATGTAGACCAAAACCACTTAGATTCAATCAAAACATAGTCCCAGGACTATCTCCTCACATCCTAACCCAAATTACTTAGCAGCCTGTCAAGTGGAAATTTGGGACACGGCAACCACATGGTGCTACTGTCCCCAATTGGGTGTTATTATTCTTATCCCTAACTCTTTCCAAAATATAATTTTTCAAATGTGTGCCCCTCATAAGGTTAACCTAATCATATTTTATTATTCATACAAGCTATAAAACTCTATAAAATACAATTCTAATTGATCTCTATTCACTAGATGGAAAATAGATGCAAAAAACACATTCAAACCAAAGACAAGTTGAGAAAAATTAAGGTATTTGATCCCTATTATACCTTACTTATACATACTACCATCTAAAATATCCCTAAGCCTAGTTTTCAAATATTTCAAAGATCAATCACATTTAAGGATTCCAAGTCTACTCTCATTCTATCATTCACTTGCACTTGCATCAAGCACTAAGTCAGAGAACTACATCAGGCTTGATCCCTCTTCAAAGTATTGGTATGTAGGAAACTCTCTTCACAGTAAGGTTTTGAGTATGTTAGGCCTATCTTAATAATGAACACATAATTATTTATCATGCCATGCTTATAAACAAGATTAGGGTTTGCACACTAAATTAGGTTTTCTAGGCACAACACAAAGCTCCAAGTTTCATGTGCATAGGAACAAGACCTAAAAACACAAGTGCGAGTGCTTCCAAAAAATAGGAACAATCCTATAAAGGGGATAGTACAACCACTTTGAGGATACTACAACATGGTGCTAATATCCATATGGGGCACTATTGTCCAGTTAGTAAACAAATTCTAGAATCTTGTTGTTGACACTCAAAACTATCTAGAACCTAGTTTTCAGAACCCAGATCATCCGTGACAATCACTTTTTAGACAAGTCTATATTTATGCCTATTTATTTCTATTTTTACAAATTTAAATAAGGTCAAATACTATAATAAACTAGTACTTAATTATTGTAATTTATTTAACTAATTTAGATATCTCCACCCTTTAATTTAAACATAGGATTTACATAATTAAACCCTAAAAAGGTTAAATCAAGATCCTATGGGAGTTTAGTGATTGGTATGATAGAACTAGAGGGTGAGACATAATTATAAATTCCAATCACATCCAATCTAATTAATGGTCTTTTTAATAATTTATATCAGGGTTTTATCAGATGTGTTGTTACTTGCATAACACACCCCATTTTCAGTCTAAAAATGGGGACCCTCTTTTTTATCTAGAGTATGATCTTGTATATTTTAAGAGTCTATTGTGGTTGTTGGTTCAAATAAACCTTCTTGGAAATTATCTAAATGATTAAGTATTAAGTTATTGAATGGGTTGAGTTTAATGTCTTTGTATTTCTTCAATTCAGTCCAAGATTTCATTTAAAAACACATTATTTTCAATATCTGAGTTTGCATGATTTCACTAAGTCTCTATCATGTGCTTGTGTTTTAAAACACATTAAAGGTTTCTTTTTAGACCATTTAACCTTAAAATTATGAAAATTATTTAACTATTTTAGATTTTTTCTATTGCTTTCCTTAGCAATTGAGTTCATTTATGATTTAATTCGATCTAAATTTACTAATTTCTTTATATGGTTCCACTTCTTAGACTTAGTCACTTTTTATAATAAATGAAAAAAAATTGCTTTCAATTTGACAAAGTTTGTCGTTGATTTTATTTTAAATGGATTTTTCCTTCATAAGCTTTATGCACACTTTTGTTCTCATTTCAAAGGAACTTAGCCATTTGAATTTAAATGACTTAGCCATTGGATTTTAAAGAGTTAAGTTTAATGACTGGGCCTTTTATCCCTTTTTTATAGTGGTTTTATCTTGGCCCTAGAGCATTATTTCATCCTTGTGATAAGTTTTCATGACACCCGATAGTTTGAACCCTATTTAAAATGCTTTCAGCACTTATCCAATTCTTCATCTTTTCTTAGAGGTACTTGGCCATTTTGTGCTTCTTCAAAGGACTTAACTAATTCTTCATCTATGACCTGATCCACATGTCATTCTCTTAGTAGCCCCAAGCCTATGCAAAAAATACAATGAAATAATAGATTTTTAATAAATTTCTATGGTAGAATCCATGTCAATCCAGTTCTAAGTAAATAGATGTTTTATTTGGGTATTAAAGCATTTCTACTTCCACTTGGTAACTTTTCATGACTCTCTTCAAATCTAACTAGATTGAAATAGACTTTTGACACTTAATTTTTTTTGTAAGATGACTCTAGTGCCACGTTATGATCAGTTGGTAGTCCTAGGCCCATTCAAAATGCCTTTTGACACTTAGTCAATTTTATTCAAAGTTTCCAAATAGGGTCATGATGTCATCAAAGTTTTAAACTAGTGAGTTAGAAAGATGATGCCACATGGAATAATCCTACTATTCTACTATATTGGGTATGTTTGTAACTATGCAAAGCCTTTGAGCTAGGGGGTTATCAGGATCATACTATGTGGCATAATCCCACTACCCTACTAACTTATATATTTTTGTGTAGGCCAAGAGTGATGTTAGAGCCCCAAACTAGTGGGTGAGTGGGATGACACCACGTGGTGACATATTGGAGCCCATGATCTTAGATATAAGACCATTTTTGGAAATAAAGGTAAAAGCTCGAAGTGTCAAGAAAATGACACATGGAAACCACAAGATGAAAGATTAATATCCTAGGAGAGTGAGAATAGGCCATGTGGCCATGAAAAGGGACTGAGACTAACAAAAGAAAACAAATCCTATGAGCACTAATGGGATGCCAAGTGTCAACTAGGGCCCACAAAAATAGAATATTATTGCATATCAAAGGCAAAGGAAAGAGAGGTTGGGAATAATCCATATGGCAAGGATCCCATCAAAACTAAAAACATGTTGTCTATGCAGCTAATAAAGCATGAGAATAATATTGATAACTTGTCTACCTAATGAAATTAGAAAAATTGAGGATTTGACTATGCATTCATATTGATTCACAAAATAAATTTTAGAGTGGTCCCAAATGGCATAATGGTTGAGGAAATAACACAAATCATGAGTGTAATGGAATTAAGGATCATGGAATGCACCTTGGGATTAAGCATAGAGTGTAAAAGCCAAACTTAGCCTTGAAGAGGCATGGTAAATGGTTACACAAATTATAGGCACACCTTCATTCTGTTAGACATCTTAAGTTACATGCTCAACCACACTCCTTTAACCATGTGAAATATTTGTAACCACCCCATAAACAAGAAAATTTGATTATGTTTAAAATCCTTAGTCTTACATGCCTATATAATATTGGATCTTGAGAAATAATAAGGTATGGTATTTTTTAGGTCTAAGAGAACTATGCTTAGGTGGCTCTTTTTAGGATTAAAGGAGACTATGCCTGGCTGGCTCCTTTTAGGTTAAAGCTTAGAGTAGTGGACCAGTCATTTTTATTTTCATGTATTTCCATACTTTCTAAAATAGTTATGTGAGTTAGGATATTTGGAAGTAAGTTTTTATCTCATTGAGAATTTGATGAATTCTAATTGATCCTTCAAAAAAACATCTTTATGTTATAACTTTACTAGTTGATAGACTAGGTCTATGCATGTATATGTTGACTCTATTTTCCTTATTGGCTCTACTAATTTGTTCTACCAACTCTTGCATTATCCTTAGTTAGATTTATGCTAGGTCTGAATTAACTAAGGATTAGTCTATGCAAGGATTTGTCTACTCACTAAAATCAGGATGGCCATCATTAGAAATTAGGCTCTTCTTCTCTTTTCTACCTGCCCTTCTCTCTTTTGATTTTTTTAATCAAAGTGTTAGTTTAGTTTAACTTAGTTTTTGAGTTACACCCTGAACTTAATTTTTATATTGATTACATGTTCTTGGTTTATTGATGTTGTTACACTATTGTATTTAGGCATGCAATAAACTTGTCTAAATCAACTGCATTTCTATGCCATATCTTTATACTAATTCTCATAGACAAAGGGTCTATTAACTATTTTAATATTTAAAATAACTGAAATATCCCTGAGGCTCATTTGTGGCTATGATTTTAATTTCTAAATAAGGTTGTTTATTTATCAAGACCTAGTAAGAAAAGACCTTGGGGTGATTTATCTCTCTTGTAGAGGAAGATCTCCTTTCAGGAGAGGTTGTGGGAAACCTCAACCTATGAATTTGTTGGATGCATGTCAAAACCACCATCAACATATTAGCACTAAAAGAGGGCCATCAAGATATTTAAATTTATTTCATGTGTTTAAATATTTTTAGAGACTTTTTTTAGGTCAAGTTTACTAGTTTCTTCCATATTGGAAAACTAACCCTAAGAGTCACCTATGACCTTAGCCTGGCTAGGTGCACACAGTTGTCTTGTAAGTTTTCCAAGACCTTCCCATGATTTTTACAAGAAACCCCACGAATTCTATCGATAGTATATCCATGGTGGGAGTTTCACTACTAAAGATCATGTTCTAGCTTTTAAGGAGGCCCTCATTAGAAAATAGATTCAACATGAGGATGTGACATGTCATATATTCCCTTCTAAATTTTACCAAACCACTTATTATTGTTATTTTGGCCTACTAAAAGGTTTTATTACTACTTGGTCTACCTTTGATAAATTGTTTCTCAATAATTTTAGTGTGCCTAGCCCTTTTGTGTCTTTTTTTGAATTTTACACCACTAGAAAAGAATCCAATGAGTTAGTTAGTACACAACCATAGATTCCATCAGTTATATAGGAAATTAAAAGACCCTTACATGAAGACAAAAGATGCAACAATAGGACCATATCTCATATTCTTGAATCCTTTGACTGCCATGTTCATAAAAAAGAACCCTGGTTCCCTCACTTCATTAGCCTTGGTCTACCAAGAGGCAAATAATGTAGAATAACAGTCAATGACTCAAGGCATTTACACCCAAATTACTTCAAGTTGCATGCATGTGAGTCAACCCATGGACCAATTTATGCCCTAATATAAACCATTTCCCCAGGGCTTCACCCAACCAAACCTCCTTAAGACAAAGGAGATTCCTACTTACTCTTTTAATTCATATAATTAGAGCTCTCATTTGTCATAAGGAGGTTACTTTTGTGATTCATTATCTTTAGGTACTATTAATAGAGACATGAAATTTGTTGTAGGATGAGGCCAAGAGTAGTGCACAACCCATGCTATGAAGTTACATTTTTGAATGCACAACTAGATGTCTATGAGCATGGTTATGCAGCTAATGTCAAGAAGATCATGCTCATTGAGAATAGGAAACCTCCCAAGCTTGATCCATTATTTAGAGGCTATAATAGTGAGGATCAGTCTAAAGATGAAGGAGCAATAGTTGTTGTGAAAAACTTGGTGGCTAAGAAACAAGTAAGACAAGAACTACCTATAAAAGAAGAGCAGATGGAAGAAGAATTTGTTATGGCATCTATTCCCTTCTTAGAGCAACATAAGGAGCCTCTAATTGTTGAATGCATAAAACATGAAAAATGTGAATTTGTTACAAATGGTTTAGAAATATAAAATCCTTGTGATGATGTTGTTAATGATCTTCAGGGGCTTAATGTTGAAAGGAATATTGATATTGTCTTTAATGATAACTTTGATGATATTTTTTATTTTGATGAAGTTTTATTTAAAGGCTTGTCTGATTAGATTTTACATACTAAGTTAAATATTGAGGCTAAATGATCTAATGTGTCTTCAATAGATATGAATTTCTTTGAGGATTTAATGAGCCTTGGTTCTAAATTGAAGCATGAATCAAATAAAGAGTCTGGTCTATTTATTTAGAATGGAAAGTATCCTTTTTATGCAAGTGTGGTTTCTTCCTCATCATTAAAAGAGGATGCAATAAAAAAGGAACCTAAATAAAGAGATAGTTTATTCCTTAGGGGAAGGTGTATTGGGTTAACTTGGGGAAGATAACCTCTCTCCTCAGTCCAACTCTACCTTCAAAGTAATTGACAACACCCAAGTGTTTTTCCTAGCAGCATAGGAATTCAAGTTATAAATGGGAAGTCATGAACTCAGTGGCCTAAATGAAGAAGTTAGGCCAATGGAGGTTAAGCTGAGAATGAAGTTATTCATCCAAACTTTCCACGTACTTTGGCCAATGATGACAAATTCATAAGGTCTATGATAAGGGAAGAATATAAAACACTTCCATGCCCTCCAAATGTCAAGGAAAACAAAGGGGATGTAATTTAATCATCCATTTTCATCAAAGAACATCTACCAATTGAATTATCTACTGGCTACCACCATCAAGGTCATACCACATTTAGGTTGGATCTTCCAATTAGTTTGGTATGTATGAATACCCAACCTTATCAATCATTATAATACAATGAATGGGTTGAGGTATTTTTTAAACCCTATCCCTCATGCTTTCTATAATCTAGGTGCAAACATGATGTAGAATTATAAAATCCTAATTTGTTTAAATTACATAAATTAAACATTGATAAATCTATGTGGGATAGTGTTTTCCATCACAGAGGATAACATTTAATAAAATATGTATTCCCTCTACCCTCCTCATAATCCTAAAGAATTAGGTTTCTAACTAATTTAAGCATGAATTTGCTTGAGAACCTATGTAAATAATTTTCACTTTTACTTTTTGTTTATTTTATGCTTTTCCTTCCTATCCCTTATTGTTAGTTAGGTTTCCCTTTTCTTATCTTGTTTTTATCTGGTCCTATTTTTGTCCTTAGGTTCCCCTTTGGTAATTGAAGGAATGAAATGAAGGGTTGTAATAATAACATAAATGGTACTCAAACATCCTAATTATAATTTCACTTGGAGTTTTTTGTGTGAAACTGCTATGATTGCATGGTTCATTATCTTGAATTCTAAAGGTAGATGATTCTTAATAAAACTTGTGGATTAAGAATAGTTATTTTCTTATTCAAAACCATTTAATGCATTTAATGAAATATCAAAAGAAAATGTAGCTCTTATTTGATTTTGATTTGTTGTAAGTTGTCATGGATTTACTAATTTCCTTTTACCCATGGTTTGGTACCTAACTCTCTATGGATAAATTACAAAATCTCCTTTCAAAATAATTGAGTTAAAATGTAAAATCTAAAATTCTTCTTAAAAGGGTGATCTTAGCAACCTCCACCATAGGATTTTCATCCTAGTTGGCAGTGGAACAAGGCCTTTGAAAGAGACTAGAGGTATCTCTATTAGGGATATGAACACCTAAATCATAAATGAGAAATGCCCAAACTACTTCCCCCCTAAGTTTAATTGTAAAATCTTTCCCTTCAACAGTTCTGGCCTTATACAAATCTGAATTACTATATGTGAATACAAAAGAAAGGAAGAAATCACTTGGTCACAGACATAGATGGTTTTGATATTATCATATCTTAGTATGTCACCTATTTCCATAGAATTTAGTGCCTTTGAATTCAAATTTTTTTCTAATTAAATTAATTACAGCTATTGATTTTTTCTTCTTATGAAATTAGAGATTCTAGATTCTCAAAATACTTAGGAGTATTTCCTAGTAGGAGTCATCATTTATTTTTGCTTACACAACATTCCCTACTTTTAGTCTAAAAATGAGGACCCTCTTTTTGCTCTAGAGTCTGATCTTATACCTTTCCAGAGTTCATTATGGTCGTTGGTTCAAATCAACCTTGTTTACAATTCTCTAAATAATTAAGTTTCAAGTGATTGAATGGGTTGAGTTTAATGTCTTTGTATTTCTTCAATTCAGTCTAAGCTTTCTTTTAAAAATGCATTAATTTTGATATTTGAGCTTGCATGATTTCACTAAGTCTTGGTTTATCATGTGCTTATGTTTTAAAACACATTTAAAGTTTTCCTTTTAGACCATTTTGCCTTAAACATATGTATTTGACTATTCATAGTTTTTATGTTGCTTTTCCTTAGAAATTGAGTTTATTTATGATTTAATTCGATTTAAATTGACTAAGTTATTTATATGGTTCCAATTCTTAGAATTAGTTACTTTTCATAACAAATGGATAAAATATGCTTTCAATTTGATAAAGTTTGGCTTTGATTTTATTTAAAATGGCTTTTTCTTTCATAAAGTTTCCACACCCTTTTGTTCTCATTTCAAAGAAATTTAAACATTTAAATTTAAATCACTTAATTGTTAGTTTTTAAAGAGTTGAATTTGCTTACTAAGAATTTTTTCTTTGTTTTCAGGTGTTTTATCTTGTCCCTAGAGAATTTTTTATTCCAAGTGATAAGCTTTCATGACTCCCATTGGTTTAGACCTTGTTCAAAAGGCTTTCAACACTTAGCCAATGCTTCAAATTTTCTTGGAGATAGTTATTCATTTTACACTTATTTAAAAGACTTAAATGATTCTTTATCTATGCCCAGAGCCATATGTCATTCTCTCGGTAGCCTTAGGCCTATGTAAAAATTCCAACGAGACTTAGATTATTTTCAAGAAATCACCCTAGTGGAATCCATGTCAATCGAGTTCTGAGAAAGAGTATGTTTTATATTGGTCCCAACAAATTTATTATTCTACTTGACAATTCCAACTTACTTGAAAGATACTTTTGGCACTTAGTCGATTCTGGAGGATGACTCCCAGTGCCACATGTTGATTTCTTGATAGTCCCAGACCCATTTGAAATGTCTTTCAACACTTAGTCAATTTTATTCAAAGTTTCCCAATGGGGTGATGATGTTGTCAAATCTCCAAACTAGTAGGTTAGTGGGATGATGCCATGTGGCATAATCCCACTACTTTGCTATCCTAGGGATGTTTGTACTTACATAAATCCTCCAGGCTAATGAGTTAGTAGGATCATGCCATGTGATATAATCTCACTACCCAACTAATCCAAATATTTATATGTAGGCTAGGAGTGATGTTAGATACCTAAGAAAGTGAGTGATTGGGATAACACCACATAGTGACATCCTATATCCCACGATCTTAGAGGAAAGATTATTTTCAATGATAAAGGAAAAATCTTGGAGGGCTGAGAAAATGACATATAGAAACCAAAAGTTGAAAGCTTAAGAGCCTAGGAGAGTGAGAAGAGGCCACATGTCCATGAAAAGGGACTAAGACTAGAAAAGGAAAATAAATCCCAGTAACACCAATGAGATGCCAAGTGTCAAATGGGGTCCATGGAAGTAGAATCCATTTATGTAGCAAAGGCAAAGGCAAGAGAGGATAGGAAAAAGCCATATGGCAAGGACCCCATTGGAACTAAAGGCATGTTATCTACATAACCAATGAAGCATGAGAATAAGATCGATAACTTATTTGCCTATTGAAATTATCAAAATCTAGGATTAAATTATGCATTTAGATTGATTCATAGAATCAACTGTAGAGTGATCCTGAATGGTATAATGGTTGAGAAAGCAACACAAATCATGAGTGGAATGGAATTAAGAAGAATGGTGTGTGTCAATAATAGCCTAACATTAGTGATCACATTATATTTGTTTTTAATATTATTCATTTTAGTTGTTAACTCATTTAATAATAATATAGGTAGAATAATATAATTATGTGTATGAGAGAATAAAGGTATGCTAAAGAGATATTAGGAGATAGGGATGAGATATCTTAGGAATTCAGGATAAAGATTGACTCCATGAATGTAGGAATACAAACCCCTATAAAATGTAATCTTTGTCATTGTATTGATATCCAAAATATATTAAAGTATAATTTAATTATCTATTTGATGTGAAGTATTATTTGGTGTTAAATTTATGCAAATACATACCAAAAATATTATCTGGTATTAGAGAAATGTCTGATCTATATCTATAAATGGTATTAAGAATCTAGTTTATCAATTAATAAGGATTGAGTGTTAGGGTATGAAAGCATTGTTTTATTTTTGAGTGTGGAAAATGAGGACATGGTTGCATTGTTGTATTCCATACATCACTAAACTTCATACAAATCCATTATATAATAGTCATGTGAGTCTTTGTCAGGTAATTTATGTGTGTATTATGTTTAAGAAGTCCATTTTTTAGTGTTGGTTCAATAAATTCTTACATAGATCTATCTTAATTTTTAAAATTAGATCATAGTGTATGCTTTTATCTATCATGCAATTAGGTGCAAGAGTAGACCATTCATTGTGCATACAATTCTTTGGTTAATGTTATATATTACGCTATTGCCTACATGCCTAGATTGGTTTATGTATTTCATTATGACATTGCCATGTTTTTGAAAAAATATTTCCAATTCAAAATCTTATTACCAGAAGGAGATTTTCAATCTAAATATTTTGACTAAAGATCAAACTAGCTTCAACAAAAAAAGAGGTCAATGTCTTTGGCATCATTTTATTTTTGCATTCTTAATTTGGTACATGATTCATAACTTGACGCATTAATAATAAGAGAAGTGCACATTCTCAATAAGGGTTAGATTAATTAAATTTTTACATTATTATTGTTAAATTCGACTTGGATCTGATCTTCATCAACTTTTGTATTATGCCCATGCTATACAAATCAATTATTTTGGATTAGCTTGATCTTGACAAACCCATCATCGTATATCTATGGATCTATGTGCATTGAAAGGTATACCATATACCATGTCACCTCTACATAATTGATGCCATTCAAATGCAAATCCATTCATATGCAAGTTTATGCATAGCCTGAGAGATTTTGCAAGCCATGATCTAGCCCAGACTATAGTATTTACATTGATCTTCCCCTTGGATCACTATTCCTACTCAGTTCTACATTCAACAAAGACCCTACATCAAATCCAAATAACCTCTATCATACATTTGAGCAATTACACTATTCATCTAGATCAATGTGTGCTTTATAGTATACCTATGAGTGATAAATTAGCTTCATTTTCATTCCAAATGAAGAAATTTGGTCATTTATCATAGCATCACTCAAAGTCAACATGAGCTCAACACTCCTTAAGTCACTAGTACTTGGACTCTTCCTTTTGCTGTTCCACATCTATTTTCCATGGCTTGCTTATTTTGATCCACAATGAATATTATTCCTTGTGTTCCACCAACATTCCTTGGCATCTCTAACTGATCCTTTAAAACTTGACCTCTTATGAGCCATGCATCAAAGGTGCATGTATGCATATTATAAAGAGTCTTTTGTTATAATTATTATTTTTTATGATTGAGTCATTTTCCTATAGGTATTAGTTCTTGAGTACATGAGTGGTTAAAAGTTAATGGTTTTATTAAAAGATCATTGGTGTTTATTTGGTCATAAGTTGTTTTATTCCCATTTAGGCTATAGTCAATTCTTTAGGCTAGTTAATGTATTGAGTCATTGTAAACTTGCTTAGTCAAAGCCTAAACTTAGGAGTCTGTAATGTTATTTAGGTATATTTGTTTAGATGTTAAGGGTTAGAACCATTTTTTAAAAGGTGTGTTAGTGTTGTAAAAGAGTATTTAAAAAAAAATAATAGTCTTTATGAGTCTTTATTATTTTTAAAATAAAAATTCTCAAAAGTGTCAAAGTCAAAGTCAAGAGTGTTCAAATGTACAAGGATGCATTATTGTTTGTATGCGATGCCCTACATCAAATGTTGAATATGTCAATCTTATGGGGGGACCCTATTACATTTATAATGATATGAGATTCATTGACATATCAACTAAGTAAATAGCTTTAGATGTTGGAGGAGGAGGCAATGAAGGAAGGAGGTTAAATATAAACCTCTCCTCAGCCACAAATAATGGGGCTGCATAATGTATTTGTGGCTTATTTTTTAGTTATATTTTTTTTACTTTCTACAAATAAGAACAAAAGTACTTACCTATTCAATTATTTTAATAACTAATCAATATTTATTATGTAATTCTTCTAGGTAAATATAATGATTAGGACTAAAAGAGTGTTGTAGCATTATGTAGCTTGATGGTAATCTGTGTAAAACTATCCTTTATTTGTAGGTTGTTAATAAATTGAGTGTAAAACCATCTATTGTTTATAGGTTAGTTGTAAACCAAGTGTAAAACCATCTGATGTTTATAGGTTGGTGGTTAGCTAAGTAAAAAACCATCATTCAACTTTGGTGGTAGTTTCATTACAGAATAACATTTTTTCCATATTCGCACTAAGGGGGGAATGTTAGGATATCTAGTTCTCACATTATTTGTATAGGCTAGTATAAAATAATATATTGTATGTGAGTTAAAAACTCACTAGAGACATATTAGGATGATATATTCATAGGAGGAGTTGAGAGATATGACGGATAAGGATTAGAGTTGACTCCTTATTGTGAGGATCAATCTCTCCTATGTATTATAATATCCTATGAATAAATAATATCTTGAATAAATTACAATATAAGTTGATTATCTATTTGATGTGAAGTATTTTTCAGTGTCAAATTTGTGAAAATACGTACTAAAAATATTAGCATGCACATTGGAATTAAACATAGAGCATAAAATATAAAATGAACCTTGAAGAGGCATGACAAATAGTTACACAAATTATGGGCATGCCTTCAGTCTGTTAGACATCTCGAGTTGTCTTCTGAACCAGACTCCCTCAACCATGTGGAATCTTTGTAACCACCCCATTAGTAAGAAAATTTGATTGAGTTTGAACTCCTTAGGCTTGCATGCCTATATAAGATTAGAACTTGATCTATAATAAGGGCTGGTATTTTTTAGGATTAATATAATTATGCTTAGGTGGTTCTTCTTAGGATTAAAGGAGACTATGCTTGGTTGGCTCCTTTTAGATTAAAAATTAGAATATTGGACCAATAATTTTATTTTTCATTCATTTCCATACTTTTTATTATAGTTTTTTGAGTTGAAGTTATTTGGAAACCAAGTTTGTAGCTCATTGATCATTTGATGAATTTTAATTGATCTTTTATAGAAGCATATTTATGTGATATCTTTGTTAGTTGATAGAATAGGTATACACATGTATATGGTGACTTTATTTTCCTCATTGTCTCTACTACTCTATTCCATAGAATTTTACAACATCTTTAGTTGGAGTTGTGTTATGTCTGACTCAACTAAGGATTGGTCTATACAAGGATTTGTTTGCTCGCTATAATAAGGTTGGCCATTAGTAGAAAGTAGGCTCTTCTTCTATTTTCTCCATGCCCTTATATCTTTAGATTTTTTATTAGAGTGTTAGTTTAGTTTAGCTTAGTTTCTAAGTTGCAACCTAAACTTAACATTTATCTTAACTACATGCTCTTAGTTTATTTTTGTTTTTGTACTATTATATTTAGGTGTGCAATAATTTTTTTGAATTAGGTGTATTTTTATGCCATATCTATATGTTGATTCTCATAGGCAAAGGGTGTAACTATTTAAACATCTTTAATAACTAAAATATCCATGAGGCTCATTTGTGGTTATGATTGTAACGTCCATTTGAGGTTGTCTGATTACCGAGACCTAGTAAGAAGAGACATTGGGGTGATCTATCTCTTTTTCAGAGGAAGATATCCTTTCAAGAGAAGTTGGGGAAAACCTCAACTTAGGAATTTGTTGACTGCATATCAAAACCAACATCAACAAGATGCTTTAGCTTGGCCATTGCTTTGAGGGAAAAAGGTGGTGGAAAAGTGTTGTGTAATTTGGTACTTGACACAAAGGGATTTGACATCCTTATTTTTAAAGGAGTTTCCATTATCATAAATGAGATCAAAAGGAATTCCAAAGTGGTAGATAAGGTGGTTTATAATGAAATTGGCTATCTACTTACCTGTAATATAAGTGAGGGGAATGGCTTTAACCCACTTAATAAAGTATTTAGTTGTGGCAAGGATATGTTTATGGTCATCATAAGAATTTAGATTGATCTTGCCTATGAGGTTGGGTCCTCATGTGGAAAATTTCCATGGTGTTTTGAGTAGATGTAATTCTTGATCTAGAGCATGAATAATATTAGAATGTTTTTGATAAGGTACACACTTATCTACATAGGCACATACATCAACTTACATAGTGGGCTAATAATATCCAGTACGTAGGAGTTTCTTAGCAAGGACTACTTTGTTGGTGTGGGCCCCATAAATTCCTTTGTGTACTTAATTAAGCACTAATTTTAACTTTGTCGAAGCTAAACAAAAAATCACAGTTCCATCATATCCTCTATGATAGAGTGTGGTACCAATTATGGTATAATGAGAGGTACTATGAATGAAGGATCTTTGTTTTTATGAGAAAGGTTAGAAGGGATAATGTTGTCATGGAGGTAGGAATATATTTTGGTATACTAAGGTGTACTAGGACCAACAATGTCACATACCATTTCAGATACTGGACATTCATGAGCTAGCCTCAAGAGATGTTTGATAAAAAATTGGTAATCAAGAATGTGATCTATAATTGATATTAATGAATCAATAGTTACCATTACACCAATAGTCATGTTGTTGGCCCTTGGAATCTACTCAAACTGAATGTGATCAAGGTTCTATATATATTATTCACCATATTATTATATGGAATGAGTTTATCATATTTTGTTTGGTATTGCTTTATTACCTGGTTGATAATCAATTGAGAATATCCATGGACATGTAGATGCTTGATGTTTCATTGTACGACTAGATAAAGTCCTATGATAAGTGCTTGATATTTTGATATGTTATTGGTACAAGTAAAACTAATATGGAATGCCTTGGGAATAAGATCCCCTTGTGGTGTTATAAATATAATATCTATATCCTTGAGAAGTATATGAATCATAAAAATAGAGTGTTTAGTGTTTTGACTCAACATAAGTATCATCAAGAGTAATAATGGAATCATCAAGAAAATTGACTAGGAATGGCTTGGTATCTGATAGTAGTGCTTTTGCAAGCTGATCAAGAAGAAATTACCCCTTAATGGTTTTTTTATGCACATACTCGATCTCAAATTAACTTAATAGAATTAACCATTTGGCCATGTGTCAGATCATTACTACCTTAGAAATTAGGAACTTGAGAGGGTACACTATAATAATGATAATGCTTTTGTTGTTAATCATGTAGTGTCACAATTTTTGGGTTGTAAAAACCATTTATAAACAAGTTTTTTAAATGGATATATAATTATTTTCATATGATACCAATGTTCAACTCAAGTAGTAAACTACTATTTCTTTCCCCTAGTCATTATGTTATTCTAAGAGTGCCCCCAAGGCATGTTTCATTGATGAAATCTAGAGAAACAATAGTTTTATAGGTGTAGGTGGAGCAAGAACAAGTGGATTGGCCAAATAATATTTTAACTACTCAAAGGATTTTTTTATAATCTACATTCCATGAAAAGGTAGTGCCTCTATTTAGAATATGAGTGAAAGGATGACGCCAATCTATTAATTGAAACATAAACCTCTTGATAGATTAGACATTACCTTACATGCTACGAAGATATTTTAAATTGGAAGGTGGAGGTATTTCAATAATGGCCTCAATCTTGGCTAGATTGACTTCAATGCCCCTTCGAGAGATGATGAAGCCTATAAATTTTATCGAAGTAATGCCAAAGATGCATTTTTTAGGGTTAAGCCTTACTTTATATTCATAGAGGCATTCAAATATTCTACACAACACCTCTAAATGTCCTACTCTTGTATTGGATATTCTTAAGATATCATCAACATAATCCTCAATGATATAATGCATCATGTCATGAAAAATGATAGTCATTGCATGTTGGTAAAAGACATCAAAATTATTAAGGATGAAAGGCATTACTTGATAAAAAAATTCCCCATGGAGTAGTAAACATTATTTTATGTTGGTCCTCAAGTATGATCTTAATTTGGTTATATCTAGAGAAACTATCTATAAGAGAAAATATCTCATACCCAACTATGGAATCTAAAATCATATCAATATTATGCAAAGGAAAGTCATAATTAGGACATGCCTTATTAGTGTCTCTGAAATCGGTACATAGCTTGATTTCTTATGGATTTTTGATGATTAAAACTATGTTGGATATCCACTTTGAATAATCAATAGGATGAATACATCTTGACTCTAATAGTTTCTCCAAATATTTATTGATAAGAATGGCTATGTAAGGGTGAATATTTCTAAAATTTTGTTTGATCGACTTAGAATTATAATGTATAACAAGATGATGCACAATCAAGGTAGGGCCTAAACCTAGAAAATCTAAATAACACCATTAAAAAATGTCTAACAATTTCTAAAGGAGAGTATTAAGGACTTCACGTTACTCTTCGGTGAGGGATGATCCAAGTTTTATTCATTTGGGATCATTAGGTGTTCCAATATTAAATTTGGTGGTGTCTTCCATGAGTAGTGTGGAACCATCTTCTAAAATAATTGGTAAAGTGGTATAATGGTCTTTATAGTTATTTGGTGGGTCAACTAGCTCATGGAGTTCTCCCAAGTAGGAAGAATTTGAATCCTCAAGATCTGGCAAAGGCCATTTAATAAAGGCATCTAGATAATCTTAAATAATTTTATCAAATGTTTGTTTTTATTCTAAACTTATTTTAGAATGGAAAGAAGTTTTAGAACTCGAAGAGGTTTAGGTTTCATTTGAAATAGGGTAACCATCTAATGGTGCTTGAAATAGGTATTCACCATGGGACTTGTCTTTATTTTTAATTTTACTGTGGTCAAAAATTACTTTGAAGAGGTTTTCAATTTGGGACTTCAATGTTTTATTTTATTTTTATTTTTTACCAAAGAAGTTCACCTACTCTCCAAAATAGGCAGTAGGGTTCAATGTAATTGAAAATCCCTATTTATGATCAGCAAGTGACACATTGTCTCCAAGGCCCTTAAATTCATATATTAATTCATCATTATAAAAATAATCCAATGGTACATATGTATCTTGTTGGTCCTATTTGATTAATTGAGGATGATGGAGGAAAAGAGTGGAATATGATGGCATAATGGTAATGGTATAGATAGTGTTAGGGTCAAATAGGTTAGTTTTATCCAACTCATCATAAATGTTATTATAGGAGTCTATGCCATTATCAACATTGTCATTTTTAGATGATAAATTATATTCACTTAGGAAATCTAAGGGATTACCCCCAAGCAGTTTGTATCCAATGCCTCAAGTTCCTTTGTGCTTGATAAATGATATTAGCTCAATAATGCCTTGTTGCATTTCCCCCAAGCCTTTGCCTTTGTAAGCATGGTGATCCATCATTTGGTTAGGTATAAGATAATAATTTATTTGATAATAGGTAGTAAAGTCATCATTATATAACCAAGAATCATCATCATCTTTGATCTACTCTTATTCTTAAGAAGTGGTCTTGATAAAAACCAATGTTCTTGTCTGAGGAAAATTATTCTTCTTATGCCATTTGATTTTGGGAATTTGATTTTGAGGCCTACCATATTTTTTTGGTGTCTTAGGAAACTTATCAATGTGGAAAGCATTGTCAAGCTTATATTCCCCAATGCATTTATCTTTAACAATAAAGTGATTAGTTATTTCAAGTGGCAGATTAAATGATGTGGATCCACATAGTTGGACTCATGTGTTTAAACAATTAATACCTTGTCATTTTGGGGGACATGTTCTAGGCTTAGGTGATAGTTATATCTTTAATATTAAACCTCCAAATTTTTACATAATTGATACGATTTTAGGTCACTAGGAATAATGACTTATAGCCCAGAATGGGGGAACTAAATGCACTAGTGAAGGGTTGATGGCATGACACACACTTCATGGATCCATGATCACCCCAAGACAAAATTATATGAAAATTCTAGGTGAAAAACATGGTATAATGTATTATGGGTCAAAGGTCCAATGATAATTGGTAAACAAATAGTACCTTGAGATTCATATTTCTCATTATCATATGCCTTGATAGTAATGGTCTTTAGCTGAATATATTTGGTCATGTAGCCCAAATGTTTAACTAGCTTCAAAGTTACAATATTGAGTCTTGGACCATTTTCTATGAGGACTCATTTGATCTTTTGATGAGTAATTATGGCCTGTATATACAAAATTATATTGTGCAAAGGTCCAAGGGGTGACATGTCCATTTGATCAAAGGTAAGTTGTTGGTTAAGAGCCAAATGAATTACAAGAGTTTGCAATTTATCACATGCAATTTTGTTTGGGACCTCTTATTGCCTCAAAATTGTGTTTAATATGTTTTTATAGATGTTATATGTATGCATGAGATCTAAAATATAAATCTATGAAGGCATTTTCTATAATTGTTCCATAATATCATAGTTTTTATCATTAATGGTAACACTTGGCATAGATTTATGAGGTAGAGGACCTTGAACATGATGATTAGAAGAAAAAGGTATATGAGCTTGAATGGTAACCTTGGCATGTTTGGTTGTGACTTCACAACCTCAATTTGGTGGAGTGTTATGGTAATTAAATGAAGGTGGATGAGAACTTGGTATGGTAACTTTTGGTTGTTAGTTAGCACTGGGGTTATTATGAACCAAAGGAAGGTTATCGAGAGGTCCACCAATGGATAGAATAGGTATACAAGTAATATTTAAAGGTGGTTTGATTTTAATGGTAGCTACACATCCAATGGTAATATGACATATGACATTGTAGTCATAAGGAAAAATATTATAGATGACTTGGGTATCATGACCCTGATTTTGGTTTTGCTATTGCTGATTTTATCATTGTTACTAATTATTTGGAATCTTATTTTGATTTTGGTTCTTGGCCTAACATTAGATCTAATTTTTATTATTATAATTATGTTGTGGAAATAGGTTATGATATATACCCAGATTTTGATTAGATGTCACGACCACATTATCAAGCTCTAAGTCACTATTTTCAATCAAGTCTTTAATGATATGTTGATGTTGTATGCATCTATGAATATTATCTCCTTTAATATGATAGTCATAAAAATCATTCTCTATATACCAATCGAGCTTAGTTTTATCCACAAGAAAAGGTATCAATAATGGCCAAATGATCATGTTGGCTACAACTAGTTTTTAAAAGACCATCTCAATAGGCTCACCTAGATAGATAAAAGGTTTATGACAGGAATGGCCCATTCTTGGAGGCAACCTTTGTAAATTGAGTTGTTGAGTAGGAGGGTTTATTTGGATAACAGATGGTTGCACTATTTTCATGTCTATATTTTGTCACTTTGTCTCCTAAAACATTTTTGTTCCTGTTAAAGGGTATAGGCTTCTCTAATGTACTTATTTATGCTTATGCAAGAGCTTGTGCCTGATTTTTATCATGCATTTAGTTTTGAGAGTAAATTTTGATCATTCCCTTATCCATGAGTGATTGATAAATTTTTAGTACTTTAGCAATGATTTTTTCAAAGATATTGGCATAGTTGAGTATGAGATTATGAGCCACATCAAATTGAATATTGGTCGTGAACATTACACCTAGTTATTTATCAGGGAGATTATGTGGAATCTAGTTGGACAATGTGTATCATCATTGAAGATAATTGGCCAAGATTTATTCTCCTCTTTGTTTATCTCGACATAATTTAACCATAGTCAACTCATATTATATATTATAGGATAAATTGTGCATGAATTTATCAAAAAAGTGATAAAAGTTGTCAATGGAATTCTTAGGTAGAGTCAAGAACCATCTTAATGCTTGACCTACCAAACTAAGGGTAAATAGGTGAAGTAAATATATGTTTCTATAAGTGACTTCTTGACATGTGATGAAATACTTATCTAAATGATCCTTTGGATCACCTTTACCTTTGTATTTATCAAAATCAGACATATCAAAGTGACATTAAAGAGGTACTTGAAGATAGCTCATGTCAAATGGATAGGAACATATATCATCAAGCTTAAGTTTCTATCTCTGATTACATGTTTGAATGGATGAAAGTGCATATTTAACATTTTATAAATCTTGGAAGGTAGGATCAGACTGAGATGGAGTAGGCACATGTTGTTGGGTGGTTGAAGGTAGATTACCTTGACTTTAGAAAGGAACTAACATATACTATTGGGAAATTTGAATGTAGTTAGCTCTACTAGGAATAGTCACTCTTGGATTAGAATTGTATTGTTGATATGGTACTTATTGTTGGTATGGTTCTTATTGAATTTTTTTTTGATTTGGAGTGAATTGAGGCTTGAACGGAAGAATGTTTTGTTAAACATTTAATATTACTTGTTGGAACTGGAAAGGGACCTACTATTGAATGGTAGTAACTCGCTAAAAATGAGGAGTTTATTGTTGACTTGAAAAACCCCCTTTTATAATAGAAGCAAAAATTGGTTGGATAATAAGAACATGTTGTGTGTTAGAAAACATTGGTAAAGGATTGGTTGATACTTGTAATAAAATGTTGGTTGCCACTTGTTGAGGTGGGGGATTATTTGGTACTTGTTGGAGTGGAGAATTGGATACCCCATATGGAGGTGGGGTATTAGTTGCACTCGATGGGGTGTAGTACTTAAAATTTATTATTGTGGCTCAAGTGTGTTATAAAATTATTGTGGCAAGGTAATTGGAACATTAGAATAAGGAACTTTTGGGGAATATGGAACAACACTTTTTTGTGTTTTAGACAGTACTTGATGTGGGTTAAAATAGGCCATTTGAGAATTATCCACCATATGTTGCATAGAGTCTACATGGACATCCAAATCCAGATTATTTGCTAAGTTGGTTTCAACTAGAGGTGTACTAAACATTTCCATAACTAATGTCTTTTTAACAAAGGGATCCAGATTGTACATTGGATAGTTTGAAAAATCTAATAGTTATTTTATTAGAAGATTGATTTCTAACAAAGTAGGATTTTGAACTTGGAGACTATTAAAGGAGTTGACTAAAGTAACCAAGGCCTATTTATCCTATTGTATTTGTGAATCATTAAGTTGTATTTGTGTGGGAGGATCAACTAGTTAAACTTTTATTTTGTTTGACACTACCAAGGCTTGGTTAAAAGTGGGATATTACATAGTAGTTGTTTGACTCTCTAGTAATGTAAGAAGTTTTTGTGTGGGTGATCTAACCATATATTAAAAGTTTTCCATGGGAAATTTTGGGGGAAATTTTCCACCCATTTTGAATAATTTAACAAGATGTTCATATTTGTTTTCAAATGGTTCTCTAGAAAATTTATCTTACCTATATTCATTATTAATCAATATTTTTGCAAGATATATAGGATTTGGTCTTTGTTCAATTTCAAATGGAAAATGTTAGAGGTACTATTGGCCTTGTTCAATATGGGTTGGTACACTTGGAAGATATTATTAGTAGTATCGGCCTTGTTTGGTAGTAGTTGGCACATTAGAAGAAATGGATTATGTGGTTAAAATTCAATATTAGATAACACATTAGCAAGATATGGTTTATTGTCCTCATCTTATACATAATGGTCATATCCATAGGTTATAAACCACTTCCTAATAAAATGAGGGGTTATAGATGGCCCCACTATATGTGTATCTAGGCATGGTTAAGTATATGATTTTTTTTTTTGACAAGAGATTTGGGCACCTTAAAAACTTAGCTAGACTTGGTAAAAAGCACTTGTAAATTGGTCCAAGGTAAATTATCTTACTTGTGCTTAACACACCAATCAAAGGGTATATAAACATAAATGATTTCAATAATTAAAGGCAAGTTATTATAAGAGGATGTGTCCACAAATTTTAGGTTAAAAGGTTTAAAATGCATAATGCTCAATGGGTAAGAACTTGGGAAATTTTGAATTTGAGGCACTTGTAATGTGTAAAAGTTTCAATCTTGGAAACTTGACTTTGTTTGCAAAAAAATAGGACTTGGAATGTGAAAAGTATTATCACAAGAATAAAAAAAATTGGTCTTAAAATGTTGAATCAAGATCCAAACTTGGTTTAGATCTTAATTTTATAAAATGGGTTGATTTAGGCTCAAATCGAACTAGAATTAGAACTTGGCTTTGAAATTTAAAGTTTCTAATTGAAACTATAAGGCAAATTTGAATCAACACTTGGTTGTGAACTAAATCAAATGGAATAACAAAACACATTTGACAAGAAGTTTTGTCTTGTAATTAAGAAAAGATTTTTTGTTGGAGGTTTGTCAATTATGTCTCCAAGGTGACCAAGTTTGTTGATGAGGTGTCATGTGTGCTAGAATGACAATGAGAAAGTGTGCTTCAATGTTCTTACTTGGTTATTTAGTGTTTGACTTGGATAGGAAATTTATGGATGGTATTGATGGTATGTACATGTTATGAGTGCTTATGGAAGTGAATGGAATTCATCAAAATAGTCATATGAATGTCTAAGCTCAAGTAGTCATCTTGATAGATAAAGTTGAGTGAGTATATTGATGACATAATATTTATCACATGTGAATGTTTAAAAATAATATTTATATATGGATAGATTACTCTATGTGATAATATCATATGGTTCAAATTTTATGTCATAAGGTTGAGTGTAGAAAAAGTTATTAAGGTGCAAAATTGGCCTTCTAGGCAGAGTTTTACTAAGTTCTCATACTTAGCCAAATTTGTAAGAAGAGATCTACGATAAGTGTTTAATTGGATCAAATATATAATATTAGAATTTTATTTTAACTTATAAGGATCCAATAGTGTGGTTCAAAGTTAAAAATTCAAGATTGCACACACTAGTGATATATGCCATAATCATAGAGTTTGAGCAACAGATCAAACGATGAGCATGAAAGCTATTAGATAAAGATCAGTGATGAGAACATCATCATGTAGATTATGATAAAATAGACAATATTAATTCAAATATTCAATATTTTACATGGGAATTCCAAGTGGTATAATCTCATTGGAGTCAAATAGTCAATGTGCTCAGAAGGTGCGCGAGGGTGCCAATTGTCATAATCATGGATGCCTATGTCTACGATCAATGGTGAGAAATGAAAAGTTAAATATAGGAATATAATGAGGAGATATATGGAGAAAATTTTATAAAAATTATAGGGAACATGAGATGATGACAAGTATCAACTACTTTGTATTTACTCAGTGACCATTGGAATTTGAAATTAACAAAGGAAAAACTAGTACTTAGTCTTTGAGCTATATATTTTGATCCAAGAAAAATTTGAAGGTGATGAAAAAGGAAAAATTTTAAAGGTATATAAGTCACATATATATATATATATATATATATATATATTAGTTATAATATTTTTATTTTCATATAGTCAAAGATATTGAGCTACAAAGTTGACTGTGTGTTTGACCATGGTTTGTAAGTGATCTGAGAAGGATATTTGAGTTGTTCTTGATATTATCTTGATGTTTCAAGATGAAATAACTATTGGATATTATTTTAGACTCAATGAGGAGAATATTTTAGGATTTTTTATGTTTTACCAATCCATGTTTAGTGTGAATAAAGGGTTAGAAGTTGACTATGTTTATTAAATGTACTAATAGTTTGAGTGACCATCTTGCAAAGGTAAGTTGAAGGTTTTTTGAGTAGAGTTAAGGAAGAAAATGAGTATGGAGATGTTATATAAGTCTATAAGGCTTATAAGAAGGCATTTTTTAATCATATTTTTTCCTTGATTAGATACAAAAAGTCAAAATAGTATAATGGTATTTTGATTATATATGACCAATCTGAGTGGTCATTCTGAGAGAGTTGAATTGAGTGCTTAAAGCCTATGTTGAAGTGTCTAAAGTTAATGGATTTGTAGAATAGGTTATAAAGGGTTAAAAAATGTGATATAATCATATGGATATGTGAAATATTTGAGTTGTTTATTCATAATATTGAGACTGTGTTTTATGTGTATGAAGGCCTAAAGAGCGAGGAGACCTAATTGGTAGGTTCAAGTGTTGAGTTGGTGTTCCAAGTGGTATGGAACCATATGAGAGTGATAAATGGGATATTGGAGATAGTTTTAGTGTGTTTTAATATTTTTTATAAGTTGAAAGTGGCCCAAGGAGTTGAAGTTATAATGTGTGGATGTGAAGGCCTAATTATTTTGGGTCTCATTAAGGCCTAATAGAGGATTTGAGTCTTAAATATTTTGGCCAAACTATGGAGTGGAGTATATCACCAATTAAATGTGTGTGGAAACCTATTTCAAGTGTAATACAAGTGTGTGAAGCATCTTGGTCGACTAAGATGGGTTAGACCAAGAGAGTGGTATAAGTACAAGGCCAAATTGGCCTATTTATGCTAGGGTATAAGTGTGGAGTAAATAAAAGGAGAGAAACTTTGAAAGAAAAGGTGAAATTCATTAAATACAACCAAAGAGTGAAGAGGATTAGTCATGCTTGTCTGATCAAGGTGATGAAGGTAAACACATAGGTCATTGGACCTAATGAGCCTAGAAGAGGTGAATTGAGTGAGTAAACCCTAGAGGTTGATTGAGTGAGTGTGCTTAGTGGATGGATTAAAGAGTAGATCAAGTTGAGCATTGTTCCTATAATGTGTTAATAATTAAAAAGTTCTTACAAGTCATGTTGTTGATGTTGTGACAAATTTGTTATAGGTTTTTTGATTGTGTATGTGCTAAAAAATGAAGAGTGATCTAAAAGGGTGTTTTGTATGCATTGCTTGTGTGTGAAAGTTTTTGAGAGTGTAAAGGGGAAGAAAAAAAGATAGATAAGCCTATTATCAGGTGTATAAGACATCATATGAGAGGTGAATATTAGATCAAGGTATATGGGTTTGTGTTTGGTTGTCTATGGGGTTGGTTCCTCCTTGGGGGATGGGTGTTCCTTGATCAGTTGGCACTAGTCTAAATGTTGGATCTTGATTTATAAGACTATAGTCCATCTTGTAGGGTTAAGTGGATTTTATTACCCAAGAGGGTTTCTCACATATATCATGTTTTATGTGATTGATCTTGTTATATCTTCCTTGTTCATTGTAATTGCTAATTTGTATGCATCATTATTGTATGTGCTAAATATTTAAGAGTTGGGAATTGAATTGGATTATCTAGCATCACTGATTCACCCCCCTCTTAGTGATTTTAACTCTAAAATTTGTTTAGTAATTTGAAATGAAGGTGTAGGAACTAAGATTTCACATATTAATATTTTTTTAATGTAAGTCTTAAGTCCCCTTTCTCATTTTATCCCTATTTTCACCCCACATAATTAGTTTTATTAATTAATTTTTTACCCTTACCCCATGTAATTAGTTTCAATAATAATTGTTTTACTTATGTAATTAATTTTAAATAATTACCAATAAATTAAATCTACCTAAATCATAGTTCAAAATATGTCTAATAGCTTAAAACCTAGTTTAACCTATGGTTGAAACCATTACAACAAATTTTGGTATAAATAGGTTAGAATCAGTACCGATCCTCATGATCGATATTGATTTAGTAGAATCAATGTTTATTTAAACATAGAGTTGAATTGAGCAAAATATCATGATTTTTCACTTAAACATAGAATGAATTTCTCTGAAATGACTACCAGATAATTGTTTGCTTGTTGAAATGCTACATTTATGTGTTAGCCCCTCAGCATCCATCCAAAGATTAGAAATTAGCTCATCAACCTTACAATTATCATATATTTGGAGAACTATTAAGGTAAGTACATTTAATTGTTTTTAAGAAATTATATCTTTCTCTATTCTATTTTATGTTCTTGTTTATCACCCTTATCATACCTAGACTATCCTAAACTATCCTAGATATCACCAAGCCAATCTTTTGTCTCCTATTTTTAAAGCATTATCTATACTATCAGAATCAACATTTATTCATAGAATCGACATTGATCTTATATGATAAACATCGATCCTACATGATCGACATTGATTCCTATTTAAAACCTTCTTTATTTTGAATTCAAACTTATTTCTATTAGTACCTATGAATTAATCCTAATTATTTGCTTCCTATGTTATGGGTTTCACCTATAGATGACATTACCCATAGTTTTGCATGAAGTTATCACCATTCATGATTTACCAATTATCCCACATCCTTTATTCAATGACCAGAGTGATATTTATTTTGAGTTAGGACTCTCCATAATTGTATTCACCCTTACCATAGAGGCCATTTATGATCAGTTAGAAGTCATACAAGAAGATGAAGATTATATTGAATCTTATTGGTGTGATCATTTTTCTAATCTCAATGAAATAAATGTAGATTAATTTAAATTACTTCAGTTTCTTAGGAAGTGTATCACATCTTGGGACTGGTCTAGTACCAATTAACCCACTAATATATCATCTTAATCAGATATTTTTTGAGTTTTCTCATGTGTAAAGGTAGTCCATCTTATCCAAAATTGAGCTCCCACATTAGTTGGATTAACGGTGCATAATCTTTCAAATAATAGGTAAGCCTTAAAACCATGTATCTTAATTTGAGTTTTTAGTAATCTATAAGGAATGAATGAAAAACTACTTAAACATTCTAGCACACCTAGTGGGACCTTTTTTGGGCCTCATTATTCTTTATTTATCATTATATATATTTTTTTTATTATGTTTAGTAATACTTTTTCATCATTTTCATTAAAGCAAGGAAATTAAAAAAAAATAGATTGCTTTCTTTTTGAAAGAAATTGTTTTTTTCAGTTTGTTTGTTTAAGTAGCACACTTAGTGCAATTAGGAGGATTAATTAACCATTTTGGTCACACTCCTTTTTCACACACTACCAAATCACAATAATCTTAAAATAAGCAATCAAACAAATCCTACCTAGGTAGACCCACTTGGATTTCATCACCAAGGGGAAAATTGACTCGGTATTCTAGTCAAGTATAAATAATTATTTAGTAGTTTAAAGGCTAAGTTATTGTCACTCTTATTGTTTTGAGGTCATGGATTTAGGGGGTAGGTCCCAATACCAAGCCACATACTACCACCAACATAGATTTAGGCCTCATTTTACCTTTATGTATATCAAGGATTCCAACTTTAAACAAACTTGAAACTAGACTGAGCTTACCTATTCTTAGGACCTTTGTTTGGCCAACACCCCATCACATTATAAATTATTAATTAATAAAATTAAAAATAATTAAGTATGTTTAAATAGAGTGTGTGCTTTATCCTCATTAAAATGAGATAAACAAAATAAGTTGTGTATTTACATTTTATTCTTTGTTTTGATAGTTTAGTACTACATGGTTGAAATGTGACAATATTCATAGAGACAAATAGAGCCACCACTTTCATCCTCCTCAATGGACATTCACTGATCCCCTTACCTCTCCCAAATCCATCAGGGATAGTCTCCCTTGATTTTACCCATAGGGTCATCTTAATTCTGAAAATATATTAGATCATAATCTAATTACCCTAAGTCATTACCTCACTATGTGATCTATACAAATTCATATTTTCCCTCAAACCTAATCCTCCCAATTTTTCTATGGGATTCCACCAAAAACATCATATGGATACACCATAGCCATGGTTTCCTATTTTATCAACCCACCATCACTAACAGATTCTACTACTAGCATAACACAACCCATAAATACCTAACCACCATTAGTATCTAGTAGCCCTCTGCAATCATTATTTAAATAAAAAATGTTACTATACCACAAATTATGTCTAATCAACCACCCTATCCAAAAATTTATTAGTCTCCATCCCTGTAACTCTCTATTATCCAAACACATGTAACCTCGTATCCCCAACACACCACCCAACCACAATCATCCACACAATAAATACCCTTGAGTTAAAATATCTAACAATAAATCCCTTTAACCATTCAATACCAGATTCCATCACAACCCCTCATGACTACCTATCTTAACCCCTCTCAACAATAAAGCCTACCCCTACTATTCTTATAGTATGTAGCTACATATCAACAAACCATTACTACTTTTATTGGTTATCCCATTTCAAAACCATTCCCAACTTTGCTTCCTCCTTATAAAAATTTGAAACAAAATGTTTTAGGAGGTATCCATCAATACAACTCCCATCTTGACCTCATGCACATCCTCATGGATAGGATGGTAAACTTAGAAGTTTCTACCTCTTCGAAAAAGAACATGCTTACATATGAATAAATTTTTAATTAGCCTATTAACCCCACCATTCTAATCAGGTGTTAAGCATGGGATATATTGAGAGGGGGGTGAATCAGTATATCATATATCTTATAAAACTCAAGATATGCAATTAAAATTGAAACAATAACATGCACCACACAAGAGAGAAAGAGAGAGACACCAAATTTTTACATGGAAACCCAATTTGGGAAAAAACATGGAGAACAATCTCAAGTATATGAATGAACACCAACTTGTAGAAGCACCAACCCCTTTGCCAAGCACTAATGTAACAACTATTTATGAGTACCAACCCCTCTTATGTAAAACACAACTATACCTCAATGTTACTTTCTCAACAAATGATAAAAATCTACTATATCTCTTTCTATTCTCTCCTCTTTTCTTATTAAAAAATAATTACAAACCATGCACACTCTTGTATATTTCAAAAGGCTTCCCAAGCCTCCTTTTATAGCTTTCTAAATGACCTTTGGCATTCACCCTTTGTGACCCTTCAATCCACATGGAAAATGGTGCCAAACTTTGCATGAATTTTTGAATCTTTTCATTTGAAAAGTCACATGGTCAACCTTCATGAGTAAATGCATCCTTTCCCCTTTTGTCTATATTCAGTGACTCTTCAAATTCCTCAAGGTGACTCTTCATGGAAAAATGTACCTCTCCCTCTTTTGTCTTCACTTGGTGATTCTTTGAATTCCTCAAGGTGGCTCTTCATGGGAAAATGCATCCTTTCCCTCTTTTATCTTTATCTCATGACTTTTTGAATTATTCATGGGCCCTCTTTGACTTTATGCAACCAAAAATATATTTGTTAATATTGAATAAATATCAACACACTTTAGCCAAAATATGAACATTAAAAACACCTTTAGACAATAAATGTTGTGTGGCCTTTGTCACCAATAATGTTAGACCTTTGACATTAATGAAAATATTTCCAATAATATCTCCCTTTGTCATTGATGGCAACCTCAAACTGAAACTACCACATCCTAAAACTTATATTACCAACCTACCCATACTTCCAATAAAAAAACATACAGTAATTCCCTCTTATTGTAGCATCTTGTACTTGTTCTTGTACCTATTTCTATACGTCTCCCCCTTTAACATCAATGGTAAAGGGTTTATCCTGGAGCTAACACTTAGATTCCCCGCAACCAATGTTGATCTTCAATGGTAGGAAGTAAAAGAAATTACTCACAACTTCTCTCATAGATACTTGAATGTGTCCTTTGGTAGTGCCTTTGTGAAAATATATCCAATCTATTATGTAGTACTGATATATTCTAACTTAACCTATTGATCTACAACCTACTCTCTCAAGAAGTGATATCTGATAGGAATATGTTTTGTTCTTGAATGCATCACTAGATTCTTAGAAATATTAATAGCACTTGTGTTGTCACAAAAAATAGAAATAGGTTCATCATATTTTACCTTGATGTCTTCTAAATTTTATTTCATCCAAAACATTGATTAAAACACAATATCACTATAATATATTCTACTTCAGTTGTAGAAAGTGATACTGAGTTCTACTTCTTACTTAGCTAAGATAGTAAGCTATCATTGAGGAATAAAGCTCCTCCACTTGTACTCTTTTTATCATCCAAACAACCTATCCAATCTAAATCTGTATAAGAAATCAAAGTGAAATCTCTGCCTGTGGGATACCACAATCTATAATCCAATGTCCCCTCAACATATCTAAATATTCTTTAGACCAACTGAACATGACTCTCCTTCGGTGTTGTCTAATATCTTGCAACCATGCCTACTACATGCATGATGTCTGACCTTGATGCTATCAAAAATTAAAAAACTACCAGTCATAGATCTATACAAAGATTGATCTACAATAGATGAATCTTCATCCTTACTCACCTTTTTCCCTATACCCATTGGTGTGCCAACTGGTACATAATCCTAAAAACCAATTTTTTTCAACATTTTCTTGGCATATTTATTTTGAGATATGAAAATTCCTTTATCTGACTGAAATATTTGTAACCTTAATAAAAATGACAATTTTCCAAGTATAGACATCTCAAATTCTTTTTTTATATTATCAAAAAAAAAATTCTCATCTTTTCAATGTTTCCTCCAAAAATTATGTCATCAACATATACCATAATAATCAACTAATGCTCACCTTATGTTTTGATGTAGAGATTACTGTCAAGAAAACCTCTCTTGAAACCTTAATCTTGTAGGTACTTATCAAGCCTTTCATATCAAGCTCTAAGAGTTATTTTAATCCATAAAGTGCTTTTTTCAATCTAAATACATAGCTACTATAATTTTAGAAAAGAAATCCCTATGGCTACTCAATCTAGACCTCTTCTTCTAGATTATCATTCAGAAAAGCAGACTTGACATCCATCTAAAACACTTTGAAATTTTTAAACACTAAATATGCAAGAAACATTCTAATAGCCTCTAGCCTTGCCACTAGTCCAAAATTTTCTTCAAAATCTATACCCTCAATATGAGCATATCCTTTACATACTAACCTTGCTTTATTCCTGGTAACTTCACCATCTTCATTCAACATATTTTTGTATACCCATTTTATTCCTATCACATTTTGATCTTTTGGTCTAGGCACTAATTCCAAAGTATCATTCTTTTCTATCTAATTTAATTATTCATCCATTACTTTAACCCAATGCTCATCATGTCTAGCTTCTACAAAAGTTCTAGGCTGAAATTTGGATAACAAAGAAAAATTAACTTGCTCAGATTCACTTACCATCATCCTTCTAGTGCGAACTCCTTCATTTATGTTCTTGATGATGTCACTCTCATTATGATTTATCTGGACATATTTGGATGGGGTCTTGGTTACCTTTTTCTCCTTCTCATCTTCATTTGATTCTTCAAAATCTTCTTCTTCAATGATTTTAGGAGTGTATATTAGATCACTAGCTCTTTGTGCTACATCTTCATCTATCTTGACACTTGTACTTTCAACAATATTCTTAGTTCTTTTTTTATAACATTTATAAGATTTACATTTGAAACAATATCCAAGAAATATACCTTCATCTGTTCTAGATTCAAACTTACCCAATTTTTCATTTGTTCTGTTTATGAAGCATCATGCTGCCAAAAACTTTGAAATAATCAATAGTAGTTGGTTTATCTTTCCATAGCTCATAACAAGTCTTATCACTATTAACTCTCAACAATTCTCTATTTTGAATATGCATTATTGTGCCTACTACGTCTCTCTAATATTTATCTGGTATCTTAGATTCATTTAGCATCATCCTTGCCATCTCTTGAACTATTCTATTTTTTTCTCAACTACTCCATTATATTTTGGAGTTTTGGCTACTAAATAATGTCTCTTTATCCCATGGTCTTCATAATACTCAATAAACTTATCCAACATGCATTCTCCTCCTCAATTTGATTTTAGGCACTTAATCTTCAAACTAGTTTCATTCTTAACTAAAGCCTTGAATGCTTTAAAGTGACTGAAAGCTTTTAATTTTTTATTCAAAAATATCACCCAAGTCATAAATGTAAAATCATTAATAAGCAACATGAATTATTTTTGACCTTGAGTACTTTGAGTTCTAGTAGGTCCACATAGATCAGTGTGAACAAGCTCTAACATCTGAGTGGTCTAGTATTCTTGTCTTGAACCATCTTCTAACCTGCTTCCCATGCTAACATGGTTCACAAAGCATGGTGGAAGGATTTATAATCTTGGAAAGATCTCTAAATACTTACTTCTTTCTGATGTTGACAAGATTATCAAAATTTAAATGCCCCATTCTCCTATGCCATATCCAACTTTCTTAAACCTGGCTCAAACAATATTTTTGACCTTTGATATATGATAACATATATAAATTGTTACCTATCCTCTGAGCATTTGTAATCAACACATCTACATATTTTCTCCTAATTTCATAACCTTCTAAATAAAACTTTAATGTGTGTCCCTAATCACACATTTGACTTACACTCAACAATTTATGCTTAAGACCTTCTACATACCAAATATTTTTAGTCTTAGTTCTACCATTATCCAAACTTAATGTATATTTTTATAGCTATTATAATAGTGGTATTAACTCTAAATTTCACTGTGCCACCATTGATCTTATTTAGAGTTATAAAATTGCTCTTGCCTCTTATCATGTGCCTTGAACATCTACTATTAATGAACCATGGCTTTTCTTTATTTCTTTCATGCAAAGATGTCTGGACTAACATAGACTTTTTAGGTTGTTTCTTCTACCATGAACTTGCCTAAACTTTCTTTTTAATGAATGGAGCCTTGAAACTTTGGTCTTACTTGACTGACTCAAACATGCTTCTACAATGTTGAGCTATGTGTCTAAAATTATTATACTTGTAACATACTATGGTCTCTTCATCAAAACTTGATAGAGGAGAAAAAGAGTTGTGGCCTCTACTTGAATCTGCATGAGTTTCCTTCTTGTTTCTAAAATTGTTATCTCTTTTCCAATAGTTGATTTTATTATAACCATAACCATTACAATAAAAAAAATAACCATAAAAATAGAACCTATTCTGATTAATGTATCTTGGACTTGGTTGTCTTTTGTAGCTCTATTCCTTCTAGCCTTCTTTATTTGAGTTGTCCTCTACATTCTTAACTTATCTTTTTATTTTCTCTTTTGTAAGGTCTTCAACATAGCTCTTTTTCTTTTCAAATCTAATACCTGTCTTATCTGATATTGATTTTTGACTTTCTAATATCTTATTCAACATATTAGTGTTATTCTCAAATTTTGAATCATTAATAGCTTTATCATTGACTACTTTATTTGTTTTCTTGATATCTTCTTTTAAAGAGGCAATTTCAACCACATGCTTTTCACATTCTTCACTTATTTTTTGTGAATGAGCTGTTAGATCTTCAATAATTTCCTTTGACTCTTTTTAATTTTTTTTGACCTAAACCTTCAATCTTCAATTCTTCTTCTCAAGAGCTTTTAATTTTTCTAAGTCAAAAATGAGTTCTCCTTCCAGATTCACCTTTGCTTCAACATGTTCTTCTTTTTGATCATCTATACTTTTACTTGCAAATGCATTTTCATATATGGTCATGAATAGAATCTCTTCTTCATTTGAGTCACTGACTCCACTATCTTTGACTGAGCTAGGATCTTTAGAATATAGACTCTTCTTCTCAAATCTCTTCTTGTATTTGTCTTTGAAATTTTTATTGTAAGATTTCCTTCTTCATTGTCACCATTATTCTTATCTAGGTACTTAGCTATAAAATATACAATCTTACCACATTTAAAACATTTAAATGGAATTTTCCTTGGTATTTACCTGTGCCCTTTTTAGGCTTGCAAATGAATAGGGCTCCACTGTCATCTTCTTCATTTCTAGAGTTGTCACTTGATTCTTGAATCTTAGCCTTATTTTTCTTTGATGTCTTGAAAATATCTTCCCTTTTTGAGGGTTTCTTTTATTTGGTCTGTAGCTCATATTCTATAAGAATAACATGTAGTTCATCCATCTTTAGTTTGGCTAGATCCTTCATCTCCTCAATTGTTGATACCTTTTCATCATATCTCAATGGTAGAGATCTCAAAACCTTTTGTACCACTATTGACTCTTCTAATGTTTATCCAAGAGCTTGAATTTGATTAACTATTTATCAACCTGTAAAAGATAACTTGCTATATTTTCTTTCTCTTTCCATCTTCAAAATATCAAACTATCTTCTGAATGTCTAGAGCTTAGCTTGCTAAACCTTTCCATCACCTTTGTAAATATTCTCAAGTTTTACCCAAGTCTCATGAGAATATTTTCATTGCATAACTTTAACAAATTATGATTCACATAAACCACATAAAATAGCATTTAAATATTTAGCATTATCTATCACTACTTGACAAATGTTGAAACCAAGGGCCATCAAGTAAGTCCTTATCCTTATGCTCCAAAAAGAATAATTTGTCCCATCAAAAAAAGGTGCCTTATTTGTATAAAAACCTTCATGTGATCTAGCCATCATGCTTTCCCTAACAAGTTATTAAACTCTTTCCAAAAGAACCTACTCCAATACCAATTGTTAAGCATGTGATATACTAAGGGGGGTGAACCAGTATATCATATATCTTATAAAACTCTTATTTAATCAAACCCCACTTAACCATACATTCAAGATATGCAATTAAAACTAAAATAATAACATGCACCACACAAGAGAGAGAGAGACACCATATTTTTATGTGGAAACCTAATGTGGGAAAAACCACTGAGAATAATCTCAAGTATATGAATGAGCACCAACTCAAATTACAAAGTTGGCAAGGACCAACTTGTAGGAGCACCAACCCATTTGCTGAGCACCAACAAAATAACTATTTTTGAGCACCAACCTAAAGGATCACCAACCCCTCTTATGTAAAACACAACTATCTCTCAATATTACTTTCTCAACAAATGATATAACTCTACTATATCTCTTTCTATTCTCTCCTCTTTTCTTATTAAAAAAATAATTACAAACCATACACAATCTTTTATATTTCAAACAGATTCCCAAGCCTCCTTTTATATCTTTCCAAATGGCCTTTGGTATTCACCCTTTATGACCCTTCAATCTACATGAAAAATGGTGCCAAACTTTGCATGACTTTTCAAATCCTTTCATTTGAAAAGTCACATGGTGCCCCTTCATGAGAAAATTCATCCTTTCTACTTTTGTCTTTATTTGGTGACTCTTTAAATTCCTCAAGGTGACTCTTCATGGAAAAATGCACCCTTCCCTCTTTTGTCTTCACTTGGTGACTCTTTAAATTCCTCAAGGTGGCCCTTCATGGGAAAATGCATCCTTTCCCTCTTTTGTCTTTATCTCGTGACTCTTTGACTTATTCATGGGCCCTCTTTTGAATATATGCAACCAAAAATATATTCATTAATATTAAATAACTATCAACACACTTTATCCAAAATATGAATATTAAAAACACCTTTAGACAATAAATTCTATGGAGCCTTTGTCACCAATAATGTTAGACCTTTGACATTAATGAAAATATTTCCAACATAAGGGAATATCCATCACAGTGGGAACTTACCAAATTTATGATGTTTCAAAATAAGTAAGACCCATATCAAAATATTAGGGAATTTAGACATGCCTGTTACCTTATAGCCCATTATGATGCCCTCTTTTTGAGGATTTTCCCTATGTCACTAGTTTGGCCAACTCTAGAATGGTATTGCTCTATCTGCCAACATTCTCTATTCTCCTTCAGACAAATAGCTTACATTTTCTTAGAACACTTTTTGATTAATATTATAAGGAAAGTGACCATCATCAACCTCTATGCCATTATATAATTTGAATACGAGTCCATTATAGATTTCCTAACTAGGTGGCAAGGCCTTATAAATCAATTAAAATTTTCCCTTCCTCAACCTGAATTGATTGAGTTATTTTCAAGGTCATGTGCAAAATATATCTCATCTACACCAAGTTCAATCATTTAAAACCTTTGGTGAAGCCTTTACCATGGCTTGTAAAATATAAATATGAGCTTTAGAATAAGGGAAAATTAAGTAACAGAATAAGAATTTTAAACTTGACCCTTTCAAAGAGACCAACAATCTTAAACTAAAAGGCATAGCTAATGTTATTTTCATAAAGTCATCTCTTCCATCAACAACAAGCCAACCAAGTTCTTCCTAGATACAATCACATAAAAACTTAACACAATTTACACCTAGGCAATACATGCCCTTAGGAGAGTCTTGTGTTGCCATATTGGACAAGCTATTAAAAGTGGCTATTATTAAACTCCCTTTGATCATACCTATTTATGAATATATTAAGCATTTAATTGTAATTTATGTCAAAAAGGATGTTTAGAAGCCATTCTTAATGATTAGATGAAGTGTTGTTTGTCATTGATGAGAGAGAAAGATGTTTGATCTTGAAAAGCCTTAAAACCATGTCAAGGAGTAGAGTATATCTAAGGTTTTTGATTGATCTTTGCAATGAGGAGGCCTTCCTAAATTTCATAGGAAGTGGGTTGAGCATGTTAAGAGTATGAGGGAACCTTCACAGGGCCTTTAATCCATCCCTACATTCACAAGACCTTCATTCAAGGGTTGTACACAAAGCACTCCAAAATCATATTTTCCACTATCAAGGTCTCATGACCATTTTTAAAGGTGAATTATCTCATGTAATAATGGATATATCTTAAGCATATTGAGATATAGTTTCTCACAAAGTTTGAGGTTAAGGTTTTGAGGAAAAGTGCATGAATCATTATTTTAAGCCTTTTCAAGCTCATAAAATGGGGTACTCAAACCCAATAATCACTTTCATGCATATTTTGGCATGTAAATACATTACATGGTGCCCTAAGTCTTTCATGGGATATGGATAAGGGTCTTATCTAAAATCTATGTTCATTAGTTTTAAATTTTGTTGGTAGTTCGCTATGAACAATCACTAAAAGTGTAAATTGTCTTAAACCTCCTTAAAACCTTAATAAAGACCTGATAAGAAATATTTTATTCAAAACATTCTATAAAGGATTAAATTTATCATAAAACCTATTATAAAATTTAGAGGACTCTCTCAGGTACCTCATGGTGGTATTGGCTTATTAAGAGAGAGAGAAGACCATATAGAAAAGGGTTTGTTTACCAAAGTTTTACAATTTCTCTCAAATTTTGGATTGATAAAGGAAAAAATATATATTAGAGAGGATGATAGATACTTTAATAATATTTACATGATGTTTCATGAGGTATTTATAGCCTTAGAATTTTCTAAATAGTTCATTCAAGTTAGATAGTTACAGGCAGATTTGAGCATAAAGAATGGAGTCAAGAAATTGGTCTACAATACCAATATTGATCATCAATTCATATTTTTATATGTGATTTAATATGACCTTATGGTCATATATTTACTTTAAACATACTTTTTATTCCTTGATTGCATGATATGAAGGTGATCAAGCACGAGAGAGATAAGACAGTTAGTGAGCATTCTTAGGCCCAATATGATAGTAAACTAAAAGGAGTGTTTTCATGAAGTAATTGGATATAAAATGTCTTATAGAGATTATAGGATGTTATATGGGTTATATTTTAATTTTATTTTAAAGGATCTTATCATTTATGGAGGTGAAAGGTGTTCCAAGAGAACGTGGTATACACATTACTAGACAGACCTATTGCAATTAGGTCTCTATGAGTCCTAATAGAAAAATAAGGATATAAGGTTTTATGGCCAAAAAATATGTGATTGAATTGTGGCCAACCAATATTTTAATAATTTTTTAAATCTAATTTTATGACTGATCTTTAGTGAATAAGGTGAATGGCTGATTGTACTATCATATGATTATTAGGCTTGTATATAAGCAAATTGATCTTTTGAATATATGGGAGTGAAATAGAAGATGTATGTGTAGAATAATGTTGTGAAACATATTTTAAACCCTCATAAAATAGAATATAATTATTCATGAGAAGTTTTTAGGTTGTATACATATGAATATCAGGGATATATGACCTAATCAGACTTGATGAGGGTTAGACAAGCAAAGAAGAGTGTGCATTGAGATTAAAAAGTAGAGAAGGAAGAAGTGATTATCATATGTTGATTGAGAAACAAATGAATTAGATGATTTTCATAAATCATAGTTTAATAAGTTGGTTATTAGTCACAAAGTAAGTTTTAGCTTTCTAGCAAGTGGGTGCTTGCTAAAACATTGCTTAAGTGGGTGCCTAACAATTTGGGGTTGGTGATAGTGTTAAATAGAATTTTATCTTTTTAAAACATTTATATGATTTTATTCCAATTTTAAAGGTCATAGCGAGTTTTATTCCCTTCAAGGGTTTCTCAGTCATATTGTGTTATGCTCATTATTTCATGTTTGTGTGATTGGTTCTTGATGCATTAATTGATCACTCTATTTTTTTATGGTTAATGAAAGGTAATGTACAGTTTTAAAAGTTTTTTAAAGTCACTGATTCACCCCCCAGTTAATTTTTCTTCTAATTATTGGTATCATAGCTTGGTCCTTTAAAGAAAGCCTAACAGTTTAAAGTAGATCCTAGAAGCACAAACATGTCTAGTCATCAAGTACAAGGAGGTTTCTCAATCAACAATGCCCCTCTCTTTAGTGTGACTAACTATGAATTTGTAGCATAAAAATGAAGACCTATCTAATGTCCTTGCACTATGACATATGGAAATCATTTATTGATGGATTCACTCCACCTCATACACCACCAACTAATGCAGTGGGTAAAAAGGCAAGTGAAAACAACTCTAAGGCAATGAATGCCATCCTATGTGGTCTTTTAGAGGTATAATTTGTAAAGGTCATGTATTTTTATTCACCTAGAGAAATTTATTAAAAGTTTAAAACCATCTATAAATGAGATACCAAAGCCAAGATAGAAAAATTGCAGACCCATTGAAGGTAGTTTGAAAGTCTGAGAATGAAGGAGGATGAAAACATTGCATTTTATCTGTTAAGAGTAGATGAAGTGGTAAATGTCATCAGAGGTCTAGGAGAAAATTTATAAGAATCAATAGTAGCATAAAAGGTATTAAGATCCCTAACATATAAGTTTGATTCAAGTCTTTGTTATGGAAGAAATCAAAGATATCAATAAACTATAGATGGATGAGCTTCATGGTATCTTGACTACCTATGAAATGAGAACAAGTGATGGAAGACCTTCCAAGAATGAAACTGCATTCAAAAGTTGATAAAAATTCACAAGGTAAAAAGGTCAAGGATGATGTTGATATAGACATTGATGATGATAAGATATAATTCATGTTTATAAAAAACCTAAGGAAAGGATTAGGTAAGTATAAGGGCAAGTTACCATTTAAGTGCTTTAACTATGGTAATATTGGTCAATTTGCATCCAAATGCCCTAATAAGGATAAGAATGAGCATGATTAATATCATGGTGAGGATAAAAAGTTTTATAATCTTGAAAAGAGAAAAAAGAGATTCAAGAAGTTTGAAAGCAAGAAAGGGTCATTCAAAAACAAGAGAAGTTTTTATATGAAAGAAGATAGTAGATCCTCTTATATAAGCGTTACAATAGTGATGATGATAATGTTGATCATGATAGAAATTAAATTTTATTCATGGCCATAAAAATAAATAATGAAGGTTTTTTAAAAGGAAAAATTCTTATGGAAGATAAAGAAGAGGTTGAAGTGAACCTTGGGATAGAATTGGTGCGTGATTTAGAGGAGTTGAAGTTCTAAAAAAGGAATAATTAGAAACTAAGATCATTAGTTAAGGGTTATGAGGAACAAATCAATATCTTTGAAGAGAGACTAATTAATGACAATAATGAACATGAAGATATCATTAAATAGTTGGAAACTCAGATTGAGATTATCACTACAATTCTTAAGACCAAGGAAGAAGAATGCATAAATTTTAGAATAGAAATGGAGTCCTTGAAGGTAGAATTGGATCAAGAAACAATCAAATTAAATACATATTATAAATTTGAAAAGAACACAAGATTTATTGGTGATATTTTGAATGGTCAAAAGTCTCCACATGATAAGATATGTCTTGGGTTTAAATAAGACCAAAATAAAAACAAGGAAAGTCAAACCTCAAAGGACAATGGACTATCAAGAAGTGATAGTACTAATAGAGTGAAGACCTATGCATAAGCTCTCAAATTAGATATCCAAATTAACCATCAACAAGTCAAGAAGAATATAACTCCTTCAAGAGACAATAAAGGTAGAGGTACATCATTAAATAATCATCAAAATATAATTCCTCTCAGATAGACAAGGTATGTGAATTCTTTCAATGGTTATTATTTCTCATGTAATCAATATGGACAAAGAGTTGTGGATTATAAACAATATGCTAGAATCAATTACTCATGGAGGAATAGGATGAATGCTCATTTTAACATTAGAGATAGAATTATTTTCTATAATTTTGATTAGAGAGAAGATATTGTAGTGGATTTTAAGATGAGGCATATGAGGAAGATAAATCAAAACAAAAAGATATATATTCATACCACTAAGAAGTGGATCACGAAGTCAGACCCTATGGATAAGATGAAGGAGGAGTAGAAGACTAAAGGAGAAGAATTTATACTAGCTCAAACTACCTTTGAAATTCAAAATGAAGACATGAAGTGGTATATATATATTTTTTTTCCTCAATCCACATAATAGGAGACAAGATCAAGTTCATTTCATTGAAGAAGAATGTTACAGGAATAGTGAGATTTGGAGATAACACAACTGTCAATATTGTTGACAAGGGTATCTTAAGTTTTGGAAATGGGAAGACCAAAATAGAAAATGTGTTGTATGTATAAGGCTTGAAACATAAATTTCTTATTGTAATTAAAATGTGCAACCAAGGACACACATTGACCTTTCATGATAGAGGGAGTGATATAAGGAGAGCCAAATCAAGAAGGTTGATTGCCAATGCTAAGAGGACTGAGAATAATCTATATGTATTGAATGAGATCAATAAGGATACATAATTTATGAGAAAGGTGGATGAATTTTGGATATGTCATATAAGGTTGGACCACCTAAGATTTGATAATTTGGTCAAGATCATCTCTAAGAAGTCTATGAAGAATATGCCTAAAATCACCAAACTAGCAAATACATTTGGGAAGTCATGTCAATATGGTAAGCAAACTAGAAGGATATTAAATTATAAAGTGATTTCATGTTACTCATAGACGACTACATAGGAATGACCTAGATAACATTCTTAAAAGAAAAGTCAAAAGCTCTTGATAAGTTTAAAGCATTCAAGACTCTAGTGTAGAATGAAATTAATTTAATGATAAAATTCCTAAGATCTGATAGAGGAGGAGAGTTTTGGTCCAATGAATTTTATTATTTTTGTGAGGTTCATGGGATAAGGAGATAGTTCTCAGGAACTAGGATACCTCAACAAAAAGGGATAGTGGAAGGAAACAATAGAATAATTTAAGAAATGGAAAGGTATATGATAAATGAATCAATATTATCTGATGGATATTAGAGAGAAATAGTGAGCACTATAGTTTACATTTTGAATAAAGGGTAGATAAGGACTAATGGTAATAAACCCCCCAATGAACTATGGAAAGGTAGACCTACTAATGTGGAACACTATAGAGTGTTTGAAAGTGAATGCTTCACCAAGAGAGATGAGAAAGACTTAAGTAAGTTCAATTCAAGGTTTTATAAAGGAATATTCTTGGGATACTCATCAATAAGATCTACCTATAGATGTTATAGAAGATAGTGGAACACTAATCTAAAGATTGATGAGATTGATTTTAAGAAGTCACACTCTCAATCAAAGTATGTATCAGAGAATTTGGACTTAAAAAAATAAGAAGAAGAAATATATTTAGATAAGGAATAATAATAATTTGAGGAAAGACAAGATTAAAAAAGCCCCTCAAGATAGATTCAAAGAGACCATCTTGAATCACAAATCATTAACAACAAAGATGCAGGTATGCAAATAAGGAGAAATATGGTAAGTAACCTAAATCAAGATAATGTTGATATATTGTCTAAGATTGAACCTAATAACCTTGTAAAATCAAGCAAATAAATTTTTTGAATAGGTGTTATGAATTAGGAGTTAGACTAAATAGAAAAGAATGAGACTTGGGAACTAGTTCCTAGGCCTAAAGATAAGAATGTCATTGGCACAAAATGGGAATTTAGGATCAAGTTGAATAAAAATGGAGAAGTCACTAAGAAAAAGGCTAGATTGGTATGCAAGTGGTATATACAAGTATAAGGGGTAGATGATTTGTATACTAGATAAATAATTTCTAAAATGGATACTAAAACTCTTAATTCCCTTTAAGTAAAAATAGAAGTTGGTTGCAAAATACTCTAGGAATGAATGAAGAATGCTCAAAAACTTCTATAAATTCATTTCCCATATTAAAAATCCTTTTAGTGTTATTTTATAAATTCCTATAACTAATTTTAGTGTCTATTAATTCATTTGAAACTAAATTAAATTGAATCTCAAAAATAAGTAAAAGGAAAATCAACACCAATCTAATCATAGAGTTCACCCATTTGGGCTACATCTCTAGGTTCATAATTACAAATTGATCCATTAAAATCTAATGCAAATATCAATATGAACAACTTATATCAAATATGGATTTTAGAAACCAATAGAATAGTATTGTAATCTGATGATGTGAAGACTCTGAGATAATTAGAAACCCAACTTCCTTTCATCCCCAGTACCTGTATTTCCTTTTTGTGCATGAAAATAACTTTCTCCATTAAGAGTATCTATAAAACTCTTGAAAATGGGAATAATAATAAATAAGAGTGCCTTTAGTACTAAAAATCTTGATATAATAACCTTTTCACTATATACCAGCCTCCATGGCCACCGACCTTATAAGAATAGAGGCAATAAAAATTACATAATCATGGGTCTCTCTATATATCAATACACAGTCACACAATGCATTGTTCCTTGTCTATCACCATACAATATATAAAATTATTTGAATCGAGAATTTAGACTCAGGTCTTTATGTGTTTATTAACACCTTATAATGTAAATAACATTTTCCTATGGCCAAAGGCCCTACATAAAATAGGCACGTTACCTCCTCACAATAACCACTCATATATTTCTTCATGGCCACAGGCCATAAAAAATAGAATAAAAATGAAATAACAGAGGTTTATACTATAAAGAGATACATACCAAGCATCCATGGCCAATGGCATTTTCCAAAAATAGATGTATTTACATTCCACATTCAGGGTTATGTATGTGTTTCCATCAAAATGGATACTGGATCTACAACACCATTAATGAATTGTCCTCAACACAAAGGCAAAAATAAAAGAACACATCTTGATTATAGACTTGATCTAGTATGTATACTTCCATATGAAATATTTATATTCATACACCACTTGTGATCTCCATGAATATAATCAACACACATCCATGGCCTTATAAAATTGATGCACAAGCATCAATATGGCTCATTCTAGGTGTTTAAATAATTATCTTATAAATGATTCACCTGATGGATTGAGAGCCTTATAAATAATCATCTCACATATCACTCACCATAATCATTATCATTTAGGGTTGATTATAGTTTAAAATGGTCATGCATATCTATCTTACAAGGCCAAAATCATCACCAATAGCTGAAAGTGTATTTGTTGCATGATCCATTCTATATACATCATTGTCCATTCTTATTCAATGCCAATGACCCAAAAGGTGTTCCAAAATAAATACCACATTCTCCATTTAGAACTCAACCTCTCGAAACTAACATATTTTTCACAAGCCTTTTAATATACATACTTTTGAATATAAACTCTCGTTAATGAAATCTCCTTTGATGGCTATAAATCCATATCAAAATGATAAGAGATATTTCATGTCCATTAAAAATAATTCTCTATTTTAAAAAATGGTTTTTAATTCCATAGCCAAAGGCCATTTAAATATAAGTAAAACTTAGCCTCTTTAGACTTGGCTTGAGCACAAGCTTTGCTAATATCAATAAATAGTCACGAATGCATCCCATAAATGCTAATCATTTTGGTTCAACATCTTGGATAAAAATATTCATTATCTATTAATATATAGACTCACTCAACCTTCTACGATGAGCTTTCATTTCTCACCCCTTTCTAAACCTTCACACCTTGTGTCAAATAAGTACCACCACTAATTGTATCTCTCTGCCAGCCATCATCGAATGGTGAGTTTCTCCCTCTTTACCAATTGAATGACCTTAAAATGGTTTGAATCCCATAATTATTAGCATGGATTATTTTTAGGGTGTAATTATCCCATATTTACCATTGGGATCATGATAAAGCCTTTAAATAGCCTTATGTTAACCACATAACTTGTGATTGTGGCCATGTATGGCATATTTTTATTTGGCCTAGAGTCTATGCTATATTTAGATGATCCAAGATCAATTTGGATGGTTGAGTATTGTTTTGTAAATATAATCTCCACCCAAATAGCCAAGAGTTGAGCTAGCATATTAGAACATTGAACTAACACTCGAGTTAGATCTTGAGTTGAGTCGAGTTGTCCATAATAAGTATTCAAACTCAGTCTCAACATATCTCAAACTTGGACTTGAGTTGATGTCTTTGAACTCATCATGCACAAAGTGACTTAGAAAATGGAGGATGTGGAGGTAGGTCATGTGGTGTCCTAAGGACCTATCATGTGTACTTCTCTAATTGATCCTCATCTTACCACATGCCACAACTAGAAACATCAAAAATAATATATGGTAAATCATAGTGTAAGTGAAAAATTAAAAACACTATTACCATATATAGTGGTATAATCCCCCTCCATTATAAAAGTGGGATCCACTGGTTATGCTCTCCATAGGTGGAATTTTTCAATTAATATTGATACAAATGGGTGATTAAAAAAAATCCTCCAAGTCAAACCTCCTCATAAAGAGGCTTTTGGTCTCCAAAAGTCTAAATATTCAATTGCATTTGCTAAATGGCTCTCTATATCACATCAACTTATAGAAACCTACAAGAATTCAATTATCCAACTGCAATTACAAACTCTATATCCATTATACCAAAATGACCTATCACCCAAAATAGTTAATAACCTCTAGTAGTTTCTCTCAACCCTTGTACTACATGAAGGTTAAGGTGTTCTCCTTATTATCCACTCATAAGGGAAAATAAATGTGCCACATACCTCCTAATATTTACAAAAAATTTTTACACCTGTATACTTTTATTCTTACAAATTTTACCCACCTATGGGTCTTTAAAAACAAACTTACATGATGTGCATAACAAACATACATATGCGTATAGGTGGTTTGTAATAAAACATTGCCCATATTACTGTGGGAATTAGACGTATACAATATCAAGTATAAAAATGTTTAATGAATTTTTATATCCTCAGATGACTAATTCATGATACCTAAAAGCATAATCAAGGGAACTGTAAACAATATAGTTAATTATTGTGTCCCTAAAATTGATTATTAAATCATTTCTTTTACCTATCAAACTCCAATTTCAACTTAGAGAATTTCCATAATAAGAGCTTCCTTACAAACTCATAACTCTACAAGTAACTGTAAGCCAAATATCATATAAAGGTGAGAATAAAACCAAGATGTTTAAACCTATCTCGAGGTTTTCTTCACCATCTGAATACTACCTAATTCATACCTCCACAACTCAACAAATTGAGTTAGCTTCCCTAAAATTCTATCACAATAGAAAACTAAAATAGGAAATAGTAATAACATTCTTCCAAACACAACTTTATAAAAATTCCTTCCCTAGATCCTATAGTTAAGAATTTCTCTAAAATAATGTTTGGAATGAATCTAAGAATACTATGCATTACTATAGTTATGCTTGTATCAAACTATTCAAGTAAACCATATAATCAATAAGGGTCATTCCCTTTTCATGGTTTCAACAAATGGATAGTAGATAGTTTCATCTTATTTTAAACTCTATCTTCTAAGATTTATATGATCCATTTGCATTCTCAAAAGGCTTTAAAAACAATTCCACATAAAGGTATATTTTACTTACATAGTAACCCACACTAAGGTTATCTTGATGTCAATGATTCAAACTAAAAATTGTGCCATATAGTTACATTCAAAATAACTCATACCTCTTTGAGAACTATGAAGTGCACCTGTTGAGTACTGGTTAGCATATTTTTGGTGTTTTAAAAAAATTCTTGTTTTCTTCTTTCAACTCTTACCAAAGCTTGTGAAACATAAACTAACTTATGAACCAATTAAAATTCAATCTATAAACTGCAAAATTTGTTTAATATCTTGAATAATTCCCTATTTCCATTTCCATATCTTACCATGGAACTGGTATTTTCACTTATTCCTATATGAAGGACATAGGCATCCATAATATGATTATTACTCCAAAATATAAAGGTTACAAAATTGGTTATCAAAGACCAAAATATTGTGTCAATACCAATGTGAAATCAAACCATAAGCATACCTCAATCTGCCTTCTATGTAAGACTGGTTATATAACTGCAACCGATTCCTCTTGGATTTGCATCATTGAAAATGCCTTGTATTTTATCAGAATGCTTCATAAGATAGAAATATTGATCCTTCCTAAATATCATCTCACACCTCAAGTGATAATGTGGTGTTCTGTCATCCATGGTGATCTGACAGGGATAGTGGCTCTAGAACCTTAGGTGTTAGAATCTTTTCTTCTTCTAGTGAATTGGAACACCTTCCAATCTTCCTTTACACATGCCTTCTTGCATGATCATCTCAAACAAAAGAATCATCAAATAAGAATCCAATATCTAAAAACAAACTCCAATCTAAAATACATCTAGAAATTGAAGCTAATCCTACAATCACCTACTCTGATAGCAAATTTGATCCGAACACTAGAAAAATAGTTTCTAAAATGGATACTAAAACTCTTAATTCCCTTTAAGTAAAAATATAAATTGGTTTTAGAATATTCTAGGAATTAATAAAGAATGCTCAGAAAGTTCTATAAATTCATTTCCCATATGTAAACTCCTAATTAGTTTTACTTTGTAAATTCCCATAACTAATTCTAGTGTTCTATTAATTCATTTGAAACTAAATTAAACTAAATCCTAGAAATAACTAAAAGAAAAAAATACCAAACTGATAATAGAGTTCACCCATTTGGGCTATGTCTCTGGGTTCGTAATTACAAATTGATCCATTAAAATATGATGTAAATATTAATATGAATAACTTACATCAAATATGGATTTTAACATGTAGAATAGTACTATAATCTGATGATGTGAATACTTTGAGATGTTTAGAAACCCATCTTCCTTTCATCCCTAGTACCTATATTTGCTCTTTGTGCATGTGAGCAACTTTCTCCATTAAGAGTATCGGTAAAACTCTTAAAAATGGGAATAATAATAAATAAGAGTGCCTTTGGTACTGAAACTCTTGATATAATAACCCTATAACTATAAACAACCCTTCATGGCCATTGGCCTTATAAGAATAGAGGTAATAAAAATTACACAGTCACAGGTCTCTCTGTATATCAATACAAAATCACATAATACATTCTTCCTTGCCTATCACCATATAATAGAGAAAATTATTTGACTCCAAACTAAGGTCTCTATGTGTTTATTAACACCCTACAACATAAATAACATCTGCTTACGGATAAAAAGGCCCTACACAAAATAGGTGTGTTACCTCCTCACAATAGCCACTCAAATATTTATTCATGGCCATATGCCATATAAAATAGAATAAAAATGAAATAATAGAGGTTTTTTTTGTAAAGAGATACATACCAAGTGTCCATGGTCAATGGCTTTCTCTAAAATAGACACACTTACTTTCCACATTCGGGGTTGTGTATGTGTTTCCATCAAAATGGATACTAGATCTGCAAGACCATTAATGAATTATCATCGATGTAAAGGCAAAAATAAAAGAACACATCCTAATTATAGGCTCAGTTTAGTCTTTATGCCTATGTATGTAATATTTTTAGTCATACGCCATTCGAGGTCTCTATGAATATAATCAACACATAGCCATGACCTTATAAAATCAATGCACAAGCATCAATATGGCTCATTATGGGTGTTCAAATGAATATCCTAAAGCATAAATGATTTGTCTTGTGGCCCAAGAGCCTTCCAAATAGGAATTTCACTTATCACTCATCATAATCACTATCATTTGGGGTTGACTATAATTTAGAACGATCATACATAATTGTCTTACAAGGCTAAAAACATCACCAATAGCTAGAAGCATATCTATTGTAAGCTCCATTCTGTATACATCATCATCCATTTTTATTCGATGCCAATGACTTCAAAATTAATACCATATTGTCCATTCATAACTTAGCCTCACCAAACTGATATCTCTTTCACAAGCCTTTTAATAGGCATACTTTCAAAGATGAACTCCCATTAACAAAATCTCCTTTGATGGCTATAAAGCCATATAAAAATGATAAGATATCTTTTGTGTCCATTCAAAATAATTCTATATTTTCAAAAATAGTTCTACATTTCATGTCCAAAGGCCATTCAAATAGAATAAAAAATTATCCTCTTCAAACTTGGCTCAGGCATAGGCTTCACTGATATCAATAGATAGTCATGAATGCATCCCATAAATTCTAATCATTTTAGTTTAATAGCTTGGCCAATAAGATTCATTCTCTATCAATATACATACTCTCTCAACCTTCTACAATGATCTTCGATTTTTCACCCCTTTCTAGACCTTCAAGGCCTATGTCAAATAGGCACCACCACTAACTATAGCTCTTTACCCAGCTACCATCGAATGGTGAGTTTCTCCCTCTTTGCCAATTGAATGACCTTTCAACAGTTTGAATCCCATAATTATTAGCATGGATTATTTTTAGGGGATAATTATCCCACATTCATTGTTGGAAGCATGATAAAGGCTTTATATAGCCTTATTTTAACCACATAACTCATGGTTGTGGCCACATATGGCATCTTTTTATTTGGATCTCATTCTATGCTAGATTTAGATTATCTAAGCTCAGTTTGGATAGTTGAGTCACCAACTATGAGTTAGTTTATAAATAGAATCTCCACCCAAATAGCCAAGGTCAAGATGGCATATTATAACATTTAACTAACACTCAAGTTGGATCTCAAATTGAGTTGATTTTTCCATAACAAGTACTAAAACTTGGTCTCAACATATCTCAAACTTGGACTTGAGTTGATGTCTTTGAACTCAGCATGCATAAAGTGACTTAGAAAATAGAGGATGTGGTGGTAGGCCATATGGTGGTAGGCCACATGGTGGCCTAAGGACCCACCATTTAGACCTCTCTAATTACTCCTCATCTTGCCACATGTCACAATTAGAATCCCCAAAAAGAATATATGGTAAATCATAGTGTAAGTGATAAATTTAAAACACTATTACCATATATAGTGGTAGAGCCCCCCTTCATTATAAAAGTGGGCTCTACTAGATATAGTCTTCATAGTCATCCTTTTGTAATTAAGACTGATAAAAATGAGTGATGAAAAAAATACTCTAGAGTAGTAAACTTTAAGGAGACCTTTGCTCTAGTATCAATATTGGAGTCTATAAGATTAATCCTTGCATATGCAGGCTTCAAAGCATTCAAGGTGTATTAGATGGATGTAAAATCATATTTTATAAATGGGAACTTGGAAGAGGAAGTATACATAGATTAACCTAAGTGTTTCTCATTATCAAGTAACAAGAACTATGTATGTAGATTGAAAAAGGCACTTATGGTCTAAAGCAAGCTCATAGAGCTAGGTACACTAGATTGAACAAGTACTTATTGGACTAAGGTTTGAAGAGAGGAGTTGTAAATAGTAATCTATACATAAATATAGAAATTAATCATTAGTTGATAGTGGTTGTCTATGTGGATGACATCATATTTGGTGGAAATAGTGAGATTATGACTAAATCCTTTGCATAAGTGATGAATAAAGAGTTTGAGATGTCCATGCTGGGATAACTATCATTCTTCCTTGGGTTACAAATCATTCAATCAAAAAAAGGTATATTCATTTCACAAGCTAAGTACATAAGAGATATTTTGAATAAATTTGAGATGGAATATTGCAAGGTAGTTATCACACCTATGATCATATGGTGTAAGTTAAGTAAGGAGGATGAATCTCCAAAGGTCAATTAGACATCATATAGATTAATGATTGGAAGTTTATTGTACACTATTGCCTCTAGACCTAATATCATGTAAACAATAGGTCTTATGGGAATATTTCAAGTAAATCCAAAGGAGAACCATTTTTAATTAGTCAAGAGGATACTTAGGTATCTCAATGGGACTATGGAGTTTGGGTTATGGTATCCAAGGAGAAAGGAGTTTGATTTAGTAGGCTATATAGATGTAGATTGAACATGGAATCTAGATGATAGGAAGAGCACTACTAGAGTTTTATTCTTAGGAAAGTGCCTAGTGTCATGGATAATCAAAAAGTGGTCATCAATGTTATTATCCACTCATGAGGATGAGTGCATTGTAATAGCTTCATGTTGCACTCGAGTCCTATGGATGAGATAGACATTAAAAGACTACAAGGTGGAGTATGATAGTCCTAGTCCTATCTATTATGGAAATACAAGTGCCATAAACATCTCAAAGAATATTGTCATGCATTCAAGAACTAAGCACATTCCCATCAAGTATCATTTCCTAAGAGAGCAGGTAAGTGAATAAAATGTTAAACTTGAATATGTTTCTACAAAGGATCATATTATAGACATTCTAACTAAGACACTTATAAAGGAAACATTTAAATATCTAAGATAGGAATTAGGAGTAATTCCTACCCCTACTATCCATTGATAAAATCAAGGGTTATGGATATAACCAAGGTGGTTAATTAGCTCCAAGAATAGGTGATGAATGCTAAGAAGGTTTGTGAAGTCATGACAAGGATATATGCAAATTGATAGGTAAGTAAAAATCTAATTGTGTTACTAGTGTGATCCAATAATAAGGTTCTTATATATATGTTGAGAATGGTTAATGAGTCTTGATGACTCATATGATGAGCATAATTTGTGAGGACAAAGGGGGAATCCATAATTTTTTATTAATAAGGTTTATGTCAAATAAGAACATAAGTGGTGGCCTAGTGAGTGATCAAGGGTTTGATCTAAAACTCTATGTCAGTCATATGAAGGACAAGGTGATTGAAGTATGCTTGAAGATAGCTTATCATGTTTTCATGATACTTCATAGACTCTATGATCCTCTTTATTGATATTTTGTTACAAAAGGTGTGAATCAATAATTTGCAGGTACCTCTTTGACATTGATGTCAAAGGGGGAGAAAAAGGCTAGTTTGAAAAGAGCTAGTTCTAGGAGAAAAGGCTAGATAGCCGACATGAATAATTAGGTGAGATAATTTAAAGTGTTCATAATAAGACAACATGTTCATAACAAGTCAAAGTATTGATAATACACGTCAATTATTTAGATGGTATGATTTTGCACTGATAGAGGGATTTAATGATGAAGATATTTATTTTCAAAGTGATTTCAAGAAGAAGGTTAGAAGAGGGTTTGCCATCAATGATAAAGGGTGAGTTTTTTCAGAATTTTATTTTCATTTATGTCAAATAGGATGTCTAAAATCCATTCTTGATGATCTGATGAAGTGTTGTTTGTCATTGATGAGAGAAAAAGATGCTTGATCTTGAAAAGCCTTAAAACCCTATCAAGGAGTACAGTCTGTCTTGGGTTTTTGATTGATATTTGAAAAGAAGATACCTTCATAAAATTCATATAAATTAGGTTGAGCATGTTGAAAGTATGAGGGAACCTTCATAGGGCCTTTAATCCATCCCTACATACACAGGTCCTTCATTCAAGGGCTACACCCAAAGCACTCCAAAGCCCTATTTTCCCCTATCAAGGTCTCATGACCATTTTTCAAGGTGAATGATCTCATGTAAGCATGAATAGATCTTAATTAGGTTGATATACAATTTCTCATAAAGTTTGAGGTCAATATTTGAAGGAAAAGTGTATGAATCATTGTTTTTGGCCTTCTCAAACTCACAAAATGAGGAACTCAAACCCAAAAAGTAATTTTAGGCATTTATTGACACATAAATCTATTACATGGTTCCATAAGTCTTTCATGGGATATGGATAAGGGTCCTAACTAAAATCTGTGTTCATTAGTTTTGAATTTTATTGGCAGTTCACTATGAATAATCATTAACACTGCAAACTATCTTAAACCTCATTAAAACCCTAATACAAACCCAATGATTAATATGTGATTCAAAACATCCAAAAATGGATTAAATTTATCATAAAACCTATTGTAATAGGTATAGGACTCTCTCAGGTGCATTATGGTGGTATTATCTTGTTAGAAGAGAGAGAATACCATATAGAAAAAAGGGTTTATTTATTAGAGTTTTGTAGTTTTTCTCAAAAATTGGATTGATAAAAGAAGGAAAATAGATTAGATATGATTATAGAGATTTTATTCATATATCAATGATGTTTTATAAGGCATTTCTAGCCTTATAATTTTATAAATAGTTCATTTAAGTTAGCTAGTCACAAGCAGATTAGAGCATAAGGAATGGAATCAAGAATTTGGTCTACAAGACCATTATTGGTCATTAAGTCATATTGTTCTCTATGATTGAATATTACCTTAGGGTATACTATTTATTATAAACATGCTTTTCATTTCTTTATTTCATGACCTGAAGGTGATCAAGCATGAGAGAGATTAGATAGTTAGTGAGTGTTCATAGGCCTAATATGACAATAAACTACAAGGAGTGTTTTTAGGAAGTGGTTGGATCTAAAATGTCTTGTAGATATTAAAGATGTTAAGTGGGGTATGTTTTAATTGTATTTGAAAGGATATTGTCATCTATGGAGGTGAAAGGTGTTCCCAGGGAACATGGTATACACATGACTAGATAGACCTAATGCAATTAGGTCTCCATGAGTCCTAATGGAGAAATAAGGCTATAAGGTGTTGTGTCCAAAAAACATGTGATTGAATTGTGGCTGACCAATATGTGAATAAGGTATTAAATATAATTTGATGATATATATTTAAGGAATAAGGTGAATGGCTGACTATACTGTCCTATGGTCATTAGGCTTGTATATTTACAAATCGATCTTTTTGATGTGTGAGAGTGAAATAGAAGATGTATATGTAGAAGAATGTTTTGAAACATATTGTAAACCCTCAGAGGAGAGAATATAATAATTCAAGATAAGTTTTTAGGTTGTTTACATATGAAGATCATGGATACGTGACCTAAATAGACTTGATGAGGGTTAGACAAGTGAAGAAGAGTGTGTATTAAGATCAAATAGAAGAGAAGGAAGAAGTGATAATCATATGTTGATTGAGAAATAAATGAATTAGATGATTACCATAAATCAAAGTTTATTGAGTTGGTTTTTAGTCACAAAGGGAGTTGTATCTTCTTATCAAGTGGGTGCTTGCTAAAATACTGGTCAAGTGGGTGCTTGACAGTTTGGGGTTGGTGCTCCAAGTTGAGTTGGTGCTCAATAAAATTTGATATTTTAAAAATATTTATAGGATTTTAGCCCAATTTTAGAGGTCATAGTGACTTTTATTCCCTTCAATGGTTTCTCACTCATATTTTTTTACATTCATTGTTTCATGTTTATGTGATTGGTTCTTGATGCATTGAATTATCACTCCAGTGCTTTGATGGTTAGTGAAAGGTAATGTACAATTGTAAAATTTTTGAAAGTTCAATGATTCACCCCCCCCCTCTTAGTTAATTTTACTTCTAAAAAACTCTCTATTGAAATGTAATTGGTATAATGAGAGTGAATTTTTCACCTACCATCACATAATTGGTCATGAAATCAATAGATATTATTACTTTAAAATCCTAGTCCAAAATCTTATCAATCGATGGGAATTACAGTTGGATAATCCAAATGCTCCTCAAAACCAATCCCTCAACATATTTAGGTATCCATTCTAAAATCATTCATCCTCATATATTTTTTATAGATAAATATGGGAGGCACCCCAAATCAAGACACCCATGCAATAAACACTATTCATGATCAAATTTTGCCTAAAGAAGTTGATAATACGTTTTAATCATCTTCCAAAGTAACAAGAATCCTTGACCTCATTATAGGATATTTTTAAACCATCTGAATTGTTTAAACCCATTTCTACCATCCACTCAATCCTCCCTGATCTCATTACATGGGATCCTCCAAAAGAAGGGTCATCCAAATGCACTAAAAATCACCCATGAAGAGCAGAAGATAAAAAGGTTACTTCACCCACATGGGATAAGTGCCTTGGTATGCTAAAGTGTAAAATATTACAATACCCACATATAAATATTGAACTCCCCTAGACATCCAAAAATAAGGACCCTCATAGAAATACTCCTACAACCTAAAACCGTGCTCAAAAAGGGAAAATGAGTATGCCTCAAGTTCAAACTAAATCATCCATATTAGGACCCCATACTTCCTCTAAACTAAAGATCAAAATTGTAAAATCATCTCTCAAGGGATTTAAGCTAGCTCAAAAAGCTCTACCCATACTACCAACACCAATACCTCATATTAACCTGGTGGCCTTTTATTATTCCCAAAACTTATCTAAAATACCCATACCACCCATTAAAACCACTTATACAACCAACATAAAAAATGGAATTACAAATGTAATCATGATCCAAAAAATGATACCCCAAAAAATGACAAAACCTCACCAAGATCCTTTATGAGGATCCTATTCCACCATCCTCAATCAACTTTTGTGAATTTCCCTTATCATGTTACCACCTATTAATAGCATGGTATAGGGAGAGCAAGGTGTGGCCTTATCATATGATACATGGATATGATACTCAGAGCCAAAATTCTCTCAAATTCATAATCTAGAATTTATTGGATGAAGATGATCTCATAATTAAATAACCTTGTCTTGATCTCCTCTTCTACCTGAACACTAAAACCACAACCATCCCTACGAATAACATAGTAAATACACAAAATAATTTAGAAATAAAATAAAAAATCATGATTAATATCCTTGAATCTTTCCTTAATCAACCCCTTTCTAACTTCCCCTGAGGACCTTCAAGCACAAATAACTCTAGAACTTAGACAAGTCCTCCACTATTTCAAATTGATATAATAAACATAGCCACACGGTCTCAAACAAAGGCCCCCAAAACCCAAAATATAAATAAATTCAAATTTTCCATTGTAAAATCTCCTACCTCAACCATAAAAACCTCCAAACTCTCATTACTATTAGGACCCCATCTTTCCTCTAAACTAAAGATCAAAATTATAGAATCATCTCTCAAGGGAACTAAGCTAGCTCAAAAACCTCTGTCCATACTGCCACACCAATACCTCCCAACAAAATTTTATTATTCCTAAAACTTATCTAAAATACCCTTACCACTCATTAAAACCACTTCTACAACCAACACAAAAAATAAAAGTACAAAAGTAAGCATGATCCAAAAAATGATACCCCAAAAAATGATAAAACCTCACCAAGATCCTTTATGAATATCCTATTCCATCATCTTCAACCAACTTCTATAAATTTACCTTATCACATTACTACCTATTAACAACTTGGAATAGGGAGATCAAGGTGTGATCTTACCATACAATATTTGGACTATTGGTGCATTTATTTGCTTTATTACATTTACTTGTATTTATTATTTTAGTACACTAATTACTTATTGTAACTAGTTTATTATGTTTATTAATAATTTGCACATGATAGGATAAGCTTGCTTAGCTAGTAGTTAATTTAAACATTTATCTTGTTAAAGTGGAGTTCCACTCCACTATTTAGGGTAAGATAGGATAAGATTGTTTAACTAATAGTCAACTTGTGTTGATCATTTATATAAGTTGGACATCTATCTTGTTAGTGTGTAATTTCACTCCACTATTTAGGTAGACAAATATTAGTTGAACTACACGTATTGTGTGAGTTTCCTAATATTTATCATGCACACCTTGCTTTATATAAGCAATGGCTATTTATGTATTCCATATCATATTAATATTGAATTATCAGAGTAATTGATCATATTTTAGTTATTTATTCATTTTTTTTATTATCTTAGATATACAGTTATTGTTTATTACTATTACTATTTTATCTCTTAGTTATGCTTTCTATTAGATTCATTAGATCCTATAGCTAATTATAACATGGTACTAGAGCTATCTTAAATCTATAGATTGATAAATATTCAAGAAAAAAATATCCAGATATAGGATCAATTTTTTTATTTTACGTACAGGCACAAATTAGATCTTTGTGAAGAATTTTTGATCTCACCATTGAGTTCAAAGTACCCCAGATAGTCAAAATCATCTAAAATTTTATCCAAATTGGGCACATGAGGCAAAATTGGCAACGGTTTGATCTAGAAGCACCGTAACCAAATCTAGTGGCTACCTAAAAATATAAGCATTTTTTAGCAAAATTGACCTCATGGTTACGTTCGAAAGATGTCAAAACCTACAAATCCATATAAATTTTGTCTAATTTGGACACAATCACCCCAAAAGATAATTTTTTTCTCCTAGGGATGACCATACGGACTGTGTAGACCATTTTTTTTTTTTTGGCAGGCCTCATAGATCAACAAGTAGATTTGAAAGGGCAAATTTGAGAGCCCACCATTTGAACACCGAGAGGTATTTCTGAGTAATGTTTTTTTTAAATAGATTAAAATTTTGTGCTCTTTGTTGTAGTACTTTTAGTTTTTTCCATATTTTTTTAGAATTTAGATTTTTATATAACAGCTCTTGCCTGTCCTCATTTTTTCAACTTCAGAGGCTCATAACTTTGACATATGACCTAAAATTGAGGTCTCATTTTTTTTGAAAGTTAATATTTTTTTGAGTAAAACACATTGGTGTAGATTTTTTTTTAATAAAGTGCATATTCTTTCTCTTTTTAGACTAGAAGGCCTAAATGAGCTTTTTGTAAACTGGAAAAATTATAATCCAGCCTTGTAATTACACTCAATTATAAAGTTATAAAAATAATTTTTGGGTGGGATAAAACTAATTGATTCAAGGGGGCTTTGTGGTGTGTTCTATACTTCTATTTCTTCTTTGTGAAAGTTTATTTTTGATTGCATCATAGGGAATCCTAAGTTCCCACTGTTAACAACATAAAACTATAATACATGGAAATAGAATGCTTGGAATGCATTAATGATGCTAGGATATACGCCTTATATAAAAACTCTTCTTACTCCACCTACTGATGTAAAAGAGTTATAACACTTTCTCTTTGAAACTACTAAAGTAATTGGATGCATTCGGTCTTACATGTCTTTAGATTTGAATTTCCATCTTGACAAATGTACAACTCCAAAAGAGATTTGGGATAAATTAGCATCATTATTTGGCAAAATAGATGAGGTTCATGGTTACTAAATTGACAACAAACTCATTAGTTTGGATCCTAAAAATTATGTTACAATACAAGACTACATCACTAAAGTTATAGATCTTAGAGCACAACTTTTTGAATGTAAAATTGATAAAAAAGATATTCAATTGATTTTCAGTGCCTTACACAAATTAGGTCCTAAATATTCATCATTTGTCTCTAGCTTTCAAAATCATCAGCTCACATTGGGCACATCTTATCAAATGCCCACCTTTGAGGTATTCTCTAAGATTCTAATGGCTGAAGAAGAAAATTTAATAGCTATGGGTCTAATCAAGTCATCCAAATCTCAAGCTCTAGTTGCAAGTCAACCTCAGCATAAGTAAGTTTCAACATCAACATTCAACATCAAATATAGGTTCAAGTAAAAATAAGTAGAATAATCAAAATAAGTCATATAAAGATAATAATAAAGGGCAACAATCTTCCTCTCAAGGATATTATAACTCCACTAATAAGAAAGGGGATTCACAAAAAAAGACTGGCACTCCTTGCCCTTGTTGAAAAAAGGGGTTTCATAGTGAACAAGATTGTTGGAAGAAAGAGATTGATTAACTTAAGGGTCTTCTCAAAAATAATAACATCAATCAATCCTCTTCAAAAGATTCTTCCACTCCTTCAAATTAGGGAAAGGGAATGCTATGACACTAGTTGCACTAGAAAATTCTCCCAAGTCATGGGTCATTGATTCATGTGCTTCACACCATATGGGTTCTAATCAAGAATATTTTTTTAGATTAGAATTAAGTTCCTTGCTTCATATTCTCATAGGTGATGATTCTAAGGTAGATGTTATAGGAAAATGTACAATTTATGTTGATAGTGGTGTATTTGAGGATGTCGTTTGTGTGCTAGAGTTATCAACTAACTTTATTTTTGTCTACCAAATCACTCACTTTGATATTGGTAGGAAAGTTGAGTTCACACCTAACTCTGTATCAATCAAAAAATTAGAGGATAATGCCTTGGTTATAGTGGGAAAAGTTGACAATAATACTCAACTTTATTCATTCTCCCACTTTGTGCCTTAGTCTTCCTCTAAAACTTTGCTCTCACACAACGATTCAGTGAGAAATTTATGGTATAAGTGGTTTGCTCATCTGAACTACCTCTATTTATAGTAGCTTAGTCAGTAGGAGATGGTTATAAGACTTCTACAGATTTAATTTTTAGAGGGTGTATGTCATGTTTGTGCCATAGGCAAACATCTAGAGGATAAGTTTGATAAAGGGAAGGCTTGGAGGGATACACAAGTCCTTGAACTTGTTCATAGTGATTTAGTAGGTCCATTACCTACTTTATCTTTTAGTAAAACCCACTATGTTCTCACATTTATTGATGAATATTCCAGATATACTTGGGTTTATTTTTTGAAACTCAAGAGTGAATTATTTGATAGATTTATAGAGTTAAAATCTCTATTAGATAAATAATCTAGGAAGTATGTGAAGATTCTCCACACAGATAATGGGAGGGAATATGTAAACAACAAGTTTGAATAACTTCATGCTCTTGAAGGAATTAATCTTCAGCATTTAGTTACATACACACCTCAATAAAATGATGTAGCAGAGAGGAAGAATATATTCTTAAAAGAGATGGCAAGTTGTATGATTCATGCAAAATCATTAGTATCTGAATACTGGGTAGAAGTGATTAATTGTGCTGCATATATATAGAATAGAGTTCCTCACAAAGCTTTGAAGGGGATAACACCTCTTGAATCTTGGTGTAATAGGAAGTCAGATGTGCATCATTTTAGAGTCTTTGGCAGTCTATCATGGGCTCACATACCTTTAGACAAGCATCATGCTTTATAATAATGAAGTTAAACTTGCATATTTTTAGGATATCTTGATGGTGTTAAGGGTTATCAGCTCATTGATCTAGATTCATATGAGACTATTATAGTGAGAAGTGTTTACTTTAAATAAAGTCCTTCAAACTTATCTTGTAACATTTCTCATTCTTTTTCCTTCAAAGAATCAAATAGTAATGATTATGATACTCCTACTTCATCTACTCATAGGGACGATGAGGTAATACCTCCCTAATAGGGTTTAGCAGGACATGTTCCTTCTCCAAATCCTCACACATTAATGCCTTTGTGGGATAGATAGACTTTGGCAGATGTAGACCCTCTTTTTATGGATCCATTAGATAGAAGGAAAACATGGTCACAACATGATCTTCCATATTCCTACATTGCCACATCTTCTGATCCACAATATTTTTAAGAAGCCACATGGATAGTTGAGTGGGATTTAGTGATGGAAGAAGCATATGACTCATTGATTAGGAACAACACTTGGGATCTTGTTCCTCTTCTTAATGGAAGAAAATTAGTATGATGTAGGTGGATATACTAGACTAAGTTTTATCAAATGGAAATATTGATAAGTATAAAGCATGCTTAGTGGCCAAAGGTTTTTCCCAAGTAGAATGCATTAACTATACAAAAACCTTTGTGCTTTTTGCTAAGATGAATTCTATTCACTTGATACTAGATATTGGTATAGCGCATGGTTGGGTTGTACATTAGATGGATGTGAAGAGCACATTTCTTCATGGGGATCTTCATGAGGAGATTTATATGGAGTAGCCACAAGGGTTCATTCAAGATTCTTCACTGATATGCTACTTGAAGAAGTCTCTCTATGGTCTAAAATAAGCCCCTAGGGATTAGTATTCTAAGATAGACACATTTCTTCTTTACATTGGGTTCTCAAGATGTCACTTAGATCTTAATGTCTACATTCTATGGTAGGAGGATTAACTATTGTACTTAGTGCTCTATGTTGATGATAACACTATTATAGTGAGCATAACATCCATCATCAGAAGTGTTAAAACTACACTTCATGATAGGTTTTCTATATAGACATGGGATTATTGCATTATTTTCTTGGGATTCATATAAAATAGTCTTCTTCTAGGATTACACTTTCATAGTCCAAGTATGCCATGAACTTGTTAGTTCTATTTCACATGGCTAAGTGTAGGCCTACACCAACTCCTTTTTTATTTTGAGTTAAGCTTGAGGTTCATTATTCTACTCCCTTGGTTGATGCCACATTATATCCCCAGCTTGTAGGTAGCCTCATCTATCTAACTCATACATGATCTAACATTTCATATGTAGTTGTCATGGTTTCATGCTTGATGTAGACACCACATGAGATTCATTGGAGAGCCACTAAGCACATTTTGAGCTACATTTAGGGCACTATCAGATATGGGATTCACTATACAATAGGTATAGGTTTATACTTAGTGGGATATATAGATTTTGATTGGGCTGATGATTATGATGATCGTAAGTCCACTTCTGATTGCAACTTTCACTTAAAATTCAACCCCATTTTTTGGTAGATCAAGAAACAAAATGCTATTAATATTTTGTCTACAAAGGCTGAGTATCATGGAATTATTAATGCCACTACTAAGGGTATTTGGATTCAGAATATTCTCACTAAGCTTGGTGTTCTATTTTAGAAGCCATCAGTCATCTATTATGACAACTAGAGCACTATCTAGATCTTGAAGAATCTAGTTCATCATCAGATAACCAAACACATAGAGATCCATATGAACTTTATCAAGGGGATAATTTAGGTGGAGATCATTGATCTTTAATATTATCTTATGGAAGAGCAGATCGCAGATATTTTTACCAAACCTTTCACTTAGAGCAAGTATCTTCACTTGAAATCTCTTTTGGGGGTACAGGACATTAGTTATTTAGGGGGGTCTCCTAGACCTTCATTTTGAGGAGTTTTTTTCCTTTGGGTTTTCTCCTTTCCTCATCTATTTATACAGAGGACCTAACATGGCTACACATTGTTGGGACTCTTATTTGCATAGCCCTACCTAAGCTTCACTTTTTGGGGGGTGTTGGTGCATTTATTTGATTTATTGCATTTACTTATATTTATTATTTTGGTGTACTAATTACTTATTGTAATTAGTTTATTATGTTTCTTAATAATTTACATCATATAGGATAAGCTTGCTTAACTAGTAGTTAATTTAGATACTTATCTTGTTATAGTGGAGTTACACTCCACTATTAGGGTAAGATAGTATAAGATTGTTTAACTAATAGTCAACTTATGTTGATCATTTACATAAGTTAGACACTTATCTTTTTAGAGTGGATTTACAACTATTCATGTGGATAGATATTAGTTAAACTACACATGTTGTGTGAGTTCCTTGATCTTTATCATGCATGCCTTGCTCTATATAAGTAATGACTATTTATGTATTCCATATCAGATTAATATTAAATTATTAGATTAATTCATCATATTTGAATTATTTATTCATTTCTATTATTATCTTAGATATAAAATTATTATTTATTACTATTACTATTTTATCTCTTATTTATGATTTTTTTTTAGATTCATTAGATCCTATAGCTAATTCTAGCATGGACATGATACAGAGAGATGCAATTTTCTCAAAATCATAATCTAGAATCTATTGGACGAAGATGATCTCACAATTAAATAGCCTTATCTTGATCCCCTCTTCGACTTGAACACTAAAAACATAACCATCCCTAAGACTAACATAGTTATACACTAAATACATTAAATTAAAATCAAAACAAGTATAAAAAAGCATGATTAATAGCCTCAAATCCATCCCTAATCAACCCCTTTCTAACTTCCCCCTAGGACCTTTAAGCATGAATAACTCTATAACCTCGACAAGTCCTCCGCTATTTCAAATTGATATAAACATAGAAACATAGTATCAAATAAAGGCCCCAAAAACCCATTAAAAAATATCCTACCTCAACCACAAAAACCTCCAAACCCTACACTCCAAAACAAAAATTCTCCATTCTAGGGAAAACACAGAAGAATAATTCCTTAAAACTAATACGAATATCAATTCTAAAGTAACTCCATCCAACCCCAATCAATATATCCTGTATGAGCTCATTAATAATTCTCAACAAAATTTTCAAGCCATGATAGAGGCACTTTAGGCCATTTTAGTGTAGCTTGACAAATCCCAACCTCTGACAGCATTCAGTGGAGCTTTGTAGATGGCTTCATATGTTAGTTTTAATGATTCATAAATAGTCATGTTACCATCTAAAGACTAGGCATCTCCCTTATTTATCACTTCTCAAATTAATAAAACTCAAATAAAAAGTGTTATGATTGACAATGGGGATGCATTGTCATTTTCTACTCACATATGTTTAATTAACTCCAACTTATGAAAATAATTATGGCCCAATCCATAGTTGTATTGTGGGCTTTTAATAATACAGTCAATCCTAATCTATGAACCATTGTCCTCTATATCTGAGTAGGTTATTGTATCCTTCATGAGTTAATTTAAGTTATAGAGGGAGAGTTTTAATATAATATTCTCTTAGGATGTCCTTAGATCCATGTTATTCATTGTGTTTCATCCACCTTGTACTGATGCATCAAAAATGAGAATAAGGGCCAAGTCCATATCATCCTAGTCAATCCTCATCCATTCAAAACCTATAACCTAACCTTTCAACCTAAGTATGTTATACTCCCTCTAAAAAACACAACCCCATCACCATCATCCAACAAAGCATCGACTAGTTCAATAATCCCTTCGTCATGAATCCCTAATAAATATTCCCTTGACTCCATATACCAACAACTCTCCATAAGAGAGTATTAGCTATTAACACTTAACACCCTTCCTACTCATCAAGAGTATGGATGCCCAGATAAAAAGTGTACCTATCATCCTAAACTTTGAGATGTTATTTCCTTTAGTCCCTTTTTCCTCCAGACTCATTTAGTCTATGGGGGCATAGATATATCCTCCTCATAACTTGATATATAATCTCATGCCAAACCATTATCCTCAAATTTCTAATTCTTTTACAAACCACATTTTACTCATATTTACTTATAATGATGTGCCTGGAAAGGATTTGGTATGGGATGTTATGAGTAGGGACCACATGATGTTGCACTAGAAGATTTTAAGAAATCCCACAAAAAACATAGCCTTAGGTTTAATAAAACTCTTAAATCCACCCCTTTAGCCAATCCCAAAAAAAATATCATAATGTTACCATATAACATGCCTTCTAATATGGACGATGTCATTTCCATCCCCCCAACTTTTTTTAGTCAATATTATCAACCTAAGACCTCTCACGTATCATAATAATGGAGAAACTAAATCCATTCTCCTTACCTAACCTAATATGATAGAAGAAGATACTTCTACTATCCACATTCTTTAGTGTTAATATGATGATTCTATCTTGACTTATTTAGGTGTAGAGAACTTGTACCTATGAAATTGTCTTTTGGCTAAAACATCTAGTCTTCTAAATGAAGTCACTATAGACATTTATGTAGGGTCTCAAGACATCCCACTCATTGTTAAGGTTAGTAAATCATTAGAGCCTCAAGAGTGTCAAGGCTTCACGACATTATTAGTAGACCATAGGGAGTATTTTTCTTGGTCATACAGTGGCATGCTAGTTATTAACCTTATTATCATCGTTCAAAATAATGTCACCATCCCTAAAGCCAAACTAGTGAAGCAAAAATTATGAAAGATGTATCCTCAAATTATGATCTTAGTTAAATAAGAATTGAAACATCTTAGATCCATTAACTTCATCCTTCCAATTGATTACCCTCAATGGGTGTCCAATATTATGCCTATCATAAATCCTATAGGGGAACTCCACCTCTGTACTAAGTTTCAAGACCTCAACCTTGTTTATCCTAAATATGACTTTCCTCTTCCTAACATCAATCAACTAGTGGACCTGATGACCAGCCATGAAATTTTATCACTTATGGTAGGATTTTTCTTTATATAATCAAATCCTTATCACTCTATAAGACCAACACAAGACTTCCTTTATTACCACCTAGGGGACTCTTTTCTATAAGGTTATGCCTTTTGGCCTAAATAATGTGGGGCCACTTATCAAAGAGTTATGACTTATATTTCTCATGATATAATCCACAAAACTATTGAATATTATGTGAATGACCTTCTTGGAAAGTCAAAGCTTTTAAAAATACCATCTATTTGTTCTTAAAATAATCTTTGATCGCTTAATCTAATTTGATGTGCATTGTAAGTAAAAAAAGTGTCTTTTTGGAGTCTTGATCGATAGACTAATGGGTTTTATCATCTTCAATAATGGAATATAGGTTGATCCCAAAAATATTAGGGCTATTATAGATATGCCACCCCTGTCCAATCTTAAACAAATTTGTAGCCTATAGAGAAAACTACAGTCCATTCATTATTTTAACTCTTAGTTATTCAATCGAGATCAACCATTCAATCACCTCCTAAATAAGGATACCCAATTCATTTGGGACTCTAATTGTCAAAAGGCCTGTGAAACTCTCAAAAACTATCTCCTCTCCCTACCAATTATTATTCCTCTTGAAGAGGGGAAACCTTTCTTCCTATATATTTTTGTCATAGATCATGCCTTGGGGGCTACGCTAGCTCATCATGATAAACAACACAAAGAACATGTAGTTTATTACATAAGTCATACTCTCATTGAATATTAGACATGATATACACATAAAAAAAACTATATTGGGATTTCATTTTTATGGCTTCTAAGCTTTGCCATTATCTACTTAATCATAACACCTATGTAATCACAAACACTGATCCTCTTAGTTTATGCATTCAAAGCCTTACTATAATTAGCGTATCGCCAAATATCTCAAGCTTTTAGATGACTTTGACCTATAGTTTCTCCATAAAATTTAGTTAAATTCTAGATCATCACTATTCAGTTAGCCAAAGTGCCTTTTATGGGTGGTCAACCATCTAACTTTGAATTCCCCAAAGAATCTATCGCTTACACATCCCAGGTGGATCCTAAGTATCAAATGACTTTATTATTTTATGGATCCAAATGTGAGCATGGAGGGGGTGTTGGAATCATTTTAATAACTCTAGAGGGAACTCTTATAACTTTATCTTTCAAACTCAATTTTGACTACACTAATAACATGGTAGAGTATAAAGCCTTAATCATAGGTTTTCAAACTTCTTTAACCCTAAGAATTAGGTCACTTTATATTTATGAGGATTCCTAGGTGGTAGTCAATCAAATCAATGATTCATATCAATGAAATAATGGCATCCTCCAAAAATACAAAACATTAGCAGATCAACTATTAACCACCTTTGATCACTATGACATCCAACCCACTCCTTGGTCAACCAATAAATTCACAAATACCATGGCCTCCCTAGCTTTTTCATCCCATACTTCTCTCAAAAATATAAATTTTTTGTCCTCATCTATAATATCAACCAACCCTCTTATAATAGAACTAATCTTCCTTCTATCCATAATGTGGAAGAAAATCACTTAGATCTATGGTACATTATGATGTTTGATTATTTGTCTAAAGTTCTTATCCCTCTTGATCTATCTAAAAATGGTAAATGGGCTTTCCATAAATGAAAAACCCATTATGTTATACTAGGGTGTGTTCTTTATAATCAAGGATTAAATGGTCTTCTCATTCAATGTCTCTAGAATTTTGAGGATACCATTGCACTCAAAAAAATGCATGATGGGTTGTGTGTGGGTACTTTAGTGGTCTAGTTATTGCCAAGAAAATTTTATGAGTAGGTTATTATTGGCTCACTCTAAATCAAGACTATTTTTAATATTTCATTAAATGTATAAAATGTCAGCAACACATTAACCTATCACACATCCTGAGCCATGCATTACAAGCAGCTAGAGACTTTTGGCATTTTTATCAATGAGGGCTAAACTTTATAGGACAAATTAATCTAAATATTCCTAATGACATGGTTTTATCATTACCACCACTGAGTATTTCACTAAGTGGGTGGATGCTATTTCCCTTATTTCAAACAAAGAAGACAAGATTTTTGATTACACTAACCATCATATTATTTTTCCCTTTGGTGTCCCTCATAAGGTCATTTCAAATAATGGAAAATATTTAAAAAATGAGTAAGTCCAAATAATATGCAATTATTTTAACATTAAGCTAAGTTTTTATTCACCCTATAAGCCAACAAATAGGCCGAATCATCTAAAAAGACCCTTATCAAAATTTTAACAAAAGTAATCAATGAGGTTGGGAAGAACTGGCATATTCACATTCCTTTCACCTTCTGAGCTTATCATACTAGCAATCAAACCCATAAAAGTGCTACCCCTTTCTCTTTGGTTTATAACACATAAGTTTTACTCACTCTAGAAGTAAAAATTCCTTTTCTTTAGATTTATCTTAAAGACATTACTTATAAAGAGGATTATCATCAATAGTGATTAACACATCTTGAAATCTGAGATGAGCATTGATTCATAGCACTAGATCATCTCCACATATACCAAGAAAGGATAAAATGTGCATACAATCAACATTTAAAATAAATGGGGTTTAATATTGGTAACCTTGTCCTTAAATAAAATCAACATGTCACAAATATGGAAAGAAGTAATTGAGGAAAATTTGCTCCAAATTGGCTTGGACCAAACATTATTACTCATAAATATGGTTATGGGGCATATCATTTATTCTCTATTAAAGGAAAAATAGAACATGAGAATCTTAATTCTTTGCATATACATCCTTTTTATTGTTAATAAACTTAAAACAAACTAAAGTCAACATAGGTTATCCTCCTTTGGTTTAAAAATAAACTAAAACCACACCTTCTATCACTTTAAAAATACATAATAATGATAAAGAATCATGTGGATATCAAATAACATACATGCCCTAACCTAAAAGATGAACACACTATCTCTATTCATAGCATGTTCTAAATGGACAAGCTCTACTTATAACAGGAAGGAGACCCAAATCAATATTTCCTAAAATATCTCACCTAAATTTTTTTTATTTTAAACAATAGAGATATTATCTTGTGTAAATAGATTTGTCTATAAAAAATTATCTTAGGTTGCCTTACTCCAAATCAATAATCTGGGATAAAATCAAATCAAAGGGTAAAATTATAGACTATTCCCTTTAAGGATAACTATTCATAAAGAGGTACAAAATCATAGACTAATCCCTTATAGGCCACTTCCTCGAAGGATGTCTATATAAAGTAACAAATACATTAGGAAACTTCCTACATTGATCAATTTTCTATAAAGCATGCATCTAAAAATCCATAAAATAAAAATCCAAAGTATCCCAAGAAATCTTCTCGCATTGATCAACTTTCTAAAAAATCATAGACTTTTGGCATTGATCAGTCTACATGGAGGTCCTAAGGTTAGCCTTAAAGCTCTAAAACACAAGATGAGACTTATATTCTTAAAAAAGTGAGATTTGACCTAAATCATGTGAAAATCAAATCCATATCAATTCCCTTCCTAAGATAAAGGGTCATGAACTTAAATGACATAAGGTTGTTAAAATTACTTATTAATAGTAGACAAAGGATGCATGTGTAGATGCAATAAGTTGTTTATCTCTAGCTAGGGTACAAGCCAATAAGGAATCATGAAAACCTCCTTTATTATTTATTATAATCACTAATAAATTAAACAAATATAATCAAATTATCCATCATTTAATACCCACAAATCCCATAAAAGTCAAGCTATAAAATTATTAATCATTATAACTTATCACATTATTATCATCCTTAAAAACACAAAAGAAAAATGTAAAATACATCATTCTATCATCACATAATAAATCCATAACCGTGGAAAAAATTAAAATGCATCACATAATCTAAATCCATAAATCACATGACATCAACAAATAATCTAAAAAAGCTAAATCATAATCATATATTGTATCACATAATAATGTTAACTCATAATAAAAAACTAGGGGTCTTTATATGTATATGTGTGTGTGTGTGTGTGTGTGTGTGTGTGTGTGTGTGTGTGTGTGTGTGTGTGTGTGTGTGTGTGTGTGTGTGTGTGTGTGTGTGTGTGTGTGTGTGTGTGTGTGTGTGTGTGTGTGTCTATACATACATACATACATACATACATATATATATATATATATATATATATATACATCATCTAAAGTCCTAGAATATAATAATATACAAAGTGGCTCTATGGTCAGTACAATGAGTAAAATATAACTACTCATTAAAATGAATATGACTCAGATGGATGCTCTCACTGCCTCCACTCACACATCCATCCCTACCTTCATACCCTCCTCTATCTCCCCCTCTATCTCTGCCATATATGCCACATGATATAATCACAAAACTAGATGACCCACCCTTAGTCTATCATGATGATATCATCTATGTCGCTACATAAGTGGCATATCAAGGTACCTCCAGAAGTTGCTCTAGTGAAATTTACTCATAGTATCAAAACTCTTCCATAATATCATGATATCTATCTAGGCTCACCATTTTCCCTGATTTTGCTTGGTCTTGCTCTTCCTATGCCTAGTTTCCATTCAACCATTGTAACACCTCCACACAATCTATCCCTCTTTACCTGATACCTATCATGCTCTCATACTACCTAATCGTGGCTCTCTTATAATATCTCTAAATGTGTTTTTAAAGGATCATAGTTTACCTATATCTCCATTATATTCCCCTAAAGTGTATTCACCTATCCCTATAATTTGGTACACTAATCTCTTTGTGCATCTTACTCTATAATAATATGCTTTACATTAGTTGGCTCTTCCTCCCCTACCTCTTCTATCTCCACATCTCCTCCCTCTTGACAAAAATGTACTACTATCTCCTATCTCTCTCCCAATTAGTCCCCCAGCCATAATGAGTATGTTAGGGTGCATCCTACATCATTCACATCTATGGCCATTGACTCCTACTCCAACCCTACTTATGGATTAACATAGTATGCCTCTATCAACCCAGTGTCTATATCATCCTACCTGTATAGATGAAATGTATTTGGGATAACCTATACTAACCTAAACTATTTCCTTGCCCTCTCAAACTAGAATAACTCTAGGTACTCTACTCTCCTCCCTTACAACCACCTCTCTTATTATCTCCCAACTAACTCTCCCTCCACCCAGGCCATGCTAGAAACCTCACATATGGTCTCCAGATCACATCCCCCTCCTATAACTCCTCTAACACCTACTAATAATAAGCCAAGTTACATACTACTCGATCAATAAATTTTATCATAAGGTCTTCCTTCCATCAAAGGAATCCCACACTAAAATCTATCTAGTTCCATCATGCCAAGTGGGAAAACTACTCTAATATGTTCATAAGCCTAGCACTATAGTACAAAGGTCACATCTAGCCCAACTATTTTCAACATACTCCACCCCAATAGGTGTTTGTATACCTATGCTAAAAGGGTTAGAGCCCACATAAATATTGTGTGATGCTCTAGCATGTATACCATAACACCTATCAATATCTATTGAAATTGGACTCCCTTTTAATTTGGTAATGCATAGCAAGAGATATCAAGCATCATCATAGTTATGAATAGTCTTCCATTTGCATCCTCCTCATATAATCCCTCAAAAATAAAACCTCTAACTATAAACATAATGTACATAACATCCTCCTTGTATAAATGTGATAGATCTACTACATGTCCCCTCTCATCCACTGGCATAACCATTATGCCCTGCACTAGTATCCAAAGTATATAGTATATGTCCTCCACAATAAAAGTAATATCCCCTATATGTAACCAAAAGGTCCCTATAAACACATACCATCACTCCACCAAAGATACTAACAAACCCACATCCCTATGCACATGAATATAGTGGTTTAATCCTCTAAAACTAATGGCCCCCATGTGTTCCCAATCCTCATTACTCATCTGATCTTATAATTACTTCAATAGGGGTGGTACCTAATCCTGTATAATCATTCAAGTATGTGATTACAATTATAGGTCAACCCTTGTAATTTTATTTCCTATACTCCTAATCTTAATTAAATTGGCCATGATCCTAAGGAATCAACATTGATCCCTAGGGATAATTAATAATTTTATATTAATCGATGATGATCATAAGGAAATCGACATTGATTTGATAACAATCAATGATGATCCCTATTTATTTCCATACTAGTGTTAAAATCCTAAATTAAACAAAAAAATACAAAAATATTAAAAAAATCAATAAAAATTAAAACCTACCTCATTGTACGACCTCTATCTCTTCCTTTATCTACTCTCGCTAACCTTCATCATCTATAAATATCAGATACATGTAAATGGGTGTCAATTTTTCACTCTTATGTACATGTTGTTAATCATAAATGAGCACTTAACATGTTAGGATTACTATATTTATCCCCTAGAGATCACTATAAATCATCTTTGGATTGACATAAATTTTGGTTAATCAACATCGATCCATATAGATCGGTGTCAATTGGCTCTATTTGGCTTATTTGTTGTACTACTTGCAATTTTTTTTGCACACCTCTAGTATTGACCCACGACCACCTAAGCTATCTTTGTTATAACTATCATGTTACTTGTTACCTTATATTAACAAATAGTGGGCATAGATCCCCTATTGGTCCCATAGCCTCTAAGAGGATTACACTCACTTATGAGCATATTTCTTATAAATCTTGAGAGTGTACCTCATCTTGATAATAATTGTCTCTAGGTACCACATATGTCCCAAGCACACCATATGCTTTGGTCAGCCCATCCTAGCCTTTATTTTCTTGATTGCCTTTGATTGAGCCCATGTATTCATAGTTGTGGCAATCCATTACTTGTTTACCTTGGGGCATTTCTAATTATATATGTTGCATCTTGTTAGTGAAAAATTATACTCCATTGCTACCCTTGTAGCTTTGGAAATCATTTGATATCTATCTTATCCATTATCATCTCATTTTAAACTCATCATCAACTCATAATATTTCATCAGCTCCTAGTTTGAGGGGGGATACTTCCTCATATAAACCTGAGGCATTGGAAATATCTTAGTTTTTGTTTTACAATAGGTTATTACAAAATTCTCAATAAAAGGAATCAAATGTAGGCACTAGGATTTCACACAATAATATTTATGCTAATGTAGGTCTTAAGTACCCTTTCTCATCCCATCCCTATTTTCACCCCACATAATTAGTTTTACCAATTACTATTTTACCCTTACCCCACATAACTGGTTTCACTAATTACTATTTTACATAAATAGTTAATTTTAACTAAATACCAACAAATTAAATCTAGCCAAATATACCAAAATACAATAAAATTAAAAGGTTTAAACACCCTAAACAAACTCCCTTGAAGTTTAAAATCTATTTAATATCTTAAAATGTAATAACCTCACTAGGTTTTACTAAAATTAATTACATAAATTCATCTAACAGATTTCACCATTGGAGACCTTCCTAAGTGATGTTTAACTAAATGTATTCTTTTAGTTAACCTTCTTAAAGGTTTATAGCTAATTCCATTTATCTACTGATTTCCATGACAATGATATAATAAAACATGAATAATGTTGACTATACAATAAATACTACATTTATTTCATAGAAGTAATATTATAATTTTAGCCATAGCTGATACAACATTACTCCATGGAGCATGAGTCTCAACAAACTCAAGTATTCATCGGTAATATCAAGTGTAGTCTCTAGTGTAGTATTGTTGTAAAGAGGGAGAGCATCATCCGAGTGCTTTTCCACACCAATCACAGACCATCGATCACCCTTACTATATCCCAGTAAGGAAATGACTTTCCCTTCATAGATGGGTAGATAATGATGGTGTGGGAATCTAGAGTGACAAACTAGAACCCGTGTGTTGTAAGATAACTAATAAATAATGTATACAATGAATAAATCCATTCTAATATGATATCGCACAAACATGTAACTATATCTAACACATGAAATGACAATGTTTAACTATAAACATTACTTTGGCCAAATTTTTCAAATAGTTATTGATCTCTCCGATTTGTCAATTTCATACACACACTCAATCGGATTACACCTCATCTTGCATTGATGGTGATAACTAAGTAGTGGAATCTATCACACTACTTATTTAGGGTCATAAATGTGAGGTTTGGTTAATTATATAATAATATAAAAACCAATATATAAATAAAATATTCATTATTAGAAATAAAATATGCTAAGTATAAAAATGTCAAATACATGTATTTAATCCATCAAATGTAGTGCAATGAATCTAAAATCATCTAATGTATTTTAGAATAATAAACATATTCATAAACAACCCACATAAGTATCATACCATCCAGATAAGAAACATGTCAAGGCGTCTAGTTACAAAATATCAATATGTAACTTATAAATGTTATTTCATCCATCTAATAACATTAAAGCATAGCTTAATAACAACATACTAACATTATATTATAAATCTAATATAAAATTTTAACTACACAACATTAAAATGAGTAGTATTCAATCTTAAATACCTCACATTTAAATGTTTCCAAAAATAGTCAAACACACTTAGAACTCAACCATGATTACAAAATACACCCATATATATATATATATATATGATATGCATGTGGATTTGAACCATGTTAGCAATCTACATGTATCATGTATATTGTATCAAGGCATCTAGTTACAGAATATCAATATGTAACTTATAAATGTTATTTCATCCATCTAATAACATTAAATCATAGCTTAATAACAACATACTAACAATATATTATAAATCTAATTTAAAATTTTAACTACACAACATTAAAATGAGTAGTATAAAATCTCGAATACCTCATATTTAAATGTTTCCCAAAATAGTCAAACACACTCAAAACTCAACCATGATTACAAAATACACCCATATATATATTTTTAAAATCATGTCATGTTTATTGGCCATGTATATATATATATATATATATATATATATATATATATATATATATATATTCAGTTGTGAGTAAATTAAAAAAGTCGACAATCACTCAAAAAGGATTTGTATATGATATACTCCAATTAGACAAAACACTATCCATAAACTAGAGTATTGCATATACCAATATATTCCTCTAATCAATAACATTGATTTATTCACAATAGTAAACAACTTCTACAGAATCACTTGAATTATTTATTTATTTTCATTATACACAATATCCATGCCTTCTTAATAAAGCTATAATTTCCTATATTCACTAATAATAAGAACAATATATAACACTGGATATGAAATACTCTTATAGGCTAGTAAACTAACCTTTTGTTTAAGAGTAATTCATATCCCCTAATCCATCTTAGGTTTTCATTACATTTCCAATTTAAATATTACTAACACCCAAATCAACTATGTTTTATTCCATAAAACCCAATAACCCCTTGGTTTGTACATTTTAATGTATACAGTCACGTATATAACTTTGGTCGACTATATATATATATATATATATAAATTTTCAATAATATTTAGGAAATGTATATGTCTCAGTAAATGTTCTAATAATAACTTGATACATAACCAAAATTAACACAAAAACTCATTTTTAGTTCATACTTTAATTTATATAATCACTGCCCTACAAGTGATCAAATTCCTATAATCTAAACATGGTTATCCCATAAAAACACATATAAATGTAAGCATGTAAACATAAGTATTAAATCAAATACCCAACCATATACTCAACTTAGTCAACTAGTTCAATAAATTTAATATACAATAGATATATATACACAAAATCCATATGCAATAAAATTGTCCTCAATAATGGTTCGAAGACCCCAATTAGCAACTACCACAATCACCTTTAATTAAATACTCATATATATATACATTGATATGTATATATACCCTAGGCTACTAAATCCCTATAGGGTGTATATACATACCCTTGTATATGTACATATTTATCATTTAGATAAACTTATAAAAGAAATAAACCTAATTTCATTTTACTCTACAAAATATCCTTTATATACAGTCAAACCTTTTAGGTTTTTAAATTTTTATTTAACTAATATTTCATCGACTCATGTTGAGCTTTGAATATTAAAGGCAAGAGTTTATAAGGCTAACCCTTGATTTTAAAAACCTAGTCAAGCTTTTATTCTGGCCAGTATGACTCTAAGATTAGCTTTGGCCTTATAAAACACACAGAGCCTTTTTTACACAATCACATTAAGTTGAAAAATTGCACAAAACATAGGATACATTTGTCCCTTACATGTTTTATTCATTAATCTATTGTGCATAGCAACAAGTTCACAATTTATGGCCATTCCATGCCTAGGGTTTCTGGGTATATACTTAGTTATGTGGATGGCCAAGCCATCCATAGGGCTGATTATTTATCCCTCTAAATAGTTTCATAACTATGATAAACTAAAACACTTCAATATTTTATTGCCAAAATCATCATAATAAAAATATAAAACCAACCTGGTAAATTAAATCCCCAATGCCAATGTCAATGATTCAAATTTTGCTTCCTCTATAAGCTTGAACTTCCTCTCTATTATTATATCTACCATCCATGTCCTCCACAACCTCCCCTTATTAAATTTTATCAATTTTAATGCTAATTACATTCCACAAACTCTCCAATCATTTCACCATGATTAACTAACTCATAATGCACTTCCATAGAGCTAGATGTTTCTCCATGCAAACCAAACATAACTATTCCTTTCTTAAGTTGGTATGTTTTAGCACTAATTCAATGCCAAATTAACCATAATTCTCTTGAAATATCCTTCATTAAAAAAATAAAGTAATAATTTTAATATCCCCTTCGAACTATGCATGAAAAAATGACCTTGATTAATATCCATACATCAACTTTTATAAAAAGTAATAAAACACTATTACTTCCATAACAATGTTGATATAGCATAAAGTCAATAAATAGACCTTCAAATATATAAAAAGTCACCCATAAACCAAACACTATGATGTTCACATAATATTTAATTTTCATTGAATCATGTTTATTGCCTAGGCACAAAGGCTTTATAACAATCATTAGTCAATAACATTAATCTCATAATTACCATGCCAAACTAAATTCATACATCATTGTTTAATAAAGAACTCTAATTTATTAATGACTTATTCTATATTACTCAACTATTATGAATGATAATAATAACCTTCTAATCATCAATACTTACTTAACAAACTGATCAAGTAAAGCAAAAAAATCTATCAACTACTAGCATAACAATGTTTACATAACAAAACACCATTATGTTACCCACAACTACCTCCAAGACAATAGTAAGTAAAAATAAGACATGTAAAAATTCACTCCTCAATTAAAGCAATAACAATAATAACTATTAATGTCGTAACACAAGCAAATTAGATAAATCACACCACGAAATCAACATGATCGTCAAATAGCAAACAAGATCATAATAGAAAGAACATTAACGATCATTTAAATGTAAGTAATAAAAATATATACTAAAACTATCTAAATCAAGTAATGAATATAAATCATGTTCATCTATTGTGGTGTGTGTGTGGGTTTATAATATTTTTCTCTATCATCCCCCAATACCTCCATCTATACCACCCTTTCTGATGATTCCCACCCTTCGACACACTCTGATGGGTGGATTTGTCCTACATCCACCTCACAATAATGAAGGTAGTTATCCTTATATATATATATATATATATATATATATATATATATATATATATATATATATATATATATATATATAAAATCCATAAAATACTACCATATAAAATAAAAAACATGATCATAATGTACAAAATATGAAAGTACAACTAACCTCATAGCTAATTAATTATGTAAATTAAACATCATATAACTATCCCATAATCAGCATATGTAATAAAGCTTAATCAAATAGTAGTTAATCAAACAATAACCATAATATTCCATTAATTAATAGGTTATTAAGCTTAGAGAGAAATTAGGATGTGACATAAAACCTAGTTTAACCTATGGTTGAAACCATTACAATAAATTTTGGTAAAAATAGGCCATAATCAGTACCGATCCCTACAATCGATATTGATTTGGTAGAATCAATGTCAATTTAACCACAAACTTGCCTTGAGAATATGACCATCATTTTGAACTTGAACATCAAAGGAATTTCTTTGAGATGACTACCATATAATTGGTCACTTGTTGGAAATACACATTGCCATATTAGCCCCTTAGCATCCATTTAAAGATTAGAAATTAGCTTATCAACCTCATAATTATCATAGACTTGGAGCACTATTAAGGTAAGTATATTTCATTATTTTTAAGGAATCTATCTTTCTTTGTTATATTTTATGTTTTTTTATCACCCTTATCATCCCTAGATTATCCTAAACTATCCTATATCTCACCAAGCTAATCCTTTGTCTCCCATTTTTAAAGTAATATATACACTATTATAATCAATGTTGATTCACAAAATTGATGTCAATCCTACAAGATTGACATTGATCCCTATTTAAAATCTTCTCTATTTAGAATCTGAACCTATTTCTATTAACATCTATGAATTAATCTTAATTATCTACTTCCTAAGCTATGGGTTTCACCTATAGATGACATTGCCCAGAGTTTCACATGAAATTACCACCATTCATGATTTACCAATTATTCCAAACCTTTTTTCACTAGCCAGAGTGATATTAATTTTGAGTTAGGACTTTATGCAATTATATTTTCCCCTACCATAAATGCCATTTATGATCATTTAAAAATCATACAAGAATACATAGATTATACTAAATCTTATTGGTGTGATCATTTTTCCAATCTCAATGAAATAGATGTAGATTAATTTAAGTTACTTTAATTTCATATCTATATTTTTGTATGCATCTTGTAATTTATTTTACAATTTTTATCTATTTAATTTCTTTATAAAGTGGTTTGATATCCTTGTTAGGAAGTGTATCAATTCCTAGGACTAATCTAATACTAGGCAACCCACTAACATATTCTATTAATCAAATATTTTTTGAGTTTTCTCATGTGTACAGGTAGTCCTTTTTAGTCAAAAAAGAGCTCCCATGTTCACTGGATCAATGGTGAACAATCTTATAAATCATAGGTAAGACTTAAAACCATGTATTTTAATTTGAGTTTTTGTAATTTTATTTTATAAACGAATGAATGAAAAACTACTTAAATATAAGGCACATTAGAATGGTCACTTGAACTTGCACTTAGGTTCAGAATAGATTGGATGGAATAATGATAGAGTTTTGATAATAAGTTAGGATTTGGCCTTGAAATTGGCAAGTAAATGTTTCAATTGGATTAGGTCAAGGTTTTGGACTTAGAACTTGGTGATTCTATTTTAAAATGGGGTTGTGAATGCAACATGGATTTTTAACAAAAATTCACTCCAAAAAATCACATGGAAACTAACACAAGTTGCAATATAGTCATTAAGTCATTTTGATAGACTTACTTTTGATAGGATAAACATTAAGGTTCATTAAGATGAATTAATTATTACACATTATTGGTAGGGTTTTTACACCCTTATTCTCTCAAAAGTTTGTATGTAAGAGGCAATCTTTGAGGGATGTTAACCTTTTCACACCTATATTAGTGATTTATCCCAAAAAATTGGCTTTCTACCCTATGTTGTTGATGGAAAACTAGTTGGTCCCAATATACCTTGTGGTGCGTGGGTTCTTTAAAACTATTCATCACTTGGATGTCAAGTTGTCTAGCTTGTTATAAAAGGGTCATATACCTTTTTAAACCACTTCATCTGTCAATTTCTTAGTGAAATGTGATATATAGAACATGCATGCTCTAAGGATTAATTTGACTTGTTAGGTTAACTGATCAACCATTATCCAATATAATGGCAATCTCAATTTGTATACCCCATCAGATAAGTGGGGTTGGTAGGATTATAGGAGATGAATCCAAATGTCAACACATACATAAAGGACTTAAAACGAGGTGATGAACTCTTGCTTACTAATTCAAACAAAAAATAAAGGAAGAAAGGGTTCATTTCTGAGTCATCCAAGTTCATAATAATGAGGAAAGAGTATACATAATTTTATTTGGGTAGACACATAAGTAATCAAACTAAGTAAAACCACATTTATGAATCACCCTAAGAAATGGAATAACATACATGTGCTTTTACTAAATCAAGTCAAGAAATCAAGAAATAAATAAGTGATTGAAACAAATAACATGAAATAAAAGTGTTCTTAGGATCACCAAACTAATGTGGATGTTTTTTTCTTAAGTGCCAAATGGAAGTGTGATTGAATTTTTAAACAGTAATTTTGAAATGTGAATGTGTTTGTTAGGATGAAAATTTATTTCTTCTTACTTAAGAAAACCTATAGGAACTTGTTGGAAGAAAAATGACTGATATGAAGGGTGAATCAATCTTTAAAACCTTTCTTATCAAATTTACTTAAGTAATCATGAATAATTCAAACAAGCATATGGATCTAGAAAGCATAAGCACCTATCCATATAAGTATGAAAAATAAGAACACATCGCATATATGGGAAACCCTCAAGGGTAAGAAAAACAATTTATATCTATAAATTTACTATAATCCTATAATACAAACACTAAATTTAGTGAATCACTAACTCCACATGGAGCACCAACCCTAACTAGCTAAGCACACACTTGACTAGGCTTTAGCAAGTGCCCACTTTCAAAGAGGCACCAACCCCCTAGATGACTCAGAACCAACATATCCATCTGATTTATTTTATCACCTTAATAAAACCTTATTTATCAACCAATATATTATGACCACCTCTTCATCTCTTAAAAATCTTATACTTCTCAAACCGCCTCTTCGCTCAACTAGGTCTCTTCAAGACTTATTGGTCATATGAACTTGATATTAATATGCATAAAAACTATCATATATTCATTATAAATCCCATAAAATCCTTTTATGGTATAAAATACCTCCTTTTTCTCAATAATTTGCTATATTATTCACATACTCTTCACATCCTTCAATAGGCCTAAAACTACCTTGTATATATACCATTATTTGTTCATATACCACATAGTCAGATACTTACCATTAAAATTTTAGGTAGGCCATGAAATAAGTATTATTACATATAATAAACATGAATAAAATGATTATTGATTCCCTTTTTGTTTATCATAACTCTATTAGACCTCATTTCTCTTTTATGTCTCATGGAGACCTGATTCCATTAGGTCTACTTTAGGACACGTTACACTTTGCCTTCCTTGGAAAAATTTAAATTAATTTAATAAAAATATAATTAATAAATTTATCAAATATACCCAAATAAATAACATATAATTTCCATAACACTTTTTAGTACCAACCCCTTCGTGAACATTCCTTGTAGCACTATTCACAATTAGGCTTGTGAACCTACAAAACGTCTATCAAATAAAATTGAAGCATGTAAAAAATTTAGTCACATAACCATGAAAATAAATCATATTAACATAATATTAATGACATTAAAAATTTCACCATGTAATTTATACTACACAACTCAGTGAAAAAGGACTCAAACACTTCTCTGCAAATAGCCCACTTTGAACTGCCAGAACATTCCAAAAATCAGTCATGAACAAATTGATCTTAAATTCCTAAAAAAACACTTCAAATGACCAATAAAATTTTAAAAAAATCATTTTACATCTATAAACCACTCTAAAATACAAAAATCACAAGTTCTAATGTCAAATATTATTCTTGTAAACCAATCTTCTGACCATATCTCACAAAGCTTGCATGAACCAGACAAGCCATTATGATTTCAAATTTTCAACCTCTTAAATTGACTTAAAAGCTTTAAAAAATCATTAATATTAATTTAAAGTAACAAAAAAATAACACCATATATATTATATACTTAAACTTAGGGCATAGAGTCTCAAACTTATCACTCCAACTTGCTTACCTAGAATTGTCAGTTTACCTTAAAGCATAGCCATGGTGATATTGACATTCAACACATATATGACCACTTAAATATACTTATTATGAAATTATATGATCCTATTATATCATTAAATCATTCTCATATATAAATATAATATATTAAAATGGAAAATATTAGTCTTGCAAACCAATCTTATGACCTCACTATACATAAACCTTATTGAGTCAGACAAGCCATTTTGGCTTCATCATTTTCACCATATTACCTTAATTTAAATATTTATACCAATGATTAATAGTAAATAAAATTAAAAAACAAAATATTTATGCACTTTTTTTCATCTTTCTATCATGATAACACATTCATAATCACTTTCTCAATGTTGCTTGGGTTTTTCACTGTTTCCACCATTAGTCCTATTAGTGATTAGCTAAGTTAGATGAGTGGTTTATCATAATTGAGGGATATTACCAATCTAAAAACCTTCATGGACATGAAACATAAGTCTCAACTTTCATCAATTTCATACTTTGACTTGGTCAACTCTAACTGCTATAACAAATCTTTAAAAAATTAGCACTTTCCTATAAGATCTACTCACACACCTGACAACTCAATCACACCTAGAGGTGCCTGGGAGATTTAAATACAACCTTAAGTATCTTACATAATCATATCAATCCATTCTAGGCAATCTTTATCAACATATTCAACATCAAGTCCTTATTAGGGTTCTAAGAATGTTTAAACATGTTTAGATTCTTAACAATCATTCATAAATCATAGCCCCAAATCCAAAAAATAATGCCTATATTTTTGAGCTAGGACCATTCCCCATATACCATGAATATATTATGTTTCAATTAAATGTTTTTATGATCTAATGATCACAAGAAAATCCTTCTCAAGTTGATAACCCTTCATTATGTACACTTGAGAGACCTAAAAACCACTTTTCATGCCTTGTCCTTCAAAATCTGACCTCAAAATGAATGAACATACTTGAAACAACATACCTCATATCTAAAAATTCTTACATAATCTCAAACAATCTAAAATTTTATTATGAGCCCCCATTAGGCCACATTCTCTCTCTTTTCTCTCTAGACCTTGACCTGTAAACCACATTAGGTCTTAAAATTGACCTTCATATCTCTTTACATGTGCTCTCCACCACTATCACATAATTAATAAATATCATACATTCTTAAAAACTATCATACATCCTTCATATGCCTTCTCACAAGTAATTTACATGCCATGCCTAGTCTTCTTAAGTACTTGAAACTTGATAACTGACCTTAAAACACTTCTAAAAGTATATATACTTGCAAGATCATACAATTCCAATTAACATATCATAATATTATTCTTAATTAATTCACCAAACTTCATTATGCACACCTTCTCATAGGGTCTAGAATAGGCTTCTCAAGACACCTTGTACTCAATAACTAGTACTCAAATATGCTTACCTTAATGATATAAAATAAGAACACTCTTTAGACAACACTCTCACACCACTAAAAAAATATCTTTTTTATAAAAATTATCTCATTCCCTCAAGTAGACCTAGAGCCTCATAATCATGATTCAATGCTCATTTGACCATCATAACTCTTTTTGACAACACTGACAACTTCAAGCTAACCTAAACCTTGACATCAACCAATAGAAAAGACATTAGGTTTCCTTTAAATTATCCTTTCCTTAAAATTATCTCTTGTCACATGGCTTCTTTGTCATATCAATCACACAATATCATACCTCAAAGACCACTCACCATGCATCTTCACTAGATGCACCCCGACATTAGTTACTCAACCTTGACGTTATTGATAACACTTCTCAATAAAATCCCCATTTGTCATTGAAGGAAAATATACTATAACCTGATCATTCTCATCTCCCCCAATTTGTTTAATCTCCTTTCTTGATATTTCTCCCCATTTGACATTAATGACAAAGGGTCATATACATTACAACTAGAACCACTCATTCTCTCTCTTTAACAACTATTCTTAGAAACTTGTAAAAGAACTCAAAGTTACCAATCTCCCCCTTAAACCAAGCATTCATCATGCTTCTGCTAACTGAAGAGTGCCTCCATAAAGCGTAATATATCCACCCCTTTCCATAGGGCACTAAATCAATACAAACTCTGGAGATTCCTAGATCTCCGTGCTCTCACAAGACTAAATATCCTTTAGGATCCTTTTATTCTTGATTAGTCTCTTTGAATTGACCTCTTCATCATCCATGTGGTCAATAATCTAAGATAATAATGAGCATTCTTAACTTGATTTAACTTGGGCTTATAGACTAATCATGACTCAACTTTATTGTCTTTGGTTTCCACACATTCATTTTCCTTCTCTCTTGTACTCTAGGGGCTTCAAATCTCTTATTTTGACATGATGTTCTTCGAACTCTATTAGGATAGAATATTATAATGTGTTCCACATTATGAAAATTGTATAAAAAAACCCCATTCATATCTCTTTATTGATGTTCCTTTGATAATCTCATGCATACTCATTTTTATAGGGTTTTCTACACTCTCTTGTTCTATGACCAAAATGATTGCATACAAAGCATTAAACATTATATCAATTAGCATAAATCATAGCATTAGGATGTCTGATTGGTCTTTTCTTGTTGACCTTCTTGTCTTCATTAGCCTTCTTTTTTACTTTATTTTTCCCCTTTTGGTCTTCTTTGAAACCAAGACTTGTCTTATCACTTATAGACTTATGACTACTCAAGATGTTATCTAAAGAATCGGTACTCTTTTCAAACTTCATAAAGGTCTTCAAATTGATAGATGTTGGATCCAACTCAGATTTCATGGATTCTATCTCACTTCCACACCTAGTGCATTCTTCCTCTTTAGATTCTAAGCTAGCATTGACTATCTTCATCAATGTTTCAATCTAATTGATGATCTCATCACACTCCTTGGATTTGTTACTCAATCTCTCCTCAAAAAAATCAATTTGTTTTTTTAGTCCTTAACTAATCATCTTATTTTTTATTCCTCCTTCTTTGGAACTTCAACTCGTCTATAACACTCACCAATTCTACCTCAAGGTTTACTTCAGCCTCTTCTTCATCTGATTATTCTTCATACATAAGGCCTTTCCCTTTTCAGCAACCCTAATTATTTGTTTCTATATCTATGAATAAGGTTTCATTGTTGTCATATTCATGTTCATTATTATCATCATCACTATCAGATGTACTTGTGTTACCTACATCAAATGAGCTATTATCTTATTTGATATAGAAACTTCTTATGTTATTGAATGACCCTTTCCTACATTCATACTTCTTGAAATATTTCTTGTTTTTTTTAGGCTTATAGACCTTCTTATCATCACCATGATGTTCATTATGTTCTTCATCATGATTAATCTTATCCTTTTTAGGACACTTAGATGCAAAGTGACCAATCTTACTATGAAACATTTGAAAGGCAAGTTACTTTTATACTTACCAGATCCAAACCTCAATTTCTTAGCAAACATGGCTATTAGTTCATTATCATCAATATTTGAAGATACCTCATCCTTGACCTTCTTGTATTTTTAATTCTTCTAAACTTTGAAATCAAATTCATTCTTGGGATGTCTTCCTTCATTTGTTATCATCTAATAAGTAGCCAAGATTCCATAAAGCCCATCTATCTCCAATTTGTCCAAATCTTACATTTCTTCTACTATAGACACCTTAGAATCAAACTTAGGAGTTATTAATCTCAATACATTTTGAATATTTTTATATTTTTTCACTTCTCTTAATCCTCTAATAAAATTAACAACTTCATCAACCCTTAACATGTAGGATGCAATGCTTTCATCTTCCTTCATACTTAGAATTTCAACCTAACTTTTGTGAGTCTATAATTTATCCATCTTAACCTTGGTGTATCATTCATATAAAGTCTTAAACTTGTCCGATATTACCTCGAATGGCTCATATTACATCACCTTCACAAACTCTGCCTATGATAGGCCATATAGAATGAAATTCATTTCCTTGGAATTGCTCTCACTTTCCTTCTTAATTTTCATCAGTTGGTGGTGTAAGAGGTGGAGTGTATCCATCCACTATTGAATGACATATGTCATGTCCCATTGAGATTAGATATGTCCTCATTTTGATGCTTCAAAAATCATAATTAGTCACATTGAAGAATGGAGCCTTACTGGAAGAGAAACCACCTTGAGCTTGTTGGCTAGCCATCCTTGCTTCTAGAATCTCCTTTAGGATATTAGGCATAATTTAAATGATTTATTTGATACCAAATGTTATAATAAAAATTATTTAGAAGGGGTAAATCAGTCTTCAAAACCTTTCTTATCACTTTGACTTAATCAATCATTAACCATTCAAACAAGCATATAAATCTAGAAAGCATAAGCACCTATCCAAATAATCATGAAACATAAGAACACATAAAATATGTTGGAAAACATAAATGGGAAGAAAACCCATTGATATCTTCAAATATACTATATTATTATAAGACAAACACCAAATTTAGTGAAGCACCAATTCCACATGGAGCACCAACCCTAACTAGCCAAACACCCACTTAATTATGCTTTAGCAAGCACACACTTACAAGGAGGAACCAACCCACTAGACGAATCAAAACCAACTCAAATACCTGATTTCTTTGATCACATTCATAAAAATTTATTTCTCAACCAATAGATATGACCATATCTTCATCTCTTCACACTCTTATACTTCTCAAATTGGCTCATAAACCTCTTTGCTCAACTAGCTCTCTTCAATACTGATTAGGTCATATGACCTTGATCTTAATATTTAGGAACACTATAATATCTTCATTACATATCCTATACCTCCTCTAATTGTCTACAAGACCTCCTTATGCTTATCAATGTGTTATATTATTCGAATACTCTTCACATCCTCCAATAAGCCTAAATTTGCCTTGTATATATACCATTCCTTGTTCATATGCCACTTAGATGTCTAATAACACTTAACCTCTTATTAATTCCATGAAATAGGTCTTATTACATCTCATAAACATGAATCTAATGATTATTGAGCCCTTTTAGTCTGTCATAACTCTATTAGACCTCATTTCTCTTTTATGTCTCATGGAGACCTAATTGTATTAGGTCTACTTTAGGACACATTACACTTTGCCTTCATTGGAATAATTTATCTATATATACACAATTAAACAAATTATAATTTCCATAGCACTTTTTAGTACCAACCCCCCTTCATGAACATTCCTTGTATCACTATTCACAATTAGGCTTATAAACCTACACAAATTATGTCAAATAAAACTAAAGCATGTAAATAATTCAGTCACATAACCATGAAAATAAATAAAATTAACATAAAATTAATTACCTTAAAAATATCACCATGTGATTTATAAATCACAAGTCAGGGCAAAAGGACTCAAACACTTCTTTGCAAAAAGCCCACTCAAAACTACCAGAATATTCCAAAAACCAATCATGAATAATTTGATCTTAAACACATGAAAGAACACATTCCATAACCACTGACACTTTAAAAATATCATTTTACATCTATATACCACTCTCAAATACAAAAATCACAAGGTCTAGTGTCAAATATTGGTCTTGCAAACCAATCTTCTGGCCTTATCTTGAACAATCTTGCATGAACCAGATAAGCCATTTTGATTTCAACTTTTCAACCTCTTACACTAACTTCCAAGACTTTAAAAATAATTAAAATTAATTTAGAGTCATAAAAAAACAACACTGTATATATTATATACTTAAACTCAGGGCATATAGTCTCAAACTCATCACTACAACTTGCTTACCTAGAACTGCCAGTTTACCTTAAAGCATAGTCATGGTGATATTGACCTTCAACCCCTGTATGACCAAATTAAAATACTTATTATGAAATTATATGATCATATTATATTATTAAATAATTATCATATAGAAATATAATATATTCAAATGGAAAATATTGGTCTTGCAAACCAATCTTATGACCTCACTATACATAGACCTTACTGAGCCAGACAAGTCATTTTGGATTCATCATTTTCACCATAGTACATAAATTTAAATATTTATACCAAGAATTAATAGTAAATAACATTATAAAACTAAATATCCATGTATTTTTTGCATCGTTCTATCATGATAACACATTCCTAATCACCTTCTCACTATTGCCTAGGTTTTTTGTTGTTTAGGTTTGTTAGCGACTAGCTAACTTAGATGACTAGTTTAGCATAATTGATAGATATAACCTATCCAAAAACCATCACGGACATAAAATATAATTCTTAATATTCATTCTCCATATATTTTCATACTTTGACTTGGTCAACTCTGACTACTAATCAAATCTCTAAAAAATTAACACTTTCCTATAGGGTCTACTCACACACCTAAAAACTCAATCACACTTGGAGGTACCTAGGAGAATTGATTACAATCTCCAATAGGTTACCTAGGAATATAAATACATTTTAGGCACCTTTGATCAACATCTTCAACATCAAGTCCTTATTAGGGTTCTAAGAGGGTTTAAACATGTTTCCATTCTTAACAATTGTTTATAAAGCATCACCCCTCAATCCAAAAAATAATGCCTAGAATTTTGAGCTAGGAACCTTACCCATCTATCATGAATAGCATAGGTTCCCATGAAAACTTTTGATGAGATAATGAACACAATAAATTCCTTCTCGAGTTGAGAACCCTTCATTTTATGCACTCAAGAGACCTAAAAACCACTTTTCATGCCTTTTCCTTCAAAATATAACCTCAAAATACATTAACATACTTGAAACAACATACCTCACTTCTGAGAATTATTAAATAAACTCAAACATTATAAAAGCTGATCATTACCCCCTATCAGGCCACATTTTCTCTCTAGACCTTGACCTACAAACCACATTAGGTCTTAAAATTGACCTTCATTCCTTTTTCCATGTGCTCTCCATCACTCTCACATAATTAAGCAACATCATACATGTTTTAAAAATGTCATACATCCTTTACATGCCTTATCACAATTACTTTACATGCCATGTTTAGGGTTCTTAAGTACTTGAAACTCTACAATTGGCCATAAAACACTTTTGAAGGTATCTATAATTTACTTACATGATCACACAATACCAAAAAACCTCTCACAAGCTTGTGCTTACTTACTTCACCAAACTACACCATGCACACCATCTCACAGGATCTAAACAAGGCTTATTAGATCCTAGGCTTATCAAGACACCTTTTACTCAAGAACTAATACTCAAACATGCTTACCTCAATGTTATAAAATAAGAACACTCTTCGAAAAACACTCTCACAATAATACAAAAATATCTTTATGATCAACATTCTCTCATGTCCTCAAGCAGACCTAGAGCCTCATAATCATGCTTCAATGCTCACTTGACCATCATACCTCTTTGTGACAACACTGACAACTTCAAGCTAACCTGATCCTTAACATCAAATTTGACATTAACCAATATAAGAGACATTAGGTTACCTTTAAATTCTCTCTTTTCACATGGCTTCCTTGTCACATCAATCACATAAGCTCATACCTTAAAGACCACTCACCATGCATCTTCACCAGATGCACTTGACATCAATGATAACAATTCTTAATATAACTCATTATAAATTTGATTGGACAAAAAGAAGGGTAAACTACAAAGTTAGCTTGAAAATCATGAAATTTTTGCTCTCTAAATGATTTTGTAGTTGCACAGCAAGGAAAATTATGAAATTGTAAGTCAATGAAATTCAAAATAAAATGGTAGAAAACATAGAGAAGCCTTACAATGATGATACAAATGGATATATATTACACACCCTTTCTCCATCACCCAAATTCCTCTCCAAAATATCACATTTTCCCTGAACAACCCTATAAAAACCTCCCAAACTAGTAGAACTACCAAAATACCTCTCCCCATTGATTAAAATATATTTCAAAAGAGCATTTTCCCCAACAATAAAATGACACAACCCCATCATAAACCCTAGTTATCCACCAAGACTTTAGTACACTATACACCATGGACAATAGAGGTTGACATAAAGTACTAGAACAAGATTAGTATGAAGCATCATAGCAGACCTTGAAGGAAAATACTCTAGCAATGAACCTTCCACCTTTATATTCCTAGCAATATCCCATTAGGTGTTTCACCCATGAAAAACATCCCTCCATTATCATTTCCTAACTTTTAGTGTGTGTCAATTTAATATCTTGATACATTTCTCTTTGATTTTGATGTCATGTGCCATATTTATGACTATAATCAGGATGCAAAGAAGTTGAAATTATTTCCAACCACTCTCAAGGATGCATCTCTTTATTGGTTCATGGGCTTGAAAAAGGATAGTTTGATTAACTACAAGTATCTGAAGGATAAATTTATAATCAAGTACCAAACCACTATAATGGTAGATATCCCTAAGAAGGTGACATTTTTAGAATATCACAAAAAATAGGATGAACCATTGAAGGACTACATGGAGAGATTCTAGATTAGTCTACAAAGGTCTTTAAAAAATTAGTTGGTCACTGAGTCCCTTAAGCTAGTGTTTATAATAGGCATAAATAAATATTGTATATAAGCCTTAATCCTCATTGGATGTGAATATTTTCCACAACTTTCATATAATGAGATTTTCTCAATTCTTAGGAATTATTCAAGGTCACTAATGAAGAAAACCAAAAGCAACATAGATTACCTTAATCATTAAAATCAATAAATAGAGTCATAAGGATGGATACTGGTAACTTGTAGGAGAATATTAAAATGGATATCATAAACCTTAAGGAAACATATCTAAATAGACTACATGCATGAAAAAACTAAGAGGTAGAGAAGTCTTTGATAGTATATTATCCTGACTGCCATAGGAAGAATGTTGAGTGTAGATGTCAAAATATTTGGGAAAGGTTTGTTAACAAAGTTGAGGAGGGAAAAGTTGAAAATTAACCCTAGGTAAATGAAAATGAAGGTGAATAAGTATTCTTTGTAGCCCAAATAATATCTTGGCCACTAATACAACAAAATGTAGGTATGCCTACTTATATTTTATCTTACAATCCTTATTTTTATAATCAAATGAATGTTGCCTCTCTTCATAATTGGTACACATTGAATGTTTGGAATAAAATTAAACAAAAATACCAATAAACCAAACCTTCACCCAAATAGTACCAATATCCACAAGGCCAATAGTATTAATACCAATAAGAAAAATGGTGGCCACAAATTGAATGGTAACAACCCCCAATCAATGGCAACAACTACAAAGGGTAAAACAACCTTGGCAATAATAAAATTTTGGGTTCCAACAAAAACCACCACCTAGATAGGATGTTATACCTAAAAACCTTAATAACCTATCCTAACCTCTCCCTTGAACAAATAACATACCTAATCATCCTAAACTAAATTCCAATAACAGGTTTGATCGGTTGGTTTATAATAATGAAATGGTGATTTATCTAACCTCTAAAATGGAATAATCTAAATTACAATTATGTTCAATAAAATTAGTTGAAATCCCACCAACCCATAATAATGTAACCTATTGTATAGGTCCTTGAACCCAAAAATAACACACCACCACCAATAAATAAACTCATTATTAAATCAAATCCATCAACAAGTCAGTTTGTAATCCACCACCAATGTTTGAATTTGTAGGATTTTTTAAGAATGTTTGTGTTTACATCCCACTATCCCAATATTTCAAATATGTGCCCATATACACAAAGGAAATTTGAGATTTATGCCTAAGGAAACTTGGTTAGAAAAGAAAATATCCAAAAAAACTCTAAGTAACTAGTCAATTAATTAATCTTATGCTTGGGAACATTTTTATTCCTAAGTAATGCAACCCAGGTAACCATGTTGTATATGTACATATATGATATGTTTATCAAGAATAATTTTCTTGAACTAGGAGGATATATTAACTTAATGATCAAATAAACCATGGAACAAATAAAGCTCCAAGGTCTTCAAGACACCCTATTATTATCCAAATGGCATATGTGTCCATAATTAAACTTGAAGAGGTTATAAAGGACATTATTATCTTATTATATTTTTAGGAATACCCTACAAATTTTATGATATTATATCCAAATACTAACTTAGGGAGTACCCCTTATCTTAGGGATGCATTTTTTGGCTATGGGTGATTCAATCATCAAATGTATATCTGTCAACATGATCATTTCAAATGGGAATAACACTAAGAAACTAGTGTTGTATCCCCCTTCCTAATGTTGGGATCATTTATGATCCAAAGTTATTTTTGTTCGTTTGTTTCATATTTTTAGTTTTTGGGTAGTTTTTACCTGTTAGTTGGTTTTTCAACCAAATCTTATTTTTTGTAAATCTCTTACACTGAGTAGAATTCCATATGGTCTTGCATGTTGTGTAAGAAATGTGTCATGTGCTTGTAGGCTTCTTGGCTGCTCATTGATAAAAAAATGGCTTTATTTCTTATAATGCATAATATAGGCTTGGTTATTATTCTTGTGATGCTCAAAACTCTAATCCAATAGTGTGTTATTTATTTGGGGATAGAATTTATAGTTTAAAATCGGTACTAGAAACAAACAAGTGAAGGGGATCCATGGTTGGAGAGGTGTAGGCTTTTGCTTTTTCAGGTATGGAAAAGTAAAAATCTGATGATAATCTCTCTATAGTGTTTGATTCATAAATCTAATGCAACATTGAATTTGATCCTTCATAAGAGGATATAGTGTCCCTTGGTTTCTTTCACTTTGATTTGGTTTGATATTTTTTTAAATCAATGTTGTCTTCCTTATTCTCACACTTATACAATATTCTTCAATGTCTTCCTCCTTCACAAATTTATCTATGTCTCTAATATCACTGTTACAACTAAGAATAGGAGGAATATCACAAAAATAAATTATTACATTCTTGAATATATTTTTGTGATATTCCTCCCATTCCTAGTTGTAACAATAGTATCAGAGCCATAGAGAAATTTGTGAAGGAGGAAGACATTGAAGAATCTTGTAGAAGCATGAGAAGGAAGGAAACACTAATAAAAAAAGATCAAGCTAAAGCAAAGTGAAAGAAACCAAGGGGCACTATATCCTCTTACAGAGGATCAGATTTAACGGTGCATTAGATTTTTGAATCAATCACTTTAGAAAGATTATCATCATATTTTGACTTTGCCATAGTCGAAGAATTAAAATCCATACATCTCTCCAATGTTGTGTCCCCTTCACTTGTTTGTTGTCAATAATTTGGATATAACCAAAATGATAATTTTAGAAAACATTCCATTCATATCTTTTTACTGATGTTCCTTTCATAATCCCATGAATACTCCTTTTATAGGGTCTTCTTCACTCTCCTGCGATATGACCAAAATTATTGCATGCAAAACATTAACCATTGAATTGATTAGCATACCTCATAGCATCAAGATGTCTGATTGGTCTTTTCATGTTGACCTTCTTATCTTCATTAGCCTTCTCCTTGACTTTATTTTTCTCCTTTTGGTCTTCTTTGAAACCAAGACTTGTCTTATCACTTATAGAATTATGACTACTCAAGATGTTATCTAAAGCATCAATACTCTTATTAAACTTCATAAAGGTCTTCAAATTTATAGATGTTGGATCCAACTCAGATTCCATGGATTCCATTTCACTTCCATACCTAGTGCATTCTTCCTCTTTAGATTCTAAGCTAGCATTGACTATCTTCATCGATGTTTCAATCTGATTGATGATCTCATCATACTGCTAGGATGTGTTACTCCATCTCTCCTCAAAAAAATCAATTTTATTTTTGTAGTCCTTAACTAATCATCTTATTTTTTTATTCCTCCTTTGTAACTTTAACTCATCTATAACACTCACCAATTATGCCTCAAGGTTTACTTCAGCCTCTTCTTCATTTGATTATTCTTCATGCATAAGGCCTTTCACTTTTTAGCAACCCTGATTATTTGTTTCTATATCTATGAATAAGGTTTCATTTTTATCCTCTTCATGTTCATTATTATCATCATCACTATCAAATGTACTTGTGATACATCAAATGAGTTATTATCTTCTTTGGTATAAAAACTTCTTATGTTCTTGAATGACCCTTTCCTACATTCATACTTCTTGAAATATTTCTTGTTTTTTTCAGGCTTATATACCTACTTATCATCACCATGATGTTAATCATGATCAATGTTATCCTTGTTAGGACACTTAGATGCAAAGTGACCAATCTTACCATAGTTGAAACATTTAAAAGGCAATTTACCTTTATACTTACTAGATCCAAACCTCAATTTATTAACAAACATGGCTATTAGTTCATCATCATCAACATCTGAACATACCTCATCCTTGACCTTCTTGTATTTTGAATTCTTCTCAACTTTGAAATATACTTCATTCTTAGGATGTCTTCTTTTATTTGTTCTCATCTAATAAGCAGTCAAGATGCCATGAAACCCATCCATCTCCAACTTATCCAAATCTTGCATTTATTCTACTGCAAACACCTTAGAATCAAACTTAGGAGTTAGTAATCTCAATACCATTTGAATATTTTTTATATTTTTTCACTTCTCTTAATCCTCTAATGAAATTGACAACTTCATCAACCCTTAACATGTAGGATGCAATGCTTTCATCTTCCTTCATACTTAGAATTTCAAACTAAATTTTATGAGTCTATAATTTATCCATCTTAACCTTGGTATATCACTCATATAAAGTCTTCAACTTGTCCCATATTACCTTAGATGACTCATATTGCATCACCTTCACAAACTCTACCTATGATAGGCAATATAGAATGACATTCATTTGTTGGGAGATAAACCGGAAGCACACAATTTGATTACCAAACCAAGCAACTTAATATGCGGAAATTAACCAGATTCACCAAGTAACTAGAATTCAGAATAACACATGATATGAGAGACAATACACAACTTGTATTAACACTTTATACAGAAAAGAATACAATAAAGAAGATGCCACTTCTTCTCCACCACCTTACAGAGGTTTCCCACACCTCAAGTGAACAGTAATTCTCCTCCCCAAAGCTCTCCCTCTCACAGGTCCCAACACCCAACTCAAAATACAGAGTTGGTGTTCACCTCCCGTGCTCCACGCACACCACAAGTGCTCCATGCACTCCACAAGCACTCCACATGCTCCACAAGTACTCAAGGTACTTCAAGTAGATCTCCCATGAATCTGCAACAACCTGCAATTCAACAGACCATACTTATGGAAGGAACTCCCTTGCCTTCCTCTTGCTCTATCCGAGTACACACCTGTACTCCAAGTAGATCCTGCCTGATACTGCTCCCTATTGTGTTTCTGTCTAAATGACCTTGCACACCTGCAAATCAAATAACGGTTCTGCTCACCTGTGAACCTCGACCTTGCACACACATACACCTGCAGATCAACGATCTTACTTACCATGTAGATCTCCTATATAGTCCATACAACTGTGACCAAGATCCTACACTCTTGAAGAACCCAGCTGGCTCTCCAATCCAGCACCAACACCCCTGGTACTGAGGCACTAGGAGGAACGCACCATTGCTCTACCTCACACACAGAAGGAGCTTATAATTATGCTCTCTTACTCCCTAGCACACTTTTCCAATACAACCATGAGTCTATTATATAGATCTCATCCAAACAATAATTAGACATCTAATTACAATAATTAGATCCGCAGCTATGAGTCTAAAATTAGCACTCATCATGCAAACACTTGGTTCGTTAGCTAACTGCCCGTAATTAGCTCGCAGTCGAACCACACAGGCGACCGACGTCGGTCCCTGTCTGCCTGGAGGTGACCGACGTCGGCCGATATATGACCGACGTCGGTTGCTTCTCTATGCTCTCCCACCGACGTCGGCTGATCAGACCGACCCCAACTTCTCTGCAACTCAGCAACCTTCAGCAACCTCCTCCCCTGTTTGCATCAGTGAAGCTTTTAGCTCCACAATCCTAACATCATTTCCTTAGAATTGCTCTCACTTTCCATCTTAATTTTCATCATTTGGTGGTGTACGAGGTGGAGTGTATCCATCCACTATTCAATGCCATATGTCATAGCCCATTGAGATTAGATATGTCATCATTTTGATGCTTCAAAAATCACAATTAGTCCCATTGAAGAATGGAGACTTATTTGGAAGAGAAACCACCTTGAGTTTGTTGGCTAGCCATCCTTGCTTCTAGAATCTCCTTTAGGATATTAGGAATACTTCAAAGGACTTTATTTGATACCCAATGCTAGAATAAAAATGATTGAGAAGGGGTGAATCAGTCTTCAAAACCCATTAGTTTTATTTTTTTTAGAGTAATTTTAGTTTTATGGTGGATAGAGTAATTTTGTTAGTTAATTTTAATGGAAAAGATCTAGGGTTCAAAACCCATTAGTTTTATTTTGTCAAAATTATTTTTTGACATTATTTTTATATAAATAGAATTATAAGGATAAAACAAGTAATGGAAGGACAAGATGAAATGGATAAATAAGGATGTAATAGGTGTTTTAAGTTGTTTTTTTTTACAAGTCCCAAGAATCCTTTGTATTCAGAAAGTATTTTTGAAGGTAAAAAACAAAACCTCAAAATAATATTCCCTTGCCTTATTTTGACTTGATTCTTTAACACCATGGAAAAAATCATGAGTTTTATTTCTAAAAATGGTAAATTATCACCTAAAATTTGTAAAGAATGGAGTAGGAACATGGAGAATACACTCATTTTTAATGACCTATGGGAAATCATTGAGAAAGAAACCACACCACCAACTGAAGCTACAAATTTGATTGAATATCATAAATATGATAAACATGCACTCACATTTTTGAAATCATCTTGTACTAAATAGGTAATCATTCATATTAAAGTAATTAAAACTGATGCATGGAAAGATTGGAAAGCATTAAAAGATTTATATGACAAACAACCTACATATAAGAGGATTGACCTTATTATGCAACTATTAAACAATAAATTGATAGATAATGAAGATGTCTCTGAATATCTTTCTCACATGAAAACATTGAAACAAGAATATTGTGCAAGTGGTGGTAAAATTGATGATGATATGTTGATTTCCATCACATTGAATGGTCTTAATTCTACATACACTAGTTTTGTTGAAATGCTATAGCTTAGTGATAAGCATAACGGTGTCACATTTGACTCTATTTATGAGTTATTAACTCAGCATGAGAGACATTTTGCAAGGAAGAAGAGTACATCCATAGAGAAAGCCCACTATACCAATATATGTAATCCATTATATGAGCATAATAGAAAACATTCTTTGAAGTAATTTTAGAGATAAAAATACTCTCTGCATCACACTTCCAGACATAAGCATTATTCTGGACATAGGGATCATTCTGGTTCTTTGAATCATAGAAATCATTCTAGTTATTTGAATCATATACATCACTTTTGTTCTCAAAAACATGATCATCACCAAAAACATTCACATGGACACAAGCACAAACACAAGCATTATTTTTCATGTGGCTATTCTTCCTCTAGTTACAGTGGACATGAGAGAATATTCTATAATTATGGTGGCATATAACACCTCTCTATAGAATGCCATTTTAAAAGAAGGTCCTCTCAATATCGATAGAAGGAAAAATCAAACATTTTTGGTCACTCTAGTCACTCTTCTGGTTATTCTTTTGCATATTCTTTTGATGGATGGGATGACTGCAAAGTTGCTCACTCTGTAGTTGATGACTATATATTTTGAGATAATAACACACCCATCTTGTGTGAGCTTCTAAGCTCAATAATGGGATTTGATGTAGTAGCATTTTTTGGCTTGTGTACTTTGCTTTCATAGATCTAGTGTTGATATGATCTTTGATTTGGAGCATTTTAACGGTTTGTACTTGGTTGTTTTGCTACACAACTTCTCACCTCTCACCTTATAAGGGGAGAAGGCATATTGGATTTCAACCAATATTTTATGGCTATGGTATGATTCAACATTAATTTGCTAGCATTGTTAGTGCTGAGCAAAGTCATATGAGAGATGTTGGTGATTGTTGGGCATCAGCTTGAGATGTGCCATAAATAATACTAGGGAAATCACTTATTAGATGGATTCTATGTGAAGATCGATGTAGTTGGATAGAGCATGATCTTGTTCTAATTTAGTGTGGGGTTGATTAGGGCGTTGATCAATTCAAGATGCATAATGTACCAATCACAGTTGTAGTAGATTCTATTAGGATGACTCATAATTTATTGCTTCAGTCTGTCTATACCCCTTTGGATTAAGGGGGAGTTTATTGGGATCATTTATGGTCCAAAGTTATTTATATTAGTTTATGTCATGTTTCTAATTTTTAGGTAGTTTTTACCTATTAGTTGGTTTTTCAACCAACTCTTGTTTTCCATAAAGCTTTTTAAAGCTTCTTTGTACAAAAAATAAATTATTGCATTCTCGAATATATTTTTGTGATATTCCTCCCATTCTTGGTTGTAACACCTAACCCTCAATTAAAATATAATAAAATTTATGATTGAAAATGAAGGTAAATGACTAAGCCTTACCCAACCTATTCTTCCCATTGATTAGATCTAAACCTCAAAATACCCAGATAAGGACACAATCATTTATTACTTTTTTCAAAATATTTACACACCAAATGTATCTACAAATAAATTCCTTCAATACATTAACTATTAACTTAAAAATATCTTCCCAACTGAGGGATATTTGGATCCAAATGGGATGTCATTCATTTTCATCATCTCATATTACATGAATGTTACTAATTTACTAGGTAACATAGAATAAATGGATTCACTTACCAAAACAAGTGACATCTTTCTTGGATAATCCCTCAACATAAACAATCAACTATAACAAAATTAACAAGACCAATTAATCACCATGCTTTAAAATCATAAATCTACATTTGCATGGGATTACCATGGCATAAGGGGAATTCACCCAAATATATTCACCCATCACATCTACATAAAATATGATTGAAAACTCATTTAATAACCACAAAGATGAATGACCTTTCCATAAGAGAAATTGTTGAAATAGAATTACAAAAAAATATAAATGAGGGGTTCATCTACCCCATAATTGATAGCTAGTGGGTATCACCTCCCATCACTGAACCTCATAAACATGGTAAATGGAGTATTTTTATTGAATATAAATAATTCGACACAATGTTGCGGTTGCTTTCTCTCTTTTAGAACTTAACTATTTCATTATTTTTTCTCTTTCATCATTTGTTTTTATAATCTCTTCCTCATGATTATTCTTTTCTTATCATGTTCTTTTGGCCTATAGTATTTTTACGTAGATGAGTATTGTGAAAACATCTTGTTGTGGTTTTGCCAATGTTATGTGTTGTTTCATCCAAGATCCCACTCTAAGACACTTATGATATTAAGTGTATAGAGTGAACTTTGGGACAATAAGGGACTTGCATCCTCCCATTTTAGGATTGATTTGAGAGCAACCTAGGGGATGGGCTGTAGGTATTGGGATCCATGATATATACTAATTGAAATGAGACTCTAAGAGGTGAAGTACTACCATCATGGATCGAAACTCAGCCTGATAAAGAGGTTCCAACCCTCACCTAATTGAACTAATCCAAATCTTAAATGTTGTTGGGATTTATTTCACCAATTTTTAAGTAAAGGGCATTAGCCCATTTTTTTCTTAAAACAAACATAAAAAATGGAGGAGTAATGTAGGGTAGAAAAAGATGTTTCTAGGCTTGAGAGGATGCTAATGCTTCAAGAATTGAGTTGTGTGCCTAGCCATGGTTACACCATTATGTGTCAAGTTTCACAATGGGCTAAAAATCATAATCACATTGGGAAGGAGTCTAAGAAGAAAAAAAAGGAATGCTTAATTTATAAACTCTTCACTAAATATAAACACACAAAAGGGCCTATAGTAAATTGCACATAGGATCTTCAAAAACAATCTGTAACTTTAAGCACATATTAATGAGTGTTGCAAAGGAAATAAAAAGAATTCATAAATGAATTAGAATAACAAAGAAAATTATAATTACTACATTAAATATTATTAAAAATCACATTATCAATTTTTTAACACAATCATTCATTCAAAAGATGGAAGACAGTGGACCACATTCATAGACAAATAAACTATTTGATAGAAATTAGGGAATTAACATTCATTTCAACAGAGTTTCTCTACATAAAAAGACTAAATATTATAAAATTAAATCAATCTATAATATTTAGATAAGGATGGGGCTCTCTTCCAAGTAGCACAAGATTCCCATCCTTGGCCATGATGGACACCCAAAATTGTTACAACTAAAATGATTCAAAAAGAAAGATTCCCCACTGTTCAAAAGATGCCTTGGGGATCACTTGAGTGATATGCTAAGGATTAGGAGAAGAACCACCACCTATATATCTAGGTTATACTTCCTTGGATTCTAGTACAATTTATACCAATTTAAACTCCTAGTCCAACTTATTTAAGTTCATAGGGGGCTCATGAAAGATGACCTTAGATTAAGATAACAACCACTTGCAATATTTGAGTGGGGCTTCTAAGGAGAGCCTTACCTCAGACACTTGGCTAATGTTGTATACAGTTTGGGTGGTTAGCTCTATAATCTATTTTACCATAGTATTTTTAGCCTTAGCCACCCTTCTGGGCATGAATTAAACAAATTGAGCCAAGTGGACATTGAATTCCTTTTTATCAATTAGGGTGTCATCTAGGCAAAAAATCATCATGATGTTGACTTCCTAAAAGTAGGAAAACATTTGTTATTTAATATTTTTACAAGAGTTTGAACACCACCTAAATTGCAACCAACCACTCCTCTAGAGATGTTCTCATGTTCCCAACATAAGTTTGGTAGAGGCCCAAGTCTGCCAAAGGCATTACTTTTAACACTAGGAATTTTTTTCTACTTATTATAACCATGAACTTCCTATACTTATTATTCATTTGAACTATTTATTCTAAATAATCTTGAGCACATTTTAGGTGAGGTATGCCTATGGATAAGACCTAGGTGACCTTTGTTGTTCCCAAAATCTGTCACTCATTTTTGGGACAACATATGAACTATTTTGGTCTTGCAGGCCAAAATTATCTCTTCCCTTCTCAAAAAATTGTTCTGAACATTCAAATTCTTCATTATTCAAGATTTTTCAATTAAGGGATTAGCAATTTCAATAGCTTTAACAGGTGAGCTATCTCAAAGGAACAAGTTTCTAACACTTAGGCAATTTCAAGATTGGTTCAATGCCTTGGTTCAACCAAAAATATTCATCGGCAAGCTTCAAAGGAAGGATTGAACCATTGAACATTGAACCAAAAAGGTACAACAGTTCAATAGATTCAAAGGTTCAATGATGTCAGCAAGATTAAAGAAGTTAAGCACTTCGATAAAAGTTTAAAAGTTTAACCACTCCAACAGGTTCAATGATGTCGAAAGACTTAGAGGAATTTGAAAGCTTCGAAGAACAAAGGAATGAACCATTGAACCATTGAACCTTGAACCAAAATGGTTCAATGGATTTAAGAGTTTCAATGGGTATGAAGAGATCAAAAGACTTAGAAGAAAACAAGGCTTCAAACGCAAGATTGAACTGTTGAACCAAAGTTGGTTCAATCAGTCAGTTAAATCGATTGGTTCAAAGGACTAACCCAAAGCCAAAAGAAGAAGTGCCCTTGCAGAGGGAAGTGAACTAAATGTAGGTACCCTTGCGGAGGGCAGGGAACATTAGTTCAAAGATCAAAGAGAAGGCTAAAAGAGAAGATTTCCTTTGGAATTTTGTCTAAGGAAATTACCAAGTAAAGGAACTGAAAGAAATCCTTTGGTAAGATTTTATTCAGAAAAGTGAATAAGGCAGAAAAGTTGGAATTCCTTCAGAAAGATTTTCTGTGGAAGAATTTCACAAAGACAAGGTGAATTCTTTCAAATAAAAAGTCTGAAGGGATTCCTTCAAAATTTTGTTTGAAGGAATTCACCTGAAAGGAATTGGAGCTCAAAGACTCCCCAAAGGAATTGGAGCCTGAAGACCGCCTGAAGGACCCTAAAGGGTAGGTACCCTTGCGAGGGGCTCTTCGCACCAAGAACATGGACCTTTCTCAAAGAGATGAAAGGACACCTTCCCTTCAGGGTGTTCTAAAGACATAGAGTTGAATGAATTTCAAGGCTTCAAGGGACTTGGAAAAATAAAGGAAGAAATGGAACAAAAGATGAACCAATGAACCAATTGAACCTTGAATCGAAAGAGTTAAAAGTTTAATGGTTCACAGGTTTAACGGTTCAAAGACATCCCCAAGCAAAGGAAGGAAATGAATGATTCCAGAGACCAGTTCAAAGGGATGGTTCAACCAAAGAGCAAAGAAACAATTAAACAAAAGAACTGATAAATACCACCTAAACCATTGAACCATTAAATCAATGCACTTTCAAAGGTTCAAAGGTTAATGGTTCAATATGGTTCAAACAGCCAGCAACCATTGACGGCCTCGCGGACATCAAATTTAAAGTAGTGGAATATCTATTGATTTTCAAATGTGGCATAGAACTTGAAAAATAAACCAAGCGACCAGCTAAAGAGAGAGCTTAAATTGCTATAGGGAATAGATAAAAATACAAAAAGATTAGAAATATTTATAAGGGAGTTATTTCCAGTAGGTGAAATAGTCCACCAAGTAGACTTCTGAACACACCAAATCAAAGACACAGCCTATTTTTTTCTATGAAGTAAAGGCAAAAGTGGATAGCTACACAAATAAGAAGGAAAGGACCAAGCAGTCTATACTTTGGAGGAGACATATAAGATAAATTAACACACCATAGTTAAGGTGGATGCACTATTCCAAGCATGGCCCCTTAACAGAATTGAAAATGCATTAAAGGAATTGATTGCAGCATGGGCCATTTCATGGAACAAAGTGCCAAGCCTTTCTTGGTGATATATATTGTAAACTCTTATTTTATGCAAAGGGAGACTTTTCCATTATAGAAGCAAAACTCTACCAAAATTGAGAGGTGATTACAGAGACTTTGAGCTCAGATTGTTCATCATATTTCTTTATTTGAATGAGAAAGCAAGTTACTTTTAGACTTTGTGCTGTTATAGCTTGTGTCATTTTAGGAGATTGTCTTATGTCTATTTCCTAAATGCATTCTTGTCCATTTTATTGAAATAAGCAAAACTAGTGGAAGTAATCAGGAAGGTGTCTTGAAGCCAACTATGGAGAGACTTTGTATTGTCTACAAATTTCCTTCAGTGTGTGTTTATCTATTTTTTATTCCTATGTAAAGGATCTTGGGATGAATTTGTGCCCCCATTATCCTTCGTATTTCACTCTTTGGGTAGTTGAGGTGGAGACTTTGTGTTACACCTCATTCTACTGGTTACTATGCCCTTTGTTACCAGTTACTTGTCACTAGCTGAAAGAACTCCTGCGTCCTGCTACAAGACCACTTTTGAAAGAAGAGAAGTGCCTTCAGTACTATCACTAAGATTTCTCCTTTGTCTGTGAACATCATCTCTAAAAAAAGAGAGATGGATGGTGTTGTCTTACCCCTCAGTGTTATTTTCTACTTATATATATAGTATATAGCTCCTCATATTTATAAGGAACCTCCCCTTGATGAGAGGAGATATTTGTCCACCTCTGATGTGGTAAACCTGCACATTTGGTTGACCAATCTCCCTTGCTATGGTTGAAGAGACCTATTTTTCTCATTAATGAGTTGATTGACAAAATATTCACCCAACAGTTTTTTGACGACTCTGCTGGGGATATTATGTGCAGTCTGAAGCCTCAAGTTTCAAATTGAAGCAGTCCCTATCCTTATCCATTTATATTATATCCATTCCCATTATATAATATGGTACGTAAACTAGAGCCATTGACAAAGAGCACACAGTTTGAAGCCTCAAGATTTAAGCTAAAATAGAACCAGTTCTTTCTCATTTTTATTCCACAATCTGACAACTCCATGCTATACTAAAAGCCAGAGAATCCAAGGTGTTGTTGACCCTATTTTTGAGTTGGTGCATCAAGGCAATTTCAATTTATTTCCTCCCTAACTTTAAGCTCAATGATCCAAGAGTGTTCCTCCTATTCGTACCAGGTCACCAACACAAGGCTGAGCTTCTTTTTCTACTATTAGCAGAGATTTGCCTATACATACTCCACCCAAATTCGTTATCCCCCCTTTCCATTATCCAATCATGGTGGTTCAAGGCCCCTGGGGTGACTCTTTTGGCCCACTCAATTTAATTGCACCTCTACATAAGTAACCATATAGTTTAAGGAAGAATTTCCCTAAATTCTTTGGGGATGGGAGAGTTCATCCTAAAGAACACATTATAGCTTTTAGCATAGCATGTGGTGTGATAGGCATGGAGTATGAGGACATAATAGTCAGGCTATTTGTGGAAACATTGTAAGGCACTACTGCAGACTGGTTCTACCATTTATAAGCCCAGATTATGATTGACTGGATCACTCTTAAAGCTAAATTTGAAGCCAGATTGAAGCCTACAGAAGATGTGCATGCCTTACTAGTCTAGCTCACACAGATGAAGAAGGAACCTCATGAACCTATGAGGGATTTCATTGCCAAGTTTGACAAGTTGAGGAACTAGATTCCTATAATTACTCAGTCAACACCTGAGAACCTTAAATGCTTCTTCATCAACTCGCAGCTACTTGAAGTGAGTTTTTTGCTGAGACAGGCTGGCCACATAGACCTTACTGCTGCTCAAGATTTGGCTAACGAGGTAGAAGATGACTTTATCTTGGCAATAAAGATAAGGAGAGATCCTAACAGAGATAAATTCTCTTCATCTTCTGAATACTCACCTATAGTCACCATTGATCCCATGGTGTAGAAGCTGGCAAATGAGTTGCTAGCTCTTAGAAAGCAAATAACACAAGGGATGTCACTTGCTCCTTGATACAAAGATATACCAAGGAGGACATTCTCCAATTAGTCATACCAAGGCCATGCTACTAGGAATCAAGGGTAGCCAAATCATCTTCCTCCCCCTTAGGGGAAATTGGCCATTAAATCACCTCTAACCAATTCATCAGTCAGATATCTTGAAGCAGAATCAAATTTCTCCTTCCAGCCTAAGTTGAACCTAGAAGATGATGCTAATCTCTTCATAGAGGAAGAAGAAGAATTAGCTGGTGAATCCAACATTGGTTTCCTGAATTACCAGGATGAACCTAGAAGTGAAGGTGGAGTAGTTAAAGGAACTTATGTTGTATTCACCTAGTCTAAGAACCAGTCAGCTCAACAAGCTAATAAAGAGAAGATAGAGGATCAACCTCAACTAGCAATTTCAATTGTTAAATAGGGAACCACTCTACCTTTCCAACCAAAGGACCTAGTGATTGCAAGAAAAGTAAGTACATCAAACATCCCTACACCTTCTACTTCAAATTCATAGACCAGTCCTCCCCCTCCTAAAAACTAAAATGATGAACTTCCATCCTCTATTCCTAGTCCATTTTAGTCATTTGACATAATCAAACATGCTAAGAAAATCAAAATTCAAATGTCTGAATTTGAATTCCTACAATCCAGCCCTAAGCAATTAGATAAGTTGGTTCAATATGTAAAAAACCAAGCCATCCTTGCAGGACAAGATGTGAGAAAAGTAACTCGTGATCCCCCAAGGAACATGTACACCCAAAATAACCTTGTCATCACTCCTCTTACTGCTCCTAGAAGGACTAAACCATTTTATGTCTCCCTACTGATAAATGGACACCAACTAAACAATTGCATCATAGATTTCAGTGCATCTGACAATGTCATGCCTACCAAAGTGGTAGAATCCCTTGGTCTCACACTAACCAAGAAATTTAGGAGATGTTTCTCCATGGAAAACAAATAAGTGCCACTACTGGGACAAATCAAAGACACCCAATTTGCATTTGTAGCATTCCTGGATAAGAGAATCAAGATGACTGTCTTGGTGGCTGACGTCCCAACATCATATGACATCTTTCTTGGGAATTTTTTTTGCAAGGATGTTGGTGGTGAATTAAGCATGGACCTATCTGAAGTGAGAATCCTAGTCAAAGGTGTTATGCAAAGATTACTCCCTGAGAAGGAAGCAAAATATGTGGTCACTCAAATATCAGCGCCTGAAGCTCAAATTCTATTTGAGTCTTCAGGCATGGGTAATTACTTTTTATCCATGGAAGAAGTCCATGAGGCATCTAATAAAATTCCTAAATATGTTAACCTAAAAATTAGTTCAAATGGAATAACAGAAGGATTGGTGGAGCACAGTACAAGTGTAGAATAATCTCCCCCTCTAAAAAAAGAAGAATCTAAGGAAAAATTAGTGTCTGATGAGGTATGGATTCTAGAATTTGATGGCAGCTACTCCTCTACTAATTTAGGAGCTGGGATTGTATTGATATCTCCTCAAGGAGATATTTTTCCTTCTTCATACAAGTTGTAGTTCAACAACACCAACAACACAGCTGAGTATGAATCTCTATTGCTTAGATTGAAGGCTACTCGAGACAAAGGTGCCAAACTCCTTCATGCCAAAAGAGATGCTAAACTGGTGGTTTGTCAGGTAAGGAACCTATATCAAACCAAAAATGAGAGATTGCACCAATACCAAAATTTAGTCTATAATCAAATTGAAATATTTGATGCTTTTAACATCTCTGCCATACCCAGTGAATTTAATGATAGAGCTGATGTATTGGCTATTTCGGCAACTCTTCTGATCCCTCACCCTAATTTTAAAGGAGATAAGTACACTATTGAACTAGTCTTTCAACTAAGTATGCCTGATAATGCCAATCATTGGCAAGTGTTCAATGGTGACCACCAAATCATTACCTTCTTGGAACAAAAGAATAGCTTTGAATAGCTTCACTTCGAAGGTAGTGAAACACCAACCCTTGAATCAAATTTAGACACAGGTGAAGAATTCCTGCAACATAAAGGGAATAAAATCCCAAATGGCCTTGTTTCCCTTGAGAAGCTATTTTACAAGCATGCCAGATTCATCAAACAACAACAAATAGATTTAAGAACCTCCCAAGAGTTTGATCAAATAAATTTGGGTACCAAGGAAGATCCCAAGATGGTGAACATTAGGAAATGTTGCACTCTTGAGGAGAGATTCAAGTTCATTACTCTGCTCCGCCAGTACATAGATATTTTAGCGTACTCTTATGATGATCTGAAGTCACTCAGGCCTAAAAAAATTTGCCATGATATTCCTCTCAAGAGTGATTCAGTGCCTTACAAGCAAAAATTTAGATAGTACAATTTGAAGATATCAGGTACTATTCTATAAGAAATACAAAAAATGATGAATGCTAAGATATTTTCCCAATCCATCATTCCACATGGATTGCAAACATAGTCCCTACAAGGAAGAAGAATGACAAAATTTACCTCTGTATAGATTTCAAAAACTTAAATCAGTCATCCTTAAAGGATAATTATCCTCTTCCCATCATGGATCAAGTTCCTCAGATGGTGACCGGTTCTGAAATGTTATCAATGCTAGATGGCTTCTCAGGATACAATCAAGTTAAAGTTGGTGAAGTAGACCAGCATAAAACTACCTTCACCACACCTTGGGGCACCTTTGCTTATCGAAGAATGCCATTTAGCCTAATAAATTCTAGTGCCATTTTTCAGAGAGCAATGGACCTTACTTTCAAAGATGAAATGGGTAAGTTCATTATAGTGTACCTGGATGATTTAATAGCCTTTTATAAGCATCACCTTGATCACGTGCACCATCTAAAACAAGTGTTGGAATGATGCCGTCAGAATGGCATTTCATTAAATCCCAAGAAGTCTATTTTTGGGGGTGACAGAAGGGAAACTTCTCAGACACATTATATCCCAAGAAGGCATAAAGATTGGCTCAGACAGAGTCAAGTCCATCTAAGAACTTACTTTTCCCACAAGTAAGACTGTAGTTCACTCTTTCTTTGGAAAGGTGAATTTTTTATGAAGGTTCATCTCTGATTTTGCTGAGAAGACTCACCATATTGTAAACATGATGAAGGGAAAGGCCACTTTTAGCTGGACTAAAGAAGGCAAATTAGCATTTCAAAATATCAAGACTGTTATTACCCACACCCTAATTTTGGTTTGTCTAGATTATACCAAGGATTTCACCATATATAGCTATGATTTTGAACACACACTTTCAGCAATTATGGTTCAATAGAACCAAGAAGGTGTGGAATCTCCCATTTCTTTCATGAGTTGTCCTCTCAAAGCTTATGAGCTGAAGTACTCAAACATAGAAAAGCATGCTTATGTAGTGGTAAAGGTAGTGAAGCATTTTCACTTTTACATCTTGAATTCACACACTACAGCCCTGGTTCTTGACACCATAATCAAATCCATATTAACTCAACAAGAGTTTGGAACCAAGAGAGAGAATTAGATTGCTAAAATCTAAGATTTTGATCTAGTCATCAAACCAATGAAGCTGGTGCAGGGAAGGGGCCTATGCCAATTGAGTGATGATAATATACCAAAAGAAATAGAGCATGAAGAAGGAGAAATTGAAAACATGCCAACAGTCCTCTTTATCTCCACCACAAATGAGTGGCATTCAAATATTGCTCATTTCCTTACTTATGGTGAGTGTCCTACTCACCTGTCTCATAAAGAAAGGAGGACTATCAAATTAAAAGTTGACAATTTTGTCCTATGGGACAACAGCCTGTATAAGAGGAGATTTGATGGAGTGTTCCTTTTCTACATGGATAAAGAGTAGCAAAACCAAATTTTGAAGTCTTTCCATGATCTAGCCTATGGAGGACATTTTTTTGCTCTTGTAACTACCCATAAGATTCTGTGAGCCAGGTATTACTGGCCTACTCTATTTCAAGATGCATACAAATGGGTGTGAAGATGTGAACTATGCCAACACTTCATTGGAAGACCCAAGTTAGCTGCTCTACCTCTTAATCTAGTGGTGATAAAAGAGCCATTTCAGTAATAGGGAATCAATTTCATTGGTGCTGTAAACCCATCTTCAAGTGCTGGACATGATTATATCCTCATAACCATAGATTAATTCACCAAGTGGGTGTAAGCTATTCCAACCAAGCATGCTACTTTAGAAGTAATGTGTGATTTCCAAAAGGAGAACATCAATTCCAAGTTTGGGGTCCCAACCAAGATTGTCACGAACAATGCAGCTTGTTTTTCTTCCCAAAAAATTACTTAATTCTATTTTTACTATGGGATTACCCTCTCCCACTCTTCTGATTATTTTCCATAAGGGAATGGCCAAGCTAAGTCAAGCAACAAGAACCTGGTGACCATCATCAAGAAGCTGGTAGATGACAACCAATGAACATGGCATAAAGCATTAGTTGATAGTTTATGGGTAGATAAAATTACACCCAAGAGGGCAATTGGTATGTCACCTTTCCAACTTCTTTATGGTCTCAATGATGAGATACCTATCAGTCTAGAATTACCAGCATTGAAATTGACTAAGGCAGTTGAAGATCATACATATGAAAGCTCAATCGATAAGAGGATCATGTGCTTGACTGAGCTAGATGAGTAGCAAACTATGGTGGTGGACCAAATTGCTACACATCAAAGTCTAGTGAAGAAGCTCTTCAACTAGAAAGTAAAAAACCATGATTTTTAGATTGGAGATCAAGTTCTATTATGGGACAAGAGAAGAGAACCAAAGGGAATGCATGGAAAATTTGATTCCCTTTGGAGAGGCCCATTTACTGTTCATCAGCTCAATGGTGAAAATAGATTTCTATTGAAATATCAAGATGGCACGCCCTTTTCTCTGCCTCACAATGGGTAGCATCTGAATCACTTCAATTCTTGAAGTATAAGATAAGTTCACCTATACATATGTATATTTGTATAGTCTTTGATCCTATTTTGTTTTGTTCATTTTCATTTTTTGGCACCTTTATTTTTGGGTAGCATGACTTCATAGCCCAATGGCATACTTAAAGGAATTGGAGATTCTAGTTTCTACTCCCCTCGGCTGTTCCAAGTTTTCAACTGAAGGATGTTCCCCAACTGGAGGTAGCTATTGTTCCCAAAATTTATCACTCATTTTTGGGACAACATTGAACTATTTTGGTCCTGCAGGCCAAAATTATCTCTTCCCTTCTCAAAAAGTTATTCTGAGCATTCAAATTCTTCATTATTAAAACTTTTTTAGTTAAGGGATTAGCAGGTTCATCAAGTTCAATGGCTTTAATAGCTGAGCTCTCTCAAAGGAACAAGTTTCCAAAACTTAGGCAATTTCAAGATTGGTTCAATGCCTTGGTTCAACCAAAAATGTTCATTAGCAAGCTTCAAAGGAAGGATTGAGCCATTTAACCATTCAACTATTGAATCTTGAACCAAAAAGGTTCAATGGGTTCAAAGGTTCAATGACATCAACAAGCTTAAAAAAGTTAAGTGCTTCGGTAGAAGTTCAAAAGTTCAACCGCTCTAATAGGTTCAATGATGTCAAAAGACTTAAAGGAATTTGAAGGCTTAGAAGAACAAATGAATGAACTATTGAACCATTGAACCGTTGAAACTTGAACCAAAATGGTTCAACATGTTCAAAGAGATCAAAAGACTTAGAAGAAAAGAAGGCTTCAAACGTAAGATTGAACCGTTGAACCAAAGTTGGTTTAATCAGTCGGTTCAATTGATCGGTTTAAGGGACTACCCTAAATCTAAAAGAACAAGTGCCCTTGTGGAGGGTAGTGAACTAAAGGCAGGTGCCCTTGTAGAGGGCAGGGAACATGGGTTCAAAGATCAAAGAGAAGGTCGAAAGGGAATGTTAGGTTGTGGAGCTAAAAGCTTCACTGATGCAGACATGGAGGAGGTTGCAGGAGAGTTGCAGAGTGTCACAGAGACTGGCGTTGATCTGGCCAACCGACGTCAGTAGGATAAGACAGGAATGCAACCGACGTCGATCATGGATCGGCTGGCATCGGCGACCCCTAGGTGGACAGGGAAGGACGTCGGTCGCCTGTGTGGTTCGACTACGAGTTTATTACGGGCAGTTAGCTAACAAACCAAGTGTTTGCATGATTAGATCTATTTTTAGACTAAGAGCTACGGATCTAATTATTGTAATTAGATGTCTAATCATTATTTGGATGAGATCTATATAATAGACTCATGGTTGTATTGGAAAGGTGTTCTAGTTTGAGTTGAGCAAAGTTAGCTCCTTCTGTGTGTGAGGTGAGCAAGGGTGTTCCTCCTAGTTCCATAGCAGTACCAAGGTGGGTGCTGGTTTTGGAGAGTTAGCAAGATTCTTTAGGTGTGTAGGATCTTGGTCATAGGTGCATGGCCTTTATAGGAGATCTACATGGTAAGTAAGATCATTGATCTGCAGGTGTATGTGTGTGCAAGGTCATGGTTCACAAGTGTGCAGAACTAGGTTGATTTGCAGGTGTGCAAGATCAGATAGGACAGCAACACAACAGGGATCAGAATCAGGCAGGATCTACTTGGAGTACAGGTGTGTACTCAGATAGAGCAAAGAGGAAGGCAAGGGAGTTCCTTCCATAAGTATGGTCTGTTGAATTACAGGTTGTTGCAGGTTCATGGGAGATCTACTTGAAGTACTTTGAGTACTTGTGGAGTGCGTGGAGCACTTGTGGTGTGCGTGGAGCACAGGAGGTGAACACCAACTCTGTGTTTGAGTTGGGTGTTGGGACCTGAGAGAGAGAGCTTTGAGGAGAGAATTACTGTTCACTTGAGGTGTGGCAAGCCTCTAAAGAGGTGGTGGAGAAGAAGTGGCATCTTCTTTATTGTATTCTTTTCTGTATAAGTATTAATACAAGTTGTGTATTATCTCTCATAGCTGTGTTATTTTGAATTCTAGTTACTTGTGATTCTGGTTAATTTCTGCATATTAAGTTGCTTGATTTGGTAATCAACTGTGTGCTTCCAGTGTTTCACGCATCCTGACAAGTGGTATCAGAGCTAAGGTTGCAGGAAGCAAGTTTTGTGTTTGGTTACAGGTCACTCTCAGGGGTTTCTAATTGAGTGGGAGTAGAGCAATGGCAGATGAAAGTAAGCTAAGAATGGAGGAGTTGAAAAGCACAGGTGGTCACCAACGGTCATATGGAAAGAAAGAGCAGGTAAAAGAATATTGTTGGTTGGTAGCAGATCAGCATGAAGGAACTGAAGATGCAAATGTAGCAGGTGTTGTTGCATAGGATGCTCTGGGAGGTTTCTTGGATAAAGTTGAGTCTTGGATAAAATATTCGGTTGCCTCTTTCCATGCAACCCCAGGTAGAGGAGCTGGTGAGCCTTGCCAAAAAATTGGCAAAGGGGAAGTGAAGCTGAAATTGTAGGCGGCCAACACACAGGTGTTGATGAAGGTCATGCAGGTCCCAGGTTTGGAGATATGGCTAATTTCTTTAGAAATATTGGGTGATGAGAGATGCATAAGAACTCTCACAGTGGATGCACTTGAATTAGCTGGTGGTAAGAAAATAGGTACTCTTTATCTACTTGTTTATATTACTGATTCTTTTTCTATTGCGGAGACATGGCTTCATAGGCTTGGTCACATGAGCAGGAAGGAGATGCGTGTTCTTAAGTGGAAGACAAATATATTTGATAGGCTTAAGAACTGGAAAGCCTTGGTGTTTATGGAGGAGATGGCAGACAGAAACCAGTGGATGGTGCTGGATACTTCTGAGCAAAGCAGTTTGGACATGGGTTTTGATTCAAAGGAGCTCGCGGGTAAAAGGTCATCACTCACAGGCGAACATAGGTACCGGCATCGGTCAGGAGGAACCGGCGTCGAATAGACAGGTGCCGATGTCGGTCATGTGCAGACCGAAGCTGGTGATGTCGGGCAGGGTAAGACCGACGTCGGTCAGGAGGACCGATGTCGACAGTAGGTAAGACCGATGTCGGTCAGGAGGACTGACGTCGATAGAAGGGACACCGACGTTGACAGGGTCGGTAGTCAGGGACAGATGCATGGGAACCAACATCGGTCGGATGCAGACTGTGGAGTGATCGAGGTCGGTCACTGTAACGGATTTTGGGTGGATAGCACGCTGTCAAGGAGTCTCAAACACCCATACGGAGGACTGAAGATGTAAGTAGGCCCTTAAATTCATTGTTCCTCTTCTTTATAATCGTTTCTGATTGTAGAGTAGGAAGGATCTAGGAAACAAGTGAGAGCATGGCAGGGATATGATGTAGAACCAAACGAGAGATTTGGTAGGGTTGTCAGCTGGATGAAAGCACAGAGATGAATGGATACCTTAGTTGAAGAATCGAGAGAACAGATACATGAGACGGAAGGCCAAGGCATATGGTCTTGAGGAGCTGCAGGACAGTGGTACAGGTTTTGATAGGTGGACGACAAAGCATGGCTTCAGTCAATGTTAGGGTAACTACTATGGTTTGTCTTACCAGGTGGATGATGAGTCATGACATCATTCTGTTGCTGTATGTGGATGGTATGTTTTGCTAGCAAGATTGTACATACAGGGTTTTGCTGAGCTAAGGGTAAGATTAGTTCAGTGGCATGTCAGGAGGAGTTTGGAGTAGCAAAATTCTTTGACATGGGAGACATGGAGATCACATGTTGATTTTGTATCAAGTGGGAGCTGATGTGAATCAGGTGTTGGCGAGGTTTAGGATGCAGAGCCAGAGCACACTAAGGGCTGGACAGGTACAGTGTCTAAAATCACATGAGGTCTGGTATAGAACTGAGTATTCCCATGCAGTGGGAGCTGTTAGAGAGTTAGGAGCCAATTCGGGGAAGTGGGTTCTCAAGTATTTGAGAGGGACCAGTAGCAGGGATTCATGCTATGCAAGGTCAGGACTTCACTACATGTGTTTGTAGGTTCAGATGTGGTAGGGTACTCAGATGACAGGAGGTACACCATGGGATGTGTGGTGGGTTGTCTTCAGGATTGAGCTTGAAGAGGGATACAAACCAGGAAACAGATTAGACAGAGTACAGGTACAGGTACAGTGCAGCTGTTTATCTCTAAGTGGGAGATTATTAGGTTGTGGAGCTAAAAGCTTCACTGATGCAGACATGGAGGAGGTTGTAGGAGAGTTTCAGAGTGTCACAGAGACTGGCGTTGGTCTGGCCAACCAACGTCGATAGGATAAGACAGGAATGCAACCGACATCGGTCATGGATCGGCCGGTGTCGGTGACCCCTAGGTGGATAGGGACCGACGTCGGTTTCCTGTGTGGTTTGAATACGAGTTTATTACGGGCAGTTAGCTAACAAACCAAGTGTTTGCATGATTAGATCTATTTTTAGACTGAGAGCTGCGGATCTAATTATTGTAATTAGATGTCTAATCATTGTTTGGATGAGATCTATATAATAGACTCATGGTTGTATTGGAAAGGTGTTCTAGTTTGAGTTGAGCAAAGTTAGCTCCTTCTGTGTGTGAGGTGAGCAAGGGTGTTCCTCCTAGTTCCACATTAGTACCAAGGTGGGTGCTAGTTTTGGAGAGTCAGCAAGATTCTTCAGGTGTGTAGGATCTTGGTCACAGGTGCATGGCCTTTATAGGAGATCTACATGGTAAGTAAGATCATTGATCTGCAGGTGTATGTGTGTGCAAGGTCAAGGTTCACAGGTGTGCAGAACCAAGTTGATTTGCAGGTGTGCAAGATCAGATAGGACATCAACACAATAGGGAGTAGAATCAGGCAGGATCTACTTGGAGTATAGGTGTGTACTCGAATAGAGCAAAGAGGAAGGCAAGGGAGTTCCTTCCATAAGTATGGTCTGTTGAATTGCAGGTTGTTGCAGGTTCATGGGAGATCTACTTGAAGTACTTTGAGTACTTTTGGAGTGTGTGGAGCACTTGTGGTGTGCGTGGAGCATAGGAGGTGAACACCAACTCTATGTTTGAGTTGGGTGTTGGGACCTGAGAGAGAGAGCTTTGAGGAGAGAATTACTGTTCACTTGAGGTGTGGCAAGCCTCTGAAGAGGTGGTGGAGAAGAAGTGGCATCTTCTTTATTGTATTCTTTTCTGTATAAGTATTAATACAAGTTGTGTATTGTCTCTCATATCTATGTTATTCTAAATTCTAGTTACTTGTGATTTTGGTTAATTTCCGCATATTAAGTTGCTTGATTTGGTAATCAACTGTGTGCTTCCGGTGTTTCGCGCATCCTGACAGGGAAGATTTCCTTCAGACTTTTGTCTGAGGAAATTACCAAGTAAAGGAACTAAAATAAATCCTTTGGTAAGATTTTATTCAAAAAAGTGAACAAGGCAGAAAAGTTAGAATTCCTTTAGAAAGATTTTCTACAAAAGAATTTCACAAAGACAAGGCAAATTATTTCAGACAAAAAGTTTGAAGGAATTTGCCCAAAAGGAATTGGAGCCCGAAGACTCCCTAAAGGAATTAGATCCTGAAGACCACTCGAAGGACCCCAAAGGGTAGGTACCCTTGTGGGGGGCTCTCAACACCAATAAAATGGACCTTTCTCGAATCTCGAAGACTCGAAGGGACACCTTCCCTTCGGGGTGTTCCAAAGACATAGAGTCGAAGGAATTTCAAGGCTTCAAGGGACTTGGAAAAATAAAGGAAGAAATGGAACAAAGGATGAACCAATGAACCGATTGAACCTTGAACCGAAAGAGTTCAAAGTTCAATGGTTCACAGGTTCAATGGTTCAAAGACAACCCCAAGTAAAGGAAGGAAATGAATGATTCCAAAGACCAATTCAAAGGGATGGTTCAACCAAAGAGCAAAGAATTGATTAAACAAAGGAACTGATAAAGACCACATGAACCATTGAACCATTAAACCAATGAACTTTCAAAGGTTCAAAGGTTCATGGTTCAATATGGTTCAAACAACCAACAATCATTGATGGCCTCACAGACATCAAATTTAAGGTAATGGAATATCTGTTGATTTTCAAATGTGGAACGGAACTTAAAAAATAAACCAACCAACTAGCTAAAGAGAGAGCCTGAGAGCTTAAATATCTATAGGGAAGAGAGAACAATACAAAAAGATCAGAAATATCTACAAGGGAGTTATTTCTAGTAGGTGAAATAGTCCACCAAGTAGACTTCTGAACAGACCAAATCAAGGATGCAACCTATTTTCCTTAATGAAGTAAAGGCAAAAGTGGACAGCTACGCAAATAAGAAGGAAAGGACTAGGTGGTCTATACTTTGGAGGAGACATATAAGATAAATTAACATGCCATAGTTAAGGTGGATGTACTGTTCCAAGCATGGCCCCTTGACAAAATTTAAAATGCATTGAAGGCATTGACTACAACATGGGTCATTTCATAGAACAAAGTGCCAATCCTTTCTTGGTGCTATATATTTTAAACTCTTATTTTATGCAAAGGGAGACTTTTCCATTATAGAAGTGAAACTTGGCCAAAATTGAGAGGTGATTACTAAGACTTTGAGCTCAAATTGTTCATCATATTTCTTTGTTTGAATGAGAAAGCAAGTTATTTTCAAACTTTGTGCTGTTATAGCTTGTGTCATTTTAGGAGATTGTTCTTATGTCTATTTCCTGAATGTGTTCTTGTCCATTTTATTGAAACAAGCAAAACTAGTGGAAGTAATCAAGAAGGTGTCCTGAAGCCAACTATGGAGAGACTTTGTACTATCTACAAATTGCCTTCAGTGTGCGTGTCTATTTTTTATCCTGTGTAAAGGATCTTGGGATGACTTTGTGCCCCCATTATCCTTCGTATTTCACTCTTTGGGTAGCTGAGGTGGATACTTTGTATTACACCTCATTTTGTTGGTTACTACACCCTTTGTTACTAGTTACTTGTCACTAGCTGAAAGAACTCCTGCGTCCTACTGCAAGATCACTTCTGAAAGAAGAGAAGTGCCTTCAGTACTATCACTAAGATTTCTCCTTTGTCTATGAACATCATCTCTAAAAAAAGAGAGATGGATGGTGTTGTCCTATCCCTAAGTGTTATTTTCTGCTTATATATATAGTATATAGCTCCTCATATTTATAGGGAACCTCCCCTTGATGAGAGGAGAGATTTGTCCACCTCTGATGTGGTAAATCTGCACATTTGGTTGACCAATCTCCCTTGTTGTGGTTGAAGAGACATATTTTGCTCATCAGATAGCTGATTGACAAAATATTCACCCAATAACCTTCTTATTAGCTTTGAATAACTATGTCAAATCATTATCCACCTTTTTAACTAGACCCATAAGGAATGAGATCTTCACCTATGATTTGAGTACCTAAACCTACTACTTCATATCCACCATGAGTTTTTCAAACATATCATGAGTATCTCAGATCATAAAGATCAATTACTTGGCCACCTTTTCCTCCCCTCTAGATGTCCTTAGTTTGATAAGAGAGAAGAGGTCATGTTTAGTTTTCCATACACCAAGTCTCCCTTTTGAGTAAATCTCTACATAAGAATCCTCCTCATGTTCTCAAAATCCTTGTCAAATTTCCATTGAACTCAAATTAACCTTATAGGATCATATCTGGTCCCTACGATCTTGATGGTGTTAGGGATTTGATCCAACTTGGTACCATGATAACTCCCAAGGTAGAAGAGGATGAAGGTAGGGGCTTGGGAGGAGGAGGAATGGATGAATGGGAGGGAAGGAAGGAAGAGAGAAATGGAGGAGGATAAGTCATGGGGTAAAGGGGGGAGGACAAACAAAGAATCCCATGGGAACATATGGGCATGCTATTATTTTTGGGTCAAATTGACTCATGATTTAATGACACTAGGGAGGGGTATTCAACGTGAATGAATAAATTTGCTAGTTAAATCCAAATCCTTGGGCACCTTTGATTATGGGAAAGGAAGACCTAGGAGGGAAAAGAAGAGTAATCAAATATTGAGTAGAAGGTCAAGAGGGAGTTACCTTCCATTTATTCTTAGGTATTTTGCTTGGATTAGCTTGTGTCATAGTATAAGAAAGGGCTATAGTGTTGATGGTGGTAAGAGTCAATTAGGGAGTCCAAAAATTAATTATAGGTATTACTGAGGTGGCTAGAGTTGACTAAACTATGCACATTGGTTCACTAATTATTAGGGTCACCATCAATACCATTGAAGTGAGATGACCTAGAGGTAGTTGAACATGAAGAGGGATCAAATAAGGTGCCACTGTAGGAGCCACACTTCTCACCAATGTTGCAAGGCCCAAAATTATTGGGATTTTAATTGGCATAGGTATTTTAGTAACCACTTGTTATGTATTGAACATTGGTGGTGTTAGGGGTTTGGCAATAGAATCTTTTGAAGAACAAAGGTAATCCCTAGGGATTAATGTGGATGAAATTGGATGAGTAGAGAGAAATTGGGATGTGGGGATATTGTACATGGCTAAATCTAGAGGTACTTGAGATATGGAGAGGGTGTAATGGGGGATAAGGGAGGCACAACCTGAGTGAGTTAGGAAGTGATAAATAAACTAGGGGGTGACCCATTGGGCTATTAAGGGTTGGAGGTAGGAAGGGAATGAATCCCCATGAGTACCTACTATCATTCATCCTCTAGACTTAAATTATGGCTATTATTAATGTTGAATTATAGTACTTGCATACATGTTATTTGAGTATCTTGAGTCACGAGAGGTGGTAGAGCTAAAATAGAGGTTGGGGGAGGTGGAACTCCTAAATGAGAAAGATATGGGACCCCCTATATTAGCCTTATCAAAATTTTAGGTGTATTCACTTTAACATCTCCCTTGTCCTAAGTTGGCATAGGTGAAGTAGGGTTACTCTAAGAAGCTGGCCTGGGTTGGACCTACTTGCCTTTCTTCTTCACCTCAAGCCTAACCAACACCTCTTTATAATCAAAAGGTTTGAGGTGGATCTCATCATTAGCATGGTGCACATAGTCATATTTGATGCCAAGGAAAGACTGATACTTTACCACATGAGCTTTGATGACACTATGGGGTCCCATTATCTATGTTCTACTCTACCCAATGTGTAAGAATCCTTCCTTATTATCACCTTTTACAATGGAGGTATATTCCTATACACATGCTGGTGTATGATGATGGTTAATTCTAGGAAATCATTTTGATGGTAGATGAGGGAGTGGCTAAAAATGCCTTCCACCAATTTATAGTCTATTTCCTACTTAGACAATCAATCTAGGACCTAAAAGGATAGGAATAAGGGGGACCTACATATGCATGCTACTTAGATGATGGTGTCATACTAGTAATACTAGTAATCACCAATTTGGGTGAGGTATTATCTAATCTTGTTAGATAGACAAGGCATGGCCATCTCATTGATATCCATGTAGACCATTGGGTAGAATGACTTATAGATCTCTTGTATGTGATTTCTATAGTGGTGGCCATATGTATGTTAGAAACCTATATGTAGCATAGTGCCCCTAAGGGTCTATGGTGGGAACATAGAAGGTTTGAACACAAGGGTGGTATAAATAGTGTCCACTAAGTAACTCATCATGTAGATGTTACCACCATCTTGATATTTCTTGATGTGATGAACTAACCAAAATTATATATTGATCCTAAGGTTTGGGATCTCCTCTCCTTTGAGGATGATGTTAAGGAAAGGCACCTAGAGAAGATTGATGTGTACATAGTCACTTCAACTGAATAAGCAATTCAATAAGATCATCCCAACTTGAACCTCCCCTTAGAAGATGTAGATAATTTAGGATTTGATGTCTTCCCTATTGACCCACTTGGCATTGGAATTAGCTTCCCAAACATGAAAAACATCATATATCTCATAGGTATTGGCCCATACATCTATAATTGCCTTATTATAGGCAACTATGTAATCTAAGAAATTATAACATGATTTTAATGTAACCTTATAAATTTTTAAAATATTGTGTTTGAACCCTATAGAGTAAATTACATCATGGGCAACATCTAGTGCTCATTTGGAAGTGAACCACATATTGCCAAAGATGTCACAACATAGGAAGACCTATGGTTTAGTGACAACATTTTATAACCTGCATCTTTTATATGACATGAGAGAATCCAATAACTCAAATTCATCATCATCATCATAGAAGGTATATTTAGGCACAACTCTAATCACTCTGAACATCTCATTTTAGTTCTTAAAGTGGGTCAAGTATGTGGGGAAGGTGGTATCCTTGTACTCAGGATTAGGCCTAGTGTTGGATGATGAAGTATCTAGGGTTAAAAGGTTAATCTATAAAACATCAAAATCTCAATAAGGAGGGAAAAAAGGGCATAATAATGAGCTAAAAATGAGGAGATGAAGTCTAGAAAATTATGAGAAATGATGGTAAAATTATTTCACCTTTAGGCACTTTTAGGGGATTTGAAAAGATCTATTACATTAATGGCATTTGGTGCCCACATTGTGAGAATTCAAAATTGAGTTGGTGGCATCATCTGCTTAGGATTTATATATTTTGGCATTAACTCAAGGATTTAAAATAGTCATGTGCCTACTACGTTCCTCACATTACTTAAATGAGAAATTAGGCCCTGATTGGAAAATTTAAAGCATCTCATCACTACCACCAATGGTAGTGATGAAATCCCAAGTGGATTCAACATGTACCACATGTTAGTCACCAATTGGTCTTGTTTAGAACATATTCCACCTAAACATGGTTGGGTGTTGCACTTTTACCTATTTGAGAGCCAAAACTATCCACTTGGATTAGTAAGGTGGAATGTGGCATGCTCTGATTGTATTTTGATTCTAACTATACTTAATTCTACTTACATAAAACAAGCGCTAGGTCTTATCTGATATGTCTATGAGATTGAAACATTTGATATATTCCACATGGTGTTTCTTCATTCATTAGGCTCTCTTGATATCTAACACTTCTGAAAAATTTGGGAGACTAGCACATGTAACAGGTTCCACATGGCATTTCCTTACTCATTAGGCTCTCCTAAGATCTAACACCTCTCACATGTCTAAGAAACTAACACATATGGTAGGTTCCACATGTAATTTCATAATTTATTGGTATCTCCTATGATCTAACACCTCTGATAGGTTTGGGAGACTAACACATCTAATAGGTCCTACATGGCATTTCTTCATTCACCAAGCCCTCCCATGATTTGACACCTATGATAGGTTTGGGAGACTGACACATCTAAAAGGTTCCATGTGGAATTTATTCATTTTTTGGAATCTCTTATGATATTTTTATATAAATTGATTAAGTTAAAATAATGTCACATAACTAATTAAAATCTCATGTGTCTATTGTTAAAGCCTTATGAAATGCTAAGTAGGACTCTAGGAAAATCAACAAGAGTTCAATTCTATGAAAAAAACATAGTTAGTACATGAAAATTTCTAAGTACAAAATCCTTATGTTATTTTAGGATGAATCAAGGACTATAATGTCTTTAGACTCAAAAGACTATAGGGATCTTTAACAAATACCAACGTGTCATCATAAATATCACAAAACATTTGATAAATCAATGTAGAACTGAGTTTTAAGTTTCCACAAGGCCCAAGGATGAATGTAAAGGGATTGAATCTCTAGGAAATATTTGAGATGAGAGTTTCTAGATGGGTCACCCACTTCTCCAAAGAATGGGAAAGTGGTGGCCACAAGAAATGTAGACTTTGCAGGGGAAACACTACCCCAACGTTTAAAACCCACACTATAATCGTACAGTTTTGAACATAGATATAGGCAAGCCAAACTCTATCTAATATATTTTGAGTATGAAAATTGCTCAATTATGCTTTAAAAATTAACATAATATGATTTATCTCCTTTCAAGGCCACTTTGTGCATTAGTTTGGGATTCATCCTTTTATTTGATGGACAACTTTAGTAAGCTTAGGTGTATTTGGGATATTTAAGGGCCTTTGAAGGGGTATGTGTTTCATATATTTTTGGCGAAGGTGTGAGGCTTTGAGCATTAATTTTATACCAAACATTCATATATATCCCTAATAGATATACTTTTTGTCTCACTCCTAGGCTTGCTCTATTGCTAGCCAGGCCATTAAAGCCTGTAATAGAGATTACTGAAATCACCCTTTCTAATGAAGACACTTTATATTTTTTTATAAGAAATTTAGATTTTATTTGACCTAATATTTAATGTTTGATTTTGGAGGGTTAGAGACTAGTTTATCTAAGATTTATGGTAGTCTTAGTAGGCCTCCAATATCCAAATGACTATTTGCTTACACAACTATTCATAATATCTTTATTATTTTCCCTCAAAGTGTTTATGATGGTCTTGGCTAGATTAGATTTTTTATCAATTCACTTGTTTAGTTATAAATCAGGGGATTTAAATTCCCTTATTTTTTTTTGGATAATTACCTAACTTATAAATGTGTTTAATATTGGAAGTTTACATTATATTTTCTAATTCTAGAATGGGTTTTCATTGTTCAGTCATCCTTTATAGTAGTCATCATTTTCTCTGAACTTAGTTCCCTTTGATGAATCATTCAGAGGAAGGGATTCCATTCTAAGATCTGAATCTTGGGATCAAAACTATAGCAAGGATGGTGAAACAAGCATAGGGCACAAAGACACACAAACAAAAGAATAAAACAACACCATAAAATCAAACACACAAAAAAAGAAAACTAACCTAAGACTAATCTAATATAGAAATTACAAACCTCATGATGATTCTATTTTTAGATTGTATTAGAAGGGATAGATGAAAAGTAGTGCTTCAAAAAATTTCCATTCGTAGACAACACGAGGTCATTTCCTTTGAGGTCCTTGAGGTGGAATGCATTCTATCCAAGTAACTCTGAAATATGATATGGTATAATCCATAATGGGTCCAACTTGGAGTGTTTCCCCTTATTTTTATGGGTTTTATGCCATAGTAGCACTAATTCTAAAATCTTTAAGGACTTAATCTTCACTCTCTTTTCAAACCATCTTTTAACATCACTCTAGAGCTTATTAAATTTGTGGAGGGCCTCTTCTTGAGCACCTTCCAGTTGGATGATGTCTAATATCTTTGAGTCTACCTTATCATCATTTTACACGTACACTTTCATAAATTTATAGGTATTCCATCTAAGTGTGACTAGGAATACAAATTCTAACCCATATACTAGTAGGAATGATGAGGGCCTATTTGTACTGGGCATGATCAACCCAAACAATGTATTTTAGTTATGAGTTCCATTCCATATGCTTCCTTTAAATAGATTTATTGATTGAATCAGTTGATTTATTGTTTATAGACTCTTCCAAACCATTCCCTTACAAGTATTAATTAGATGAGAACATTAATGTGAGTCTATGTTCATATTCCCACTTGGTAAACTCTACCTATTGGAATGCAGGTCCATTATCACAGACTAGTGAGACTAGTGTGCCAAATTAGGTGATTATGTTTTCTTCTATAAATATTATCACTTCATTGGTGGTACTATTCTTAGTGTTTATTATATACACATAATATTTTAAAAAAAATATTGATTACTGACACTTTGTATCTTGTATAAATTTGTCGAATCTCAATCTCTCTGAGTGCATACCTTAAGGGGTGCACTAGGAAAGAGGTGGGTAGACCATTAGTGCTTTGTAAGATTATTTTCACTTTTTCCACTTTCCATATACACACACTTGTCTCTTAAAACTATTTACCCTAAGATTCTTCTTCTTAATCATACCCATTTCATTCAATTATCATGTCATTATCCTTTATGTTCTTACCTTGACCCCCTTTTGCCAGTTGATTGTGTTAGGTCAACTAAGTTGACCTTGTATAGTTTTTAACCTCTGATTACTATATAGTGTTAACTAGGTCAACCCTATACTATTTAGGGATGTTTTTCATTAGGAGTGTTGTTATCCCTTTGGTTGATCTAGCTCAAGACCTAGTGATTTACCTCCTAAAAAATAGACAGGGTCGACTAGGTGGACCCTGTATAGCCAACATATTCAAAAGGATTTAGAGCAAGATCCACCTATATATACAAGTTCATTTCCAACCATTTTTAAGAAAAGAAGTGAAGAATAATAAGTGCAAACAAACATCTACTTATTGATCATTTTACTTGAGAAGTAAATCTTAGGGTTCCATACTTTCTTTGAGGACATGGATCTTATCTTGTGGATAAGACTTTTGGATGCAAAGATAGGTTGTGTAGCCTAGATCTGATTTATCTTTTTATCCATACATACCACAACAATTTCTTGTGAAGCACCTTGTCCAAGGGAGAGATTGAGGCTCGATAGGTTCTTCTTCAAAGGTAAGTATTTGTAACTTTATTTCTCCTTTATAAGAGTAGATAGATAATGTAGTTGTGCTTCTCTTCCATGAATTAGGATTCCATATATGTTGACATGAGTATATGTCTTCTATGCATGTTTATACTAGTTTGTTTTGTTTCTAACCCCCACTTTGTGCCATAAGCTTTAGTGTGCATTAGATTATATTTAATTTCTTATTTATTAGAATAAAGTGAACCTTAAACCTAGGACTCTTTTTAGGTTGTTACATGATTGTGTTAGACTATAGGATTTGGAACCCTTCCTATCATGGTGTATTGAGAAAATTGATCCCCTAATCAGGTCTAGTGGATCCCCATATTGGTCATGCCCCCACTTAACAAATGTATTTCCAATAAGAAGTGTAGGTATGCTCGATCTTCTCCAAGCCAAGATTGATTTATAGACATGATGCATTTTTGATTGCATATATTCTAGTGAACCCAATGTGAACTAACCCTTGAAAGATTTGTATACCTTATTTCATTTATTTCATTCTTTCATCATTATTTTTATCATATATTTTCCATATTGGCTCAACTCTATCAACCCAATATCTATATTTTGTGCACAATATTTTAAGTACAAGCTACTAAATCAACCTAGTCAACCCAGTATAGTTTTTATCTTTTAGACATCCAATCCAGACTAATAGGTTGACCTAGTTGACCCTGTACTTTTTTAGACATTAGTTTCAAATTACTAAGTTGACCTAGTCAATCTTGTATATTTTAGGCACTTGACATCAATTTTCTATAAAGATTGATTGACCTTATCGACCCAATTAACATAATTTGCAATCATATATCAAGGTTCTTGAATAAAAATCTTCATTCTCTACATCTTTGATCCACCAAGGTTCCTTTCTATCTCTTTGTATCTTTATTTATAGTCTTTCCTATCATAATTTTTAGTCTTCAAAATTACACTTGCACAGTCAACTGGATCAACCCTGCTAACCCAGTTCTATGTTTTGTGTGTTATCTAGATAATTAGGTTGACTCTACTGGCCCTGTTCATTTTTAGACCTTGCTTCCACAGTATAACTTTAACCCTATCGACCGTATTCTATATTTTTTGCATACATTATTGATTATATCAACATTATATCTTGTTTCAAAGTTAGAATTAACCTTATATGCTATTAATTAGTTCATACTTTCTTTTTTTGTTGCTTGCATGCTTATAATAAATCACATATCTTAATTAGGAAATTTTCAATTAATAATTTATTTTCATTATTTTATATTTTATGCACACATGATCAAATCAAAAAATCTAAACAAGCATTTTAACATTTGCCTACCTAAGGCCAACCTACTTAAATTTCATCACCAAGGGGGAAGCTAACTTGATTCTCTGGTCAAGTATAAAACATGGTTAATGTTATATTCTAGCTAAGCACCTGACACCCTTATCACTATGGTATGTTAAGTGAGGGGGTAGGCCCCAATATTAAGCCTGTATCATTACCATTACAGTCCTTTTTAGTCCAAATTACCTAAAACCATCCTTAGATTATCATTCTAGTTCATTGCTTACAATCAACTTCCCATCACATTTAAAAACATATCTTAATAATATAATAAACATTTAGGTTGACCAATTAGTTAGCACTTTACTTTCCAAGTTGATTCTTGTTCTTTGCTCAATTATATTTTATATTAAAAAAAATTGCATTAGCTAGCATTGGTGCAAGGTTTTGTGTTGTGTGCTTCAATTGGATTGGCCAATGTTAATCCAATTGATTGTTTGTTTCATTTTAGTTATTTATTTTCAAATTACTTGTAAAATTTATCTTTTTTTAGTTCACAATTTGGTATAGGTTTCTTAATTTTCCCTTTTCTATTGTATTGGGTTGACCCAATCGACCCTGTACCTTTTTCTAGCCTCTGTTCACTGTACTAGATCAACCTAATCAACCTTGTATAGTTTTCAGACCTTATTTCCTCTTTTTCCAATCTTTGTTCACTATACTAGATTGACCTAGTTAACCCAATACTATTTACAAACTCTATTTTTGTGCTAGGTTGACCCAATCAACCTTGTGCTATTTATGTTATTTCCCATTTCCTTGATTTATCATCTCTCTTTCCTTCCCTTCATCATGGACTTTATGCTTAATGATAATAATAAGTTTCAGTCAATGGACATGATGAATTTTACCAACCCTCACAGGGTCTCCCATAGATAGAGTAGGTTTCCTCTCTTGGATACTAGTAATGTTCATATTGCCACTCGCACAATGAACTATGGGACCCCTCTTAATACCTCTTCAAATTGTAATCCTCTCTTCTTATTACCAACTTGAATTAGAGTATACCCCTAAAATTCTCTTCTTTATCTCTAAATTTCCCTAACATCAAGGAAAAGATCCTTCTACCATTTACAATCTTATGATTAGTGTTCAAGTTGAAGAGCCTCAATCACCTACTCCTACATTCTCAAATATATTAGGGCATACTACTATCTTTGATTCTCAGCCTCTTCCCTCTATTTTGACCCCTTCTCATACTATGACCTCTTATTATCTAACTTCTTCCACCTCTATGCCTAGAATATCCACTAACATAGAAGGTTCTACATCTAGTGGGCCTCTCATAAGATCTATTATCCTTAATCCTTCCACTGGTGCATCATTTTCTACCCAAGGTAATCATGATACTAGTGCTGATTCTTTTCAACCATTCACTTATCCATCTTTTGCTACACAAGCAAATTTTCCTACTAGTGCCTCACATTCTTGTAGTTCCTCTAAGGCTCCTATCAACACCAATAGTGTTACCTAAGCCACTAATACCAACTCTAATTCTTCTAATAATGCCAATAAAACCCATCAACTATTTTTAAAAACACTCAATCAAATGAATACCTTTCAAGCTCATAACACAAATCAAATGATGAGAATTCAAAACCACCTTCTTCATCTTTAATCTTATCCTCAACCAATGACTTCGAGTACGCATAACCAGAATGTTCCCCCTCCTCCTCTTCAATATTCTCAAGGTAATCTCATTCTTCAACCTCATTTGGTCAACAAAACCATGAAGGATCTCCAAAATAAATATCTTACAACTCAAATTGCTAACATTGATATAGGAGGTATCACACATATAATTTTTTATAATGGATCAACTAATCCTACCCTTCAACTTAAAACATTTGTAAATCTATATAAGGATTGGATCAAATTGAACACCTTTATTGCTACTAAACTCTTAGCTAAAACTCTCATAGTTGATGCCTTGCATTGGTACAAGAAACTTAGAACTCACTCCATTACTAGTTTGGAGGATTTAGTGAATGCTTTAGTTCAAGAGTTATAAATTAGTGATGTTACCAAAAACACTTTGGCCCATATCATGAATTGCAAATAAATTGAAAATGAAATTGCTTAAGCCTTTTTTAAAATGTGTACATGAAACATAAGTCTCAACCTTCATCGTTCATCAATTTCATACTTTGACTTGGTCAACTCTGACTGCTATTACAAATCTTCAAAAAATGAGCACTTTCTTATAAGATCTACTCACACACTTGACAACTCAATCACACCTAGAGGTGACTGGGAGAGTTGAATAAAACCTCCAATATCTTACATAAGCATATCAATCCATTCTAGGCACTCTTTATCAACATCAGGTCCTTATTAGGGTTCTAAGAATGTTTAAACATGTTTCTATTCTTAATAATCATTCATAAAGCATAGCCCCCAATCCAAAAACTAATGCCTATATTTTTGAGCTAGGACCATTCCCCATATACCATGAATATATTAGGTTCCCATTCAAAAATTTTATGATCTAATGAACACAAGAAAATCCTTCTCAAGTTGAGAACCCTTCATTATGTGCACTTGAGAGACCTAAAACCCAATTTTCGTTCCTTGACCTTTAAACTATGACCTAAAAATGCATGAACATACTTTGAACAACATACCTCATCTCTAAAAATTCTTGCTTAAGCTCAAACATTATAAAATTTGATCATTGTTGTTCCCAAAATTTGTCACTCATTTTTGGGACAACATATGAACTATTTTGGTCCTACAGGCCAAAATTCTCTCTGCCCTTCTCAAAAATTGTTATGAGTATTCAAATTCTTCATTATTCAAGATTTTTTAGGTAAGGGACTTGTAGGTTCAATAGGTTCAATAACTTCAATAGGTGATCTCTCACAAAGCAACAAGTTCCCAACACTTAGGCAATTTCAAGGTTAGTTCAACGCCTCGGTTCAAGCAAAAGGTCCATCGGCAGGCTTCAAACAGATGGAATGAACCATTGAACCATTGAACCCCACCTCCAAAATGGTTCAAAGGTTAAACGGGTTCAAAGGTTCAAAGACATCGGCAAGCTTAAAGAGTTAAGCGCATCGGCAAAAGTTCAAAGTTTAACTACTTCAACAAGTTCAATAGCTTCAAAAGACTTAGAAGAAAAGAAGGCTTCAAAGAGTAAAGAATGAACCATTGAACCTTGAACCAAAATGGTTTAATGGGTTCAAAGGTTCAATGAGTTTAATAAGATAAAAATACTTAAATGAAAGAAGGCTTCAAATAAAAGATTGAACTGTTGAACTGTTGAACCAAAGTTGGTTCAATCGATCAGTTCAATCAAACGGTTCAAAGGAGTCACCCAAAGCTAAAAGGGCAAGTGCCCTTATGGAGGGTAGTGAACAAAAGGACAAGTGCCCTTGCGGAGGGTAATGAACAAAAGGGAAAAAAAAGATATCCATTGAAAAGATTTTTCATAGCTAATTTTACAAGGGAAATCCTTCAGACAAAATGTCTAAAGGAATGATCAAAGGCTCGACGAAAAGTGGCTAAGGCAAAGGAAAGATTTACTTTAGACAAAATGTCTAAAGGAATTCCTTCAGACATGTTATCTAAAGGATTCGAAGAATAAGGCCACTCGAAGGACCCCAAAGGGTAGGTATCCTTACGGGGGGCTCTCAGCGACCAAGAAATGGACCTTTCTCAAGGCTCGAAGGGACACCTTCCCTTCAGGATATTCCAAGGATATAAAGCCAAAGGAATGATCAAAGGCCCGTAGGCTTGATTATATAGACTCTATATGATTATTTATATAGACTCTATAGGCTAGTTTATACAGACTCTACAGGCTTGGTTTCTATAAACTCTGTAGGCTTAATCCTATGGACTCTATAGGCCTATTTCTATGGACTCTGCAGGCTAGTTTCTACGGACTCCACAGGCTGGTTTCTATGGACTCTGTAGGCTGGTTTCTATGGACTATATAGGCTTGGTTCTATATAATCTAAATGATTTGAAGAAGAAGGATACTTGAAATACCCTGAAGGGCAGGCACCCTTAAGGGGGCTCTCAGCGACTAGGAAATGGACCTTTCTCAAGGCCCAAAGGGACACCTTCCCTTTGAGAGGTTCCAAAGCTATAAAGCTAAAGGAATTTCAAAGCTTGAAAGACTTAGAGAAAATAAAGGCTTCTAAGAAAGAGGATGAACCGTTGAACCTTGAACCAAAATGGTTCAAAGGTTTAATGGGTTCAATGAAAGCTTTGAGTAAAGGAAAGAAACGAAAGATTCTAGAGACCAGTTCAAAGAGATGAACCACGAAAGTGAATAAACCAAAGAAGTGATGGAACCAAGGAGCTGAGAAGGCCATCTAAACTATTAAACTAGTGAACCAATGAACTTTCAAAGGTTTAAAGGTTCATGGTTCAAAATGGTTCAAGCGACCAGCGACTAATGACATCCCCATGAATGTCAAATTCAGGATAATGAAATATCTATTGATTTTCAAATGTGGCACAAAACCTAAAAACAAACTCAATGGCCAGTTGAAGAGGGAGCTAAAAGAGCCAACAAAAAGGGAAAAGATAGCCTGAGAGCTCAAATTGTAATAAGAAAGAGGGAAAGACTAGAAATATTTGTGTAGGAGTTATTTCTAGTAGTTGGAATAGTCCACCAAGTAGACATCTGAGCTCGCAAGCATTAAAAGACATGGCCTATTTTTCTCCCTTGGAATAAAAGTGAGGGGATGACTATGTACATATAGGGAGAAAGACTAGACAACCCATGCTGAGGAGAAGATATTTAAGATGAATTGACATGCCACAGTTAAGGCAGATGCCTTGTTCAAGCATGGCTTCTTTGACTAAACTAAAAATGCATTCAAGGCAATGAATGTAGTATGGACCATTCTATGAAACAAACTGCTAAGCCTTTTTTAGCTACTATTTATTTAAATTTCTTATTCTATGCACAGGAGATTTTTTTGGTTATAGAAGCAAAACTCTGCCAAAATTGAAAGGCAATTATTGAGACTTTGAGCTCAGATTGTTGATCATATTTCTTTATATGAATGAGAAAGTAGGTTACTTCTAGACTTTGTGCTGTAATAGCTTGTGTCAATTAAGAGATCATTCTTATGTCTATTTCTTGAATGTGTTCTTTTCCATTTTAATGAAATAAGTAGAACTAGTGGAAGTAATCAGGAAGGTGTCTTGAAGCCAACTGTGGAGAGAATTTATGCTGCCACAATTGTCTTTAGTGTGTATGTTTTTAGTTTATTTCTATGTAAAGGATCTTAGGATGACTTTGTGCCCCCATTATCTTTCATATTTCACTCTTGGGCAGTTGAGGTGGAGACTTTGTGCTACACTTTTTTTTGCTAGTTACTATGCCCCTTATTACCAGTTACTTGTTACCTATCAAAAAGAACTCCTACTGTTTGCTACAAGACCACTTCTGAAAGAAGAGAAGTGCCTTCTGTGTTTTCACCTAGATTTCTCCTTTGTTTGTGAACATCATCTCTAAAATAAGAGAGATGGATGGTGTTTTCCTACCCCTGAGTGTTATTTTCTACACACACACACACACACACACACACACACACACACACACACACACACACACACACACACACACACATATAGCTCCTCATAGTTACAGGGAACCTCCTCTTGATGAGAGGATAGATTTATCCCCTCTTGATGTGGTAAACCTTCACACTTGGCCGACTAATCTAGTTATGCTGTGGTTGAAACTACCTATTTAGTTCATCAGTTAGCTATTGACAAAATATTCACCCAACAATCATGACCCCCCATTAGGCCACATTCTCTGTTTTCTCTCTAGACCTTGACCTACAAACCACATTAGATCTTAAAATTGACCTTCATATCTCTTTCCATGTGCTATCCACCACTATCACATAATTAATCAATCTCATGCATGCTTAAACACTATCATACATCCTTCATATGCCTTTTCAAAAGTAATTTACATGCCATGTCTAGTCTTCTTAAGTACTTGAAACTTTATATCTGACCTTAAAACACTTCTAAAAGTATATATACTTTACTTACATGATCACATAATGAAAAATAACCTATCACAAGCTTTTTCTCAATGACTTCACCAAACTTCACTTTACACACCTTCTCATAGGGTCTAGACTAGGCATCTCAAGACACCTTGTACTCAGTAACTAGTACTCAAACATGCTTACCTTAATGATATCAAATAAGAACACTCTTTAGACATCATTCTCACACCACTACAAAAATCTCTTTCTGATCAACATTCTCTCATGTACTCAAGTAGACCTAGAGCCTCATAATCATGCTTCAATGCTCACTTGACCATCATACCTCTTTTTGACAACACTAACAACTTCAAGTTGACATGAACCTTGACATCAACCAATAGAAAAGACATTAGGTTTCCTTTAAATTCTTTCTTTCCTTCCAATTCTCTCTTATCACTTGGATTCCTTGTCATATCAATCACACAAGATCATACCTAAAATACCACTCACCATGCATCTTTACTAGATGCACCTTGACATCAATTACTCAACCTTCACATCAATGATAACACTTCTCAATAAAATCCCCCTTTGTCATTGATGGAAAATATATTGTAACATGATCATTCTCATATCCCCAATTTGGGCAATCTCCTTTCTTGATATTTCTCCCCATTTGACATTAATGACAAAGGTCATATACATTACAAATTCTATAACCACTCATTCTCTCTCTTTCGTACCTATTATTAGAAACTTGTAAAATAACTTAGAGCTACCAAACTCCCCCTTAAACCAAGCATTCATCATGCTTCTACTAACTGAAGAGTGTCTCTATAAAGCCTAATGTAGTCACCCCTTTCCATAGGGCACTAAAGCAATACAAACTTTGGAGATTCCTAGATCTCCATGCTCTCACAAGACTAAATATCGTTTAGGATCCTTTTATGCTTGATTAGTCTCTTTTACTTAACCTCTTCATCATCCATGTGGTCAATAATCTAAGCTGATAATGAACATTCCTAACTTGATTTAACTTGGGCTTATAGACTGATCATGACTCAACTTTATTGTCTTTGGTTTCCACACATTCATTTTCCTTCTCTCTTGTACTCTAGGGGCTCCAAACCTCTTGTTTTGACTTGATGTTCTTCTAACTCTATTAGGATATAATATTATAATGTGTCCCATATTATGACAATTATAGCAAACAACCCCATTCATATCTCTTTACTGATGTTCCTTTCATAATCCCATGCATACTCATTTTTATAGGGTCTTCTACACTCTCTTGCAATATGACCAAAATGATTGCACGCTAAACATTAACCATTGAATTTATTATCATACCTCATAGAATTAGGATGTCTGATTGACCTTTTCATGTTGACCTTCTTGTCTTCATTAGCCTTCTCCTTGACTTTATTCACCTCCTTTTGGTCTTGTTTGAAACCAAGACTTGTCTTATCACTTATAGACTTATGACTACTCAAGATGTTATCTAAAGTATTGGTACTCTTTTCAAACTTCATAAAGGTCTTCAAATTAAGAGATGTTGGATCCAACTCAGATTTCATGGATTCCATTTCACTTCCATACCTAGTGGATTCTTCCTCTTTAGATTCTAAGCTAACATTGACTATCTTCATCGATGTTTCAATCTAATTAATGATCTCATCATACTCCTTATATGTGTTACTAAATATCTCCTTCAAAAAATTAATTTTATTTTTTTAGTCCTTAACTAATCATCTTATTTTTTATTCCTCCTTTGGAACTTCAACTCATCTATAACACTCACCAATTCTGCCTCAAAGTTTACTTCAACCTCTTCTTCATCTGATTATTCTTCATACATAAGGGATTTCCCTTTTCAATAGCCCTAATTATTTGTTTCTATATCTATGAGTAAGGTTTCATTGTTGTCATGTTCATGTTCATTATTATCATCATCACTATCAGATGTACTTGTGTTACTTACATCAAATGAGTTATTATCTTCTTTGGTATAGAAACTTCTTATGTTCTTGAATGACCCTTTCCTACATTCATACTTCTTGAAATATTTCTTGTTTTTATCAGGCTTATATACTTTCTTATCATCACCATCATGTTCATCATGTTCTTCATCATGATCAATCTTATCCTTGTTAGGACACTTAGATTCAAAGTGATCAATCTTATAATAGTTGAAACATTTTAAAGGTAAGTTAACTTTATAATTACTAGATCCAAACCTCAATTTCTTAGAAAACATGGCTATTAGTTCATCATCATAAATATCTAAACATAACTCATCCTTGACCTTCTTGTATTTTTAATTCTTCTCAGCTTTGAAATCTACTTCAATCTTGGGATGTCTTCCTTCATTTTTTCTCATCTAATAGGAAGTCAAGATGCCATGAAGCCCATCCATCTCCAACTTATCCAAATCTTGAATTTATTATACTAAAGACACCTTAGAATCAAACTTAAGAGTTAGTAATCTCAATACATTTTGAATATTTGTATATTTTTTCACTTCTCTTAATCCTCTAATGAAATTGACAACTTCATCAACCCTTAACATGTAAGATGCAATGCTTTTATCTTCCTTCATACTTAAAATTTCAAACTAACTTTTATGAGTCTATAATTTATCAATCTTCACCTTGGTGTATCATTCATATAAATCCACCAACTTGTCCCATATTACCTCAGATGACTCATATTACATCACCTTCACAAACTCTACCTATGATAGGCCATATAGAATGGCATTCATTTCCTTAGAATTGCTCTCACTTTCCTTCTTAATTTTGATCATTTGGTGGTGTAGGAGGTGGAGTGTATTCATACACTATTAAATTCCTTATGTCATGTCCCATTGAGATTAGATATGTCCTCATTTTGATGATTCAAAAATCATAATTAGTCCCATTGAATAATGGAGCCTTACTGGAAGAGAAACCACCTTGAGTTTGTTGGCTAGCCATCTTTGCTTCTAGAATATCCTTTAGGATATTAGGAATACTTCAAAGAAATTTATTTGATACCAAATTTTAGAATATAAATTATTGAGAGGGGGTGAATTAGTCTTCAAAACCTTTCTTATCACTTTGACTTAATCAATCATGAACGATTAAAACAAGCATATAAATCTAGAAAGCATAAGCACCTATTCATATAATCATGAAACATAAGAAAACATAACATATATGGGAAACCCCCATTTATATATTCAAATATACTATATTATTATAATACAAACACCAAATTTAGTGAATCACTAATTCCACATGGAGCACCAACCCTAACTAGCCAAGCACCCACTTACAAGAAGGCACCAACCCCTTAGATGAATAAAAAACAACTCAACCACCTGATTAATTTTATCACATTCATAAAAAATTATTTATTAACCAATATATTATTATCACATCTTCTTTTATTTACACTCTTATACTTCTCAAATTGCCTCATAAGCCTCTTCGCTCAATTAACTCTCTTAAATACTAATTAGGTCATATGATTTTGATATTCATATGTAGGCACACTATAATATATTAATTACATATCATATACACTCATATAATTATATACAATACCTCATTATGCTTAACCATGTGTTATATTATTTGGATACTCTTCACATCCTCCAATAGGCCTAAAATTGCCTTCTATATATACCATTCCTTGTTTATAAGCCACTTAGTTGTCTACTCACACTTAACCTCTTAGGTAGGCCATGAAATAGGAATTATTACATCTCATAAACATTAATAAAATGAGTATTTATCCCTTTTATTATATGATAACTCTATTAGACCTCATTTCTCTTTTATATCTCATGGAGACCTAATTCCATTAGGTCTACTTTAGGACACATTACACTTTGCCTTCCTTGGAATAATTTACCTTAATTGAAGAAAAATATACTTTCATAAATTCATCAAATACACCCAATTAAACATCTTATAATTTCAATAACACTTTTTAGTACCAACCCCTTCATGAACATTCCTTGTGGCACTATTCACAATTAGGCCTATGAACCTACATAAAGTATGTTGAATAAAACTGAAGCATGTAAACAATTAATTCACATAAAAATGATATTAAATCACATTAAGATAAATATAATTACCTTAAAAACATCACCATGTGATTTATAAATCACAAGTCAGGGCAAAAAGACTCAAACACTTCTTTGCAAAAAGCGTACTCAGAACTACCAAAATATTCCAAAACCAATCATGAATAACTTGATCTTCAACACATGAAATAACACTTTCCATAACCAATGAAACTTTAAAAATATCATTTTAAATCTATATACCACTCTCAAATAGAAAAATCATAAGGTCTTATTTCAAATATTAGTCTTGCCAACCAATCTTCAGGCCTTATCTCACACAATTTTGCATGAACCAGATAAGCCATTTTCATTTCAAAATTTAAACCTCTTACACTAACTTACAATATTTACAAAAGAATTAATATTAATTTAGAGTCACAAAAAACAACACAGTATATATTATATACTTAAACTTAGGGCATAGAGTCTCAAACTCATCACTACAACTTGCTTACCTAGAACTGCCAGTTTACCTTAAAGCATTGTCATGGTGATATTGAGCTTCAACACATGTATGACCACTTTAAAATATTTATTATGTAATTATATGATCCTATTATATCATTAAATAATTATCATATAGAAATTTAATATATTCAAATGGAAAATATTGGTCTTGCAAACCAATCTTATGACCTCACTGTACATAGACCTTATTGAGCCAGACAAGCCATTTTGGATTCATCAATTTCACCATAGTACCTAAATTTAAAGATTTATACCAAGAATTAATAATACATAACATTCCAAAAATAAATATATGTGTACTTTTTTCATCATTCTATCATGATAACACATTCTTAATCACCTTCTCATTGTTGCCTAGGTTTTTCATTGTTTAGGCTTGTTAGTGACTAGCTAACTTGGATTACTAGTTTAGCATAATTTATAGATATAACCTATCCAAAAACCATCAAGGACATGAAAAATAATTCTTAATATTAATCCTCCTCAAATTTTCATACTTTGACTTGGTCAACTCTGACTACTACATCAAATTTCTAAGAAATTAACACTTTCCTGTAGAGTCTACTCACACACCTAACAACTCAATCACACTTGGAGGTGCCTAGGAGTATTGAATACAATATAAAATAGGTTACCTAGGCATATCCATACATTTTGGGCACTTTTTATCAACATATTCAACATCAAGTCCTTATTAGGGTTCTAAGAGGGTTTAAACCCATTTCCATTCTTAACAATTATTCATAAAACATCGCTCCTCAATCCAAAAAATAATGCCTATAATTTTGAGATAGGACCCTTACCCATTTATCATGAATAGCATAGGTTCCCATGAAAAGTTTTTATGAGATAATGAGCACAATAAAATCTTTCTTGGGTTGAGAACCCTTCATTCTATGCACTCAAGAGACCTAAAAACCAATTTTCATGCCTTATCCTTCAAACTATGACCTAAAAATGCATTAACATACTTGAAATAACATACCTAAGCTTTGACAATGATTACATAAACTCAAACATTCTAAAATCTGATCATTACCCCTTATTAGGCCACATTTCTCTCTTTTCTCTTTAGACCTTGACCTAAAAACCACATTAGGTCTTAAAATTGACCTTCATTCATTTTTCCATGTGCTCTCCATCACTCACATAATTAATAAACCTCATACATGCCTAAAAAATGTCATACATCCTTTACATGCCTTCTCATAATTACTTTACATGCCATATTTAGGCTTATTAAGTACTTGAAACTTGACAATTGGCCATAAAACAATTTTAAAAGTATCTATAATTTACTTACATGATCACACAATACCAAAAAACCTCTCACAAGCTTGTGCTTACTTACTTCACCAAACTACACCATGCACACCTTCTCACAGGAACTAGACTAGGCTTCTCAAGACACCTTTTACTCAAGAACTAGTACTCAAACATGCTTACCTTAATGTTATCAAATGAGAAAAATCTTAAAATATAACTCTCACACCAATGCATAAATCTCTTTATGATCAACATTCTCTCACGTCCTCAAGTAGACCTAGATCCTCATAATCATGCTTCAATGCTCACTTGACCATCATACCTCTTTGTGACAATACTGACAACTTGAAGCTGACCTGAACCTTAACATCAACTTTGAAATTGATAAATAGAAGAGACATTAAGTTACTTTCAAATTCTCTCTTGCTTTCAAATTCTCTCTTTGCACATGGCTTCCCTGTCACTTCAAGCACACAAGCTCATACCTTAAAGACCACTCACCATGCATCTTCAACAGATGCACTTGACATCAATGACATCATGATAAAACTTCTTAATAAAACTCATTATAAATTTGGTTGGATAAAAAGAAGGGTAAACTACAAAGTTAGCCTTAAAATAATGAAATTTTTGCTCTATAAATGATTTTGTAGTTACACAGTCAAGGCAAATTATGAAATTGTAAGTCAATGAAATTCATAATAAAATGGTAAAAAACACAAAGAAGCCTTACAATGATGATACAAAGTGATCTATATTTCACACCCTTTCTACATCACCTAAATTCCTCTCCAAAATATCACATTTTCCCTGAACAACCCTATAAAAACCTCCCAAACTAGTAGAACTAAAAAAATACCTCTCCCCATTGATTAAAATATTTTCTAAAAGAACCTTTTCCCCAACTACAAACTAACACAACCCCATCATAAACCCTATTTATCAAACAAGACTTTAGTACACTATACACCATATAAAATAGAGGTTGACAATGATTCTGAGATGTGCATTACATAAAGTACTAGAAAAAGATTAGTATGAAGCATCATAGTAGACCTTGAAGGAGAATACTCTTAACAAACCTTCCACCTTTATATTCCTAACAATATTCCATTAGGTGTTTCACCCATGAAATACATCACTCCATTATAATTTCCTAACTTTTAGTGATTTCCAATTGAATATCTTGATACATTTCTCTTTGATTTTGATCTCATGTGCCATAGTTATGACTACAATTAGGATGCAAAAAATCTGAAATTATTTCCAACCACTCTCAAGGATGCATCTCTTTATTGGTTCATGGGCTTGAGAAAGGATAGTCTGATTAACTAGAAGGATCTAAAGGATAAATTTATAATCAAGTACCAAACCACTATAATGGTATATATCCATATGAAGGTGACATTTTTAGAATATCACAAAAAATAGGATGAACCATTGAAGGACTACATGGAGAGATTCTAGATTAGTCTACAAAGGTCTAAAAAATTTTAGTTGGTCACTGAGTCCCTTAAGCTAGTGTTTATAAGAGGCATAAATAAATAATGTATATAAGCCTTAGACCTCATTTGATGTGAATATTTGACACAACTTTCATATAATGAGATTTTCTCAATTCGTAGGAATTATTCAAGGTCACTAATAAAGAAAACCAAAAGCAACATAGATTACCTTAATCATTAAAATAAATAAATAGAGTCATAAGGATGGATATTGGTAACTTGTAGGAGAAAATTAAAATGGATATCATCAACCTTATGGAAACATATCTAGATATACTACATGCATGAAAAAACTAAGAGGTAGAGAAGTCTTTGATAGTATATTGTCCTGATTACCATAGGAAGAACGTTGAGTGTAGATGTCAAAATATTTGGGAAAGGTTTGGTAGCATATTTGAGGAGGTAAAAGTTGAAAATTAACCCTAGGTAAATGAAAATGAAGGTGAACAAGTATTCTTTGTATTCCAAATAAGATCTTGGCCACTAATACAATAAAATTTAGGTATGCCTACTTATGTTTTGTCTTACAATCCTTATTTTTAATATCAAATTAATGTTGCCTCTCTTCATAATTGGTACACATTAAATGTTTGGAATAAAATTAAATAAAAATACCAATAAACCAAACCTTCACCCAAATGGTACCAATATACACAAGGCCAATGGTATTAATACCAATGATGAAAATTGTAGCCACAAATTGAATGGTAACAACTCCCAATCAATGGCAACAACTACAAAGGGTAAAACAACCCTGGCAATAATAAAATTTTGGATTCCAATAAAAACCACCACCCAGGTAGGATGTTATACCTAAAACCCTAATAACCCATCCTAACCTCTCCCTTGAACAAATAACATACCTAATCATCCTAAACTAAACTCCAACAACATGTTGGATTAGTTGGTTTATAATAATGAGATGGTGATTTATCTAACCTCTATAATGGACTTATCTGAATTAAAATTATGTTCAATAAAATTAGTTGAAATCCCACCAACCCATAATAATGTAACCTCTTTAATAGGTCCTTGAACCCATAAATAACACACCACAACCAATAAATAAACTCATTATTAAATCAAATTCATCAACAAGTCAATTTGTAATCCACCACCAATGTTTGAATTTGTAGGAGTGTTTAAGAATGTTTGTGTTTACATCTCACTATCCTAATATTTCAAATATGTGTCCATATATACAAAGGAAATTTTTGAGTTATGCCTGAGGAAGCTTGGTTAGAAAAGAAAAGATCCAAAAAAAACTCCAAGTAACTAGTCAATTAATTGATCTTATGCTTGGGAACATTTTTATTCTTAAGTAATGCAACCCATGTAACCATGTTTTAGAATTACACATATGATATGTTTATCAAGAATAATTTTATTAAACTAGGAGGATATATTAACTTAATGATCAAATAAACCATGGAAAAAATAAAGCTCTAAGGTCTTCACGACACCCTATTATTATCCAAATTGCATATGTATCCATAATTAAACTTGAAGAGGTTATAAACGACATTATTATCTCAGTATATTTTTAGGAATACCCTACAAATTTTATGATATTATATCCAAATACTAACTTAGGGAGTACCCCTTATTTTAGGGATGCATTTTCTAGCTATGGGTGATGTAATCATCAAATGTATATCTGACAACATGATCATTTCAAATGGGAATAACACTAAGAACCTAGTGTTGTATCCACCTTCCTAATTTTGGGATCATTTATGATCCAAAGTTATTTTAATTAGTTTGTTTCATGTTTTTAGTTTTTGGGTAGTTTTTACCTGTTAGTTGGTTTTTCAACCAACTCTTATTTTTTTGTAAAGCTTTTACACTGAGTAGAATGCAATATGGTCTTTCATGATGTGTAAGAAATGTGTCATGTGTTTGTAAGCTTCTTGGCTGCTCATTGATCAAAAAATGGCTTTATTTTTTATAATGCATAATCTAGGCTTGGCTATTTTTCCTGTGATGCTCAAAACTCTAATCTTATAGTGTGTTATTTATTTGGTGGTAGAATTTATAGTTCAAAGTTGGTGCTAGAAATAAACAAGTGAAGGGGATCTATGGTTGGAGAGGTGTGGCTTTTGCTTCTTTAGCTGTTGTAAAGTAAAAATCTGATCATAATATTTCTATAGTGTTTGATTCATAAATCTTATGCAACATTGAATTTGATCCTTCATAAGAGGATATAGTGCTCCTTGGTTTCTTTCACTTTGATTTGGGTCAATATTATTTTTTATCAATGTTTCCTTCCTTCTTCTCACGCTTACATAATATTCTTCTATGTCTTCCTTCTTCAAAAATTTCTCTGTGGCTCTGATATCACTATTACAACTAAGAATAGGAGGAATATCACAAAAACAAATTATTACATTCCTGAATATATTTTTGTGATATTCCTCCTATTACTAGTTGTAACAGTAGTATCAGAGCCATAGATAAATTTGTGGAGGAAGACATTGAATAATCTTTTAGAAGCATGAGAGGGAAGGAGACACTAATCAAAAGGAAGATCAAAATAAAGCAAAGTGAAAGAAACCAAGGGGCACTATATCCTCTTGCAGATGATCATATTTAACGCTACATTAGATTTTTGAACCAAGCACTTTAGAAAGATTATCATCGTATTTTACATTTCCACAATCGAAGAATCAAAATCCATGTGTCTTTCCAACTTTGGGTCCCCTTCTCTTGTTTATTGTCAGTATCAGCTTTGAACTGCAAACCCTACAATCGAATAAATAACACACTATCAGATTAGATTTTTGAGTGTCATAATAATAATAGTTGAGCCTGTATTATGCATTATAAGATACAAAGCCATTTTCTAATCAATGAGTAGTGAAGAAGCCTACAAACATATGACACATTTATTACATAGCATATAGGACTGTACAGTATTCCACTTAGCACATCAGGTTTAAAATTTAATTGTTTTGTTTTATTCTTATGCCTGTGGACTCCACCAAGAAGTATAGCATAGTTTTTTATGTGCTAGGTGAAAAAATATTTGGTAAAGATTAGGGAACATATAATTTTTATTTTTCATCCTGAAAACCAAGAATATAAAAAATATTTTGACATTGTATTGTCAAATTAATTGTAAGGTGGATAGAGTAATTTTGTTAGTTAATTTTAATGGAGAAGATCTAACACATTGGTTTTCTTTTGTCAAAATTATTTTTTGGCATTATTTTTCATCCTAAAAACCAAGAATATATAAAATATTTTGACATTGTATTGTCCAATTAATTGATGAGGAGGTGGATAGAGTAATTTTGTTGGTTAATTTTAATGAAGAAGATCTAGGGTTCAAAACCCATTAGTTTTATTTTTTCAAAATTACTTTTTGACATTATTTTTGTATAAATAGAGTTATAAAGATAAAATAAGAAATGGAAGGACAAGTTGAAATGGAGAAATAAGGATGTAATAAGTGTTATAAGGTGTAATTTTTTTACAAGTCCTAGGAATCATTTGTATTTAAAAACTATTTTTGAAGGTAAAAAACAAAACCTAAAAATAGTATTCCCTTATCTTATTTTGACTTGATTATTTAACACCATGGCAAAAATCATGAGTTTGATTTATGAAAATGGTAAATTATAACCTAAATTTTACAAAGAATGGAGTGGGAACATGGAGAATACACTCATTTTTAATGACCTATGGGAAATCATTGAGAAAGAAACCAAACCACCAACTGAAGCTACAAATTTGATTGAATATCAGAAACATGATAAACATGCACTCGCACTTTTGAAATCATCTTGTACTAAATAGGTAATCATTCATATTGAAGTAATTAAAGCTGGTGCATGGAAAGATTGGAAAGCATTAAAATATATGTATGACAAACAACCTACATATAAGAGGATTAACCTTCTTATGCAATTGTTGAACAATAAACTGATAGATAATGAAGATGTTTCTGAATATCTTTCTCACATGAAAACATTTAAACAAGAATATTGCACAAGTGGTGGTAAAATTGATGATGATATGTTAATTTCCATCACATTGAATGGTCTTAATTCTACATTATCTAGTTTTGTTGAAATGTTATAGCTTATTGATAAGCGTAATGATGCCGCATTTGACTCTATTTATGAGTTATTAACTCATCATGAGAGATAGTTTGAAAGGAAGAAGAGTACATCCGTAGAGGAGGCCCACTATACCAAAATATGTAATCCATTATATGAGCATAACAAAAAACATTCTTTGAAGCACTTTCAAAGATAAAAACACTCTCTGCATCACACTTCTAGACATAAGCATCACTCTGGACATAGGGGTCATTCTGGTTCTTTGACTCATAGACATCATTTTAGTTATTCGAAGCATAGACATCACTTTTGTTCTCAAAAACATGATCATCACCACAAACATTCACATGGACACAAGCACAAACATAGCCATTCTTTCTCATGTGGCTATTCTTCCTCGAGTTGTAGTGGACATGAGAGAATATTATATAATTATGGTGGCATATAACACTGCTCTACAAAGTACCCCTCTAAAAGGAGGTCCTATCGATATTAACAGAAGATAGAATTAAACATTTTTGGTCACTCTAGTCACTCTAGTCACTCTTTTGGTTATTCTTTTGCATATTCTTCTGATGGATAGGATGACTAAAAAGTTGCTCACTATATAGTTATTGACTATATATTCTAAGATGATAACATACCCATCTTATGTGAGTTTCTAAGCTCAAGAATGGGATTTGATGTAGTAGCATTTTTTGGCTTGTGTACTTTGCTTTCACAGATCTAGTGTTGATATGATCTTTGATTTGGAGCATTTTAATGGTTTGTATTTGGTTTTTTATATACACAATTTCTCACCTCTCACCTTATAGGGGGAGAAGGCATATTGGATTTTGATCAATCTTTGATGGCTATGGTATGAGTCAACATTAAGTTTCTAGCATTGTTAATGTTGAGCAAAGGCTTATGAGAGATGCTGGTGATTATTGGGCATCAGTTTGAGATGTGCCATACATAGTTCTAAGGAAATCACTTATTCTATGGATTTAATGTGAGGATTGATGTAGTTGTATAGAACATGATCTTGTTCTACTTTAGTGTGGGGATGATCAGGGTGTTGATCAATTCAAGATGCATAATGTACCAATCATAGTTGTAGTAGAGTCTACTAGGATGACTCACAATTTATTACTTCAGTCTATCTATACCCTTTTGGATCAAGGGGGAGTTTATTGGAATAATTTATGATCCAAAGTTATTTTTATTAGTTTATTTCATGTTTTTAATTTTTAGGTAGTTTTTACCTGTTAGTTGGTTTTTCAACCAACTCTTGTTTTCCATAAAGATTTTTAAAGCTTCTTTATACAAAAAATAAATTATTTCATTCCCAAATATATTTTTATGATATTCCTCCCATTCTTTGTTTTAACACCTAACCCTCAATTAAAATATAATAAAATTTATGATTGAAAACTAAGGTAAATGACTGAGCCTTACCCAACCTATTCTCTCCATTGATTAGATCCAATCCTCAAAATACCCAGATGAGGACACAATCATTTATTACCTTTTCCAAAATATTTTCACACCAAATGGATCTACAAATAAATTGCTTCTATGCAGTAAATATTCACTTAGAAATATCTTCCCAACTGAGGGATATTTGGATCCAAATGGGATGTCATTCATTTTCATCATCTCATACTACATGAATGTTACCAATTTACTAGGTAACATAGATTAAATGGATTCACTTACCAAAACACATGACATCTTTCTCGGATGATCCCTCAACATAAATAATCAACTATAACAACAATAACAAGACCAATTAGTCACCATGCTTTAAAAGCATAAATCTACATTTGCATGGGATTACCATGGCATAAGGGGAATTCACCCAAATATATTCACCCATCACATCTACATAAAATATGATTGAAAACTCATTTGACAACCACAAAGATGAATGACCTTTCCATAAGAGAAATTGTTGAAATATAATTAAAAAAAATTATAAATGAGGGGTTCATCTACCCCATAATTGATAGCCAGTGGGTATCACCTCCCGTCACTGAACCTCATAAACATGGTAAATGAAGTATTTTTATTGAATATAAATAATTTAACACCATTATCTAAAAGTACCACTTTCCTTTTCCATTCATTTATTAGGTCCTAAACACACTTTATATAAAGAAATACTTATATTTTCTTGATGATTTTAATGGTTAGAACCAAATAAAAACAAATCCTGAGGATCAAGACAAAATTACCTACATACACATGGAGAACCTATGCATACCATGTCCTTTCCTTTAGGCTATGAAATGTTAAATATTGACAAAAACTAAGCAACAAGATTGTTAGTGTATAGTTTGTGTGTCCTAAATAGAGCTAATATGATGTAGAGAAGGATATATCTACTTGAATTAAATATTAAACATGGATTTGTCTTAAATTATCTTCATTATAAATATTCAAATGATAAGATATGATGTCATATGATTTTATTTCATGATGATGATGATGAAGATGACGACGACGACGACAATGATGATGATGATGATGATTATATTACACACCATTTACATAATTATATACCTTTTAAATGCCAAAGGTTACTTCTCTTCCCCCATCATTACTTTTGGTAACCACTTGTTTACACTTATTTACCTTATTAATTACATATTAGATGATATTTAAATATATATCATGGTATATATGTATTTTACTTATGTAAACAATTATATAGTCTTCATTATTATTATTTTTATATGTTTATGGCTTCTTTGATATGCTATAATGTTTGATAAATCTTTTGGTATATTAATCTATGGTAAGTTTATGAATTCTATGGTATATTATAATTCTCATATAACCTTATTGAGTAACCCTACCAACATCATCCCCAAAATTAAACATTTGTCTTATACTCAAGATAAGTTTGATGAAAAGCATTGTCACATCAGATTTCCCTCCATGGTTGTTTATTTTTATCTGTAGTAGAGTATTTTTCACCCCAAAGTCATTTTTTTCTCTACAAAATACATCATTCATTATGCAGATTTATTTGTGCTTATTATTTATATGACATAATTCCTTGTTCCATGACATATTTTATGGTCACCTCATTTTATTTGTCTATGACATTGTATTATTCACCTCCCAAGTAATCTTTTCTCTCATAGTGTAATTCCTTGGTTTCACGGTATATTGTTCATATTTCCATTTTGTGGTATGATATCTTTGTTCCATGGCATAATAGCCTTATTTTCCCTTTGTGTTATGGTAACTTTGTTTCATGACATTTTTTTCATTTATCTTCTCACAATACCTTTTTCAATGCTGGATGCTTTTTTTGGCTTCATTAAGGACATCTAATTTTGCTTCACATAGTTTAAATAATAATGCAACTTTAGGACATGTGTATACATCATCTATGTCTTATTTGTGATAAAAATCACACCCTCTTTATTATATTTGATTAAAGTTTCATGTTAGGTGTTCATCTCATTTGATTTATACTCTTTGTTTAGCTTGATAATTTTATCAACACCTCAAATCTCATCTAAAATCACTATCATCTTGTTCATTTACTATGGTCAATTTATATTATGTACCTCTTCCTAACGGTAAGTGGGGTACTAATACATTATATTAAATACATATCTCTTCATTTATGGAGTCTAATATCCCATTACAATCAACAAACCATTCTAAATCTAAGAGTATTGTGTATGATGATTGATTCTGATATGTTTCCATGACTTCAAAATCTATTGTTTTAGTGATACCTAAAAAATTGACTTTTGTTCCTTTTAAGATCCCTATGGGTTCTCATTGTGTGTCATTTGTCATTTTTATATCATAATTTACTACATGTAAAGGTGGATTTCCCAAAGCATCACACATAGTTTTTGGTATCAAATTCACATCTGCACCAAGATCCAACAATTTTTAACATATTTCCTTATTGCCAAAATTCACATCTAACAATATTGATGATTTTTTCCATATATTTTAGTTATAAGTAAATTTTTATTCTTCTCATTTGTAACTTTTTCCATTCTACAAGTTTTCTCTTCTACCTATTGTTATTTATTTTTCCTTAATATTTTCTCTTATTTTTAATTTATTTTTCCTTTCTTGTTCTTCTCTAATTTTTCTTCCATCTGCTCTGTGACATCTTCACACAAAGTTGTAGTTACTTTCTCTCTTTTAGAACTTAACTATTTCATTATTTTTTCTCTTTCATCATTTATTTTTATAATGTCTCTTCCTCATGATTATTCTTTTCTTATCATGTTTTTTTCATCTATACTATTTTTATGTAGGCAAGTGTTGTGAAAACATCTTGTTGTGGTTTTTCCAATGCTATGTGTTGTTTGATCCAAGATCCCACTCCAAGACACTTATGAGATTAAGTGTACAAAGTGAACTTTGGGACAATAAGGGACTTTCATCCTCCCATTTTAGGATTGATTCGAGAGTTACCTAGGGCATGGGCTATAAGTATTGGGATCCATGATATAGACTACTTGAAATGAGTCTCTGAGAGGTGAATTACTACCATCACGGATCCAAACTCAGCCTAATAAAGAGGTTCCATCCCTCACCTAATTTAACTAATCTAAATCTTAAATGTTGTTGGGATTTATTTCACCAATTTTTAAGTAAAGGGGAATGACCCATTTAGTTCTTAAAACAAATATAAAAAATGGAGGAGTAAGGTAGGTTAGAAAAAGATGTTTCCAGGCTTGAGAAAATTTAGGTAGCGTAGAAAACTAACCTAAGACTAATCTAATATAGACATTACAAACCTCATGATGATTCTATTTTTAGATTGTATTAAAAGGGATAGATGAAAAGTAGTGCTTCAAAAATTATCCATTCATAGATAATAGGAGGTCATTTCCTTTGAGGTCCTTGAGGTGGAACGCATTCTATCCAAGTAACTCTAAAATCTGATATGGTCCAATCCATAATGGGTCCTAATTGGAGTGTTTCCCCTTATTTTCATGGGTTTTATGCCATAGTATCACTAATTCTAAAATATTGAAGGACTTAACCTTCACTCTCTTGTCAAACCATCTTTTAATGGAACTCTAGTGCTTATTAAATTTTTGGAGGGCCTCTTTTTGAGCACCTTCAAGTTGAATGATGTCTAATATCTTTGAGTCTACCTTATCATTGATTTATATGTAATATTTCATAAAATTATAGGTAGGCCATCTAAGTGTAACTAGGAATACAAGCTCTAACTCATATACTAGTAGGAATGATGAACTTTTGAGGGCGTATTTGTACTAGGCATGATCAACCCAAATAGTGTATTTTAGTTATGAGTTCCATTCCATATGCTTCCTTTAAATAGATTTATTAATTAAATCAATTGATTTATTATTTATATAATCTTCCAAACCATTCCCTTATAATTAGTAATTTTATGAGAACCTTAATGTGACTCCATGTTCATATTCCCACTTGGTAAACTCTACCTATTGGAATGTAGGTCCATTATCACAGACTAGTGAGACTAGTATGTCAAATTAGGTGATTATGTTTTCTTCTAGAAATATTATCACCTCCTTGGTGGTACTATTCTTAGTGGTTGTTATATACACATAATATTTTAAAAAAATTATTGATTACTAACACTTTGTATCTTGTAGAAACTTGTTGAATCCTAATCTCTATGAGTGCGTACCTTAAGGGGTGCACTGGAAAAAGGGTGGGTAGACAATTAATGCTTTATAAGATTATTGTCACTTTTTCCACTTTCCATATACAAACTTGTCTCGTAAAACCATTCACCCTAATATTCTTCTTCTTAGTCGTACCTATTTCATTTACTTGTCATGTCATTATCCTTTGTGTTCTTACCTTGACCCCCTTTTTCCATTTGATTGTGTTAGGTCAATTGAGTTGAACCTATATAGTTTTTAACCTCTAATTAATATATAGGCTTGACTAGGTCAACCTTATACCATTTAGAGATGTTTTTCATTAGGATTTTTACTATCCCTTTGGCTGACCTAGCTTGACACATAGTGATTTACCTCCTTATAACATACAGGGTCGACTAGATGGACCATGTACAGTCGACATATTCAGAAGGATTTAGAACAATATCCACCTATATATACAAATTAATTTCCAACCATTTTTAAGAAGATAAGTGAAGAATAATAAGTGCGAATAAGCATCTACTTATTGATCATTCTACTTGAGAAGTAAAGCTTAAGGTTCCACACTTTCTTTGAGGCTATGGATCTTGTCTTGTGGATAAGTATTTTGGATGTAAAGATAGGTTGTGTAGCCTAGAGTTAATTTGTCTTGTTATCCTTACATACCACAGAAATTTCTTGCAAAGCACCTTGTCCAAGGGAGAGATTGAGGCTCGACGGGTTCTTATTCAAAGGTAAGTATTTGTAACTTTATTTCTCCTTTGTAAGAGTAGATAGATAATGTAGTTGTGTTTCTCTTCCATGCATTAGGATTTCATATATGTTTATGTGAGTATATGTCTTATATGCATGTTTATATTAGTTCATTTTGTTTCTAACAACCACTCTGTGCCACAAGCTTTGGTGTCCACTAGATTAGATTTAATTTCTTATTTATTAGAATAGAGTGAACCTTAAACTTGGGACTCTTTTTAGGTTGTTACATGATTGTGTTAGACTGTAGGCTTTGGAACCCTTCTTAGCATGGTGTATTGAGAAAATTGATCCCCTAATAAGGTCTAGTAGATCCCCTTATTGGCCATGTCCCCACTTAAAAAATGTATTTCCAATAAGAAGTGTAGGTATGCTCTATCTTCTCCAAGCCAAGATTGATTTATAGACGTGACGCATTTTTGATTACATACATTCTAGTAAACCCAATGTGAACTAACCCTAGCAAGATTTTTTTACCTTATTTCATTTATTTCATTCTTTCATCATTATTTTTATCATATATTTTCCATACTGGATCGACTCTATTGATCCAATATCTAACTTTTGTGCACAATATTTTAAGTACAGGCTATTAAATCAACCTAGCCAACCCAATATAGGTTTTTATCTCTTTAGACATCTAATCTAGACTACTAGGTTGACCCAATCAACCCTGTACTTTTTTAGACATCAATTTCAACATACTAGGTCAACCCAATCAACCTTGTACATTTTAGGCACTCGACATCAAGTTTATATAAAGATTGATTAACCTTATTGACCTAGTTAACATAATTTGCAATCATATATCAAGGTTCTTAAATAAAAATATTCATTTTCTACATCTTTGATCCACCAAGGTTCCTTTCTATCTCTTTATATCTTTCTTTACATTCTTTCTTTTCACAGTTTTTAGTCTTCAAAATTGCCCTTGCACAGTCAATTGGATCAACCCTGCTAATCTAGTTCTATGTTCTGTGTGCTATCTAGATAATTGGGTTGACTCTACCGACCCTATTCATTTTCAGACCTTGCTTCCATAGTATAGGTTTAACCCTGTCGACCGTATTCTATATTTTGTGCATACATTATTAACTATATCAACATTATACCTTGTTTCAAAGTTGGAATTAACCTTATATGTTAGTAATTAGTTCACATTTTATTTTATTATTGCTTACATGCTTAGAATAGATCACATATCTTAATTATGTAGTTTTCAATTAATCATTTAGTTTCACTATTTTATATTTTATGCACACATGATCAAATCACAAAATTTAAACAAGCATTTTAACATTTGTCTACCCAAGGCCAACCTGCTTGGATTTCATCACCAAGGGGGAAGCTAACTTGATACTCTGGTCAAGTATAAAACATGGTTAATGGTATATTCTAGCTAAGAACCTGACACCCATATCACTATTGTATGTTAAGTGAGGGGGTAGGCCCCAATATTAAGATTGTATCATTACCATTATAGTCCTTTTCAACCCAAATTATCTGAAACCATCCTTAGATTATCATTCTAGTTCATTGCTTACAATCAAATTCCCATCACATTTAAAAACATATCTTAATAATATAATAAACATTTAGGTCGACCAATTAGTTAGCACTTTACTTTCCAAGTTTATTGCTTGCTCTTTTCTCAATTATATTTTATATTGAAAAAATTTGCATTAGCCAGCATTGGTGCACGATTTTGTGTTGTGTTATTCAATTGAATTGGCCAATGTTAATCCAATTAATTGTTTATTTCCTTTTAGTTATTTAGTTTCAAATTACTTGCAAAATTTATCTTTTTTTAGTTCACAATCTGGTATAGGTTTCTTAATTTTTCCCTTTTCTATTGTATTGGGTTTACCCAATTGATCCTATACCTTTTTCTAGCCTTCGTTCACTATACTGGATCAACTTAGTCGACCCTGTATAGTTTTTAAACCTTGTTTCCTCTTTTTTCAATCTTTGTTCACTATACTAGATTGACCTAGTTGACCTAGTACTATTTACAAACTCTATTTTTTGTGCTAGGTTGACCCAATCAACCTTGTACTATATATGTCATTTCCCACTTCTTTGCTTTATCATCTCTCTTTCCCTCCCTTCATCATGGAATTTCTACTTGATTATAATACTCAGTTTTAGTTAATGGACATGATGAATTTTACCAACCCTCATAGGGTCTCCCATAGATAGAGTAGGTCTCCTCTTTTAGATACTAGTAATGTTCATATTGCCACTCACACAATGAACTATGGGACCCCTCTTAATACCTCTTCATGGTGTAAACCTCTCTTCTCATTACCAACTTGAATTAGAGTATACCCCTAAAATTCTCTTCTTTATCTCTAAATTTCCCCAACATCAAGGAAAAGATCCTTCTACCATTTAAAATCTTATGATTAGTGTTCAAGTTGAAGAGCCTCACTCACTTACTCCTGCATTCTCAACTAGATTTAGGCATACTACTTTCTTTGATTCCCAGCCTCTTCCCTCTATTTTGACTCATTCTCATACTATGACCTCTTATTCTCTAACTTCTTCCACCTCTATGCCTAGAATATCCACTAACATGGAAGGTTCTACATCTAGTGGGCCTCTCATAAGATCTATTATCCTTAATCCTTCCACTGGTGCATCATTTTCTACCCAAGGTAATCATGCTACTAGTGCTACTTTTTTTCAACCATTCACCTATCCATATTTTAATACACAAGCATATTTTTCCACTAGTGTCTCATATTCTTGTAGTTCCTCTCAAGCTCCTCTCAATACCAATAATATTACCTAAGCCACTAATACTAACTCTAATGATTCTAATAATTCCAATCAAACCCATCAACTATTATTAGAAACACTCAATCAAATGAATACCTTTCAAACTCATAACACAAATCAAATGATGAGAATACAAAACCACATTCTTCATCTTTAAGCTTATCCTCAACCAATGACTTGGGGTATGCATAACCAAAATATTCCTCCTCATCCTCTTCAAGATTCTTAAGGCAATCTCATTCCTCAACCTCCTTTGGTCAACCAAACCATGAAGCATCTCCAAAATAAATATCTTACAACTGAAATTATTAACAATGATATAGGAGGTATCACACATATAATTTTTTATAATGAATAAACTAATCCCACCCTTCATCTTAAAACATTTATAAATATTTATAAGGATTCGATCAAATTGAACACCTTTACCACTACTAAACTCTTATCCAAAACTCTCATAGGTGATGCCTTAGATTAGTGCAACAAACTTAGAACTCACTCCATTACTAGTTTAGAGGATTTAGTGAATGCTTTAGTTCAAGAGTTCTAAACTAGTGATCTTACCAAAAACACTTTGGTCCACATCTTAAATTACAAATAACTTGAAAATGAAACTACTCAAGCCTTTGTTAAAAGGTGAAAAAATTTATCAAATAAATGTGAACATAACATGGTTGACGATAATATTTTCCATCTCTTTACCAGTTCCCTTTTTCTTAAACTTTAATATCAGATCCACACTCTCTCTCCATGTATATTGGAGGTGTCTATTGACCAAGATAAATAACAATATTTCCTTATGCATTAATTCAAGCCACCCCAACCTTTTATGGGTCCTTATTTATTACTTAAGAACAAAAATTGAAATGTTACCAATGATGGTGTTATTGATTCTTATGATGCCATTCACAATGTTCAAGCTATCATTCCTACCCCTTTGTTGGAACCATCTCCCCCTTCTCAAAAATATACCAATCCTCACTTATCTTCACCAAATAACATTAATGTTCATAAACCTCCATCCTCAGCTAAATTGTTTAAGCATCTACCTAGGCCTCTTCTACAAGAACTTGATCCTACCCATCCTATGAAATCCTAGTATGATCCTAATAAGTTTTGTTAGTTTCATGATAGTTGGGGTCATTCTCATGAGACTTGTAAACAACTTCATAATTTAACTATGGACTTTATTTTGGGTCCTAATTTTGATCATGATTTTATCATTTGAAAGCATCAACAAACTTATGAAACTGATTTTAAAGATTACAAATCACATGATAAAACTCAAGCCTTGAATCAAGCCAACTCTCATTTGGCTATCTAAAAATACCCTATTCCTAATCATCAACCTATTCAAGATAATCAAGACAAATCCACCCCTTCCACCAACAATGTAGAAAGTCTTGTTGAACCAACTTTAAAAGAGAATGTGGTTAACATGATTAATATATGAAGGGTGGTTACTTTTATTAATCCCCAACATATCTACACTCTTCCTTCATCTAGAACATATCATGTTATCAAAGATTCCTCTCCAACTAATTTAAATGAGTTAGGGCAAGATGACCTTATTACTTTTGATGTTTTGATTTCTGATTCTCCCTTGGATAACACTTCCTATTCTATTTCTACCATTATTCTATCATCTTATAACACTAATGATACTCAAATTTATACTAACACTTCTACCATTTCTCAAAATCAAATTGAATCAACTACTTCATCATCACAACATAATTTTCAGCCTTTTTATAAACCTTCTTCTTATTACCAACATAAATTTCAATGCACTTCATCTCCTCCTTCTAAGGACCTCCTTAATCATTATGCACCTATATCTAACAACATTCTTATGGGTTATGATGAGTGAGATCCCATCATGGAGCTCACTAATCTCCCATCCCAAATTCCATTCTTTGAGGTTATGAGGAATTCTCCACATCATAGAAACTATCTTATGTAACTATTATTTGAGATGAATGTCCCTTATCCTCTTCTCTCCCTTATCTAGATTTGAGGATAGTATATTAAAATAATGTGAAGAGATGTCTATCAACATTGATGAAAATATAGACACTTCTCTTTCCTTAAAATTTCCTTTAGCTTCTATGATTCCCAATGAGATTTTGCTTCATGCAAAGGATCCTTCCTTATTCATTAGTGTTTAAATAGGTGATATTTAATTTAAGCATGCACTGATTGACAAGGGTTTTAGCACATGTGTTTCCTCTCTTGACTTCATTAAGACCATTATATATTCATAATACAATCTCAAGTCTACATGTAACACCTGCCAAAGATATGATAAAAGTAAAATGCCTATTCTAAGTTGTGTATGACTTCCCATTACCATCCCACCTATCACCATTCATGTGAAGGTGATGATCTTTCACTTTCCTCTTTTTATACCATCTTGCTTGGTAGGTCATGGACTCACCGTATGTGATTTGATGCTTCTTCTACCTACCAATGCATTAAATTTCCTCATAATGGATCCATTTATAAGATTTAAGGTGAAATTAGCCCTTGTAATTTTGAATAATTCTAAGATTGTGGTGTCTTTAAGATTCCTACTCTTGAAACTTTGCCCAAGATTTCATTCCATGAGTCACAACATCTTAATTTTCTCATTAATTCACCCCAAGGTTATAACATACATCTTGAACTCATTGTGAACATTCCTCCTAACCTTTTAGATTTCAATGATGATGAGCCTGATGAGATTAACCTAAAGATCAAAAATTTTGATCTCTCACCTCATATCATCTCATAAATTCTTGCTTCCCTATAGCCTAATTCTTACAAGCCTTCTTGTGATGATAATCCCATAGTATTGACTAAGACTTGACATTATATTCACCACACTTCCTTGGATGAAAAGTTCATCCGTACTTGTGCCATTAATTTTCACACCCCAAATTATGATGATGGTTATTCCCTAGATGATCTATTCTTAGGTGGTCTTTTATAGGCCTATGATGTCAATATTATCTATCATTGTTCTTCCTTACTTGAGAATTTTCATGTATTTTCCCATCTTCCTTCATTTACAATTCCTAATTTTAGTATTTTTCCTATTTATCATAAGGTAGAGATGGTGCCAACACCTTCATTTTATAAATATCCTTATAGGAGTATGCTCATAGATCATGTTATGACTGGGCCTTATCATTTTACTAGGTTCCCTTATCATCATAGTTGGTTTACTCCTAAAATTAGTCAAACCTTTCTTAGACATTCTATAGATCCCACTCCTCCCTCAATAGATCCCTTATCTAAACCCATTCTCACTCCTACTATAGTTGAGCCCATTCTTATTCCTGATATAGTTGAGCCTATTCTTGATCCTACTATTTTTGAGCCTACCCTTGATTCTCATCCCATTTCTCCTTTTGTTGAGCTTAGTTCCATTCCTCCTCTATCACCATCTTCCCTTGGTGATGGTTTGTTTCCCTTGCCTAAGATGTATCAATTTCCCACTAAATGGGTCGATGAGTCTTCTCTAGTTTCTTCCACTCCTATTATACCTCCTTTTGTGAGTGTTTCTCCTAAGACCACTCACAAGCATATATGTTTCTTCCATAGGATAAATAATTATTCTTCTACTCAATATCACAAGTTACGATAATATATTGATACTTTGCATCCTTCCTCTCCTTCCTCAGATAAAGCCATGCCTCCCCTAAAGGTTATACCTAGATATATACCTAATTATGGTGAGGTGTATTGTCTATGGCACTAATGTGGCACCCATCACAATTATCATTGTAGCATCCTTCAACAACACCTTAAATATCAATTTGTAGCTATTCCCAGACCTTCTTTTATTCCTCCCATAGGTCATTCCCATAAGAAGGATCCTCCTTCTTCTCCCATGGGTCCACCTCCAATGGTTCCATCCCCTCTTATGGTCTATTCATCACCTTCTATACCTCTACCTATGATTCCTTCACTTGTGGAGCTTCCCTCACCTATGGATCTTTCTCCACTCGTGAGTCCCTCACCTATGGATCCTTCTCCACCAGTGATTCTTACATATCTCATAAACTCCACTCCCATGAATTATCTTGAGCATCCTTTGCCTAATTTTCCTTATCATGATCTATCAAGTATTCCTACTTTTTTAGTTGAGGAAATTAGAAGAGAAGTCTTATCTCAATTTTCATTGAAGATTGACAAGACATTACCAGTAGCTTATATCTAGCTTCATAGAGATTTATCTAATATATTAGATAATGTGTATGGGAATATTTATCATTACTTATGAGCACATTCATGATTCATTTACATTTAAATTTTTATTGTATGTGTGCTCTAATTTTATTTTTATCTATCTGTTATATTAGTTGACACTGTGCCAAATTCATATTTTTCTTATATGGTGATTCTTTAATTTTTGTACTATATCTTGCTTATATTGTCATTTATATTTGCATATGATTTTCTTTCTTTATCATTTTATTCTCTTTATTTCATGAGTTTTTCTCAAAACTCTCTTCTTATGCCTTCATGATTGTTTTATTTCATATCTCTATTTTTCATAGATAATTGTCATTGTGACTTGGTTATACAAACCCTATTCCATTTGGTTCTTGTCTCCTATTACCATGTGATCAGTTAGAAAATAATAAATCTCATTATACTTTCCTTTCATTGGTCCACCTTTGTATCTCCTTTTTCCCTTCTTTTTTTTTAAAATTAAGCATATACATGGTTGAGACTTGAGATCACATGTTAGTTCATTGTTAAGCCTAAGTGTCCTAGTCAGTCTTTATCTTTGGTTACTTAGCTTCCTTTAGCCTTAGCCTAAAGCTTATTCATGTGTATCACTAAATTTCTCATGATTGGTCATTATAAATCAATATGAAGGAGAAATCTTAAAAATCCATAAAAAGTTAAAAACCAAATCATTTTACGAAAGGCAATGATATAAAAGGCAAAAATATTCTTAAAAGTCAAATCACACTAAAAGACATGATTCAAATCACATCTCCTTCTTCTAGTCAAAGCTCAAACTCCATAGTTATCCTCATGGTAAAGTTGAGGTCCTTTGAGGTGCAGTAGGCCAATATATTAGAAAAGGAAAATAAAAAATATTTTAGTGCTACCTACTTTCTCATGCAAGTACCCACTCTTTATAATAAACCGACGACTCTGTAAGGGGTCTTAAAGAATGGGGAACACATCGTGGTAAGGTAGGTCTATTTTTCATTTTCTTATACTAATCTACCTACATGAATTGATCTTAGTAGCATGTTTATCTACCTATAAAGTTTTGTGTCTATAGTGAACATGTTTCCTTTGTACATTGATGGTCACTAGTCACTTAGTGTCTTCTCATGTCCTTAGTATGTCTCTTTTCTCCTAAGGTCTTCTCATAAGATACCTAAGTCTTGATTTTTACATTCCCTTTTTCATTCCCTATTTCCCTTATATTTCCTCTTGAGAGATATTGTTTTGTCTACTGATCACTCTCCTTGGGATTTCATTTTTGAGTTGCATTGTAAGACTACGGATAGGACCTAACATTCCTCACAAATTACCACATTTTTCCTTCCTCTTACCCACATCCTTTGTTACCCAAATTTTCTTGATTTTTACACCCTAGTGGTGTTTTCTTTATGAGTTGTAGTGTAATACCATGAATAGGACTTGAAATTCCTCACAAAATTTTATAATAATACAAGTCACAAACAAAATTACATGTGTCAAATATGAGATAAGATGTGATTGATTATGAAATTACACATCATTAGCATGCTTCCCATCTTGATTTAGTGTGTTTTATGCTTACTTCAATTCTATTTTTCTTTTATCTTCTTATTTTTTGAGTGTGTGTAAGAATACAACCATTTCTTGAATTTTTTATACTTCCCAACTTGAATTAGTGTGATAAATTTAAGACCATTATTTTACCAAATTTTGTTTTTATCTTATACTTCCCAATATTATTTAGTATGATTGATTAGCTTCATTGATTTATTTTTATACCATTCATACCCTTTTACATACCTTCCATTTTGTTAATTTTTTTTTCATACTTCTCAACATGATTTAGTATGATTTTACTTGTTTTAATTTGGTGGAAAAATCTTTCACTTTGGTTTAAGAATAAATTCCTTTTTAGCATCTTGTTTTACCATCCCTTGGTATTTATATGTAGTCATTTTCTTGTTATTACACATTTCCCAACTTGAAATAGTATGTAGTATATTATTTTTTATTAATTATATTTTACCAAGTCCTTTTTGCCTATTTCTTTTTAACCATGCATGTGTTTTACATAATGCTAGAAAGGAAACCACATCTCATATGTTTCCTATAACATATACAACAACATCTAAATACATGTGATAGAAATAAATATATCCAAATCATCCAAAACCATAACCATAATGATGACATCATACACAATCAACATCAATAAGCCAAAATGATACATCATATCTATATCTCATGAGTTTTGATACAACAACTAAAAACATATACAATGTTGTAGGTTTATGGTTCGGCTATATCCTATCTATCTCATGGAATAGCCACACTACCTAATAAGGCCTCGATCTGACTCTTCCAAATAGTACATTATAAAGAGGCCATCTAAGATCTCAATCCCTTCACTTATCCCTATAGGTGTGCTACCTACACTTATGCTTGTACCAACTGGGTCTGGGTCACTATATGGGCTTATGTCATATACATCACTATAGCCATATGTATAGCTCTCTTCTACCAGGGCTTTCCATACCTGTATCTTGACTACAACCATATCTGATGGTGGTTGCATCCTCTCTTTATGCTCATATTTTCCTTACTACTCCCCTTTCTAATTTGAACTAGCTCACCTGAGCTAGGGTAGATGGTACACTAGGATCCTCTAATGCAGTAAGGTCATATGAATTTAGAGTCACATGCATGAGGTCATGGAGTGCTCCCCTCATAATGGACCCCTATCTCTCCTCTTCATCCTTATTTATGCCTATAAAATCACATCTAGATAGATATTAGATCACTATTATATCTTGTAATATCTATCTCTAGTCTCTATTTCAAAATAAAAACTTAAACAATAAATTAATCATCTTTCTTACATGTCTATGTATTGGCCACTATGGTCTCACCTATATTCCAAAAATTTAAAAATTTTGTTCTTTTTTCACTAACTTCCATAGGTTTTCCTAGTGTTCTTCACATTTTACACCTTCACTTTCTCTTGCAGTCTACTTCTTTATCTATAGCACTAAGGTAAGTAAAGGTATGTGTTTTTCAATTTTGTCCTTTCCTTTATCTTATTTATTACTTACTTTATTTTATTTAACATCAATTTTGTGTGTTTTCATGTTCCATTTTGTGAAGCACCATCTTATGTTGCACTTATGTGACACGTGATGAGATTTGAGTGGGGCATATGTATACACATAATATTTTCAAACTTTTATTGATTACTAACACTTTCTATGTTGTAGGAACCCATTTAGTCTCAATCTCTATAAGTGCATGCCTTAAGGGATGTAGTGGAAAAGGAGTGCATAGAACATTGGTGCTTCATAAGATTTTTGTCCCTTTTTCTACTTTTCATCTACACACTTGTCTCCTAAAACCATTTATCCTAAGCTTATTATTCTTAATCATACCCATTCAAGTCACTTTTCATATCATTATCCTTTGTGTTCTTGCCTTGACCCATTTTTACTAATTGACTGAACTAGGTTGATTGGGTTGACCCTATATAGTTTTTAACCTTTAATTATTGTACAAGGTTGATTGGGTCGACCCTGTACTATTTAAGAATGTTTTTTATTAGGAACTATGTTAGCCCTTCATCTGACCTAGCTCAAGACCTAGTGATTTACCTCCCAAAAACATATAAGGTCAACTAGGTTAACCCTATATAGCTGACATATTCAGAAGGATTTAGGGAAAGATCCACCTATATATACAAGTTCATTTCCAACCATTTGTAAGAAGAAAAGTAAAGAATAATAAGTATGAATGAACATATTCTTATTGACCATTTTACTTGAGAAGTAAAGCTTAAGGTTCCATACTTTCTTTTGAGATATGGATCTTATCTTATAGAGAAGTCTTTTAGATGCATAGATAGGTTATGTATCCTAGAGATGATTTGTATTTGTTATCCTTACATACCAAAATAATCTCTTGCAAATCACCTTGGCCAAGGGAAAGATTGAGGCTCATCAAGTTCTTCTTCAAAGTTAAGTATTCCTAACTTTATTTCTCCTTTGTAAGAGTAGATAGATAATGTAGTTGTACTTCTCTCCCAAGAATTAGGATTTCATATACATTGACATGAGTATATATCTTCTATGCATGTTTAGTTTAGTTTGTTTTGTTTCTAACCACCACTTTGTGCCATAAGATTTGGTTTGCACTAGATTATATTTACTTTCTTGTTTATTAGAATAGAGTGAACATTGAACCTAGGACTATTTTAAGTTTGTTATGTTATCGTGTTATACCGTAGGATTTAGAACCATTCTTAGCATGGTATATGATGACAAGTAATCCCCTAATCGGGTCTAGTGGATCCCCATATCGATCATGCCCTTGCTTAACAAATGTATTCCCAATCGAAAGTGTAGGTATTCTCTATCTTATCCAAGCTAGGATTGATTTATAGACATGATGCATTTTTATTACATATAACTGCTAACTTAGTCCAAATTTTTCCATAGTCAGTGGTTGTGAGCATGAATCGATGTCTAACTAATAAATTTGGATTGATAACTCCTATGAAGTCAATTCCCCAGTATATGAATGGTTTTCCTTAAATAAAATGTTGTAATGACATCCAACATGAATCTCCCACTTAGTAAACACTTGGCATTGGTGACATGAATGTACAAATGCATTCACATCCTTAAAAATAGTGGGCCAATATTATAATTCTCACATTATTTTATGTGTCATTTCATTCCCATAGGGATGACCACTACCTAGCTTCTCATGGAAACTAGTCATAACATTCTTGGATTTTTCCTTAGATAGGCACCTAAGATAGACGCCTTCATAATTCCTTCTATAAAGGACCCCTTTCTTGAGCATGTAATGAGATAAGTTCATCTCAAGGGTCATTTTCTAGTTTTATTTTAGTTTAGGGGTGGAATTCCATGGAGAAGGTAATCGATGATCAAAACATACCAATCTTGATGAAGTACTTTTAATTTTTCCACATAATGTAGTGTATTTCAGGGATCAATCTTTGTGATTAACTGATTGAGACCCTAACCTTGGATGAGCCTAGTAGGTATAATCTCCAAATCATGTTATTTTACATTGGCCATCTACTAGCCTCTATGCTCTCCTAATTTATTCCACCTAAGCATAATTTTTATCATTGGGACTGGGACAATGGCTTGCACCTTATTCCTAAGAATGTAATGCCTAAATTTATTCACCACTTTGAACAAGGCATAAACATGTTTTTTAAGGTTAGAATAGTTGAAATATATTTAGTTAAGGTTTATGCTCATGAAATCAACTAGGTTTTCTTATTCATTATACTTCTAAGTGAGGATAATGGTAATGGTGTGATTAGAAGCAAAAGAATAGAGGTAGAAGTCCTTGGTGTAGTCTGGGCTTATTAGAACTAGCACCTGCATGATGGCCTCTTTGATGTCTTGGAATGCCTTCTTAGATTAAATGTTCCATTCCAATTTAGCTTCCTATTTCAGCATGGCATTCACAGGTTTACTAATATCAATAAATCTAGAATTAAATTTGTGCATGAAATTAATTTTCCCAAAGAATGATTTAAATTATATTTTTACCATTCAAGAGAGGTTTCTTAGAAATAACATCACTAAGTTTATGGCCAATAGAGATACCTTCCTTCATGATAATGTGACCAAGAAGATTACCTTTGGTAACACCAAACACACTCTTCTTTGGGTTTAAGGATATACCATACCTTTTGCATCTGTTGAATATCCTTTACAAGTGACAAATATGATATAACCTATATTTTTAGAATATAATCAAATAATACTTATAGAGAATAAATCAATTCCCTATCAAAACTTCAAAGGTAAAATCCATGGCACTTCTAAAAAGTGGATTTTACATTAATCAAGTTGAATGGCATTAATTTGTAGGTAAAACTACCTCACTTTGTTGTCAATGTAGTCTTAGGTTGATCTTCTAGGTTGATAAGAACGTGGTTGTATCCCAAGATTCCATCTAAAAACACATCATTTGGGATAAAATCACCATCTAAATCAATTCATTCAAGGATAATAATGGGTAATTATCTTTATCAGATGCTCATTTAAGATTTTGGAAGTCCACACATAGCTTAATCTTTCTATTTTCTCATGAACATGTACCAAATTGGCTACCTAAGTGGAGCGGCAGACTAGAAAGATAATTCCTATCAAAATGAGCTTGTGAACCTATTTATGTATAAGTATTCTATAATCAAGTTTACAGGCCTTTTCCTTTGTTTGAAAGGCTTCTAAGTTGGTTTGAGGGATCAAGATAGGTTAATACACTTAGGTTAAAGATCCTAAGATATCTATAGGCCCATGTAATTATGTCTTTATATCTTATCAATAACCCTTTTCTCAATCTCCAATGATATATAATTGGGGCCAATGTTAATAGTCTAGCCATGGTCAAGGGACCTAAGATTGATAGTCTTAAACTACACATCTTGGTACCCTTACTTCTCAAATGGTGTTTAGATTTATCAAGGTTGAAAACCCACTCAAAGGAGATCATGCCTTTTAGGAATCAATTTTATTTAAGGCTCATGATGTCATCCTAATCATAATTTGCATCTCTTGGATCATCCCTCTCTCATCAATGATCTAAGATTCAAATACCCTTGTTTTATTGAGGAGTTATAAGTTATGATGGTTGTCTTTAAATACTTAGAAGTTTTTTACATTATCTAAGATAAAGAGGAAATGGATCAACTTGACATAGAACTCCCATAATATTATGTCATCTAGAGGTGATATATTCATGGTAGAGGTTGAAAATTAATTGACTACTTAGTTTTCTTTTTGAGGAATGGGAATAATGCTATAGGGAATAGACATTTCTATCAAATACCTTGCCCTATGTTTATAATTCCTAAGATAGGAAAGTTTGCACAAGGATTTTCTCCTATCTTGGTTTATTATTAGCTTAGAATCCATAAACAATCTAAGGTCCTTGAATCTATGTCTCAAAGCTAATTGCATCCCAAAGATCAAGTCTTCATATTTTTCTAATTTGTTAGTATAGGGGAACTAAAGTCTATAGGTGCTAGGTGTTATTTTCCCTATTAGTGAATCAGAAGGACTCATATAATAGAAACTTGTTTAGAGTGGGCCTCATTGAAGAATAAGGATCAAAAACATGGTGTCTCTAGATCATTGATATTTTTATGCTTAGCCAATTCTATAGACAAGGTGGAGATTCTTAGGTCTGAGGATACCAAGTTCACCTTTTCATTTAAGGTGTTGTATTCCATGATCATGTGTTTAATCCTAGGTTATCTATCTACATTTATTTTATTGGCCATAACTCTCCAAGGTATCCATACCAAGAAAAGTTAGTAACCATGTACCCATTCAAGATTTTAGACCAATCCCTATTAAGAAGTATTTTTGGATATTTATACCACTTGGATGTCTATAAACTATTGGATCCTATAATCAGACGCTAATTACATATGGACATTTAAAATCTCACTAACTATCTTAACCTTTATTTTGTCTAGATCACCCACCACCTTATCAAATTTAATATTGACTAACCCTAACTTCTCAAAAATTCCTACAAGTATCACATTAGCATAAGCTCTTGAGTTGATTAAATAATTAAGTTATTGCCAAATAGTTTGATGGTCAAAAGGAAGGAAGGAACTTCAATTTTGTTCTTGTGGATGATCGTATTGGTATGGGTAGTATTTTGTTTCATTTGGGTTGGCTTATCTATAAGTGACTTTAGTAGAAGGTCTCATTGTTCAATGATTTGGGTGACCTCATGAATCATTATATTGGCTTTTATTTTCTTCATGTATTTTACTATGTTATACCCTATCTTGTTTTGAATTAGTTGGGTCTATATAGTAGAATTTGACTCATTAGGTTTTAGAGGTGGTAAGTCATTCTTAGCTTTGGGATTAGGAGGGGTGGAACCATTATTTGGAGGAAAAGAGATGGTGAGGGGTTATTGATGCATATAGTTCCTAAGGTAATAATTGCTCATTTGGAACTAATGGAAATTATGGACCTCACTAGTATTCTCCTCTGGTTCATTATCTTCTTAGATGGGGAACTCCATGGTTTCTAATACCATCAATGTGGTTGGGGGTCTAGTAGCATTGGAGGCTTTTTAGTGGTTTGGGATCACCTCATACTCCATTTATCATTAGAAGATATCAAAGGAAATAAATTTTTTTATGTAGTTGATTTCCATATGTTGAGATGTGTTATGAACCTAACACTGGTTTAGGAGGGCTATCTCAAAGATGTTAATCTTGAGTAGCTTATTAGGTGATGGCTCTGGTTAATTATTGGGGTGATTTTAGGAAATGTTGTGCCTTTGGCAGGTAAATTTTTTATTGGAGATCTCACCATTAACATTTCCCATTTATTTTTGGAGACCCAATAATTCAATTCTCAGTCTTTATACCATACATTGGATAACATCCATCTCATTCTTGGTAGACTCTTGGGTTATGCCAAAAAAATTGTTCATAATGGGAAGTAGTGTCTGACTATGGGATTGAGGAGATACTTCCATGTTTATTGGAGTAAGGAAACCTAGGTTCTAGTTGGGGTAGTGTGTCCAAATGGAATTTATTTTATAATCAACATGGGATAGAACATCAAGACATTTTGGTTCACATTAGGGATGAGGTTTAAGGTAAACAAGCTTGGAAATGCATTTGAAATGGGTGATAGCATTTGGCCTTGGGGGTTAAGTTATATGTCCACCTTAATAGATTATACATAATCTATGGGAAAATATATTATTATGGTATATTATCTCAAAAACATGATCATATAAGGGTCTAGGGAGTTTTTATACATGTTGAGTGCTAGTTGAGTGTTGGGTTAATAAAGCACGATAACCTAGTTATACATATTTTGGAACCTAGCATTAAAGTTTCTAATGGGATCATTTGGTTCCCTTTTAATATAGATAAACTATTGATATAATATTTTAGGATCAATGACTTACCTATACTAAGCTAAGAAGGTGTTATTAAATTGTTCCCATCCCATTATAGAGTCTTTAGGAAGATTGAAGAACCAATCATAAGCTGCATCCATCAAAATGAATGGAAATGACCTGCAAGATACATCCTCATGTTCAACATTTAGGAGCCTAAGGTAAATCTTATATGAAGTCACATGTTATTCAGTAGTTAGTATCACACTAGGTATAAACCTTAGATTATACCTCTCTAGGTTTCTAAGAAGGTCATATATGACTCTGGGAACATTGTTAGCTGACCAAACTAACTAGGCCATGGAAACAACCATTAGGGGTGGTATGTTCAGGGTAGACTAAGAGGAAAATATAGTGGAAACAACTATAGGCCTCAGTTTACTTCTATCAAATCAAGTTTTCCTATAGAATTTCAAGGGTGAGATCATCAATCTATCACGAATCGATCCGAGTCTAGTGATCAATGGAGTAGGCTTCAAAATTGTTCAAGGGTAGATTAGTGAGCTAATATTTATTTATTAGAAGGCCCTCCTTCTATCACCAACTATTGTTTTATCTAAGAGCTCATTCTAATAAACTTATGAGATTAAGTGTTTAGAGTGAACTTTGGGACAATAAGGGACTATCATCCTCCCATTTTAGGATTACTTAGAGATCAACCTAGGGCAGGTGTTATAGGTATTGGGATCCATGATATAGCATGCTTAAAAAGAGTCTTTGAGAGGTATAATGATACCAAAAGGAGTCTAATACTCAACTTGACAAAGAGGTTCCAACCCTCACCTAGTTTAACCAATCCTAATTTTAATCATTGCTAGGATTTATTTCACCAATTTCTAAGTAAAGGGGATGGACCCATTTAGTTCTTAAAACAAAATTTTTAAAAAAATGGAGTTAGTTAGGGTAGAAAAGGATGTTTTTAGGATTTAGAGGAGGTTAATTCTTCAATAACTGAGATGTGTGCCCAGCCACAGTTACACCACTATGTGTCAAGTTTCACAATGGGATCAAACTCATCATCACATAGGGAATGAGTCTAAGGATAAAATGAAAGGAATGATTAATTTATGAACTCTTCACTAAATATAAAGACAAAAAAAGGTATGTAATAAATTACACATAGGGTCTTCACAAATGCTCTATAAATTTAAGCACATAGATTAATGAGTGTTGCAAAGGAAACAAGAAGAGTTCATAAATGAATTAGAATAAAGAAGCACATTATAATTATTACATTCATTATCAGTAAAAAATCACATTATCAATTATTTAACACAAATATTCATTCAAAATATAGAAGATAGTGGGCCATATTCATAAACAAATAAACTATTTGATAGAAAACAAGGAATTAAACATTCATTTTAATAGAGTTTTTTAACATAAAAGTACCAGCCCTCACAAAGGGAAATCAATCTACAATATATAGAAAATGATGAGGATCACCCCCTAGTATCATGAGATCCACATCCTTGGCCATGATGGCCACCAAATGTTTTTATAATTGCAAAAATTCAAAAAATAAAGATTCTCCACTCCTCAAAAGATGCCCCAAGGCCCATTCAAGTGATATGTTAAGGATTAGGAGAAGAACCACCACCCAGATGTTTAGGCTTTACCTCTTTAGCCACTAGTTTAAATAACACCAAGTTGAACTCCTAATCTAAATTTTTTAAGTTAATGAGGGATTCATGAAATATGGCCTCATATTAAGATAACAATTGCTCATGAACTTTGAGTGGGGATTTCAAGGGGACCCTTACCTCAGACACCTAGATGATGTTGGTTGTGGATTGGGTGTATAAATTTAGACTTACTTTTTCCCCAACCTTGTTAGCCTTATCCACCCTCATATGCATGACTTAGTAAAATTGAGCCAAATAGACACTAAATTCCTCCCTCTCAAGTAGGGTGTCTTCCAGGTAAAAAAGCACCATGATGTTGACTTCCTAAAAGTAGGCCAACATATATTATTTACTATTTTATAAGGGTTATATCACTAATAAGTTAATACCAACCACTCTTCCAAATATGTTCTCATGTTCCCAACATAAGTTTGGTAGAGGCCCAAGTTTACCAAAGTCATTAGTTTTAACTTTGAAAACTTATTTCTACTTATTAGAACCATGATATTTATAAACTTGTTATCCATTTGAACTATTCAATCCAAATAATCTTGAGTGCATTATAGGTGATGTCTACCTATAAAAAAGGCTTAGGTAACCTTCTTGAAAACTGCAAATAATTACGTCAAGGCATCAACCACCTTTTTGACCAGACCTCTAGGGAATGAGCTCTTCACTTATGATTCAAGTACCAAAACCTAATCCTTCATGTCCTCCATGAGTTTTTTAGATGTGTCATGAGTAACTCAGAGCATAAATACTATGTCCTTAGCCACCTTCTCCTCATTTTTGAATGTCCTCACTTTGGTGAGGTATAAGAGTTAATTTTTTGTTTACCATACCATTGATTCTCCCTCTTGAGTTAATTTATGCATAAAAATCCTCTTCATATTCCTATAATACCTATTGAATTTCCATTGGACCTTTAGATCACCTTGTAGGATCATCTTTAGTCCTTATGATCCTGAGGGTGATAGGGATCTGATCTAACTTGGTCATGTGGTAACTCTTAAGGTAGAATAAGATGAAGGTGGGGGACTAAGAGGGGGAAAAATGGATGAAGTGGAGGGAAGGAGGGAAGAGAGTAATGGAGGAGGAAGAGGCATGGGGTCTAAAGGGGGAAGTATAAATGGGGAATCCCAAAGGAACATATGGGCATGCCATTAACTTTTGGTCAAATTGACCTATGGGTTAAGAGAACTAGGAAGAGGGGTATTCAATAGGAATAAAGAAATTGGTTGGTTAAATCCAAATCCTTGGGCACCTAGGATGATGGAAAAGGAATACCCAAGAAGGACAAGAGGAGAAACTGGAGGCTAAGTAGAAGGTTTAGAGGGAGTTACCTTTTATTTCTTCTTAGGAATTTTACCTAAATAAACTTATTTTATAGTAATATAATGGTATATGGTGGTGTTGGTGGAAGGCATTGATTAGGGAGTTTATATAGTAACCATAAGTGCCATTGAGGTGGTTAGATATAACTTAACTACATGTACTAGTGCACTTGTCATTAGGGTCACCATTGAGACTATCAAAGTGAGAGTGCCTAGAGGTGGTTGAATATGAGGAGGGATCAAAGTAGGTGTCACTGAAAGAGACATCATTCTCATCAATATTGTAATTCCCATAGTTATTATGATTTTATTTCTCATATCCCCTATAGTATCTTGTTATTGTGTATTGAACACTATAGGTGTTGGGTGTTAGGAAACAAAATTTCATAAAGATGAGGTCAGCCATACAAATTCTTATGGATGGAAAGGGTTGAGTAGAGATAAATTTGGACATGGAGATGTTACACATGGATCAATCCATAGGTACTTGAGTAAATTATGGAGGGGATATAATAGGGAATAAGGGAGGCACAACCTGAGTGAGCCAAGTAGGGATAGGGAAACTAGGGAGTTCCCCACTAGGTTTTTAAGGGATGGAGGTAGTAGGGGAAAGAATCCCCATTAGTGCCTACTATTAGTCATACTCTAAAATTGAATTAGGGTTATTACTAACATTGAATTATAGTGCTTACATAATTTTTGATTGAGTATCCTGAGTTGAAGGAGGTGGTGGATCTAAAGTAGAGGTTGGGGAAGGTAAAACTCATGGAGGATAAGTAGTTATCACCCCATAGATTATCCTCATAAAAAATAAAGGTTCAGTCATTTGAATGTATACCCTATCTCAATTTATCATGGTTAGAGTGGGGATAATTTGATAATATGGCTTGAGATATACTTAATTTCCTTTCCTATTCACCTCAAGCCTGGCCAACACCTCGTTGTCATCAGTAGGGTTGAGGTGGATCTCATCATCAACATGGGTAACATGGCCATTGTTTATGTTAACGTGATCCTTGTACTTTGACATGTGGGCTATGATGACACCATGAGGGTCTAATTATCGATTCTCTACTCTATCTAGGGCATAAAAATACCTACCTATTACCATCTTTAGTAATGGAGGTATATTCTTGTACACATGTTAGTGGATGATGATGGGAAAGGTCAAGATAGACTTATACTAGTAGATAAGTGAGTGGCTAAAATTGCCTTCCACTAGTTGAAGGCTATTTCTTACTTGTCTAATTAATCTATAATATGATAGGGTAGGAGGAGTGGGACCCTAAAGATGCATGTTACTCAAATGATGGTTTCATCTTGGAAATACGAATAACCTACACAAAACCAAGGCATGACCACCTCATTGATGGTCATGTAGACCAATGAGTAGTATGAATTATAGATCTCTCATATGTGATTTTTGTAGTAGTAGACATATATTTTATAAAAATGCATGCACCACAACACCCCTGTGGGTCCATGGTGGGAGTGCAAAAGGTTTGAAAATAAGGGTGGCATAAATGCTGCCCACTAGCTAACTCATCATGCAAAATTTACCACCATCCCAAGCTTCCTTGATGTAATGAACCAGTTAAAAGTTGATAGTGCTCCCAAGGTTTAGGATCTCTTTTATTTTGAGGATGATGTTGAGCAAGGCCACCTAGAGAATATCTATGTGCATATAGTTTATTGTCTCTAACAATTAATTCATGAAGATCATCCTGATCTAAACCTCTTCTCAAAAGGTACAAATAGTGGAGTCAATGTCTTCATTGTTGACCCACTCAACATCAGGGTTAGCTACCCAGTCCTATAAAAATTCATATATATCATAGGTGTTGTCCCATGTATATGCAGTGTTCTTGTCATAGGAAATTGAGTAATCTAGGAGATTGTAATATGTTCTGAACATAACCCTAGAAATGTTTGTAGTCTTATGTCTAGACCATTAGAGTACACTACATCTTTAGCAACATCTTGTACTCATTTAGAAGTGAGAAAAATATTTTTGAATAGGTCAAAACATGAGAAGAGCTCTAGTTTGGCCATGACCTTATGCAACCCACACATTTCTTATGCCTTGAGGGCATCCAAGATCTCAACTTCATCTTCATCATCACTAGGAGCAGATTTAGGCATAAATTTAATCACTCTAAACATCATATTATAATGTTTAAAGTGGGTCAAGTCTATGGGGAAGGTAGTATCCTTATATTTAGGCTTAGGCCTAGGGTTGGGGGATGAGGCAACCATAGAAAAAATAATAATTTAGACAATAATGAAATCTAGTAAGAAGGGAATGGAGGGAACATGAATAAGCTAAAAATTTGGAGATGAACTCTAGGAAATTGGGAATAGTAAAGGTAAATTAGTACACCTTTAATCACTTATAGGGATATTTAAATATCTTCTGCATTAATGGCAATTGGTTCCCACATTGTGTAAATTCAAAATTAAGATGGTGGCATCATTTAATCAAGGATTTATAGATTTTGTAATTAATTCAGGGATTTCAAATGCATGTTCACCACTCATATTTTATGTCTATGATGGGATGTTTTAAATTATCCAATTGGATCCCAATTTCCCATTTAATTAAGATGAAGAGTGTGGTAGGCACACAACTATCCTACCTTTTTGAAATATTGGGTGGATTCAACATGCACCACATGCAAGTCTCCAATTTGTCTTGTTTGGAATGGATGCCACCTAAGCATGATCAAGTGCTACACTTTTACCTATTCAAGAGCCAAAACTAGCCACTTGAAGTAGTGAGGTGGCACATGGCATGCTCTAATTGGATTTTAGTTCCAACTCTACTTCATTTTGAGTATATCATAGAAGCCCTAGACCTTATCTATGACATGTAAGACTATTCCATGTTGTGTTTTCTCATTATTTAGGTTCTTATGGGATCTGTCATCTTTGACAAGTTTAGGAGTTGACACATATAATAGGTTTCATGTGGCATTTATTAATTCTTTTGGCTTCCAAAGATTTGACACCTTTGATAAGTTTGAGAGATTGACACATATGATAGGTTCCACATGGTGTTTATTCATATATTGAGCTTTCCTAATATATGACACCTCTAATAAATCTAAGAGACTAACACATCTAACATGTTTTGTGATGTGTATTCATTCATTAGGTTATACCAATATCTGACACTTGAATTAGGTCTAGGATACTGACACATATGATAGGTTCCATGTGGTGTTTATTCATTCATCAGACTCTCTTAAGATCTAACATCTTTGATAGGTATAAGAGACTGACACATCTGATAGATTCCATGTGGTTTTTATTCATTCATTAGGCTTTCCTATGATATGACACCTTTGATAGGTCTAGAAGACTGACACATTTGACAGGTTCTATGTGGCATTTCTTCATTCATCAGGATCTCTTGTGAGATTTTTATAAAAAATGACTAACCTAAAATAAATCCACATAACCAATTAAACTATCACCTATCTATTGTTAAATCCTTATGAAATGATGAGTAGGAATCTAGGATATTGACACTTTAATAAGATCAACATGATCCTAATTATACAAAATAAACACAATTAGTGTATGAAAATTTCTAATTATGAAAACCTTTTATTCTTTTCGGATGCATCAAGGACTATATTGTCTTTAGACTTAGAAGACTATAAGTATATTTAACAAAGACCAACTCATCATCAAAAACATTGTAAAACATTTGGTAGATCAAGGTGGAATAGAGTGTCAAGGTTGAACAAGGCCCATGGCTGAATAGAAAGGGATTGAAGCTCTAGGAAATCTTTGAGTTGAGTAATTCCAAATGATTACCCCACTTCTCTGAATAAGTGGGGAAGTTTTGGCCACAACACTTTGGCCATGGTATTCTTAGGTAATTTTATTCTTCCATTCCAATATAATTGAGTTACCTTAGGATAATTAGAATAATCATGTGTCATTTCCTCCTTACAAAATACACATTGATTTTTTTGCTCCTTTTCATAGTTTTGTGTTATATGTCCTTTAATTTTCTAGACCTATAACATATTATTTTCCCTCTCTCCTAGCCATATTCTATATATTTTTTATATCCTTAATGACACATCACTATTTTAATTATGCCTTACACACTCACTAGATACATGCCTCTATTTTAATTATTGTAGTTATTTATTAATTTTATGGCAATATCCCTTTGCGGTGAAGTATTGTTATGTTCCATGGTGTGTTTATTTTTACCTACTTTCATGGTATGTGTTATATAACTTGTTGCATATTTGAATTATTTAGTGGTATGGGATATGTGTCTTGCAGTATATTTTATCCTTTCCATTATCTATAATATATGTTTTAAGGTATTTTTTATTTTTTCTATGGTATTTTGAGTAATTATTCATTCCACAATTTCTATTAAATTTTGTAGCTTCTTATCTTCTATGTTATATGGCTTATTTTCTCTCTCTCAATGACATGGGGGATGATGATGATCTCAAGGGGTTCATCTCCTCACATAAACTATTATGTTAAACTAGTCTTGTACACTTAACAAATATATCTCAAGGCTCTACCCATCATTTTGACCTCCCTTGTAACTAAAATTCTCATACTCACCACCTTAATAGGACTAGTTACTTGCTTCTTAGTCAAACCTTGATTATTTTGATTATCTAGATCACCTGTAACCATATAATGCCTAAAATATGATATACATTTTTCATAATCATTTACATAGCCTACACAACTTTTCTCCATCCTAGAGAATTGTATCTAGGGCATGATATTAACACTAATGTTATTGTCCCTGATCTAAAGTGTCCTTACCTTACAAACACTCACATCTGAAATTTTTTTGAAGTGTACATGTTAGCCTAAGAATGGAATTGACCCTTTTATGAGTATTATTTCAAAAGAGATAGTATAAATATAAGTTAAATATAATTCATTTGGACATATATAAATTACCAAGAAAATACCTACCAAAGTTAAATTAATCAATCACACAACTAATCTATTCTTCCCTATTCATACATATTTACGCATTAAGCATAGGAGTGGTTATACTAAAGGTTTGAAGCATTCAACAGATAAGCCATGAGACATATTTTTCAAGATACAAAATAGATCACTACATTCATTGTCATATAATATATTTCACCCTTCTCCACACACATTCCCACATATAGAGAAGAACTAGTCGAGGCCCTCTTTGGAGTATTGGCTATGTAGGCAATGCCCACTAATAGCAGGGTCTTTGAGGTTAGCTTGACATCGTGATCCCACTAACCCATTTTTATTAAGATAACCTAATGTAAGATAGATATATATGGTTTTATCTATAAACATCATTGATGACATGTGAATGAGATCTAGATACATTAGATAAAAATTAAAAAAAAAAACCCAAAAATACCTAGGTGGTCATATATTGATAAAATAAATATTTTATATAGTACAATTACATTAAGATTCAAATAGTAGCATTGACACAAGTGTCCATAGGGTGATTCAAGTGTATATGTACCCATAAATAATATTTATATATTCTAATGACTATTTCCTAAACATAAAATAACCTATTTCCACACATGTATATCTCATATCTATCTACACATCATTGCATAAGCTAATTATTGTTTCTTCTTTGTGATTGTGTAATCAAAATATTGTTTAGCATTATACTTTATTTATCTATCATTTTCACAATTCATCACTAAAATTGAATATCATAAATTTAAGTATTTAATTAACATGCTTTTATAAATAGTTTATATCACTCTTGAGTAGCGTATTCCTCATAACCCTTAATTTTCCAAAAAGGGTTAAACATTTAGTGAACTTGACCATTGAGTCTTCCTGGATAATGCTTGTTTTTTTAATTGTCCCAAATTTTTTACTTTTTTCTTGGCCAACCATGAATGATATCAATGGTTTTTATTAATATGATGTGGAAACTATTTGTCTTATACACCAAGCTTCCTTAATGCAAAATATGGCTCAATCTAGTCAAATAACCAATCATGAGCAATCCTCTCTAAAAGATTATATGAAACCTTATCTAATTCCTTTCTATGGGGATAAATACCATCCCTTTAATGAGGTCCATGCTCCTACCATTAAAAATGAAGATTTGAGCACCATTAAAGACTCAAAGGAGGATGATAAACTTATGTATCCTATAATAGCTATGACATAATTAGTCATGAATGAGCCTAATCTTCCATAATTTGATAATGCTACCTTCAGAAATGTTTATAAAGAAATCATGGCCTCTTTACAATTGAATAATGAGATACCATTACTAGAATTACCAAAATTTTCAAATGAGATACCATTACCAAAAGTACCAAAGTTTTCAAATGAGATACCATTAAAAAAACATTCCAAAGTTGTCAAATGATATACCATTACCAAAGGTTTCATAACATACCAATCATGAGGAATAATCTATTATGCCTATGTTTCAAATAAATGATACACTACAACTAATAACTACACCTTTTCAAACTGTAACACTTACTAGTAGTCATCTCATTTTATGATGAATGCTATAGGAAATATTCAAAGGAAAGTTTTGATTCTGAATTTATAAATATTATCATGCAAGCCTTCTTTTCATGACAATGCATTTTAAAATCATCCCCTTGATAAACATATTTTCAAATATTACCATATGAAATAATTAATTATGTTGCTTTTACCTTTTTTATTTGGACATGAATACCTTGCACACCATATAATTCAACATGTATATTATTTTGATCATTGGGCTAAAGATAAACATTTATTATTAAAATGTTTTCCTAGAAACCTCACAAATGAAGCTTGGGATTCGTTTTATGGTTACCTAATGGATCCTTAGATACTTTTACACAATTTCAAGATGTTTTATTCTTATATTTTAATACACACAATGTGCCAAAATTTACATGGGAAATTTTACAAATTTTCAAAAACCATGATAATAAGTCCATCCAAGATTATGCTACATGATTTAACAATGCTTCATCTTCCTTATAATACCAACCTTTTGATTTAGAATTATAAATAATTATTAGTCAAATTATTTCCTCTCCACTCAAATAGAGATTATTTCATATTTGATGTGCTTCATTTGATCACTTATATATGGATATACACGCATATGCTACATTTTTACTCATCAATGTCAAGGTGTTAAATATCTCACCTACAAAATGTGAAAGCTTTATGAATAATACATACACTAACACAATATTATGAAAAAACTGATCATATAAAAATATGTGGCATACTAAATCTTTATTTGACACCATTGAAATAATTTTTCAACATGGGACCAATATATGATCTACCTCATTCATCACATAAGAATGCACCTACCACTATTTCAGACAAAAAACATCCTTGTAAAAAGGACTTGACAATCACAATATTTATGAGTGGATCTTATTTTAGACATAACCATATTGACTCCACAACTAGGAAATCTTATTGTAGTGTAAGATATTTATCACAACTTGGATATCATATACAAAACTTACATCACAAGGAAAGTTGGAAAAATTCTTTGGGATATATGATATTACCAATTTCTTTTGGTCCATGTGTTGTCCAAACAAAAATTTGGGTCATGCCTCAAAACTATCAACACTAATTTACATTTTGAGCATTTTGGATATATGTAATGGGAGCCACAATTGATAAAAATCAACAAGGTATTTCATTTTCCTATAAGTGATGAATGCTTCACATACCACATGATGGTGATACCAATCCTAATCATGGAGTAAGGAGAGAAGAAGAACATACCATGCATATTTTCCATTCTCAAGACATGAATTATGATAAATGATGAATAATTTTAATCAAAAAAATAAAAAATCAAATATCCAAGAAATACAAAAAACATTCAAATAATTCAAAAATACCAAAAATATTTAGCATTTCTCATGTTTACTAGGTTTTTCAAATGTTGTTTACTTTAAGTTAGTAGATATCATATAGTATATATACACACATATGTTTCATAGGTACTTGAGTGTGATATAGGAATACATTATGCACATGATATATCAAACATGCAGATGTTAGACCTTTCCTCTTCCAGCGTGATACACTACATTGGGGGCATATTTATTCTATATGATCATGATTGAAAAAGGTTCTATTATTTTATGATCATTTTACATTATATTATAGAGCATATATATCTTACACATGCCTATACTCATGTTTTTATCTTACACAATGTAGTTAATATGTTATTCTACATGACATTTTGCTAACACATGTATGTAGGTACTAGTATGACATGCTTATGATAATTACTTATGTCTCATTTGAAACAAACCCAAATCGATCCATTTTTTTTTCAAATCAAGGGTTGTTTCCCAATTTGTTCTTGCATTACATAGATTCCAATAATGTACTTGAAAGGTAATTCTTAGGATTAATAGAAATTTAACTTAACTATGAGTAATAAATGCTAAAAGAGTATTCCCTTTAAATGGTCTTTTCTTAATTAAATTTAAATAATGATCCATTCTCATAAGTTCATCTACAATACTTATAAAATGACCCATATTTGAGCAACTCAGTTTAAGCACATAATTTGGTGACCAAGATCCATTAGTTAGCAAATCTTGAGAAGGTTGAATAAATAAGAAATCAATCCCTTATGTAATATTATCCAGATAATTCCTCCAACTACCCCAAAATACTTAAGATAATAATAAGTTAATTTCACTATAATAGATCATGAATCAATCTATAAGATTATTAAACATATTAAGCACACATAGTCTCTTCAAAGTGTACTTGATCCCTATGCAATGGTTATTTAGACTTGCTACCTTAATTAGAGTGGTGAATCAATAGTTAAGGTAAAGATGTTGATGTTTCCTTTTAATCTTTACAAGGTTTCAATGACTCTCTTAAATTGGATTTAGTCATCCTTTACTTATTGGTGCATTTGGGATTAATAGGTAACCTTTTGTTATTGAGATAAGGGAACCTAAAAAATAGATTTGAGAGAACATATCTCTTATAGAAAATAGGAGAATGATATGGCTTTAAAAAATGACCAATTTAGGAATAGGAAACCATTCCTTAAATCACACATACATAGTATGTAAGTTATCACAAAAAAGACCTCATGGCTTTGCAATAATAAGACTATAAGAGATGGGAAATCATCATGAATTATGACAAATATTAATAACTTCTTATATATTCACACATTCATATTAATTTGGGATACATATAATTTTACATGTCTATATAGATTCCTTATAACAAGGAATGGTACCAAGACGATACCTTTACAATTTAAATGAACCTCTTATATAAATACAATCTAAATGAATAAAGTTCATTTAACAAGGCAAACATAATACAACCCTTAGCACATACTTTGAATTTAAGAAGGTAAATATTGGAATGATTTCACACTTTTCCACTATAATGAGTACCCAATAGATACTAATGAAGAAAACATCAATCTGAACATAGTTTATAAACAAAATTAAGCAACCAAGAGTACATACTTTTTTTAATCCCTTAATAATTTATTTTACCACTAAACTTTCACTAAGAATATCAATAAAAATGGGTCAGCACAATGTTGAACAAGTCATCCTTCCTACTAAATAGTCTGGCACTCAAATTTAAATAACAACATGGTAATTTTAATTTATAAGAATAAATCAATTTGTGTTATATGAACACATACTTACATAACTTGGATATATAGAGAATATAATTCCATGAGCCACTTACTCACTTAATGTATGTAGATGTTAGTTAATGCTTACAAAAAGTATATAATTTATCACATATATAAGCAATTAACATACTAATCATCATAGTTTCATACAACACTTAGTTATTCAAACTCAATTCTCATGATGTAATGATCCAAATAAAACAACTTACTTTCAATATTTCATCCTTACCAATCAAAATATAATACAGTAATAAAATAACAAAATCACTCTAACTGTGATTAGTTAGGTCAAGATAATTCCAAGTGCCTTTAAACTTAATAGGCTAACAAGGAGCAGTTATGTTGTAGAAGCATCCTGGAAATGGGATCCAAATATCAAGGTTGGAAGGAGGAAGGTTGCCTACAATGTTGATGTCAATACTTTTTAGGTTAATATTTAAGTATAGAGTATTGTTAAAAAAACTAAGGAGTTAGATATTTTTAAACCATCGACTCCTAAGTTGCTCTGAGCTTATTTATACAAAAAATTAGTGTAAATAATAAAAATAAATGACTTATCAAAAATTTAAAATAATCCAATCAAAACAATAAAATGATCTCTCATGAAAGATAAAGATGGGGAGAGCCCATTACCAAATTGAGTTTTGAAAAAATTAGACATCTACTAGAAAAATCAAGTCTCTTTCAAATCTAACTTGCAGTCAATTATAACCCAGAAAAGTAGTTTTCTTCTATAACTACCTCCCAAAAACGGTGCCACCAATATTCATTCATACTAGTAATAATTAATTTAATTTTTGATGTTATTTCCCATACAATGAAATAATACGTTCCAACTCTTTTTGGTTGACAACTAAAGGTTTATGTATTTATTGAAGGTTTTTCTTTGGGCTGATCTGGGCTAATTTCCTAGCCATTCATAGGAGCCTAAATCAAATGCAATAACATTATAGATAACAAATAAATGGTCAAGGGTTAGAATTGGCCTAAACCCAAATTTGAATATTATCAAGATAGGAATTTTCTAGCATATAAGAATTTACACTATTCTATCCATTGCCAAAATAACTTAATTAAATCTTAGATACTCATGGTTGAAGCATTCTATGATAGTTTAAATAAATATAAAAGCCCAAGGAAAATTGAACCTCCTCATAATTCTAGCCAAAGTCAGTAATATGGTCACCATGACAACCTTAAGGTTAATTTACAATAATATGAATAATGTACAAATCCTATTTATATGACCACAATCATAAGGCCGTCTAATATAAAAATTATTATAATACATGCTTGAATATGAATGAAAATGAGTTACTTTAACTAATAATTTTTATATTGGGTTTCTTCATATTATCTTGATTAAAATTAAGTGCATATTTCCCTCCATTAAGCCTATTGAATAAACAACAACATGAATTTATTAAGGGGTGAGAGAATATGAGATAGTCAAATCTTTAAGTATATGAATAACCTCTTACCATAGCTATATTATTCATAGGAAAATAAATTTATGTCAGGTAATATCCTAGTAATAAAACATCCATGTGGATTCACCTCATATTTAATTGCTCAAACATGATTTAAATATGTAGTTCTATGCCATTTTTCATACAAGCATTTCATCAAATAGTATGTAGACAACCACTTATAGGCTAGGATTTGTATATTAAATACTTTAAAATATTCAAGAAATAGATAGTTGGCATCAATATGATGAACCCAAATCTCTATTATCCCTTAACACTTAAAAGCATGCTTGAGAATGAGGCGCTATACCTGCTACAAATGAGATGGTAAAATACTAATTTTAGGTTGCCTAAAGATCGTACCCATATGTTTATTCAATATAAAATTTACCTTATCTATGCTCATAATAACATAATCTCAACTTATTAATACTATTTAAGAGGGAAATCAATTTTAAAAATATTACACAACCAACATGGTAGCATTAATAACAAATGCATTAACCATATCCATGAGCAACTATGGCTTATTAATTCCATCCATCACCAAAAATAATATGCATAATACCAATTATTTAACCCAAAATACATTTACCCTTATTGAGCTATAGGTTCACATATGCCTATCTATGCATGCATATCTGAGCCTATATCCTAGTAAATATAATAAATTATTACCCTAATACTCTATAAATTAGAGTGCAAAAATATTTAATATAAAAAGGGTGACTTGCCTAATAAATTCCCTAGTTTGATTGTGGGGTTACTTCTTTCCCATCCTAAAGTAAATGCATGAAATCTTTACATAGGGTATGGATATCCATCAAAAAATATCAAATGCCACAAAAATATCAAATACCTTGTTGTATACCAAAACATAGAATCATGTTCAACACAATAGTTTGCTCATAAAATAAAACCAAATCCACTCCCTCATTACTTGGCATAGTGACTCCCCAATTGGTGCAATGGTGGACCAACACGCCCCCCAGGAGGCTACCACAACACCATACACATCCCTTTCCTCCAATGGCATTTTATCAGGTATCCATACCCTAGGTCAACCTTTGGTAAGATGGGAATTAAAAAAATGAAAACATAATGGTTTCCCATATATTTAATTTCTTTTTGTATTTCTTTTTATTTGACTTTCCAAAACTAATCAATTTCCAATAATATTCAAAATTTAACATTTAAACCAATTCTAATATGTAATAATAATTTTCATTTTAATATTAATAATTTGGTAAATTTCACAAACCTCCATAGGTTATTCACCCCAAGTATGTCCTTGGTCCAATTGACCTTGATTACTTCACAATTAGTAATTTAATTATTAAAAAACTATTATATTTTATTTAAGTAAAATTTTACCAAGGTATCAATTATAATGCACCAAATACATTAGTATATTCATGGGGTTCCAAGAACATATCAATACATATAGTCCACCTATGGTTGGATCAACACTTGTGCAATCACTCAAGATGGAAAATGTACATAGTTTAAATTAACAAATGATAAGTCCAAAGTCAAGATCTGACAAAAAAAATTAAATTCAACATCGATCATCCAATTAGTTTGTTTTTATCTGAAAAAAGACTTTTAGCAAGCAATCAAATAACCAATAATAACTAATTCACATTCAAGTCCAAGTTTCCATGTTCTAGCAACCCAACTAATTAGGCATAATCGATAATTTGTCAATGCCAACCATCTCAACAAGTAACTAAATTCACATATATGCCTAAATATTTTGCCGATTTGGTAGTGGTATGACATCATTATTTCATATATTTACATTATCTTACTTGAGTGCACTTCTTATTTGCTTCTTTGTCTACTTGTGTAACATTTGAACATGTTTTTTTGTTTGTTAGCCATAGTGCCCTTAGTGTTGATTGTTTATTTGGTGTGTGGACATCTACACAAGTCTTCCAAATGAGTGTGTGACATTTGAATATGCCCCTTGTCTATAGTCTCTTTGGACCCATTTTTTGTGTGACATTTTAGTATTCTTGCATGTGTGCTTGATTATTTTTTAAGGTTGTTATCTTCTATACATTTTCATAATTCATATCATGCATATTAGGGATTGTTATATATGCACACTACAATCTTAATTGATATATATACTTTAACATGACACTAAAATATGATAATTTACTACATGATTCATACATATACATCATAGTTGTCTTATTCTTTTGAGATAAGGTTATTATCACTTTTTTCAATCCCCTCACCTCAAAAGGGGGGCATATTTGTGGGGGCATGTCATAAAATACATGACTCCACACGCATATAGTTAACAAAATGATCATAATTTGATTCAATTTTCATGATTCAGATATACATTTAGGAATAAATTCTATGCATTGGGCACATACTTGGGACAAAAAAATTTATATTTCTGATACATATTATATACATGTTACAAAGCAAAGGTTAAATTTTTATAGATACTTTATCTTGAGACATATTCGAGGTATACTTTCACAAAATTACAAATACACTTCCAAAATTATACATACATTTATGCACCAACCTTACCCAGATGCAACATTTGGGATTTTATTTGCTACAACAGTTGGCTCCTTTTTTTTAGTGTATTTGAGATTTTGTGCCCTTAGTGGACTTGACACTAAGATTTTATTATTTTGGAATGATATTGTTACACCATTTGACTCAGGCAATATTATACTTGAGAATGTAAATTTATTACACTTGAGTTATGCAATTGAGATTCTATTACACCATTTGATAATGTAAATATATGAAATGATGATGCCATACCCCTAATATTCTATTATTTTTGATTGATATGGTTACACACCATTTGACTCAAGTATATACATTGGCTAGATTTATTATACTTGAGTTGTGAAATTGAGATTCTATGGTATCAATGGACTTGACACATTTCATCTTTTTACCAAATTGGTGGCATGATCACCCTCCAATTCCCTTTTTTAAATCTCTAAGGTTCAGTTATGAACCTCTCTCCAATGCTTTAGCTAGGAAGCATCTTTACCATGACAAACTACTAAGGGGTAATATGATTGCATTAACACATAGGTGTACTCACTTTTTGATCTCTTTCTTTCAATTAATTTCAAATTATTCAATTTCAGATTATATGCACTAATTAAACCAGTAACATTCTCTTGGTTTTAGGTTATTCACATACAAAAAATTCAAGTGGGCTCAAGCAAAGACAATGTGTGTTCTACACACCATGATATGTTTTCTTTCCTTTAACCTAGTAATTTCATCCTTATATATTCCTATATTAAGGAGGGGGGAGGGGTGAGGGGGGGGGGGGGGGGGTGTAAATAAAGATGCTTACATCTAGATTTATATGTAAAACTAGTCTTGTATACTTGAAAAATATATCTCAAGGATCTATCATGTAGTTTGGCCTTCCTTGCAACCAAAAGGCTCACACTTTCCACCTCATTAGGTCTAATTCTTACTTGTTAGTCCAAACTTGATTATTTTTATTACATAGATCACCTCTAACCACATAAGACCTAAAATATTATATACATTCATCACAATTAGCTATAAAAACTCAATAACTTTCCTCTATCCTAGACAATTGCATTTAGGGAAAAACCATAACATTGATGATGTTATCCCTAATCTAACACAAGTGTCCTTACCTTAAAAACTCTCAAATTTACATATATTTCTAAGTGTACAATTCAACCTAAGAATTTCATTAACCCTTTTATGAGAATTATTTTAAAATAACTAGTATAAATACAATTCAAGTCCAATTCATTTGGACATCTAGTAATTACCAAGAAAAAATATATCAAAGCTAAATCAATCAATCATAAAATTGAATTATTATACACTATTCAGTCCTATTTACATATCAAGCATAGGAGTAGTCATACTACATGTATGAAGTACTCAAAAGATAATCCATGAGCCATATTTATCAAATTACAAATTAGATCACTACATGGATTTTCATATAGTATATTTCACCCTTGTACACACACATTCCCATACATAGGGGATAACTACATAAGTCTGAGGCCCTATTGGAGTATTGACTATGTAGGCAATGCTTATGGACAAATGGGTATTTAGGGATAGCTCGACACTGTGATCCCACTAACCCATTTTTAGTAAGGTAGCCTAACATAATGTGGAGAGTTAGGGTTTAAACTATAAATACTCATAGATAACATGTGTGTAAAATCTAAATACATCAGATGAAGGGTGATATAAAATGTATAAATACCCAAGTGGTTGCATTTTGATACAATGAATATTCTATATAGGACAGTTACGTTGGGATTTAGATAATAGCATCAATGTAAGTGACCATAGGGAATGTAAGTGTCTAAGTAACAAAAAATAATATTTATAAACTATGATGACTATTTATTGAACATCAAACAACCTATTTCCACACTTGTGTATATCAAATCTATCTACGCATCATTACATATACAAAGTATTATTTCTTCTTTGTGATTATGCAATCAAAATACTATTCCATATTATAATTTTTATATCTAGAATTTTAATAATTCAACATTGAAATTGAATATCATAAAATAAATTATTTAATAGGACCAATTTTAGGAATAGGTTATATCACTCTTGAGTAGCCTACTCCTCATAACCCTTAATTTTCTAAAAAGGCTTGAACATTTTTTTACTTTTCCTAATCTAGTTTAATCTCTTAATTATCACTAACTCTTTCCATAATTTATTTTTAATTTTCTTCATCCTAATTTGTTCTATCTATCCCCCCAAACTATCACATTTATCTTTCAAAAGTTATCTCCTTGTATCCCCCTTCTTACCTTCCATCATCCTGTAGGTGCCTAAACCCCTTTATAAGAGGGCCACACAAACTTTCAAATTAATATTATTCCCATAAAACATATGCATCTTTGTACTTATCTCTCACATATATGATAATCTCATTTCCCTACTATGGATATAAGTTAGTCAAGACTTGGGCTGAAACACCAATTTTTGACATAAACTAAGTATTAAGATTACTAGTCTATAGTTTTGGAGTCCTAACTAGAGTTGATATGACACAAAAAATGATATATTCACTTGAATTAAATATTAAACATAGATTTATCTTAAATTATATTTATTATAAATATTTACATGATAATATACGATGTGATATGATTATATTTTATGATGATGATGATATTCAACACCATTTACATCATTATATACCTTTTACACGTCAAATAATTTATCTTTTCCCCCATCCTTACTTTTGGTAACCACTTTTTTACATGTGTTTACCTTGTTAATTAATAAATAGAGTATATTTACATATAAATCATGGTATATGAGCATTTTCATTATGAAAACTATTATATATTATTCATCATTGTCATTTTGATATGTTTATGACTTTACGGTATGCTATAATGCTCAATAAATATCTTGGTATCATAATTTATGGTAATTTTGTGACTTTTGTGATATATTATAATGTTCATATAACCTTGATGAATAACCCTACCAACACTACAACTACATTTCAAAGATTTATTTTGAGCATATTTTATGATTTATCCCATAATTATTATACGGATGATTTCATTGTCAATTGGAACTCATATGAACAAGCCATCACCAATATAAATAAAGTCCTTCAATGATACCAAGACAAAAACCTCTCATTAATTAATGAGAAATGATATATGTTCATGACTAAATAAATTGTGTTAAGCCACCATATGTCATCTAGAGAAATATGGGTTGACCTAACTAAGATTAAAGTGATCAAAAATTTCTGATACTTCAAAATAAAAAAGATACATTATAATTTTCTATAACATGTAGGTTATTATTGTAGATATATTAAAGACTTTAGTAAAATTACATCTCCATTTTTTAACTATCTAAAGTTTCTAATTTTGTCTAGATTGATGCATGCTAGAAATCTTTCTAGGATTTGAAGTATATCATAGTTTCAACACTTTTTATATGATGACCAGATTGGAAAATCCATTTTCATATCCATATGGATGCATCTGGCACAACACTAGGGCTTTCCCTTGATAATAAGGTTCAAATATTGAACTATGTCATATGCTTAATCATAAATAATCTTTTTAGTGTATAAATCAACTATATGATACCTTGTTTTTTAGTGTATAGCATATGAAATTTTTTAGTGGAAACTCCATTTTCATATCCATATGGATGCATCTGACACAACACTAGGGATTTTCCTTGATAATAAGGTTCAAATATTGAACTATGTCATCTGCTTAATCAGAAATAATCTTGTTAGTGTATAACTCAATTATATGATACTATAAGTATGCTATAAACAAGTTTCATCATTATATTACTAGATACCATGTTTTTATACATGCAGATCCCTTTTCATGGATCTCTAGCCATATATTTCATACTATGCTTAACTCAATCATGCATTAGTGTTTAAGATAATATGTGGCATTTGATATCCTTAAGATCCTATCATGATGAATCATGTGGGGTAATTTTTTTATAAAATAGGATAACCACCAAGATCCTCATTATAGGGTATTAATGGCCCATTTTACATTGATATATAAAAGAGTATACCTACCAGTGTGATATATGACAATGTATGGGGAGACCTACATGCTATGATGAGATGCCCCTTCAAATTGAGATTTTTTTGCACCTCTTGAGAGATGGGAGGTTGAAGTTTTTGGTCACATATATCCTCCTTCCAAATAGGAAAATTATCTCCTTGTTTGCACTAACTATTTCACCAAATGGGTGGAGGTGAAGATATTAAAACATATAAGATATGAGAAAGTGATTGAGTTTTTATATGAGGTATTCAAAAGGTATGGAGTGCCCTGTGACATAGTTATGGATCAAGGAGCACAGTTCACCTCATATTTTATTTTAACCCTTTTCCATGACTATGAGTGTCATATTTGTAAGTCTACCCAATATCATCTCTACTCCATTGGCTAATCATAAGTCATTAACCATAAATTGGAGAATCATAACCAAGAAAATAGCCTTACACCATTGAGTTTAGGCACACCAATTTTTTATATGTTGTTTGGCCCTACATGAATATATGTAACACCACTATAAGTTCACACCCTATGAATTGGTATATCAGATGAAAGTTATTCTCCCTATAAAGTTTGAAATTAAAACCTTAAAAACTTATTTTTAACTTGGATTAGATTTGTTGGAATTATACAAATAAATAATAACTCAACTCGATGCTTTGGATGAACTCCACCAAGAATTTATTCATCACATAGAGATAAAATAATATGAAATATTCTAATGGTGTGATAAATTCATCAAAACAAAGAGATTTAACACTAGTAAATGGGCCTTGCTTTATGATTCCAAATATAAATATCATAAAGATAAACTTCAAGAAAGATTGATTGGTAATTATGAGGTTGAAAATGTGTTTGAAAATGTAATAGTGAATTAATGTATTGCTAACCCTATAAGGTTTTCTTTGGTTAACAAATACCACCTCAAATTGTAGAAGAAACCTAAAGTAAGGAAGAATTCATCTGCACACTTAAGTCCAATGTTGATTTGGAAGTTATATAGGCTATGGTAAATCCTTTAATTTATTATTTATTATGTCATCATCATCCATATATATCAAAAAAAAACCTCAACAATGAAAACCATTGGGTATTGTTGATAGTCTTCGTTCAAAAATTTAGCTTATTGGCTTATCAAGTAGTGAATAAACAACCTTGATTGGAAACCTAGTTTTATGATAAATTGGGTTTAAAAAAGAAAATAAAAATCAAGCATTAAATCAATATATTTTTCCTTATGTAGATTTTCATTTTGTATTTCTCTTGTTGCTACAAATTAAACCCAAAAATCTACAAAATGTATGTAGTTTCTATAGAATCCTAGTGGCTATGGGCTCCTTTTGGCTTTTGTATTTTTATTTTTTTGTACATTGATTCAAATTTATATTTTTATGGACTCATGCTTATATTTTTTGAAACACAACACTATTTATGTATATGATATGGATTCTGCCTACCTTACAATTTTTTTGTGTTCTACTAGATGCTATAAACTCAAGTTTCATATTATGTATTCCACATAGTGGCTACATTATACTACAACACCATTTATAAAGGCTTAAAAATCTTGTTTTCACTATTTTCCCCATGGTGGATGCATGCTATGACACCCCTCTTTATAGTGGTTATGTGCTATCGAAAATTTCACTTGGCATTTAATACCACTAGTGTGTTATGGATTCCTCTACCATGAGCTTCACAATAAATAAATATGCTTGACTTTTTGTATCATATAAAAATTCAATCCTTTTTGGAAATAAGGATTAACAATGAAAGAGTAGCCTAATTAATGCAAGGAATAAGCTACTCTAAAAAGTAGGTCAATTAATTAATTTAGATTATAATGATATTCTGATAATAAATACTAAATATAATCATATGCCAAATATAAAATTTATAACATTCAATATTATGATAATATCAATATGAAGGATAATTTTTATTTATCTTATACACTAATGAGTAGGTAGATCTGAATAATTCAGGTGTAAAAATAGACTATATGAAGATTCTGATCTCATTGCCAAATTATAAAAACTATCTTTCTATTAGCATAGACACTTGCATTACCATATAGACACTTGCATCAGTACTAATATCCATGCTTGAATGTATATATCTTATATGGAGTATTGACTATTGATTGAAACTTCCATATTAGTCTTTATGAGTTTTCTATCACCTTTTAGATAATGTGTTTAGATCGTGCCCATAGGATTTGAATATCATAATATAGATCAAACCCTATATCCCCTTCTTAGGTCTTATCACCTTTCCCAAAATAGGTTAGTGGGCTCATGAAGTTGAGTGACCTTAAGGACCCCTTTGTCAATTAGTATTTCCTACATAACCAATAATCTAAAGAGGGCCTCATACATATTTAGTTATCCCCTATGTGTTGGCTAATGTGTGAATAATGTTATAGAATTCTATATGCAAACATATGTATTGATCTAGTTTATAACTTGAAAAATACTACTCATGGGCTATTATTTGAATTATTCAAACCTCTATTATGACTGCTCCTATGACTGATATAGAAACAAGAAATAATAGGGTAGTAGAACTCAATTATGCAATTGATTGAATGAGCTTGAATAAGTGTTTTCTTGGTATTTTCTAGATATATAATGAGTTGGATTTAAATTTTATTTATACCACATATTTTTAAAATTTTCTCATGGAAGGGTTAATTAAACATAATAGGCCAACCTACATATATCGAAATATCTGAAAACTTGAGTGTTTAAAAGGCAAAAATAGTTGAATTGGAGAATGGATAGTAGCATTGATGCTATTATCTAAGTCTAAATACAAATGTATAGGAACATAGAAGGTTTATAAAGATTTGTAACTAATAGTGGAGGATATATATCATATTTAAGTGTATTATGGGCTATAGGTGGTTTGGATAATCAGAGTAATATGATTAAACTACAAGATAAACACTTTAAGCCTATTGAGATGGAAAATGTGAGCTTATCAACTAAAAAAATTCCATAATAAATAAATATGGGAAAAAATAAAATCCTTACTCTAATACCCCCCATAAGCACAACTTGGGTACACAATGTAAAAAAATGGGTCCCAAAAACTAGGCTTGATGAGGTATCCATGTACAAAGTAATCTCTCATAAAGTAGGTAAAAGGAGAAAACCCATAGGAAAAACTCCCCATTGAAAGAGACATAAAAAAGAGGCTAGTTATCCCCCCAGAAGATGATGTTATAGTGTCCTGAGCCTTAAGAAGAACCCACAAGTGAAGATATTTTCTCTCCATGAAAGGTTTGGGGAAGATGTGTGCAATATGATTTGTCATATAGAAATATCTTAGATCAATGATGTCACCATGAATGATATCTCTGATGAAGTGCATGTGAATCTATATATGTTTTTTCTGTTGATGTTAAACTAGATTCCTACAAATCTGAATAGTACTCTGGTTATCACAATAGATGATGGTAGGTTATCTGAATTGGATACCAAACCTTATGAGAATCCCCTAAATCCAGATGGCCTTAGTGGAAACACTAACATCCCCATATACTCTACATTAATAGATGATAAATCAATGTCATTTTATTTCTTGATTGACCAACTAATTAGAACTAAACCAATAGAGAAACTGTACCCTAAAGTGGACTTGCGATTCTGAATATCTCTAATATAATATGAGTCAGTATATCTAATCAAGTCAATGTCAGTGCTAGCTCTATGTTGAATCCTAAATCTATGTTTGCCTTAAATATAATTCAAGATCCTCTTAGCTACTTTCTAATTCATCTCATGAAGTTCTTTCATGAATATGGAGACTAGGCCCAGTACATATGATATATCAAGTCTAGTATGTGTCAAGTAGTTAAGGTTGCCCATAAGTTATCAATACAAGGAAGAATCAACCAAAGATTAAGTACAATCTATCTCAAGCTTGAATCCATATAGAAAGGGATTTAGATTTGGATTATAATCATCCATGTAAAATTGAGTAAGTAGATAAAAAGCATACTTAGGTTGTGCAAGATTAATCTCTGAGTCAGATTGAGAAATCTAAATCCCAAGGAAGTAGTGTAACAATCCTAAGTTTGTCATGGAAAATATGTCTTGAAGAGCCATTTTCACCACTATAATGGATTAATAAGAGCTACCAATGATCAAAATATCATTAATATAAATAACTAGAATCAAGATTGAATCATCTTGTCATAATAAATAGACATTCACATCTGAATGGCATGTAGTGAATCTTACTAAAAAAAGAAAAGAATCCATATTTTTTTACTAAGCCTGATGGGCCTATTTGAGGTCATAGATGATTTTTTTGATTTTTCATACAAAATAAGAATCCTCAACAAATCTTGGAGGTTGATCCATGTAAATCTTCTCCTCAAAATCACCATGAAGAAAGGCACTCTTCATGTCCATTTTATGAACATCCTAATGACTAGATATGGAAATAACAAGTGTGAGTCTAACAAAGTTAATTTTGGTGACTAGTACAAATGTATCTATATATTCAATGGTAGGCACTTGTTAGAAACCCTTGGCCACCAACTATGCCTTGAACTTGTCAACAGACCCATCTGCTACATACTTAATTCAATATATCCATTTTCATTGAAATATCTTTCTTCCCTTAGGAAGAAGTGTCAAATCCCAAGTGTGATTCCTAATTAAGGAGTTATACTCCTCATGCATGGCATAATATGACTCAAGAATATGTGATGCCTCCTAAAAAGTATACAAATTTGAGGCAAAGGCATAGAAATCATGTGGCCCACTTTGAAACTCTAAACATGTATGTCTATCATTAGAGGGGTCCCCAACCCATGTACCTACACTCTATAGTGTTTTCCTAGCCCAAAGAGGACCAAAAGTGGATGAATTGGGTAGAGAAACATCATCTTATGAATTGTGGCCAAATGTGGATGAAGATGAGTCCCCATCATTACTCTCACTATCAAAATTGGAAGAAGTGTCCTCAGCTCAAGATTATCTGAATCATCTAAATTGAATCCAAGTGAGTCAAATGAAGTGGAAAAAGTTTCAAGTATTAAATCTATGGGAATATCTTGAAAGTGAACACTTTCTTTGATAAACAACTCATGTGTGGTCAAATGAAGAATGAAGTAACCCTTAACACCATATGGATAACCTAAGAAGATGCAAGGCTTACTTTGAGGTTCCATAGCCTTGCTCTTATTCTTAGGTATATGGGCCATAGCTAGAGATTTGAAGACTCTAAAATGCTCAACTACAAGTTTTCTACTATTCTAAGCTTCAAAGGGAGTTATTCATTTTAAATATTTGTGGGTAATCCTAGTTTAAATGTATCAAGAAAAAATTGATTGCTTCAGCTCAATATTATGGTGAAAGTGACTTATATTGAATCATACAGTTAGCCATCTCTTTTAATAACTTATTCTTGCATTCTCCAACTCCATTTTGTTGAGAACTGTAAGGAACTATCTGCTACAAATAAATCACTTCTACTATGTGAAACTACTCAAATCTATTGTTGACATACTCATCTCCATTATTAGTTTGAATAACCTTGATGCATTTATCAGATTATTTTTCTAAAAGAACCTTGAAGTCTCAAAACTTGTTAAAATTTTTAGATTTATGTCTAAGGAAGTGAACCCATGTGTATCTCAAGAATCATCAATGAAGGTAAGGACATAATTATCCCTTGTGAAATACTATAAAAAGGCTTAGATACATCATTTTTTACTAACTCCAATTCATTTAAATCCCTCCAAGGTTTATCTTTGTCATATTTATCCATAGGATGCTTCCCAAGGGTGTAACCCTCATAAAGACCCTTAGAGAAATGGACTCTAGGTAAGCATGTAACCATGTCATTTTTATTGATTCATTATAGGTAGTTGTAGTTGAGGTGGCCAAACCATTCATTCTAAAGTTTTATAACTCCATATGAATGAGTCAATAAAGCAGTTAGAGAAGAATTAGGTGAAAAATGTGAGAAGGTATATAACCTAACTTGGTGATCTGTCTTACCCACTACCAGTGTATAATCATTATGCAACTCTTTGATTGCGACTGAATATGGTGAAAATTATACCTTCATTCCCTTACTAATGTGAGTGATTTGGTGTAATGATAGGATATTATTTTAAAGTGATACATTATTGAATTTTATTCCATCCATTTCAATAGACCCTTTTCTACAACTTCTACTGAACTTGTGAAATAAAATTGAACTTGTGAAGAGCCCATATGGTGGGAAGTAGGCAAACTAATAACATATGAAGAGGTTAGAGTTTTAACTACTACAATATCCTTTCCCTTTTCTTTCTCTTTACCTTTTCCTTTTTCCTTAGAAGAATCTTGAGTTGATGAATTCTACTTGATAGACTCATGAACACCTATGTTGTTCTTTTTAGAAGATGAATTTGGTGATCTATTTATTTATTCATGCACTTATGTTCATCATTCTCATTTTTATTAAAATAAATACACTTAACCTTTTATTTCTTAGGTTTATCATTGGAAGAGAAGGTTTCAATGGTTGTTTTGATAGAGTTTGATTCTTTCTTATTCTCTTGATTTGTATTCTTTTTCTTCTTTTATTTTTTTGAAATCTTTTGTTTCTCATTCCCAATAATTAGGGATTGAGGTTTTTAGGACTTCAATGTGACCATATGTATTAACTTGTCTTTTTTCCTAGTCAATTTGACAATGAAATCATTTAAAGAGGGCATTTTCTATGTAGTGTCTAAAGCACTTTTAGTGGCCTGAAAAGTAGAGACAAAGATTGAGTAATTAGGACATAACTTAGAAAGTATAGAAATAATAAGTTAGTAATATTTCTTCTCTATTATAAATTATTTCAAATTCAGTCTCAAAGACTTGAACTCGGTGAATAAATCTTGAAGGGTGTCAAAGTTGTTAGGACTTAGGCTAATAAGTTCATTTTCTAGTTTGTAACCTCTCATCACATCTTGATTCCAAAAGAGATTTTCTAAAATGGTCTACACTTCCTTGAGAGATTTAGTAGGTTCTATACGAAAGGGGATATTAGGAGACACAATAACCCATAAACTTCATCACTATGATTATACCACTTATTTTTTTATGTATATGTAATTGGTTGAGTTTTTGACCCAATTGTTATGCGATGAAAACCTTTACTCCTAAGAATAATTTGCATTTTAATTTTACATTCATGATAATTAAATGGCACTAGATAGTTAATTTAACTTGTATCCATTTTGTACAAAATTTAGGTGTAGTGGTTGTAGTTGTTGTTGAATAAATGAAAGTTCAAGAAGAATGTAAAATGACTCAGAAACATAGTATACCACCCACACCCCACCCCCCCTTCCGCCACACCCGCCACCCCCCCGCGCCCCTCCACCCCCCCCCCCCCCCCCACCCGAACTATGAAATGGTGAACCCCCTCAAATGTTACAAATAATATACTCTTAAAAGACATCAAGAAAATTTGAGAATGCATCTAGAATAACTAGTGAAAATATATTAAGGATGTCAAGCTCAACCAAAAATGTGTGTAGGATGAGTAGCCAAAGTGAACAAGTGAAAATATTAAGAGGTTTAAATAATAATAATTTCTCTTTAAATATTGCCCATAATATATTTTTTTTATAAAAATCAATCAAAAAATCTCCACTAACAATGTTAAACTTGACCAATCCTCTTATGCACTACTTCTGCATTCAAAGAAAAGTAGCCTATTTGACTTGTTTTAAATCAAGCTATTGAAAAAAAGGTGAATTAATGTGCTATTTAAAAAAAAAAACTTGAGGTCAAACTTTGAATAGACTTAGCTTATTTTAAAATAAAATTTCAAGCCTTTAAAGACTATAGGAGTATTTTGTGCTACTTCTTTAATAACTCACACATGATTCACATGTACCAAGTGTGGTTGAAGGCCTAGCTAGGGGGTTGTAGGGGTGGGTTGTATCCCCTTGCCATAATTGAATGTTATTTATAACAAGGCCATTAGGTTGAGCTGACCAATTTTAGTGTAGAAGCTACATTGAATGGTGGTTTTTACTGGACCAAAATGAGATTATACTCAGTAGGTGAAAATGATGTAGGTGAGGGCCACCTGAAAGTAATACAGAACTAGGTTTGAACATGTAAAACCAATCGAATAGTCTCCCAAACACAGAAAATCATCCAAGGCTGATTTGAGGCCAAATACATAGGCCAATATTGAACACATGAGACCAAACCTAAGGTTTTATGAAGGCACACAATTATTTTATAAGAAAACACACCAAGGCACATGGAACACATAGTCACAAAAAAACCATAAAAACTATGGTAATGGATGCCAATGAACCAGATCTACAAAAAAATGACTTTACCAAATATGAAAACTCCCACAAATGGATTATATAATAATGTTACTTTTCAAATAAAAATATCATGATTTCAAAAAAAAACTAATAACAAATAACCAAACACATGATTACTATAGTGGCTCTGTTACCATATCCAAATGGATGTCAATATCTCTGGATCAAATGAATGCATATGTTTATGATAAGAATGAGTCACATAAGTACACAACATAATAGCTACAAGAAAATTAAATCACATACATGAGAATATTACATAAACAAGATAAGTGTGAAAACCAATCTTCTATTAAAAAATAGCTCACCAAGAAAGATGTACAAATAGGATTATATGAGTAACTCCTCCAAGAAAGGTGATTAGAGTTCTAATAATAGAAAAATAATTCCCATACCCTGAATAGATAGTTAAGGGAGTTACTTCCTATTCATTTGGTCAAAATGTAACTCTAAGTACACCTAATCAATTTTATCTATGAAAGTAGGAAAACTCCAACGGAGGAAAAAAAAACATAATAAATAAACATGGAAAAAAAGGAAACCCTTACTCTAACACAAGGAAGGTCAAAAAATAATGGGTAGAGCCTTGAGTTATTTTTTTAAAGTGTACAAGACATCCCCCCTTAATATAGTAATACATAAGGATGAAATTACTAATAAAATAAATAAATGTATACCATGGTGTATACAACACACCTTTATTTTCTTGAGCCATGTTTGAATTTGATGTATGTGTATGACCTAAAATTGAGATCATTTTATAGGTAAAATTAGTGCATATAATTTGAAAATTTATAATTTAAATTTACTTGAAAGAAAAGAGAGAAAGGAAGGAGTCTGTGTGTGTGTCAATGCAACCATGTTTCCCCTTAATAGTTTGCTTTGGTTATGATCCTTCCTAGCTAAAGCATTAGATAAAGGTTCAAAACTGAACCTTGGAGATGTGAATAAGGGAATTAGAAGGTGATCATTTCCCCAAAATGGTATAAGAGTGAGTTTTTTCAATTCCATCAAGAGCTCAGAATCTCAATCACACAACTCTAATGTATCATAATCTAGCTAATCTTGCCTGAGTCAAATGGTATAACCATATCAACATGTAATAATATAAAATAGTGCCAAGTCTATTCAAGGAATTTAATATCAATCATGCTAAGCAAATAATCAAACTTTTATAATAGATAAAATCTCAAACATTGCATCTTGGTAGGGTCAATGCATGAATAGTGGTATAACAAATAATGTATATTTAATTTGGTATATTTTCATGGGACATGTACCTTAAATGTGTCTCAAGATGAAGTCTCTATCAAAAAAATAACTTCTCTATAAAATATATATAATATTTATCACAAATTTGAAAACCCATGTCCTAAACTGTAGCAAATGTATATAATTTTGTCCCATGTGTATATCTGAATCATGTAAACTAAATCAAATTTTACCAATTATTTCAATTATATGTATGTGTAATCATGTCTCTATGACATTACTCCATTTTTATTCCCCTCATTTTGAGGTGAGGGGAATTAAAAAGTGATAGTCACCTTATCTCAAAAAGATAACTATGTTATATCTATGTGAATCATGTAGTAAAGAAGCATATAGTAGTATATCTCTAAGTAGATATATCAATGAAGCTCATAGTATGCATACATATGAATCCATAAGATGCATGATGTGTATCATAGAAACATATATAAGATACAAGCTCAACATAAAATCAAGTACACATGAAAGAGTACTCAAATGTCAAGCAAAGAGGGGTCTAAAGAGACTACAAACAAGGGGCATGTTGAAATACTACACACTTAAGGGGAGGACATATGAAAATGTACACATACCAAATAAACAAGCAAGATTCAGGGCACTATGGCAAAAAATCAAGGATAATGTTCCAAAATCATGGTAAATAAGAAAACAAGAAGTAATCCATGTGAAGAGATAAAGTAAACAAAATAGAAGCAAATAGCATAAGCAGGTGATATTAGTCTTTGCATACATATGTTATCAAAATGTCATGTAGAATAACATATCAAATACATTGTGTAATATAGAAACATGAGTATGGGTATGTGTAAATGTTAGTATATAAGTTTAATGTGATAATGTAAACTATCATAAAATAATAGAACATGTGTCAATCATGATCATATAGAAGCAAGATGCAGGCAGTGTAGTGTGTCACATGGGAAAAAGAAAGGTCCAACATTTACATGTTCATGTATCATGGCTATCATGTATGGTTGTGTCACACTCAAGTACTTGTGAAACATATGTGTGTATAGAAATAATATGTTATCTAATAACATAAAGTAAACAACATATACAAAATCTAGTAAACATTTGAAGTGCTAAATATTTTAATATTTTTACTTTATTTGAATGTTTTTGTATTTTATTGAATATTTGAGTTTTTTTGAATTTTTGGATTTTTGTGATTTTTTAAAAAGAGTGCTAACATATGATCCCATATAAGGGATGATCCTAGGATTATCTATACTATAAATATGGTATATTAAATTGGTCATGATACTAAAGATCATGTATAAATGCCAAATCTAGAATTGAAGAATATATAATACTCTGTGTATGCCTCATAGGACTCTATGGTCATGAGATAGTAGTAGAATTTTAGTGGTTAGTGGAACCTATTGTTTAATTATTTTTTATTTCCTTGGTGTAATATTGGGTGTTTATACTCATTTTGACATATGATGGTTTGTTATCAATAATTGGCTAGGTTATGGAGGTGTAAATGTGGATCTTGAAGAGTCCACTATAGATCTTTTATGCAGTGGCATCTCAAGTATTGGTCACTATAAAATTGGATTGCATGTTGCTTACCCTTTCAAACATTATTAACCTTAGTAGGTTCTATAATTAGCTATCATGGAATAAATTTTGCTTGTTTCAAAGCATATTCATATTGAGTCCATGGAACTATAATTACCCTATTGACATGAAAATATTTAAGACACACATGTACTTTGGAAGGTACCATATGGATCTTATGAATACAAGATCATCCAAATAATATATAAAATATTACCTATGTGGTATAACTAAAAAATTTCTAGTCACATGTGTTGGACCAACCTATAAAGGTATATCAATCTCACCAAAAACTTGTTGTGCCTTTCCATAAAATGAATTAACTATTTTAGTCAAAGGAAATAAATCATCTTATGTGTATCCCAAATGTATAATTAATGTCATGGTGAGTACATTCTCACTATAAATATTATCAACCATAACAATGTGTATAGGTCGATGGTTAATATGTTCCCTGATAAATAAAGAATGAAGATTTGAGTCATCATCCACAATATCATTGTCATCAAATAAAATATAATGTCTTAGAACCATATGAGTTATATCATGTATAAGTGTACCAATAATCCCATATAATGGGTGCCCATAATGTGGTGGAGAAGGATATGCATGATATTCCATTTGCACTTCTGGGATTTCCTTAGAATGATCTTGTAATGGATTATTGAATTTATTTAATTTTGATGATCATTGGGTTATGAACCTAAATTTGGAGAATCCTCAAAGGTGTGTAGACCACTATCAATAATATCTTGTATCTTTTACTTCAATTTAAAACATCTTTTCATAGAATGTCTCACAAATTGGTGATAGTCACAATAATCATTGGCATCATATCTTTTTGATTGAGCTCAAACTATACCAACCACCATAGGAGGAGGGAGAGATATGAGATGACACTCTAAAAAATTTAGATGTAGCGAAGTTGAAGACTTGGATAATCATGTAATTGTACCTTAGGTGCATTTGATAAGATAAGCTTGTGACATTGTATTAACCATGGTGGTTCCTTCCTTTTTAGCTTTATTATTTTTGACCTTATAGCTTGATTTTGTTATGAAACTTGGGATTGTATATAGTCAGTATGTTTTCTACATACTTAAGATTATTTAATTAACTAAGTTTCATTTCTCTATCTCAAAAAATATGGCATAATTCATCAAAAAAATTTAACTTCTTGAAAAAAATAGAATCATGTAAGAGGCAAGTAAAATTTGCTTAAATATATTTTGAAGCTCTTTATCTGCCATTGGATTTGTCATTTTGTCCAAAATTATCTTATACCTCAAGACAGATTCATTAATATGATCATTAGTTCCTTTTTTTATCTTGGAAATTTGTGAATATGACATATTTTTTGTAATGTTGATTTAAAATGTGCTAAAATTTGATCCACTAAAAGCTTAAATGCTCTTACAAGTTATATTGGTAAATCATAGAACCATCTCAAAACAAAGTCATTTAGACTTCTTGAAAATAATTTGGTCAAAATTTTATCATTTGAAGCATAATCAAGGCATGTTGAATAGAAAGATCGAAGATGTTATTCATGATCACCTTTGCTATCATAAAGAGCAAACTTGGGTGTAATAAAACCAATTGGAAAAGGGTGAAAAGATATCTCAAGTGATAAAGGATTATGTAATAAATATTTTGAATCAATAACATGAGTTTATTTCATAGTCTTTTTCTCAATGTTGGTAACCTTAGCTTCCAAAGCTTGAATGACTTGTAAAAGAGTGTGCATAGTAGACCCATTGGGATTTTGATTTAAAAATTAAGTCACCAAAAGGTATGAAAACACCACTTATATTGATGTATGCATAAAAAATGGTAACTAAGTTTAAGTATCAATTTTTCCCATGGATAATTTAGCAATAATTATACCATCTAAGGGTTCCCCATTACTAGATGTGAATGCACTAGCCTTAACATGGTTATTGATTTCTTCTTGTGTAACATGTAAGACTACATTAATTAATTTTTGATGTGTATTTAAATGTTTTATTAAGGTTTATTTATCTTCCATTGAGAAATGATATTTTTTAACATTTTACATATTTTTTAAAATGAAATATATATATATATATATATATATATATATATATATATATATATATATATATATATATATATATATATATATATATATGCCACAAGTAATAAAAAAATCAGATTTTAAATTTAATGAAAACAGAAACCCTGTCTAGTTGAAAACCATAAAGCAAGCTAGTAGTTGCATGAGAAGATTCATTGGTCTAGTTCAATAAATGTTTAACTCTTCTTTAAAATAAGAATTAACAATGAAATTATTCTAATAAAAGCAATGAGTAAGCTACTCTAAAAAGCAGGCCAAATAATGAATTTAGATTCTTCTAATATTCTGATAATAAATACTAAACCTAATCATATGCAAAATATATAAAATATAAAATTCAATATTTTGATAATAGTAATATGAAGAAGATGTTGAACTTATCTTATTCATTGATTCATAGAATGATCTAAGTAATGTAGGTGTACAATAATACTATATGAATATTTTGATTCTATCATTGTATTTTGAAAATTAGCTTTATGTTAGTATAGACACTTGCATTACCTTATTAATACTTACATCGACATTATTGTCCATGTTTTAATGCATCTATCCAGTAAAAATTATTGATTTTTGACTAAAAATTCCATCTAGGTCTTTGTGGATTTTCTATCACCTTTCAGATTGTGTTTTGATCATGTGCGTAGTATCTAAATATCAGAATATAGCTCAAACCCTAGATCCCCTTCTTAGATCTTCTCACCTTGATAGAAATGGGTTAGTGAACTCATAAATTCAAGATGACCTTAAACACCACTCTATTAATGAGCACTGCTTACATTGCTAATATTATGAATAGGGCCTCAAAAATTTGTAGTTATCCCTATTTATTGGATTGTATGTGAACAATGGTGTAGAATGATATATGCAAGTGCATGTAGTGATCTATATTTAACTTGAAAAATAATGGTTATGTGTTTTTATTTGAATGCTTCAAAACTATAATACCATTGCTCCTATGACTATTATAGAAATAAGGAATAATAGGGAAGTATAACTCGATTGTGAAATTGGTTAAATGAGATTGAATATGTGCTTACTATGTATTGTTTATATCTATAATGAGTTGGATTTAACATGTATTTATACCACCTCTTTTGAAATTTTTCTCATGGAAGGGTCAATGAAACATAATAGGCAGACCCATACATATGAAAATATTTTAAAATTTGAGTGTTAATAAGGCATAAAATCTTGCATTGAAGAATAGACAATAGTGTTGATGCTACTATCCAAGTTTGAATTTAACTGTCTAGGAACATAAAAGGTTATAAGAGCTCTGTGATTGTCAATGATGGATATATATATATATATATATATATATATATATATATATAATTTTAAGTATATTGTGTGCTATAAGTGATCTAGATAATTAAAATAACATGGTCAATCTATAAGATAAGAAATTTAGACCTAGTGAGATGGTGAATGTGAGCCTCTCAACTATAAAGAAGGTTAAAAACTGAAGGGTAGATCCTTGATTGATTTTTTAAAAATGTACAAGACTAGTTTTAACACATAAATCTTGATTTAAGCATCTACAATTTCATTAGTGTTACTCATTCAATTGAACATTCCCACCAAGATTCAAACAAAGTTACCATCAAAATTATTGAGAAGTTATTTATTTTCATGATGAAAAACATTTTTTCAGCTTTCAACTATCCTACAATATTTATCATCATTCAAATTTTTGATTTTTTAATCTCACCACTTGGTTCCATTGCCTGAAGGACTACATGCTTCCACTCAAAATCAAATGATACTATAATTTGTTAATAATGGAGTATGCATTCCAAGCACACCAAATTTAGGCATAAAAGGAGGCTCAAAGAATGAGGATGCCCCTCCACCTATCTTGGAAGGAAGGCTTATCAACTCCACCAAAGTCTATGTCTACCAGGTCATGGTAAAATAGATACCTTAGTTGGTTGATGCAAGTTATTCCATACAAGGGGCCTATTCAAAATTCACTTCAATTATTATGAAAGAAACTTATACTAGGAAAGAATCAGCTCATTTAGATTTATACATGAACTCCTCATTTATTAGTGCTTGCCTTTAATATATTAGATTCAAAAATAATTAAAGAATACAATCAGAGTTCATGCAACCTAGATAAAAACTTAAAGAACTAATTGCAAATAGACTATTCTAAAATGAAGCTAACAAGTTATAAAAAAAGATGAGGGGTAGAGATAAAAATAAATAAAAATGAGCCTATATTATAATGTAGACAAATTTAGTTCATTCTATTAGACAAATACCATGTAACCACTCTTCTATCTTACCAGTATTCACATAGTCATAAACAAAGTGGTGCTAAAGTCTAAGGAAAACTAGACTATGAAGAAAGAAGAACAAAAACACCATATAAATGTGTATGAAATATACATTAACTTCATATCCTTTCAATTTATATATGTATCTTAGAAGGAAAAATGTTTGGGATTCACACTTCTTAGTTGAATGAGCATAGAATATATCTCAAAATAACATAGCTCATAAAAAAAAGAAACTGCATAACAAAAATTATGAAATGCAATAAATGAAAGGGTCTAGCTCTTCTACTCTAGACTCTAATTCTAAATGAACTATACCTTACTACAGCAAGGAATCAGTCTTATATAGTCATTCCAAATCTATGGATCTATAAACTCAATCTAACAATGGGTGATTGTGGAAGCTTGATGAGTTGGGTCCACCTGAGACCAACTCAAGTTTCATTCAAACCATGATAACTATACTAGGGACTATGCATATTGAATGTCATTTTAAATATGCATAAATGAATGTCATTAGGATCATTAGTTGGCCACATCTTATGCAATTAGATACCAGTCCTCTTTTAGGTAGATTTTGTCTTTTGTGGTTGTCATTTGATCCCAATGTGCATGCCACTATTCAGTCAATGCTGATACCTAATTACCTTGAATTATACACTTCATGATCTTCCTACTGATAGAAGATAAACCACTACCTTGATTATAAGGATTTGATTGGACCCATAGTCTAATTTCTAGATAATGATGGTCTTGACAGATTGGGATGACCATCAAATCTAAGTCTGAACTATTATCATGGAGGTCCAAGAATCCTCCTCAGGAAGGTCATACCACATGGACATTTTTCATTTTTTAGGGATGCTAATGTGTTTTGCATATGTTAGGGTTATGTTATGTGGTGAACATTTGCTCATCTACTGCTTGGCTAGATAGGCCTATGATTTTGGCTATTCCTTAGCTCCAGTGAGATGATATTTTACCATGCAATGTGATATCACTCATTTGGGGCACCATTATGTATCTTCAACTATATGGGCTGGTTCAAAGACCCAATATATTAACACATAGAATCACCCCAGCTATTTAGGGATATGTCATTTTAATAATTTTGCATTAACCATCTAGGGCCATGGTGAAGTAGGATTTCACCATGTGGCATCATCCCATTCACCTGCTTGATATCTTGCCTACCCTAATTATATTGACTATCCCAGGGCCATGTTGAAATAAGATATTACCACATGGCATTATCCTAATCACCCAAAAGCTCTTCGTTAGGATTGATGTTTAAAGTGGCCCGATAAATCAAAGGGGTGAGATCATGCCATTTGGAAACATCTTGCTTATTTAGAAGCCCAAGGTCATGTCTCAATGATCTAGAAGCCATAGTGAAGCAGGGTGGTGAGATCCTGACACATGACCATATCTTGTTCATCCAAGAGCCTAAGAACATGTAAGGGAAAATGACTATTAGAATTCAAATTTTCAAGTATAAATAAATAATTTGAGATCCAAAAGGAAAAGGTAAAAGGTATACAAATTTAGTGGAAATAAATAGGCCCTTTTCCAAATTTGAATCCATATTAGTCCATTTATAATAAAATATACTAAGTAAAAAAGACAAAACAATATGAACCCTTAGCTATTTTAAGTCAGAATAGAGTAGAAATGGATTAAAATTAGCAAAATAAAACTAATCCACTTGCCAAGATTCTAACCAATTTAATTAAATATATAGAAAGTGATCAAATTCATAAATGAAACATTGCTAACCCTTAGCACTTTATCTTGAAATGAAGTAATAATGAACTGACTTAATAAGAAAATGATGATAAAATCCCCCAAAATACTTTTAGATAATCTACAAAACTCTAAATCCATTTTTATGTTTTGATGGTTTTGAGGGTCGAGATAACTATTAAATTTAAGCTTAGTGAATGTTGATAAGGATGCCAACATGTCCTTAGTTGGGATGGTCATGACATGTGATAGATCCTTTATCATCTAGGGCTCAACTAGGGTCTCCAATTGGACTAGCTACTTCTTTGCTCTAATGAGATGAGATTTTTCCATGTGCATCATCTCGTTTACCTAGGAGCTCGGCTGCATTCCACTATGCACTAACTATTGTGGTTCCCTAGGATCTTGAAAATTGGTAGCATCTTAGGCATCTATAAGGTCAAGGACCTTGATAAAAAGGCTAAAGGTCCTAGGGAAGTGATGTGGTGAGATTTGGACACTTGATAACGTATTGCTTATCTGAGAGCTCGTAAATATTTGGAAAATGGGAAAATGACAAGTGGTAGTTCTATGTTCACCCCAAGCCTATGAAATGTAAATAGCTATTAGATTTTGAATTTTAAATTTAAATAAAAATGGCTAAGACATCAGAAATAAGTAAAGAAAAAGAGAACCTTTGCCAAATTCAGAGCCAATCTAATCCATTTATAAGAAAATTGACTAATTCTAAAGATAAAAATATGAACACTATTTTTTTCATGTCAAAATGAAGTAGGAATGGATCAAAACCAAAGAATAAAAAAACCCCATCTCCAAAATCCTCAGTAAATCTAGCCCAATTGAAGATAAAATGACTAAGTTCGAAGAATAATCAATATAAACACTTAGCCAATTTTATTAAAACAAAGCAAAAGTAGACCAAATTTATAATGAAAAGACATAAGAAAGAAACCCTAAAAATAATTTAAGAATTTACAAATATCTAAGTCTATTTTCAAGTTTCAAGAATTTTGGCTAGTAAACAATCATTAAATTCAAGCTCATATACAATTGAAAAGAATACCAACATGTCCTCTATTAGCAGGGCCAAGTTATGTGGCATCTCCTCACTTAGTCATTGCCTAAATGTGCATCCAATGGCATTTTTTGGTTTGCAGCTTTGGTGAGGTGATATTATGACACTTGGAAGTGTCTCACTCACTTGGGACCTCACTATATAGTCAAAGTGAATTAACTATCCTAGGGCCACAAATAAATGAGATTTCACCATATGATGTCATCTCATTCATTTGCAAGCTCATGGGTATGCATCAAATAACCATGGGCACTAGGTCATGAAACTTGGTAGAATCATAGGCATCTAGTAGGTTAGAGACCTACCTTGAAACCTTTAAATGCTTGGGGAAGCGAGGTAGTGAGATATGGACATTTGGTAGCATCTCGATTGTCAAGGGGCTTGCTAGATTCATTAAAAATTAACTAAATCCTAAATGATATGAGAAAGTGAGCAAGCGACACTTGGAAGCTCCTCATTCATCCAAGGGTTTACGATTTTGAAATTTTGACTAGGTATTGAATCCTATGGGGAAAATAAACTAGTTATTGGTCCTTTTTGAATTCAAACACAAACAACTAAGTTAAAATCCCTAAATAAAGGTAAAAGGCAGATGTGGCTATGGAAATAAAATAACCATTTTAAATTTTAGCTCATCATGCAGAAAATGACTAAGTCAGAGAATAAAAACTAGTACAAAGACTTAGCCAATTAACCTGAAATAATGCAAAAAATGGACCAAAATGCTTAAGGAAAACACACAAAAACTATTAAATTATTTAGATAATTTGCATAATTCCAATTAAAAAATTTCCAAAAAGAGAAAAAAATTATATAACTCAAAACCAATTTTAAACTAGCCAAGACTCTATAGATTTAGAAAAAATTATATAATTAGATCAAAGAAGTCTAAGATTTGAGTTTTTAGACCAAGTTTGTATAATAAAAATTACAAGTCTAGACTTAGTTAAAACAATGAAGATTGACATATAATGACTTTCTTAGGTTAGATCAACAAATCAAGCAAGCCATGACCACCAAATCAATTAAAATAAAAGACTAAACTCCAAAACAAAAAGAAGTTTCATGATTTCATGATAAAATTATGATGTATTGTGCAAACAACAACAAAATATTCTACAATATCAATTAATAATGATAAACTAATGAAAACATTAAATTATTATAATTTTATCAAAATTAATAATACATTTTTCACTTAATAACAATGTATGTAACTATGCCACTTTGTGCTATCTATGCCAATCCTAATTACTAATTGGGTCATATTTCCCTAAGCCATCATCCATGGAATATGCCTTGTTCAACCTCACTTCCACTTATAACATTCTAACCAACTTTTTTACTTGACTTGAAAATCATCATGACATTGCCCTTCCCATTCCATCACCGAATTTCAGCATTCAATGTTTATTTATACCCTCTACCCCACTATTTCTAAAAATATATCCTTTCCTCTCTCTTATTCCACTTTTCAAAAAGTTTAATAAATTAAATGTATCATAAATTATAAGTTGGGGGGAGTGATTTAAAACAGTTACATGTTTATAAAGGAAGGTACAAGATATTCCATTTATTTTAGTGGATTCCCGCTCGAGTAGTTTATGATAGGATTGGTAAGTGGTCGTAAAAGAATACAATTTCCTCTAGTAATAAAATATTGCATGCTTACATCTCCTTCCTTACATGCCAACACTAATTTGTGTTGCTACAATTTTTTTCTTAGACATTCCATGGCTGAATTAACAATTTCTATGAGTGGAGAAATGATATTTTTTGAAAACATGGGAGGATATGTAGAAATGATAATTCTTGTGAACAATTAAAATAGTGTAAACATATTTAGAGATGTTGGTTGGTTATCCTTTTTCAAGATATTTGTGGGTTATTATGACAATATGGTAGTAGAGTTTGAACAATCCCTACATGATGATATTCTTATATTGAAGGGGTTGAAAGTTGTTTTGATAGAATAATTTCTTACATATATCATTTGTTTGCATATGAAACCTAGAAATAGTGGCATTAAGATAGACCCACTGCCATATAATCAAGGAATCAATTTTTATAAGTAGGAGACATATTGAATGTAACCTCAAAATGAGTATACAAATGTTCATTACCCCTGTCATAGAGTGAGGTATATTCTTTAATTATGAAATATATTACTTGTGAAGGTAAGCATTTTTTTCTTTATACTCTGCATTTTAAGTTTTTGAACCATTTAAGACATAAATTTCATATCAATATGCCCAATTTTTTTGTTAAATATATTAATAAAAATGGTTTTATAATTTAAGTAAAGATATTAAGGTCCTTATCTCATCTCTATTTGATTAATTTGATCGTTAAATAATTTCTAAATAGTAATAAGCTTAAAGTATGATAAGAAGACTTTATATCTATGCAATTCATTACTCCTCAAATTGAGGCTACATAATCTAGTTTTAAAGGTTAGAAAATTAAAAACCTTTACCCAAACAAAGGCCAAAAAAGAAGAGATTAACCCCTTCAATTAATTTTTGATGAAATAATATAATATCCTTTTGTGTTAGGTGTCTAATAAATATGAGGAAAGGGGTCATTAGGGAAAAAAAACTACAGACACAACCAAAAATAATGGAGGTAGAAGAAAGTCTAAGTGAAGAATCCATTGCACAAATTGACACCCAAGAGAGTGAAAGTGAAGAAGCTTTTAATCAACATGAGGTTGAGGAGAGCACAGAGAGAACATATTTTGAACATAGTGCCTCTAGTGAAAGTATGGAGGAGGAAGAACATTATGATGAAAATGGCTCCAAGGGTGATAAAAAAGAAGAATTTCCAGTTTAAGATATTTTCATGTAAGTAAAAATGGAAGAATTTGTTGAGAAACAAAATTATGAGAGAGATGTAGATGGAATAATGGATAAAAATGGGACCCATATATGAATGTTAATGATGGTATAGGGAATGCAAAACTAATGACTATCTAACAAGAGATTGAAGCTCTTAAATAAAAAATTAGGGGGTTAGAAGAAAAAATGTGTTAGATGCTTTGGATAGAATAGTAGAGGGGAAACAAGAAAAATATTGAGAAATCAAGGAATAATGCTAAAGAGAATCATGTACTTATGACTTCAGATTCGCCTGAACTAGGTAATGAATAAGAATAACCTGTAACACATACACCTAAATATGCAGAGCCCACAAATGCACTACATGTAGTGGAACTCAAGACCTTTTAATTACAAAACCATAAAATTAATATACTTGAGATATCCTTATTCCAAACATAACACCTTAACCATGTAAATATGTCATTTCTAGGGAAAAACATCACAAAATTATTCAAGGTATGAGAGATAAGTGGTGCTTCTTATATGATAGGAAAACATAAATAATTCACTAGCTCTTAGAAGATAAGAGAGATTTTTAGAGGTAATTGGTTGATTTTAAAAAAAACTTGAGAAAAAGGATGTTAGATTAATGGATTGAGAGTAGAAATTGGGAGAATTTATAAAATATCAATGGATATGTTGAATTCCAAATCACCTATTAGAGTTTATGCTCTATATCTAAAGGAGTAGTCGATCTAGTTTCAAATTAGAAGAGTGACATCTAACTCAAGGATATAATAAGTTTTTCACTTTCCTTTTGTGAAGCATACCTTCTAAGTTCAATAGATATTAAAGACTTGATTTATGAATTATATCAACAAGGATATGTTTTTACATTTCATAAAAAGTGAAACCCTAATCTTATGGTTGGATATGTCTATCTTAAAGATTATTCTACTTATTTTAGGAATGAAGTAAGAATAAAGCATGAGCTATTATTATATAATGATGTAAAAGACTCTATTATGTTATATATCAGGGTAAAAAATGAAATTTCAAGTGAATTTAATGTTGAATTATTAATTTTTATTTAATTTGAACTAATAGCCTATAAAATTAGGAGGCATTAGTGTGAGGTTATTAATCAATATGGATCCAATTCCATTATAGTTAGTAGGGAGGCATATGATGTTTACATAAATAGATGAACGGAGATTAATTTTCATTTGAAGAAAAAATATTCCTATTCCTTATAAAATTTCAAAATTAAAATGATGAGAGCTAACATGTATGTTAATGGGTTGAGACAACAAAATATTTAATTAAGTGGGATATGATTTAGATTTTCTCTGTTCCGGTTTAATATTCCTAACTAGACATGGATACTTTAAAAAACCATGAATAATGAGGACAAAAGATGGAAATAAATTGAGGAACATGAGTTAACTTCACAACTTGGATGATGAAGAGACATAACCCTATGCTATTAGATGTGTTTGTGCTTATTATATGTCCTTCTATTCTAAACTCATATAATGTTATTACAGATGAACATGTAATAGATTAAGTTGGAGGTAATGATGAGGCCTATAAATGGCACTCATTTTAACATCTAGTTACTTTTACACCCATTTTATTATGTTGTCTCATAGGCTCACTATAGCCTTTTAACTATTTTTATTCATAATAGCACAAGATGTATATATGGAGCATATATTTATTGTTATGGTTTATAGATATATTAATGTAATTTTTTGTTTTTTGATAATTTTTTATTACTAATGGATTAAATAATAGTATAAGATTTATATATGTCCTTAACTCTTTGCAATTTATCTCATATCGGTAGCCATTAAGTGGAGTTACTTATAGCCACTTTTTTTTATGCTAGACTTCACTATGTATTATTACTTTCTTATTGCTAGTAATAGTTCCAGTTCATATCCATGGTTGTATTCACTTATACACTTGCTTCAAAATAAAATTGCTACAAGGTATGACTAGATCATGCCTAAAATGGATTGAGGAGTCAGTTGATACATGTAGATGAAGAGAACGAGTCATTTTATAGTTGGAAGATGGTTGTAAATTATGTTTGTATCATCTTCTTTGTCATTGGATTGCAAATGAATTATAACCTCTTTGAAGTTGATCAAAAATTATTTCTTTATATCTATAACTTATATGTTTTAATATTCTATTCTTAGTTTAGCTACAAATATTTTTTGTAACAACTTGATGTTATATATAGGTAATAATCCTTTCCCTTCCCTATATTTAAAGAGGAATATCTAGGCTCTAGATTTAGTTCATAATCAATCAATAATCATAAATTAGTCATTCATGCAATTGTTTAAAGATAAGAGTAATTGTAAACAAATCTTTTGTAATTATTTATATAATTAATTTTATAATTAATAACAACTTGGTTTGGAGTAATTTGTCTTAGTTACAGGAGGGGATCCACTAGTCTAGCCAAGAAGTGCCCTATTTGTGAGAAGTGATTGTGCAGATTCCCATCCATTAAACTAGTTTTATTTGGTTGTAAATATTTTCATTATTTCCATTGATGTCAAAAAATATTATAAGTTTGAATGTTTGATTTCATTTTTAGTTTAATATTTGATTTCTTTTTCAGCTTAAAGAGTAATTTGATTCTATATTGTTTATGAATGCTTTAATATGATTTGTAGGAGAAAATTTCAAATCTTATATTTAGTATTTATTTTATAAAATTGTTATTTATATTTAAAAAGAGTGATTTATGTATTTCATTGTTAGTGTGGTTTTCCTTAGCTCAAGAGTTCAATTCAAGTTTTGTTTTCATTTCCCTATATACAACACTAGAATATTAATTAGTCTCTCAATTGATCAAATAATCCTACTACTACATACATATTACATACCTCTAATCAAAACATATATTCATGGATTGAAAAGTAAATATATTTACCTTACAGTCCAAATAATGTTTTAAAGATATTAAAAGAGTGTAACAACTTTTCCAAATAGTGACTCAAGGGTGAATAACACTATGCAAATAACGTAATACTATGCCATAAGGTAAATCTATATAAATACAACAATAAAAAAAAAATCAACCTAGGGATAATAAAGGAATGATAAGTACCATGAATTTTAAATGATCAATATAATGAAAGGAAAGAGAAAGAGAAAGATAAATAACCAAAGTGAACACACATGGATTGTGAAAGTTCCTATAAATGTAGAAATGGAGGCTATGGAATAACATAGACTAAAATAAAGAAGTCAAATGGTATTTTATGTAGTTGACTAAAATTGTCCATTATTAATAATAGAAATACCATAAACATATGATCAATTATGGAATTTTCTAGCGATTATGGAATCCAACTGCAATTGTTGTCCTATTGATCTTCGCTATTTAAAAATTGTGGGGATCCTTATTAACATGGATCTCTCATATTTGTGAATTGGAATGGGAAAATGTAAAATATTATCTCCTCTAGAATTAGTCATAATCACACCCAAAGACCAAATAAATATGCAATAAATTGGCCTAGGCCCCCATTATGGTTGTAGCTACATATCCTACCAAAGAATCAAGGCTCAATGTAGTTCGAATGCTTGTAAGCATTCCCAACCCAAGTGAGAAAAAGTACTTAACTTTCTCTCCCTATAAAATTAAATATAACTAATATGAAATTTTAATTAAGTATTATTTTGGTATAATTGTGCAGAAATAAGAACCCTTGAAATCACTTAGAAGTCATAAAGAACAAAAATATAAGCTTGGTAATGTGCCTAAGTCTTATTATTTCTTGATCTTTATTTTTTCCTCTTGTTATTGAAATGGTTTATAATGATTTATATATTCATACTTCTCAAAAATAAATTTAGGACCTATTTACACATAAGCTAACACAAGAAAAGAGGGAAAAGATGGAAAAACATGTTCACACAATGAGAAAAGGTGGAAGAAGGGACAAAATAACCATATAGGAAAAATGATCACTATAGGCAGTACTTGATTATATTTATACCATAATTAGTGACCTCAAATAATGGTTTAAACAAAATAAATAGAGGTAGAGAGAGAAAAGGATACCCAAGCACATGCAAACATAGAGTAAATATAAAGTATGATAAAGATAATAGGATAGGGACACATGAAGAAGAGAGAGGGAAAGAAAACATGAGAAAGAGTGACAATAATTACCTAATTTAAACTAGTGATCCATATATACAAAACCATGCTAAAAATTTACAATGAAAATCCTTATAACAAATTAAGTGTCTACATAATGCTCTAGTTTGATGTGCATGTGCATGTGCATAAATGTATGTGTATGTATCAAAGTAAAAATAAAATTAAAAAGTGACACCTAAAAATACTCAAGGGATAAAATATGAAATCTAAATTTTTGAATTGGATGCATCACGTCTCTATAATAAACAAATTGAATGTACCTACAAGAAAATAAGAGTTGAAAAGAGTAAATAAATGACATGGTAAATCGATAATTAGTGTAAAATAAATAAATGAAATTGGGGATAAGTAAAGGAATAAGTAAACTTTGTGTTAATCAAACCATGTTATCACTTTGAAATTGAATATTATATCTAGAAATTGAAAGTGGAAATGAAAATTGGGATTCATCAATACATGGATCAAAAATCTACTCTTGATTGGAGAAGTAGACATCAGGGGACTCATCTAGTGAATCTAGATCACACTTGGTTTTTTAAGTTTAACTTATTCTATTTATTTATACCGGTACAAAAAAATATTTTTAACTAGTGTTAGAATATTTTGGATAGATGTCCCCCCTTTGAGGTAAGGAATGTGTCAAGTCAATTGATATTGAAATGATGAAAAAATTGGTGTAAGCCAAAATATTGATGTTTGCATTAATTGGGAATGAAAATATATTAAAAATATATAATCCAAGATGTAATCACATAAAAATTCAATTTGTACAAATTGAGCATGACTTGTGACACCCAAACCATAGGTCTCTCTTGTTTCCTTGCATAACCCTCTAGGCATGTTTTTTACTATTTCTCAGTCATTTGAAGCCTTCCAAATTCATCCCCAGCTATTGTGAACTCCTCTCCTAGGCACATACCTATTCCCCCAGGGTCCCTTTCCCCTTGGACACTAGCACCATAAGTTGGACTATAGCACTGGACCCTAGGGTGTCCACTTTCCAGTGCTATTGTCCTAGTCACTCTTAGCCTCAAATGGTCAGATTTCCCTAGTTCCTTATCTTTTTCCCTATCAGCGTAATGTAAAGTCATCTAACCTAGGATCACCAATTTCCCTATAAAACCCTATTCAAGGGTTATTTAAAAGGGTTGGCAATCATTCAAAAGGCACAAGTTAGAAATACACTAAGCACCTTCAAGCAAATCCTCCTATTCTCTACATACAACCAACCATTATTTCTAGCCTACTCAAGATCTCACATGAGTCACGAGTCATCTCAAGCTTGCCCAGATTCATATAATACTTGCATTGCATACATAAAATTTCATAATATACATTCAACTTGGGAGAACTACATTAGCCTTGATCCCTCTTTAGAGTATTGGTATGTAGGCAACGTGCCCACACATGGGGTGTGATCACATGTTCAGTGCATAATACACACTAACCCCTTTTTCTAGTTGATTGAAGATCACTTATCAAGTTTAAGGAGGAACTATCACCCTAGGAGATCAAATCAATTGCACATGGAGCTCTATAGATGATTGAGACTTAAAAATTCAAATATAGAGCCTCCAAAAGCATTAAAATAGAACCTATAAAGCTCAGAGGAAGAAAATCAAAAGGACTATAATGCCAAAAATAAGACTATAGTGTTGGACCCCAAAGTGTCCAATTTTTGGCACTACTGTCTAGGCAAAAAATAGACTTTTGGCTCCTATTTCTGACAGTCTGCCTAGTCAACTCATCAATTTGTAGTTCTATACTCCTCCATCTCAGTCTAAAAAACAACTAAGTTCACTTTCTATCCCCTTACTTTCCATTTTTAGTAATTAATTGATCAAATCTAGATTTAGTAAATCAGAAGGTTAATTTAGGCATACTATATTACATGTTTTCTAGATTAATCCAGACCCTTTACTAATTAAGAAATTAAACACTTAGTTTCCCAAAAATAGTAAAACATTTGGTGAACATGACTTACTTTGAATTTTTGCACCAAACCCTAGAAACCCTAGGGATAATTGTTTCTGATTTTTTGCAATATTTTCTTGATTTTTACAAAATTTAAAAATAAAAAAACTACAAATTTAGTGAAATATTTTCAACAATTCACTCAAACCCTAGTTTCCACATACTATGTCCTTTTTACATGAAAACACTTCTAGATCACTAGGAAAAATATTTTGCTAATTTTAGAAATATTTTCAAAAATTTCCTAAATTTTTCAAGTTCAAATCTACAAATTCTCAATAAAATTTACAAATTATTACATTAATTTTGGAAAATTTTCATTTCAAACCCTAGTTGCACCAACTAATTCCCAGTTATTTTCCAGAATACTCCTCTTATTTTCTACAAATTTTGATTGAAAATTAAAATTAGAAAAACAATTAAAATTTCAAAAATCCATAGTAATTTTAGAAAAAATATTTATCTCAAAACCCTAGTTGAATCTACTAGGTCCTATTCATGCAAGTAATTTCCCATAATTTTTTTAATTTTATCTTGTATACTTAGCTCAAAAAATAAAATTCAAATTCAAAAATTCATAGTATTGTGCAAATAAAATTATTAAAAAATCCCTATTTGCATACACTAGGTCTCGTTGCTTCCTAAGCTATCACCTTACATATAAGCTTCAAACTTGCATAAAATAATAATGTATTTCACTTATTTACACATGTTTCTTACATTTCTTTCACAAAATAAGGAAACCATCATTGGTCCTATCATGTACATGAATGATGAAGTCTATAATATGTTATTACAACATTTCATCCTTTGCATTTCATGTTTATGTTTCATTATATGGGATGATATTACAAAATTAATTACTAAACATGCACAAGATTCTAAAATTATTATTACGAATTCTCTTTTTCTCATATGGAAAATTGTTCAAACTTATCTTGTTAAATGCATTCGAAATGTCACATTGCATATCAAAAGTTTATATGCCTTTATGCAAAAATTCATGTTCTCTATCCTTTGCTCCCTACTCCTCATATAGAAAATGGTTCAAATTTATCTTGACAAATGCATTTGAAATGTCATGTTGCATATAAAACATTTATATGCCTTCATACACACATTCATGCTTTCTATCACTTGCACTCTATATCTCATGAGAAAAAAAATTCAAGACTTACTTGTAAAACATATTAGAAATGTCATGATTCAAGTCAAAGTTTTCTATGCATTAATGCACAAATCCATGATCTCAACCCTTTGCTTGCTATCTCTCATATGAAAATTTCTCTATAATCGTATTGCTATACAATTTATAACTACACTTACATGCATTTTAACCTATATGCATAGTTTCTACCTAGATGTATATGCCTCTTTGGCTACTCTTGTTTCAATGTCATATTTCATGTAGAAGAAATAAATCCCTTCTAATCCTCTCCCTCAAGAGGGTGATAGCATCTTTCCCTCTAATCAAGTCCATGCTATCACTCCTCCAAAAGGTAAGGCAGCTTATACCATTGTTCATGATGCATACATTCAGCCTATAGCTTCTTTAAACTATCTTCAACATATGTGCTTACATGTTCAATTGCAAGCAACTAAGGTTTGCACTTGTGAGACTCTAAGGGATTGAATCTCTAGTATAAACAAGTTCATTTCAGATTTAAAAATGCAGAATTAGATATTACATGAAAAGATCACAACATTGGAAAATCATATCATAATTCAAAAGCCTCAAAGGCATCCTAGTGTCAATCATGTATATGCACCTTCACTTAGTCAATTGGTTGCAAGCAATGTTACATATCAAAACAACAAATCACAACATAGTAACTCTACAACTAGTGATTCCAAAAGCATTCAAAGATCAAATAAGAGTTAAAGTGAGGTACAAAGAGAACTGATTAAATTTAAATTGATCAAACTGCCTCCTCTACATCTAGTGAGAAGATCCAAATATTATTGTGCATATCATAGAATGCATGGGAATCACATCGATTCATATTTGGTATTGAAATAACATATACAATATATAATTGCTAATAAGGACCCTATACAAGGTAAATCAGTCAAGTAATCCACAGTGATACAAAAACACATTCACAAAGGGTCAAATTTAGAAACAGTACAAAAGTGGTTACAAAAGCAAAACTCAAAACCATAAAAGGATCAAAAAGCAAAATCAGAATAAGAAACAAGTTCACAAGCATAGGTAAAACATGAAAAATATGCAAAGCTACCTCTCCAAAATGAGGCTCAATTTCAAAATAGTATGGGTTTGGTCAAAAATATCTACAATAGTTTGATTTTCAAGGTCAAGGGTTGGGAAAGCATGCTCAAGGCATCACTACTCCTATTCAAGCAGTTGATAATGTTTGTCACCAAGGTTTGAGATTTATTGAACATCCTACGATAAAGCAATCACAAAAAATTTATGAAATCAAAAGATTTAGACATAACACAATTCAACACTAGCATTCCATTGGTTCAAAATCAAGATGATAATGATGAGTGGAACAATCTAGGTTATTATGATTTTCAAGATACCAACAATGAATCCAAATTTTCAAATTAATATTCACAACCATTCCTTCATGCTTCACAATCACATATGATTCCTCTCTTCGATACTGGATAATATGATAGGGCGTCTCATCTTAGACTCATTGATTAGTATCACTCCTTAGCAATATTTACTAGTCATAGTCTCTTTTCCCTGATTATACATAGCTTATTCCACAAAAATACAAAAATTAAAAATATAAATACATCAATTATATGCATCATCTATGTTATTAAATTACTAAAACACTATGCTAGACTTACATTACATTTTTCTATGCTTCTTTATTTGTCAATTTATCTATATTACCATGCTTCACTTGATCTTCTTTAAGTGTGTGCAGTACATCCAAATCCTTCATTGCTTTACTCCACCCATCGAGGGGGAATCTTACTTCTACATTATAGCTACACATCAATACATCTACCCATTGGGGGCACACTCTACATGACTACAACATCCAGGTTATGCTATTCTCACACTCCACACTCTAGATGCCTTGTGTAGTACATACTTTGCTTGCTTACATAGATATCACATCAACATCCAGTAGCATTTATCACACTTTTATATTTCATAGCATATACATTAGTCTTGTACCACATATCTTGTATACTCTTGCTTATTGCGTTCCATAGTTAGATGCTTGTCTATATTTCTAGTATTTTACTTGCTTCCATTTTTGCTTTGATTAGCTAGATGTGTTTGCATTTTCCAATTCATGTTTGCTTCCTATTGCATTTTAGGACATTGTCAAAGTCCTTTGATTTTGTCTATATTGTGTGTGCCTTTGGATATTTTTCAATGTCCTTTATGTGTGCCTTCTATGTGCATGTGGCCCTTGTGCCAATCTTTGATTTTTCCCATTATGTGTGTATGTGGCATTTGAACATGCCTTATATGCCTTGCATGTCTATTTCGCTCCTTGGCCACTCTTGTGTGTTTCTTGATTCTTGTTTTGTATGCTTGTTTCTTGATTATTTCTCTTTGTATGTACAAGACCATGATTCCAATCATGCATTTATCTTATTTATTGGATGCCATAATGGACATCATGCTCCATCCCTCCATACTACTAACAAATTAATAACTAACATTGCGCATTCTAGATTTCTTTTTTATGCAAATGTTATTACATTATTATATCTGTTTAGGCATACCCATATGGCTCTAACAACCTCTTTATACAACTCTTTTTATATCTTGAGATCATGAATATCAATGCTATATCAAACATTTTCACAGATTAACACACTTAAAAAACTTCTTCTTCTGAGGGAAGTTATTGCAAGGTCTTCATTCCTACCCTTAAAAAAGGGGGTAACAAATAGGGGTTTTGTCATAGAGATCAAAGCTTCTAAACAGTCAAAAAATTAGTTTTAAAATACACACTCTAGATTCCAAAATTTAGTATAGGTAGGCTAGATCAGGTAGACAACAAAGAACATAGTCTAGTTTTTAGTTTTGGCTCTGGACAATAGCACCAAACATGGGACTATAACACTGGAGCCTGAAGTGTATAGTTTTTGATGCTAGTGTCCAAATATTATAATTTTTAATATTTTTAGAATCAAGTAGAGGGGTGAATTCAATCACAGTTTTACCATAATAGTATAATCTAGAATACAATAGTTTTCAGCACTTATTTTCTCAGAGAATCTAGATATAGGGGGAATCATGCATGGTATGAGGGTTTTTACTTACAATTTAGACATGGTAGTTGATACAACTTTTAGTTCAGAATCTATGTTCTAAACACTAGTTATTAGAGCTAATGTGTGCATCAAATAGGCCTTCTCTTTTTTGATTTCAGCACATTTTTCTTACATATTCCTAACAGTTACGTGCCTTACTCCATTTGGAGGTGGTTGGTATCACTTTTAAGTAAACTTTCATATAAGTTTGTTTCCCACATACCTGAGTTCTTGAGTGGCTTCCTAAGACTTGATTATAGTTTTGAAGGGGCTTTATACAATTCCAATCTCCATCTTTTGAAGTGGCCAACATTGGCTTAGTTTTTAGTTACATTCAGCTATCCACACTAACATTTCCATATTACATCACGTTCATGGGCTTCATGAACCATATCATATGACATTCAGCTTATACTGGTATCTTTCTATTCAGCTTCATATCACAGGGTAATGATGGAGCCAAAAGACTGGCTAGTATTTGTAATCTTGAGCCACCTATTCAAAGGGATTAGACACATAGTCCAGACATCAATTAGCACATGCATGATTCGTTAACTTTGCATAGTTGGTGATGATAGAGATAAAGGGCCTACCTTTTCAATCTTGAGCCACCTTTGAAGGGATTGACCACTTAGCTCATCCATCGATATAACTCTTGGTTCAAATATATATCCAGCATCACTCAACACAATTTAGTAGCACAACAGGTTTTGTATTGGTTCACATACCCGATGAGGTGTATTCATTTCTTTCCCTTCCTTTCTCTCTCTTCACCTAGCTTTGTACATTCTTATTTTAGATATAGCGTATCTAGTAATAACTAATCTACTTTCACTTTAATTACTTTCAGATTTACACAGTACAATATGCTCTCACTATGCACAATCCAACATCACACAGCTTCTTGGGCTTAGCCTCATAGGTAAGTTCAAGCATGCTTCTATTTTTATCCTTTATCCTAGTATTTTTATTTGTTGCATAGTTATAATAAAAGGGGGGAATGTAATCACATAAAGATGCAATTTGTACAAATTGAGCATGACTTATGACACCCAAACCATAGATCTCTCCTATTTCCTTGTACAACCCTTTAGGCATGTTTTTTTTTATTTTTTAGTCATCTGAAGCCTTCTAGATTTATCCCCAGCTATCCTGAACTCCTTTCCCAAGCACAAACCTATCCCCCAGGGTCCCTTTCCCCTTGGACACTAGCATCATAAGTTGGACTATAGTGTTGGACCCCATGGTGTCCACTTTCTAGTGCTATTGTCCAAGTCACTCTTAACCTCAAACAACCAAATTTCTCTGGTTCCTTATCTTTTTCCTTATTGTCTTAACATAAAGTCATCTAACCAAGGATCATCAGTTTTTCTATAAAATCCTATTTAAGGGTCATTTATAAGGGTTGGCAATCATTCAAAAGGCATAAGCTAGAAATACACTAAGCACCTTCAAGCAAATCATCATATTATCTACATACAACCAACCATTATTATTTCCATCTTACTCAAGTTCTCACACAAGTCATGATTCATCTCAAGCTTGTCCATATTTGCATAATACTTACATTACATATATAAAATTGCACAATACACATTTAACTTAGGAGAACTACATTGGCCTTGATCCCTCTTCAGAGTATTGGTATGTAGGTATCATGCCCACCATGAGGTGTGATCACACATTCAGTGCATAATACACACTAACCTCTAGTTGATTTAAGACCACTTATCAAGCTTAAGGAGGAACTAGGACCCTAGAAGACAAAATCAATTGCACACAAAGCTTTGCAAATGATCGAGACTTGAAAATTTAGACACAGAGCCTCCAGAAGCATCAAAATAAAACCCAAAAGCTTAGAGGAAGTAGATAAAAAGGACTATAGCACCAAAAATAGGACTATAGTGTTGGACCCTAAAGTGTCTAGTTTTTGGTGCTATTGTCTAGGTAGAAAATAGATTTTTGGGTCCTATTTATGATAGTTTGACTAGTCAGCTCATCAATTTGTAGTTCCATATTCCCTTGTCTCAATCCATAAATCAACTAAGTTCACTTTCTATCCCGTTGCTTTCCATTTTTATTAATTAATTTATCAAATCCAGATTTAGCAAATCAGTAGGTTAATTTAGGCATATTGTATTACATGTTTTCCAGATTAATCTAGACCTTTTACTAATTAGGAAATTAAACACTTAGTTTCCCAAAAATAGTAAAACTTAATTTCCCAAAAATAGTAAAACACAAGACATAATTTTTTATTTCACATTCAAGATGTCCATTCATATTCATATGGGACTCTTGAGTTATTCACTACAAGATAAAATCATTTCTACAAATACTCCTAGGAATAACAAAATACTATGTACAATAATATTACATCCCCCTATTAATACATATGGGTTATAGTGAGCCCAAGCATTCCTCTAAACTTTTCAATTTTTCTCATCCAAGTGCTTTTGTCAAGATGTTTATTGGTTATTTTGTAGTAGCACAATGTAATAATTTTACATTGCCATCTTTCACATAGTGTCGAATCAGGTGGAATTTGGTGTTTATGTGCTTGGTTTGGTCAAGAAAGTTTGGATTATTTTCCATTTTAATTGATAATGTGATGTCAACCATGAGTAATTTTGACAAAACCTATTATTCCTACAAGTCTAAAAGAACCATTCTAAACCACAAGATTTCCCTTATTTCCTCTGAAGCTACCATATATTTTGATTCTAATGAATAATCACTAGCATTGATATATTCTTTGATTTTAAAATTAAAAAATATATATTCCTAAATTCATTGAAAAACTTGTATTGGATATCCCACCTTCATGATCACTAACATAGTCAGAATCTAGATATCCAACTAGTTTGAAGTCTCTTGCCCTATAGTATTTGAGCCTAAATCATGTGTTCCTTTAAGGTATTCAAGGAATTTTTTTACTGATGCCTAATGATTGTCTTTGGGTAGTTTCATGAATCTGGTCTAGTTATGGTCACATAAATTAGACTTCTAATGATTTATTTGTATTTAATGGCATATAACAAATTTAATGTATCTTTTGATGTCAATTTTAGATTATGTTCATGGGCATACTAAGATTCTTACAATATTTCATTATAAACTTTCTCAGAATGTCACCAATGTACTTCTACTAAGTGATGAATATATACATTGGTTTTTGAACTACCTTAATACCTAAATAGTAATGAGGATAACCCAAATCAGTCATTTCAAACTTTTTCATCAACTCTAATTTAAAATTTGTAGTGTACCTTTCTTTGTTCCCTATGATGATAAAATCATCAACATATACCACTAAAAATGCAACTATTTTGACAAAAAAGAGTTGCATCTTCAAACTCAAAAAATTTGAAGTTCATGTTCATGAGGTGCTCAGCTAGTTTGTCATACCATGATTGAGAAGATTATTTAAAACCAAACAATGAATTTTCTAGTTTGCATAGCTTGTGTTCTTGGTTGTGTCATGTACATTGTTTCATTAATATCACCATTCAAAAATGTATTTTTGATGTCCATTTGGTGAACTTGTCATCTATTGTGAGCTACTAGAGCCAACACAATTCAAATGGTAGTCCATTATCCTGTTAGTGCAAAGCTTTCATTATAGTCAATTCCTTCATTTTAAACATATCCATTTGAAATGATCCTAGATTTATGATTGTCAAGTGAGTTGTTTGCCTTGTATTTTTTGTGGTAAACCCACTTGACACCAACTAATTTGCATCTAATAGGAGGATAAACCAATTTCGAAGTCACATTTTTTACCAATGGATTGTACCCATCATTCATTGCTTTTATCTAGGGTTTAAGTTTCCAAACTTGTTTGAAAGATATTTCTTCTAAATGAAATTCAACAATGATTTCTTCTTTTGGAGAATCATCCAAGGTGAGATTTTCAATCTTATCTTGAATTTATTCTAGGAAATTTTTGATTATGATGCAATTTCATGTGAACTTATATTTTTTGTTTTTACAACTTCATCAAGTTTGACATATTTAAATGTATAGGTGGCCCATTTAGGCATATTTTTCTATGGTTTAGATGCTTCATCTTCATCTTATGAAACTCCTTTAATTTCTACCCTCTATTCTTGTGGCCCATGTTTATTATCTGTTAATGTTGTACTTTCTCATGTAGGATGAGTTTCATTCTCATGTACAAAGGAAGATAAATAAGGAATTGATTCCCAATTATATGTTCCCCACTCAATATTTAGAACATCCAAATCACTCTCCTTATAAACATAAAACTTTGCATATTTATCAATTCAACATGATTATAGATAAATGTTGACTTTTTCCTTTGTAGTTTCACAAAATACATCTCTTAAAAAGTAAATTTCTTTGTCTCATAATATATCTTATATTCCTTGGAAGATTCAAAATATCCCAAATGAATGCATTTATGACTCATGTAGTTCAACTTATTCCTCTTCTCTTTTGGAATCAATGTGTAACAAGTGGATCTAAAAACTCAAAGATGTTACTCCGAAGGAAGATGACCACACCACATATAATACATAGTCTTGAGTTGAAGGGTTGTTGATGGTGATCTATTTTAGAGGTATATTATTGTTTTATCTACCTTATCCCAAAAGTGTAGATTTAACCTTTCAAAGTATAACATAACATGAACCATATTCATCATGATCCTATTCATCCTCTCTACAACTCCATTTTTTTGTAGATTGAGGGGATTATAGATGATTGTTGATCCCATTTTTATCGAGATAGGATTCAAACTTATTTGAAATGTACTCACCATAGTTATCAATCATGATTATTTTAAATTAGTTTGAACGTAATTCAATCATTTTTTAAAACTTGTATTTCTATTTGAGAAAGTATATCCAACTCATTATGATATAGTGATCAATGAAAAACGTAAAGTACTTATGACCACCAATTGAGAGAATTGGAATATAACACAAGTCTAAGTGAACCAACTATAAATTTATATCAGCTTTCCAATGTAACTTTGGAAATGGTTCTCTTGCGTGTTTGGCCAACATGTAGGTTTCACACTTTTCATCAAATTTTCTAGGTAAGGTAGGAAAACTAGAAACACCATTATTTTGCAAGACATTAATGTTGTTATAATGAATATGCCCAAATATTACATGCCAAAACATGTTTTTAGTCATTTTGTCTTTAATGAGAAAATAATTACTTGAAACTGATTAACTCACATGTAAAGGATTAACTCTATCATAGATACTGACTTAATAAGAAAACCTCATACTTGATAATATACAAAGTTTTTATTAATTTTTATATTTATGCCTTTCAATAGAAAATAAATGGGTAAATAATAGCTCTCTTCATTTCTCCTTGATTTGCACAATTTTGTTATTTTTTGCCAATTTTTTCTTAGATTAGCTTATACAATAGACTTTAAATGCTTCAAAATTGAAAAAAATACTCAAAAACTAAAAATTTGCTTTTTAAATAAAAAAAGGCTTAAAATTACCTCTTCTCCTCCATATCTAACATATATGCAAAAAATCCAATATCGTAATATAAGATAGATGAAAAATATGACTTTGTTTGAAAGCTCAATACTTTATGCTTGTACTTTTATACACCCCTAGAGGATAATGACACCACATAAAAGAGACTATAGCTATCCAAAACTACCACAAACTAGATCTTGGTTAGTTTTCAATAGATATTTGGTAAAAAAAACACCAACCAAAGAAAATTTTAAAGGTTTTTACAATGATTAAAATAACCAAATCAAGTTGTCTCCCATGCCACACACCTTTCAAAGAGCAAGTAATGCATAGTCACCACATGATGCACAATAAATAACATGTCATATTATTGAAAAAATGAGTCAAATCCCTTCATTCATAGTTGTACGTTGTCCAATAGGATTAAATATAATAATAATATTGATAAAATATTATCAAACTAAAAAAAAATCACCTTGTAATAATAGTAAGACACCTTAGTGCATGTTTGTGATGTTTGAAATGCCTCAAGAGCAGTTACTACATCCTTAGAAGAGTCCAAAAACCTTCCATAATCTCATTTCTACCTAACATGCTTCATAAAAATATAAAATATTTATCATTACATCTTGTAACAACTGTAATGCCACCTTTCTATCACCTTCCAACAACATTAGATGATAAAAATGACTTCTTTTACAAAAAGAATAACATGTCATACAGATATGGAGGAGTAATGAATAATTGGAAAACCAATGTTTTTTATTTCCTATAAATGAACTAAAAACAAATATAAAAATGAATTTAAATGCCTAAGCTCTAATACCACTATCAAGATAGGTGAACAATTTGGTTTAAGCCAAAATTTTGATGTTCACATTAATTTGGAATGAACAAACATTACAAATAAATAAACCAAGATATGGTTGATCATTTCATATTCAAGATGTCCATTCATATTCTATGAGACTCTTGAGTTATTCATTACAAGACAAAAGCATTCCTACAACTACTCATAATAATGAAGTATTATGTACAATAAAATTATAGGATGGTCCTACAAAACACTCATCTTAGAAGAGAATGATTAAACATATTTGTGTAACATTAGAAATAAGATTAATTGTTTTAATCAATGAGATTACAACTTTAACACATGTATTTAATCATATAAAGATAACATCATATAAAGCTAAATATAAATATGTGACCCATGTGAGGGTGTAATAGGAGAAGGGATGGGAAAGTGATATGCCCCAAGAATAAGCTATAAATATGGATGAGTGAGATGCTCCACTATAAAATTATGTCACAATATTCATAATATATGGTCAATAAATGTATCAAGTGTGATAACCATAATGTAACTAAGTGTATGAAGGACATTGGGTGTAAAGTTTATCTAGATATGAGCTATAATATTAATAATTCTCATGTATAAAATTCCCCTGCATCGATAAGTGATATAAGGTCATAAAAGGTATTTCACCAATGATGAAAAATAATATCTATAATATGGGGGAGATATAAATGATGAGTAAAATGTCGTTCATAATCATATAAGATATAATCATTAAAGCATAAGGAAGGATTAATAAATACTTGATAAAATTATAATAAATGTTCCACCTATAATAAATGTCAAAAATGATTAAAAAACAATGTGATTAAGAGAGTGGCATGGACCCATGTGTCTCTCAATAGGTAAAATGATATCATTGAATTGAAAAAAGGATGATTGAATCATATTGATCTACACAATGGGGCTCATGATGCCAATGCATTGGAAAAATTCTTGTTTAGTGATAAGATGTGGATTATATAATGTATAAAAGGTAATTTTAAACCAAAAAACCCAAAGACATTCAAATTCATAAGTCTAATATGTAAATTATGAAATTTATATTTAATATGCAGAATAGGCAAAAGTACATGTGTACAAGATTCAATAAGATTAGGATTGAAAGTTTATGTGAGCATAAGGTAAATGTTTCCTTACTGATTTGCCTAGACTAAATGAAAGGTTTAAGAGTTAAATATGTGTTTAAATTATGGAAACATAAAGCATGATAATTAAAAAAATCTTATTTTTTGTGCATGTGAACTATCTCATCTATGTTCCAGTATGGTTCAAACAATTACAATATATATATATATATATATATATATATATATATATATATATATATATATATATATATATATATATATATATATTGTAATTATTTGAACCATACTGGAACATAGATGAGATAGTTCACATGCACAACAAATAACAATTGATTTCAAATACATAATGGTGGTGGTTCATAGTATAGCCTAGTGATGATTGGTATTATTATAAGTGTGTGTTTGAACATTCAAATGTATGGTTTTGTAGCACATGCACATCAAGAATGCATTCTAATTTTTTATAATTACATCAATTTATTCAAATACATCCATCACTATAAAAACATCATACTACCATTAAATTCATAGTTCAATGTGAAAAATAATTTAAATACAACACTCAACTCCCACGTCAGCTATCAACGTTTAATATGAGTACATAACAAAATTTCCTATAGGAATTACAATTATAAAACTACAAGAACCATGATAAATTAGGAGATAATACCCAATTCTTTGGTCCATAGTTGTAATGAAATTAATTAGATAATTCACATAAATGAAATAATAAATGGTAAAAATATGAGTAGAATAAGAAAACACACAATAATAATTGATGAACAAGTAGAATAATTGATATAATGACTAAGCCACTTCGAGGGAAAAACCTTCATAAAAATTTAATAAAAATATAATTCATAATATGATATTAAAAGACTAACCACCATCTTATATATTTACTATAATTAAGCCATGGTTATTACATAGGTTGACCCTACCATCAATATCATAATCATAGAGAAATGTGACAAGATATTATGAAAGGTTATATGAGCCACAAGTCAGCCACACATATCCATAGACATGTTATGTGTTAAGGGCGTATCATGCCCCTCCACTTTAAAATAGCATTTCGATTCTACTACTAAAAAACATTCATCTTCCCACGTTAGATCTTCATGGTTTAAATTTTTCCACTTGATCAAATACTCAATCTCTCTTGCTCTCAGTCTTTTTGTGCATGTTTAGATCCTTAGATTTTAGAATGACTCAAATTTATTCATCCAATTATGGTAACTTAGTTTGGGTAGAAACTCTCTATCTAATTAATTACTTTAGGAAAGATACATGAATTACAAGATATACAAGTGTATTGGGGTAGCTCCAGCTTGTATGCAACACTACCAATTTTTTATAGAATCTTATAAGGGCCATAATAATTTGGAGAAAGTTTTTTATCCTTTTTTCATTTATTTATAAACATATGATTATATGGTTGAAAACGCACAAAGATCCAATCAACTATGTAAAAAAATTTCTCATTTTGATGTTGATGCACTTGTTGCTTCATTCTATTACATGACATTGCCAAATTCTCTCTTAGACTAACTAGTAACTCATGTTGATGTTGCATGTGTTATTCAAAAACTTGACCCTTGGGAAACACCCTTAAGGAAAAAGTGATGGATGGCACTAATATACATAAACCATTGTAAAATGAGACATATTGGAATAATTATGGAAGTGAGTGTTATACGACCATTCTGATCATGGTAGCCAATGAACCTACCATTATTGTTTATCTTGTATAAAATAAAATAGATACCCTTCTAGGAATTAGTTGACCACATCTATTTTCCCCTGATATTGAGGATGATATAATGAGATATGAGCCAAATGAGTACCCACACATGAGAATAAATCAATCCAAAAATTATTGGTAAAGATGGGATCATGATCACTTACATGATCTTGGGAATACTATGCAAATTTTGAATTATATCTAAAAAAAATATACCATACTAGCTACAAATGGTTATGACAAGGCAGAAAACAATATCATATTTTATGAGCCTATCCACAATTACCATAATGGAATTTTTACCTTCATACCTTGATAATCCTTGTAATGAAATCCATGGAGACCTCCTCCCACCTCTAGCTATGAATGGATAAAGGTTGCAGAATGTTGGGTGTATTCATTGTTTCACCCTTGTTTTTTCTTACATACCATGCATATTCAACCATATATTTCTAAATACACCTGTTGATTCCTTCCCAAAATAAATTCTTCTTGATTTTATGATAGGTTTTCAAAAATTTACAATTTCCCCTATTAGAGATAAATGAAGATCTTTAAGGATATTGTGCTTGAGGGTAGAATTATTGCACATAGGTATAAGTGATACCTTTATACCATAATGCATTACCTTTCCACTCAAATTTGGCTGAGGCATCAAAACTATGCTAGATATTCTGAATCAAAACCTATGTATCTCTATCATTCTCCCATTTTTCCCATGCCTCTTCCAACCAATCTGATTGTCAAATAGGTTATTTCACAGAACAATTCCTAATTAGATTCATCCCTCATAAATAGTGCATCTTATATAACATTATATTTTTCTTTATTATATATTATTTCAAAATCATATCCCAACATTTTAGTCACCCATTTCTATTTTTATTTTGATGACAATTATTGTTCTAAAAAATATTTTAGATTATCATGATCAATCCTTACTTTAATGTGTCCACCCATAATATAAGGTCTCCATTTCATGATTGCATGAAGAATAGACAACATCTCTTTCTCATATATTGGTTTTAGCCTATTTTAATCCTTGACAAATTTCAAATATGATGAGTATTCCTTTATGTATGAGTACTATCCCCATGCCATAACTTGAAGCATCACATTCAAAAATAAAAGCTATATAAAAATCAAGAGTAGACAAAACTAGAGTGGTGCACATAACCTCCTTTAGATTCTCAAAATCCTTGGTAGCTACATTGTTTCAATGGAAAGATTTTTTATTCAACAAGGCTTTGAGTGGTGTTGATGTGCTACCATAAATTTTCACAAATCTATGATAGTAATCTATTAGACTAAAAAAACCTAAGATTCTTAAGGGTTTTTGGCACTTTCCATTCCATCATAAATTTTGATCTTCTAAGGATCAATTTTCACTCCTTCATGTGAAAAAATATGACCCAAATACTCCACCTCTTGGACTTCAAATGCATATTTTGAAGATTTTACATAAATTTGATGTTGTTGCAAAAGTAGAAATACCTATTACACATGTTGTAAATGTGCTTGTCAATTTTTTTTGTATATTTAAATGTCATAAAAAATACCAATACAAATTTCCTTAAAAAAGGCCTAAAATTTTTCATCAAACTTTGAAATGTAGATGGTGCATTTTTGAGACCAAACAACATGACCATAAACTCATAATGTTCATCATGAGTTCTACAAGCTATTTTATGGATATCCTCATCTCTAATATGAATCTGATAGTACCTAGAACAAAGATCTATTTTTTTAAAATAAGTAACACCATGTAATTCATCTCTATAATCATCAATTATTTGAATAAGAAAATTATCTTTGATGGTGTAATTTTTGAGTTATCTATAGTCTAGGCACATCCTCTAAGTGTCATATTTATTACACACCATAACCACCAAGGATGAATATTAATTTTGGCTATGTTTAATTATAGCCACCTCCAAAATCTCATGTACCATATTTTAAATTTCACTCTTTTGGGCATATGGATACCTATATGGTTTGATGTTAGGTGGTTGACTACCTAGAATTAGGTGAATGGCATGATCATGTTCTTGACTTGGTGGTCGCTAAAATATTTGGGTGGTCATCAAGAATTCTCTATATATTAGGATGTGGAGACACATTTTTTGGCTGAACTTATATGGAGAAAAACCATGCTAAAAATCCTTCAACCCCTATTTTAGAATCTTCATCATTTGGCATGAACTAACCAATTGTGGAGACTTTTCCCATAATCCACATAGTTCAAATGTCCTACCTTTAGAATGAAATCACATGAATGGTTCTTGGAAATTCATATCTATTACTCCTAAGGTTGTAATCCATTATATTCCTAGAATAATGTTTTCTCCACCCATGGGAATGACAAACATATGAGATTTTATCATGTATTCTCCCATAAAAATATTAATACTATGTCATTTCCTAGAATAATTAGTTGTGTCACCATTTTCAATCATGACCAAAAATTCTAGAGTTGGGTAAATAAAATAGTTTAAATGAGTAGCCAACTTACTTGGATGAATTTATGTGTACTCCCTGAGTCAATCAACATTGTCTCGATTTATTTCTTGAGGAAGCCCACAACCTTAAGGGTTTGAGGCATGTTAAGACCTGAAAGTGAATGATAGGAGAAATTAGAGTGGAAATTTATTCCTCCTTTGTCTCTTCCTCACCCTAACCTAAGGCTTCATCATATTCTTCATATTCATTGTCTCCTTCAATGTAGAATATATTCTTATCTGCACAATTATGTCCATTGCTCCACTTTCAATCACAACTAAAACATAACCATTTTTCCCACTTCTCTTTGTTAGGGATCAACCAACAATCTTGATTACTATGTGAAAGCAACTAAATGCGGAATTAAACTAGAAAGATAAGTAACTAGAATAAAAAAATAGCAAACAATAAGAGATACAAGAAACCACCCTGAAAACTTGTATTAAACTCTTTACAGAAGGAATACAATTGAAGAAACTTCTTTTCTTCCACACCTCTCTCAGATGTACAGATCTCTTTCTAGATCTCTTTCCCTCAAGAGCTCTCTCTCTCAATTACAATCAACTCCAACAACCTGGATTGATTCACATATACATGTATGTTCAATACTATTACAATACAATAAGCTATGAAGATCTATCCCTATTATATAACTTTAGGGATCATGAGCATACAATCACAACCATTAGATGCACCTCCTAATCAAGGGCTCAAAACAGTCTTACTTAAGATAGAGATGCGGACTTAAGACTAACACTTAATCCTACCATGCAAACATTTTGTTCTGTCCACGAAAATAGATTATGGATGCACAGGTGACCAACATCGGTCCCTTCCTTTATACCTATGACCGACGTCAGCCGCTCCATGACTGATGTCAGCATCTCTTAGTCGACTCCTGACTAATGTCAGTCTCTCCTGATCGATGCCGATGATTGTGTAATTCCTGTAACTTCTACACCCACTCATTTGGTGAAGCTTTTAGCTCCACACCTCAAAAATCTCCCACTTGGAGATAAACAACTGCGCCAGTACCTGTACAACAACATCTTCTAGCTCCTCCATCTTCAAACTCAATCATGAAGACCAACAAAATTTGAATGAAGATTCAACTTATCCTTTGTTACCGGCTTGGTTAACATATCAGCAGGGTTCTTATCTGTATGGATCTTCTCCAGCTTCAACTCACCATCCTCCAATACCTATATAATGAAGTGGTACCTCAGTTGTATATGATTGGTTCTTGAATGAAAGGCTGAATTCTTAGCCAAATGAATTGTACTCTGACTATCACTGTATAATTTGCAACTCTCTTGCTCTTTTCCTAGCTCTTCCATGAACTGTGTCATCCATATCATCTCTTTGCTAGCCTCTGTGACTGTAATATATTCTACTTCTGTAGTTGACAAGGCAACAACCTTCTACAACTTTGATATCCAGTTAACCACCATTCCACCAATAGTGAAAACATATCCTATGGTGTTTCTTCTACCATCCAAATCACCTACCATATCTAAATATACATAACCATGTAGAGAAGTGTTTGACCCACCATAGCACAAATGCCTACTGATGGTCCCTCTCAGATATCTGAGGATCCACTGAACTGCTTTCTAGTGCTCCTTTCTTAGATTGGCCATAGACTTACTAACAACTCCCACTGCTTGGGCAATATCAGGCCTAATACAAACCATTGCATACATTAAGCTCCCAACTACGGAAGCATATGGAACTCTACTCATGTACTCTACCTCATCATGTGAGTTAGGACACTATTCTTTACTCAACTTGAAATGTCTAGCCAAAGGTGTGCTTACCAGTTTTGTATCCTGCATATTGAACCGTTTCAACACCTTGTTCACATAATCCTCTTGAGACAATCAACTTGTGATTTTTCCTGTCTCTCTTAATACTCATGCCAAGGATTTTATTTGTTGCTCCCAAATCCTTCATAGAAAATGTGTGAGCTAATTTCACCTTCTCAAAGATATCTTGCATGTGTGATCCTGCAACAAGCATATCATCTACATACAACAATAGAATAATATATCTACCATTATCCAATCTCTTAAAATACACACAATGGTCAGATTGACATCTACTGTAGCCATGCTCAGTCATAAACCTGTCAAATCTTAGATACCATTGTCTAGGAGCTTGCTTGAGGCCATACAAGATTTTCTTCAATCTGCACACAAGTTTCTCCTTACCTTTGACCTCAAACCCTTCCGGCTGATCCATATATATTTCTTCATCCAAATCTCCATGAAGAAACACTGTCTTAACATCAAGCTGCTCAAGATGCAAATCCTCAATAGCAACTAAAGACAATACAGTCCGTATAGAATTCATTTTAAATATAGGAGAAAAAATCTCACCAAAATCAATACCTGGTTTTTGTGTAAATCCTTTCACTACCAACCTAGCCTTATGTCTCACCTATCCATTCTCACCTTCCTTCAATCTGTAGATCCATCTGTTCTTTAGTGTCTTCTTTCTTGCTGGCAACTCAACCAAATCCCATGTTTGGTTCTCTTTCAAAGAATCAATTGCCTCATTCATGCCTAGCTCCCACTGATTCTTGGATTCCACCTGTATTACTTCATCAAAATTCTCTAGTTCTCCACCATCAGTAAGCAATAAATAGAATAATGAAGGGGAATATTGAATTGGAGGTTTACTTACCCCTTTTGACCTCCTGATGGGAATCTGAGACTCATTCACAACATGTTGTCTGCCCAAATTCTCTGACAGTGACCAACCTCAGTCACTTCCAGGCCTGTTACTGGCCGATGTCAGTTCCACATGACCGACATCAGTTTCTTCCTGACTGACATCGGTCACTGTCTAACCGACATCGGTTCCTGTATTGCCAATGTTGGTTCCTTCTTGACTGACGTCGGTCTCTGTGTTTTCCTGTCTGTGATAATTCTTTTTTGCAAGCTCATTTTGGACTGTCACCTCATCCAATTCTCCATTGCTCTACCCAGATTGATTCAGCTTCTTGAGCTGATCACTATACATCACTTTTTCATTGAAAACAACATCATGGCTCCTAATTATTTTTTTAGTTCCTAGATTCCAAAACTAGAATCCAAAATCATCAGAGCCATAACTAATAAATGTGCACCTCATAGACTTAGCATCCCGCTTCTTTCTATTTTCCTTATCAATGTGCACAAAATCTTCACAACCAAAAACTTTAAGAAATGAGAGATCTATCTTTTTACCTGTCCATGCCTCTTCTAGAATTCCACCATCTAGAGCTGTAGAGGGTCCTCTGTTAATCAAATAAATTGTAGTATCCACAACTTCTGCCCAAAACTCTAAGGGTAAACCATCATGCAATCTCATACACATTTCACGCTCCATTACTATTCTGTTCATCCTTTTAGCAACTCCATTTTGCTGAGGTGTCCTTGGAACCATCCTTTGCCTGCATATTTCATGCATATAATAATTCCAGTTGAACTTGTGGCTGCAAAACTCACCACCATTGTCAGATCTCAGGCACTTCAATCTCCTGCCTATTTCATTCTCAACCATAGCTTTCTAAATCTTAAAAGTGTCAAAAACATCAAATTTCTTCTTTATACAATAGACCCATACCTTTCTTGTAGCATCATCTATGAAAGAGACATAGTACTGTGATCCTCCAATAGAAGCAACCTGAGCCGGTCCCCACACGTCTGTGTGAACAAGCTCCAATTTGTACTTCTTCTTTGTTGACCCAGTTTTGAGAAAACTCACTCTCTTCTATTTTCCAAAAATACAGTGCTCACAAAAATCTAGATCTATGCTTTTCAAATTTGAAAGCTTACCTTTTGACTTAAGAATAGACATTCCCTTCTCACTCATGTGGTTGAGCCTAGAGTGCCACAAATTTGCATCCACATCTGAAGTAGATAATACAGAAGGAGAATTATCAGTAATACAATTACATAAATAGAGAGTACCTACTCTCTTACCTCTGGCCAATACAAGTGCACCCTTGGTAACCTTCCAAGATTTAGCTGTGAGAGTTACTGTACAACCCTCATCTCCCAACTTTCCTGTAGAAATCAAATTCCTCTTTAGGCTGGGAACATGCATGACATCTCTCAACACCCATGTGTTTCCATTCTACATTTTCAGCTGCACTTTTCCTTTGCCAACAATTTTACAAGGCTCATCATCCCCTAAATAAACTATTCCAAAATATTCATGGACATAGTCACTAAAATATTCTCTATTAGGGGTAGCATGAAAAGAGGCACCAAAATCTAAAACCCAAGATTCTATATTATTATGCAAAGAGAATATAAGAGCATCTTGTGTAATACTTGCAACTTTTGCTTCTTCTTTACCTTCTTGCTAATTGTCCTCTTTAGGTTTTGACCAGCAATCTTTACTTATGTGCCCTATCTTTTCACAATTCTAGCAGGCTATCCTCCTGCCATTTCTAGATTTGGATCTACCTCTCATCTTTGACTTAGACCTTGATCTCCCTTTCTTGCTCTTCTCTTTTTTCCTTCCCCTGCTCTCAAAACTTAAAGCGTTCCCTGATATTTCCTTTGTGCTTTTCCTACAAATTTCTTCATTCAAGATTACACTAACAACATCATCTAATTTTAAAATATTTGAAGCAGATGCAGTATTACTAACTATCATTACCAAGCTATGCTAGCTCTCAGGTAAAGAGCATAAGATTAATAGAGCTTTAATTTCATCATCAAACACTATTTTGACTAAATTTAATTGATTTACAATTCCATGGAAATCATTTAGATGATTAGATACAGATCCACCTTCCTGCATTTGCAAATTAAATAACTGCTTCATAAGATATACCTTATTTAAAGCTGAGGGTTTTTCATATAAATTTGCTAAAGTAGTCATTAACTCTACCATTGACTTTGCCTGTGATAAATTAGATATCATAGTAGATGCCAGACTCAATCTTATAGATCCAAGAGCCTTTTTATCAAGAACTTCCCATTCTTCATCTTCCATGTATGTGGGCTTCCTTGAAACTCCACCTAACAATAAGTATAGATCTTTTTAATACAAATAATCCTCTATCTGCATTCTCCATAATTGGTAATTCTTGCCATTAAACTTCTCCATTATCAGTTTACTTTCTTCTACCATTGCTTCTCCCACTCAAACAAAAATACCTGTGAGTAACCTGTAATCAATACACACTAACCAGATCTGAAACACCTATTAGTCAACCTGAGCTTTGATACCACTTTTTGGGGATCAACCAACAATCTTGATTACTATGTGAAAGCAACTAAATGCGGAATTAAACTAGATAGATAAGTAACTAGAATCAGAAAATAGAAAATAATAAGAGATACAAGAAACCACCCTAAAAACTTGTATTAAACTCTTTATAGAAGGAATACAATTGAAGAAACTTCTTTTCTTCCACACCTCTCTCAGATGTACAGATCTCTTTCTAGATCTCTTTCCCTCAAAAGCTCTCTCTCTCAATTACAATAAACTCCAACAACCTGGATTGATTCATATATACATGTATGTTCAATACTGTTATAATACAATAAGCTATGAAGATCTATCCCTATTATATAACTTTAGGGATCATGAGCATACAATCACAACCATTAGATGCACCTCCTAATCAAGGGCTCAAAATAGTCTTACTTAAGATAGAGATGCAGACTTAAGACTAACACTTAATTTTACCATGTAAACATTCTGTTCTATCCATAAAAATAGATTTTGGACACACAGGTGACCGACATCGGTCCCTTCCTATCTGCCTGTGATCGATGTCAGCCAATCCATGACTGACGCCGACATCTCCTAGTCGACTCCTGACTGACATCGGTCTCTCCTGACCGACGCTGATGACTGTGTAATTCTTGTAACTTCTGCACCCGCTCATTTGGTGAAGCTTTTAGCTCCTCACCTCAACACTCTTCAATTTTATAAAGGGTCAATATTATAGGCTAAGGAAATGATTGTCCTAAGGAATTGCATTCTCAGATAGTAGTAAAATCACTTCATTTGAATAGATATATATCCTCTACCTTGTCTGCTAATGTTATGGATTCAAATACTAAACTTGGATTAAACATGCAAACATCAAATTGGATGTTATCCTTGAGCCCACCCAAGAACAAATCATTCATGTTTTCCTCACTAATGTCATCCATGTGTAAGGAGAGATTTTGTAAGTACTAAAAATAATCCTTGACAAGCCCTATTTTTCATAATTTTTCTAATTGACTGAAGTAGTTTTCATAGATGTTTTTACGATAGTGCCTTTGTAGCTTATCAATAAATACCAACTAGCTAATAGGAATACCCTTATTTTTCCTCTGAGAATACAACCAAAAATACCAAATTAATTACTTGGGTTACAAATATAGAGATGCCATGACCACCTTTTGTTCACATGGGTACCTTAAGGTATTAGAAGGCCCTTCAAGGTATCTCCAAGGAGATACTTTGAAAGGCCTTATAGTAGCTTTAAGGTATCTCTTAGGTGATATCTTGAAGAGTCTTGTAATACCTTCAAGGTATCTCCTAGGAGATACCTTAAAATTTTGTAGTACCTTCAAGGTATCTTCTAAGAGATACTTTGAAGGTACTACAAAGCCCTTAAAGGTATGTAGTACCTTCAAAACATCTTGTAGGATATACTTTAAAGGTACTACATACTTTAAAGGCCTTGTAGTACCTTCAAGATATCTATTAGAAGATACCTTGAAGGTACTATAAGGCCTTTCAAGGTATTTCCTAGAAGATACATTGAAGGTACTATAAGGCCCTTCAAGGTATCTCTTGGGAGATACCTTGAAGGGCCTTGTAAAATATTCAAGGGTATCTTGAAGGTATTAATGTATTACAAGGCTCTTCAAGGTATTTCTAAGGAGATACCTTGAAGGGCCTTTTAATTCCTTCAAGGGTATCTTGAAGGTATTAATTTGGATTGTTGCTAGCTGATATTGTTCATAGGGATTTGTCTGATAAGAATTTTAAGGACATGAACATGAATTAATTTTGATTTTTTCTACCAAATATTGTTACATGATACATGACACCACATTATTTTAATCTTAGGGAATAATAAGGTAATCAACCTTATTGGCATGAGAACCTTGATTGATATTACAATTACTACTATGTTGATGCTATTATTGCTCATTTTGATTAGTGTTATGCTTTGTAATTGGGTCTTTGTAAGTCCTCATGTTTTAATTCTAATCGAGTATAATTTTTGTTGTAAAATAGGTAGGGCATAACTATTGTATGAATTATTATGTGTAATTATTTTACCCAAATTAATTATGCCTAAGACATTTTATGTCATAAACTATGAAAAGATTCATCTCACATATGATCATATAAATAAAGGTTTTTTCCCCTTAGTTAGTTTTGCCATGTGTTGGGGAGGTGTTGTCTATTTTACTGACTCTTAAACATAACCCATGTATGAATACTTAATGTTTAAATACACCTAGTTCATGGGGAAGGGAGGTTTACAATTGGTAGTGTATTGTTTATATAAAAGAGTCCTACAATAAATATTGGATGCCCACCAAACCCTCCTCTCTCTACACTTGCCTCTTTACTCATGCATACACACTGATCCTAAAAGATAGAAGGAATCCATGAACAACTAGTATGCCATTTTTGAAGTGAAATAAATTTAGAAATAAGCAACCACCTCTTCTCTCCCTATTCCAAATGCACCATAGATTCAATAATTAGATCCACATAGCATGGTGGCCCTATATTTGCAATATTAAAAGGGACATGGTCCTAAATTTGATACTATTTTATCCAATGTGGGTAGAGGAGTTAGAAAAGTGGGTGTTCATGGATTCAATCTAGTGACCTTTTTCAAGTGAAATCTAAGTTTTTCAAGCAACATATTCTATCACCATTAAAGTTTGATGTTCTATGTTTTGATTGTTATAGTGTGATCTAATAGGGTTTTTAGGGTTATATTTTTGTTTTGAGTGGATGGAAATCTAATATTATTTAAATTGTCACAATTTTTATCTAGGTAGGGATATTTTTTGGATTTTTATCTCTAGGTTAATGATATTTTATGGAAAAATTGGGATTTTTCAATCCAAGATAATGATTTTTTCAAGAAAATGGTGTTTTTCTCTAAGTTTATTATGTTTTCACAGATATTTATAGTTATGACCCATTACATGGAATATTGAGTCTAGAATGTCAAGTAAAACTTGGGGGATTCATTTTAAAATCAAGTAGTTACTGAAAAATTCTTCTAAAGAAGTAAATGTACTTTGACAGGTTCTATAGAACATTTGATCTAGTCATATCTTATATTGCATAGGTTATTATGGAATTGCTATGGGAAAGAAGAAAAGAGGATATGATATGGGTTATGGGATAGCCTCTAGAAAATTAAAATCTAAAGAAAATGAGGAAGCTCCCAAGAAGGAAAAGATGTCAATGTCTACAACGTTGGCCAATATGGCCAATATGGGTTGCAAGATGACACCCTCAAGTGATATTTCAAAACATGCCGATGATTACTCATAACTAAATCATAAAACAAACACAAATTTTAGCATGAATTAACTCTAGCATTTATGCTATGAAAAGTATAGAAAAATTAATTGAACAATATTATTGTTTCAACTTGTTAGAGTCATATATATAAGTTCATCAATAATATATAATCACCTTAGTCATACACAAATTTTTACAGTAATAACCCAAGACTTTAATTATTTTAAAATGTTTAGATTTTCATCTTGTTCTTACCTATGCATTGGACATTACTTGAGTGATGGATTGATTATATGGAAATGGAATAATTCACCATGATCTTAAACCTGGTAAGGTTTATGTAATATAAAATTTATGTTGTGGGTATTCATAATTATTACATGTATTGTTTTCTTAAATTTGTACATATGTACTGGTAAGAACTACATATTTTTATTAAATTAAAAAATTTCATACGTGATCCTTTCTCATCTAGGGCTAGAATGCTTGTGTACATGATTATTCCATGTATAGTCACCTAATTAATCATCAATGGGAAAACACTATAGAATAAATGTATTAAATTACTATAGCTATAAGCAAATGAGTAATATGATACATCTATCTTTTCCTAGACCTATAAATTAAATTACTTATTTTTTTAGATTCATCTTAAAAGATGATTTTGAGAAGTGAGGCCTATGCTTCCAACCTTATCTACATAATGGTCTAAGGTATTGTTGACTTATTACATATGATCTTTTGTTGAAACTCTCTCTTGTCATTTTTGTCTTAGTTTCCATCTCAAAATTTATGAATGATACAATGTCGTGGAGTAAAGTTTATCAGTAAAAAACAATCACCCAGAGATGTAGAATGATGAGGATGGGGAATCCAATTTAAATCATCATATTATATTCTAGAATCTCATATTGTACCACAAAAAAATAATATATTTGATCTCCTAGTAAGAAAGGAACATGAGCAAATAACTGAGATACTAATATTTTTGTAATTAATGTTAATATGTGAAAGTCTGAATTCCATTAATCACTAGGAATAGAGTGATATCTTGATAGAAACATATTAGCACCTATATCTAGAAGCACATGTAACTGATAAGCCTTGAATCCATTCCATTTTATGGTTAGCTCACAAACAAGATTATGAATGGTATGCAATTTGACTTGCTAGATGTGAGAGGTTTCATTTTATTGATAATTTTATTTAGTAGTTTGAGTAGTCATATCTATTTCTTGTTCAAACTGAAGTTCATCATATTCTTCTTCAACTTCTCTTTTAATAATTTAGTTAATTCCTTTTTATCTTTATCTAGGAATAATTTCAATTTATTAATTCTCCTTTTTCTCCATTTAGTCCTAAACATATCATTTTTTATGTAACTTTCTTCAATATTTTGTTGTAAAGAAAGCTATTTGAATTATGGAATATTTTTGTGGAGTATTTCTTTCTCTCTATTCTCCTTAGAAAATTTAGACAAGTATTCTTGCTCACATTTTTTAATTTTTTGTACAAGAGCAAATCTAGTAACAATTAAATAAACTAGATTTTCTTCATACCTTTGCTTTAGCTGATATAACTATTGAGATAATGTTATTACATCAGGTATGGGGACTCTTACCATGCAAATCTAAGATCCAAAAAATAATTTGAACTACTTAATAGTAATTCCTTGAATTCTGTACTGTTGTAAATCATGGAAGTTGAACCACTTAATCTCCCTTGAGATTTGTGACCTTCCACATCCTCCTCATACCTTAAAAATATATATAAATGAATATGTAACCCAAAAAGGAAATTAGACATCTCTTATTAGAGATAGGCATATGTTTAGGTCTACAAATTTGATCAATAAAACATCTCTTCTCAGAGATAGCATTATTACAATTATGTTGTTATTGTTTCTTGAATTATCTTTCAACCAAAGCTTCTAAGTTTTGGATCAGTGGTATTAGAGTAGTTTGTCTTTAGAGTGTATGATATTGAAGATGAGGTTAGATTACAAGAAGCTTGGGTGGAAAATAGAACCAATAGACTATCCACCTATTCATTCCAAACAACCTCAAATGGTGGATAACACCGAGACATCCTATCCTTTCAAAGAAATGGTTAATGAAGCCCTCTAGTAGCAGCAAGTGTAGATGCTACAACAATTCTCCCAAATTCTCCAAAAAATCTTGATAGGAAATTCTAGCTCCTCATCTGCACCCCCACATCCTTTTAGTGCCCCAACACCCTTCAAGGTTCAAGTGAATTTTGATATCCCTATATTTGAAGGCAAAATTAATGCTGATATAGTAGAAAATTAGTTGGATCAATTATCTTCCTATTTTTCTATAAATAAATTCACTGATAAAGAGAAGATCACTTTTGCTCTTTTGAAAGCATCATTATTTATCAAAAATTGATGGGAAGTGTACAATAAGATATTCAGTATAGATGATATTAGCCTTGAGGCAGAACCTACCTTGGATGATTTCATATAAGCTATAAAGTAAGAATACTACCCCATTGGAGCATATGATGATATGTATATAGAGTGGCAACAACTGCACCAAAGTAAGGAATAGTCTGTTCAAGATTACACTGATATTTTTCATTCTCTATCTGTGAGATTGGGCATCTAGGAAAGTGAGAAACACAAGGTTCTAAAATATCATGGTAGACTACAATGGTATATATAGGGGGAGATAAAACTCTTCAATTTAGAAACCCTTAGTGAAGTGTAGAAGTTCATGGTGAAGATTGAGTAGTAGCATAAAAGAATGAATATGAAGAGTCAGCCTACAAAATGGAAAAGTTATAAAGAAGGTCAAACACGAGGCCAAAATTGGAATTAAAAGGAAGAGAAGATTGGGAAATGGTGTGATTACCATAAATTTGTAACACACTCCAAAGAAGAATGTTAAGCCATCAAGTCCCTGCTTTTTGAGTCACAATCCTCAACATCTACTGCTTTGCCTCATACATACCCTATAGTCGAAGAGGATGAAGAAGAGATTGTAGATGCTGAGCTTGATGACATCATTGCTTCATCATGAACCCATGAGGAGGGGCCATATGATAATGAAATGTTATTTCACTCTAAGTTATGGGTGAAAGGTAAGCCTTTACATTTCATTATTGATAGTGGGAGTCAAAATAATTTAATCTCTGCTAATGTTGTGAAAAGCCTACATTTTTCTATGAACCCTCACCCAAATCCATATAGTATTGGATGGTTGAGTCCAAGGAAAAACCTCTATGTCACTTACCAATGTTTTCTCTCATATGCAATAAAACCTTTCCAACATGAGGTCTTATGTGATGTGGTCAATCTAGATGTTTGTGATGTACTCTTTGGTCAGACATTCATGTATGATTGACATGGCATCTATGAATCAAAAACTTGAAGGATCACTCTCACTCTTGGAACATGGTGCTATAAGGTACCAGAGGTACCACCTTTTACATTTGTCTCCCTGATTAGTGCCAAGAAATTTGTTCTCATGGTGGTCAAGCCACAAGAATCTAAAAGGGCTGATGTTACATCTTTGACTACACAAAAAACACAACAAAAGCCAATAGATAACAAGCTAAAGAAGATCATGTCCTTTCATCTATAGACTAATGGTCAGATAGAAATGGTGAATAATCAGGCCCTACATAGCTCTACAAAGCATAATCCATTCCAAGTATGAATTAGAATCAAATCAAAACAAAACTACCACACTTAATGACAAATATTGAAGAAATGGGGACCATTATTTCTCAAGGAGGGGGGAATGATCTGAGCAACATTTCAGGTATTAATTCAGGTGATGGTTCTACCTCAATTGCTGACAAAACTTTTGGGAGCCATAACTTTTGCACCATAGCTCCATTTGAATCCCCGTTTGAACCATTAGAAAGATAAGAATGAGAGAAATGCCATGAGACAGAATAGATTTTTAATAAATAGGTTTTGATACCCCTCAATAAAATGAAAGTGTCCTAAATTTTAATTTTAGTAGTGCAATCTAAAAATAGTAATTCCTCTAATTATGTATTGTTGTAAATTATGGAAGTTGAACCAATTAATTTCCCTCAAGATTGGTGACCTTACACATCATCCTCATACCTTAAAAACATGTATAAATTACTATGTAACCCAAAATGGAAATTATACATCTCTTCTCAGAGATAGGCATATGTTCAGGTCTACAAATTTGATCAATAAAACATCTCTTCTTAGAGCTAGCATTATTACAATAATGTTGTTATTGTTTCTTGAATTATCTTTCAACCAAAGATTTTGAGTTTTGGATTAGTGGCATTAGAGTGGTTTATATTTAGAGTGTATGATCTTGAGGATGAGGTCAGATTACAAGAAGCTTGGGTAGAAAATAGAACCAATAGACTATCCACCTGTTCACTCCAAACAACCTCAAAAGGTGAACAACATCAAGACATCTAATCCTTTCAAGGAAATAGTGAATGAAGACATCCAATAGTAGCAATCATAAATGATACAAAAATTCACCCAAATTCTCCAACAAATCTTTATAAAAAATTCTATCTCCTCATCTACACCTCCACATCCTTTCAGTGCCCCAACACCTTTCAAGGTTCAAGTGAATTTTGATATCCCTATATTTGAAGAAAAAATCAATGCTGATGTAGTATAAAATTGGTTGGATCAATTATATTCCTATTTTTCTATAAATAAATTCACCGATAAAGAGAAGATCACTTTTTCTCTTTTGAAACCATCATTGCCTGTCAAAAATTGGTGGGAAGTGTACAAGAAGAGATTCAATATAGATGATATTGGCCTTGAGGTGGAACCTACCTGGGATGATTTTATAGAAGCTATAAAAGAAGAATACTACCCCATTGAAGCATATGATTATTTTTATATAGAGTGGCAACAACTTTGCCAAGGTAAGGAACAATCTATTTAAGATTACATTAAAATTTTTCATTCTCTATCTGTGAGATTGGGCATCTAGAAAAGTAAAAAATATAAGGTTCTCAAATATCATGGTAGAATACAATGGTATATATGGGGGGAGATGAAACTCTTCAATTTTGAAACCCTTAGTGAGGTGTACAAGTTCACAATGAAGATTGAGCAGAAGCATAGAAGAATGAATACGAAGAGTCAGCCTAAAAAATAGAAAAGTGATAAAGAATGTCAAACATGAGGCCAAAATTGGAATCAAAAGGAAGGGAAGACTGGGAAATGGTGTGATTAACATAAATATGGAACACACTCCAAATAAGAATGTTGAGCCATCAAGTCCCTAATTTTTGAGTCACAATTCTTAACATCTACTACTTTGCCTCATACATACCCTATAGTTGAAGAGAATGAAGAAGAGATTATAGATGTTGAGCCCAATTCCATCATTGCTTCATCATGGACCCATGAAGAGGGGCCAAATGACAAGGAAAGGTTGTTTTACTCTAAGTTATAGGTGAAAGGTAAGCTTTTGCATTTCATTCTTGATAGTGGGACTCAAAAGAATTTAATCTCTGCTAATGTTGTGAAAAGCCTACATTTGTCCATGAAGCCTCATCCAAAGCCATACAATATTGGATGGTTGAGTCTAGGGAGAAACCTCCATGTCACCCACCAATTTCTTCTCTCATATACAATAAAACCTTTCCAAGATGAGGTCTTATGTGATGTGGTTAATCTAGATATTTGTGATGTACTCTTTGGTCAACTATTCATGTATGATTAACATGGCATCTATGAGTCAAGAACTTGAACGATCATTCTCAATCTTAGAACATGATGTACAAGGTACCAGAGGTACCACCTTCTACATCTATCTCCCTGATTATTACCAAGAAATTTGTTCTCATGGTGGTCAAGCCATAGGAATCCAAAAGCACTAATGTTACAGCCTTGACTACGCAAACAACACAACAATAGAAGATAATAGATAAAAAGCTAAAGAAGTTCATGGCCTTCCATCCACAGAATAATGGTTAGACAAAAATGGTGAACAATTAGGCCCTACACAACTCCACAAAGCATAGCTCCATAAAGCATAGTCCATTCCAAGTATGCATCAGGAATCAAATTCAAACATAACTGCCACACTTGATTGCAAATCTTGATATAATGGGGACCATTGATTCTCAAGGAGGGAGGAATGATCTGAGTAAGATTTTAGGTGATGGTTCTACCCCAATTGGTGGTAAAACTTTTGGGATCCATAACTTTTGTACCATAGCTCCATTTGACTCCCCATTTAAAAAATTGAAAAGCTAAGAATGATGGAAAAATCATGAGATGGCACAAAGCTATACTTGGTGGGTTTTTACCCTTGAAAAATAAAATGAAGTGACCTAAATTTCAATTTTAGTAGTGCAGTCTAAAAATAGTAAGTTTTTAACAATAGTAATTCCTCAAATTTTGTATTGTTGTAAATCGTAGAAGTCAATACACTTAATCTCCCTCATGATTGGTGACCTTCCACATCATCCTTATACCTTTAAAACATTTATAAATGAATATGTAACCTGAAAGGGAAATCAAACATCTCTTCTCAGAGATAGGCATATGTTTGGGTTTACAAATTTGATGAATAAAACATCTCTTCTCAGAGATAGAATTATTAAAATTGTGTTGTTTTTGTTTCATGAATTATCTTTCAACCAAAGATTCTAAGTTTTGTATTATTGGTATTACAGTGGTTTTTCTTTAGAGTGTATGATCTCGAGGATGAGGTCAAATTATAGGAAGCTTGGGTGGAAAGTAAAACTAGTAGACTATCCACCTGTTCAGTCTAAATAACCTCAAATGGCAGACAACACTGAGACATCTGATCCTTTCAAGGAAATGGTGAATGAAGCCCTCCAGTAGTAACAATCATAGATGCTACAAAAATTTTCCCAAATTCTCTAACAAATCTTGATAGAAAATTCTAGCTCCTCATCTACACCTCCACATCCTTTCAGTGCCCCAACACCCTTCAAGGTTCAAGTGAATTTTGATATCCCTACATTTGAAGGCAAAATCAATGCTGATGTAATATAAAATTGGTTGGATCAATTATCTTCCTATTTTTCTATAAATAAATTCACTGATAAAGAGAAGATAACTTTTGCTCTTTTGAAAGCATCATTGCCTATCAAAAATTGGTGGAAAGTCTATAAAAAGAAATTTAGTACAGATAATATTGGCCTTGATATGGAACCTACCTGAGATGATTTCATAGAAGCTATCAAGGAATAATACTACCCCATTGGAGCATATGATGATCTGTATATAGAGTGGCAAAAACTTTGCCAAGGTAAAGAATAGTCTGTTCAAGATTACACTAACATTTTTCATTCTCTATCTATGAGATTGGGCATCTAGGAAAGTGAGAAACACAAGTTTATCAAATATCATGGTAGACTACAATGGTATATATAGGGGGAGATGGAACTCTTCAATCTAGAAACCCTTGGTGAGGTGTACAAGTTCACAGTGAAGATTGAGTAAAAGCATAGAAGAATAAATATGAAGAGTCAGCTTACAAAATGGAAAAGTGACAAAGAATGTCAAACATGAGGCTAAAATTTGAAGCAAAAGGAAGGGAAGACTAGGAAATGGTGTGATTACCATAAATCTCAAACACACTCTAAAGAAGAATGTCAAGCCATCAAGTCCCTACTTTCTAAGTCACACTCCTAAACATTTACTGCTTTGCCTCATACACACCTTGTAGTCAAAGAGGATGAAGAAGATATTATAGATTCTAATCCTGATGCCATCATTACTTCATCATAGACCCATGAGGAGGGGATAGATGACAAGGAAAGGTTGTTTCACTCTAAGTTATGGGTGAGAGGTAAGCCTTTGCATTTAATTCTTGATAGTGTGATTAAAAAGAATTTAATCTCTATTAATGTTGTGAAAATCCTAAATTTGTCCATGAAGCCTCACCCAAAGACATAAAATATTGGATGGTTGATTCTAGGGAGAAATCTCTGTGTCATCCACCAATGTCTTCTCTCATATGTAATAACACCTTTCCAAGATGAGGTCTTATGTGATGTGGTCAATCTAGATGTTTTCGATGTACTCTTTGGTCAGCCATTCATGTATTATTGAAATGGCATCTATGAATCAAGAACTTGAAGGATCACTCTCACTCTTGGAACACAGTGCTACAGGGTACTAGAGGTACCACCTTCTACATCTGTCTCCTTGAATAGTGCCAAAAAATTTGTTCTCATGTGGTCAAGCCACAAAAATTCAAAAGGGTTGATGTTGTATCCCTAACTACACAAACAACACAACAATAGAAGTCACTAGATAACAAGTTGAATAAGTTCATGGACTTCCATCCATATACTAATGGTTAGATAGAAATGGTGAATAATTAGGCCCTACACAGCTCCACAAAGCATAGTCCATTCTAAGTATGCATCAAAAATCAAATCAAAACACAACTAACACACTTAATGAAAAATATTGATGAAATGGGTACCATTGATTCTCAAGGAGGGAGGAATGATCTGAGCAAAATTTTAGGTGATAATTCAGGTGATGGTTCTACCCCAATTGGTGGCAGAACTTCTAGGAGCCATAACTTTTGCACCATGGCTCCATTTGACTCCCCGTTTGAACCATTGGAAAGATAAGAATGAGGAAAACATCATGAGATGGCACAAATATCCACTTGGTGGGTTTTTACCCATAAAAAACAAATGTAAGTGCCATAAATTTCAATTTTAGTATTGCAATCTAAAAATAGTAAGTTTCTAAAAATAGTAATTCCTCAAATTCTATATTATTGTAAAACATGGAAGTTAAACCACTTAATATCACTCAAGATTGGTGACCTTCCAAATCCTACTCATACCTTAAAAATAAGTATAAATTAGGATGTAACCTAAAAGGGAAATTAGACATCTCTTCTCAGAGATAGGCATATGTTCGGGTCTGCAAATTTGATCAACAAAACATCTCTTCTCAGAGATAGCATTATTACAATTATGTTGTTCTTATTTCTTGAATTATATTTTAACCAAATCTTATGAGTGTTGGATAAAATGATCTCCTTGACATAATAATCACTTAATAGGTTTCTTCTGTAAACCAAGCTTTCTTTTTCTAAACTCTTTTCTTGGCCATGATTTTCTTTTGGGAAACTTCTTATATTGGTAATTATTTTGAGAATTATAGAGTTTCCTCCTAGGGGAAAAATAAAAATTAAACTCATAATATTTTTTGCATGTATATATCTATACTTATAATAGGTATGAGAATCTTGATAGCCAAATTTATCATCTTGCCAATCACAAAATTAATACCAATCTGATTATGAAATTTCAGAGTTTCTTTATAAGATTTCTTTCTGCACATAATTTCACATGCACACCTCTGATGTTTTTATTAATCCTTACAAATAACATAGAATACAAATCATTTCCTAAGTCTCTTTATACTTATGTGAAAATTAGGTAGGAAAAAACTCAAGATATATGACTATATAAGCAATATTATTGGGTTCACCAGTACCATAGAATAGTTGTTCCATATAGTAGATATATTCTTCTAGATGACTCATATCACACAACTGAGCTTTCATGAATTTTTATTTATTTATTTCTCTATCATTTTCTAATGTTATAATAAACTTAGATATCAGTGCATTGACTAGAGCATTAATATGTGAAGATGATAAATTAATGATTATCTATCTATCATTCTCAAAAAGACTATCCACCCAAGTTTTAACAATACCAATGAATCTATTTGTTATACTTTCAACAATATCTATGGGATTTTTTTCCATAATTAGTAGTCTAAAAGTTTAACCAAGAAATCATTACTTGAATCATTTCTAACCTCTTAACTAGAGATTCACATTGAAATCTCCATAAGAAAGGTTGGAGATTCAAAGTTCTCATTTGTCCTTCTAATGGAGTTCTAGATGACCCTTCATGTGATGTAAATATAGACTCAACTTCATTAATATCAATTTTAGTCATCCCAACTCTGAAAATTGGATCTATAGTAGATGAAATATTAGGAAGACTTTCAGATTTTGGTATATGGAGGGATCTATGTAACTGTTGGATTTGGAACCAGGTCACTAGACTATATTTATGGGGTTCATAAGAAGATTTAGGTTTTTCAAATTCTTCAAATGGGTGTTGAGGTTATTTTAAAGAAGTCTATAAGGACTCAACTTTTGAAAAAATATCAAGAATTCTATTTACAAAAGAAGATTGGTTAACAATTTATCTAGATAGACTATCTATTTGGGATACAAGGGTTTTTAAATATTTTTCATGACTTTTGTGGGTATCTAATATAGTATGGCTAGTGGGAATCTAATATCATCATATATTAGAACTTGCAAATGAAAATTTGTTTTAATGGAATTGACTTTCGTATCTATCTTTTCATGATCCTATCTTCAAAATTCTTAATCTCATCAAATTTTACTTCTATCTTTGAAATTTTTGATTCAACCTTTTGACTAATAGAGGATGCTATAGTCTTTGAAATATATTCAATTTAATGTAATGCTTGATTAACTTGGCCTTTCTAATATAATTCAATGGATTTGTGCATATTATAGGATTGATCAATAGATTGTTGAATCTCATTGATTCTATTATTCAAGCATTTTGTAGCTAAATTATTCTAATTTAGCATCTTGACTTCAGGTGTCTGGTTTAAATTCTTATATGTCTGTCTCAGATATATCATCTGAGATCTTTGATTTCTATTTGGAGTATACTAATTAAAATCAAACAATATTGGAAATAATTTTTTAGTATATGACTCATCTCCTAGTGGAGTTTTTCATATATGTTCTTTGGAGAACTTTCTTCCTTATGAACTAATATTGGATCAAATAATAGCTATTTAGTTCTTTAGAGTAAGATCAAACCTTCATGATCAACTTTTGAAGTTTTTCTATAAACCATGTTGATCTTATTTTGAGCTTGATCTATTATCTTTTAACAATCTATGCAGAAAATGGAGTCTATCTGAGGATAATGAACTCTATTTTTGTGAGAACATATATGACTAGAAGTTGGAAGCTTATGAGTCTGTATATTGAAGCTAGGCTAGTTAAATTTGATGATTGATTTTTCAAGGATATATTTGATAGAGGAATCAAAGGATAATGACTTTCTTGGATTCTAAATAAAATCTATATCAATAATCCATTTTTATAGAATTTTTAAATTAGACCATGATATAGATTCGATAGGAATAATTTGACTATTTTTATTAGCTCTACACACCATGTTTTTGCCATGTGATGGACCATGCTTAACAGTAGGGTGAAGAGTGTTGGTGATCCTATACATGAATTTGGGTTTTCTTAACCTTCTATCATATCCAGACCATGGGTTTGTAGAAATATCTTCAAAAACCTTATTCAAATTATTTTCTTCATGGATGGTAACTAGATAATTTGGATAAAAAAGAAAGTATATAGGAACATCATGCAAACCAGTTTGGATGGTAGTTTGAAGACAAGATGAAAAATACGTGTATCTATTGTCAAGGGCACAAGCTAATAGACTAAAATTTAAACCTCTATGGAATAATGGATTAATACTAACATACATAACACCAATATGTATAAATTTACACTTTTCTTAGATTTTGAGATTTTTGATTTCTAAATCTGATAGAAACTACAAATGCTATTTATACTCATCATTCTGATTGAATTTAAAAACTTATCAACAAAATGAAATACAAAAAGTTTGTCATAGACTTCATCAGCCTTGAGATCAAGTATTTTCCATTCAAGATTGGGATTAATTTATTCTAATTTAATATGAGCTTGATTAACATTAAATAAATATCCCAATGATATTTTTGAGAATTTTATGATCTAAAAAATACTTGAAGTATCGAAAGCTATTTAGTTAGAAGAATATATCATATTGGCTATTTTCACTACTATACAGGTCTCAAAACATGGAAATCCATGCCTTCAAAAGACCATTCCCTTCATTATCATCACCAAAAATAATGGAAGATGCCAAAACAAAAATGACCAGAATAACCATATATTTGAGATACAAGAATTATTGAAATATATCGATATAGAATATGGAAAATACAGATTGAAACTTTATTTCTAAGAATGAACTTGACATACGAACATGGATTTGATACCATTAAAATTTCATATACATGAATTACATATATTTTAGAAAAATATAAGGTTTTTTTAATTTTCAAGATCTATTTAATAATGAAAATCAAAGAGCATGCGAGCTATATTTCACAAACTAGACTATCCTAGAAGACTGACTAACTCTAAGACTCAATGATCCAAGAATGATCCATAACCTTCTAAGACTAGATTTTATAGAGTTCAAAAGAGATCAAACCAGATCTTCTTAATAAATATAGGTAGCACATAAAATTTGATGACAACCCCATCCAAATAGGTAAAAAGGACATAAAGTCAATGAATAGTAGAAGCATTGATTAAAGCAAGCCACCTCTACGATACCTGTCACTTCTTAGTATGTCAAGATTCTCCACTAAAAATAAGGAGTGATATGGATAGATACTATTTTTTTATATGATGCTTTTAATAGTGGCTTATGGGTCTACTACACACTGACTTATAATTATTCTTATGTCGACATGCCCAACATCATAATAGGAATCTATCAACATGCCTGATAGTATATTACTTTTGATAATGTGGCGAGGTCCATGAAGAATGAAAGGGATAATGTGCCCACATTCATGATAATAGACAAACCCTATTATTAGTCTTGTATATTATTAGTCATCATCAACAAACTCATTTCTCCTAGAGGAAAATAATTATTATTAGATCCTAGATTAGAATTAACATCTGGATAGATGTATAATGCAGAAGGTATTCTAATGAGCTGGCTAGGAGCTATACATGGAAATTGAGCTTGATGTGTAATTATGAATCTTTTCCATAATGAAACAATAGGTTGGAAATTTGATCTTAGCTTGGCATCAAATTAATGGTTCTGGGCAGAGAAAAGTTCAAACTTAACTCTAAAAGGAATTCAGAGAGTAATGAAGATATTTCTTACTTGATCTAGAACAATATTAACTTCTAGATCATTTTAAGGTTTTTTAGGCATAATACAATCCATAAATTCTTTGAGATGTTTAGGAAAATCTATTGAAGACCAAATTTTTTTAGTACCAGGGTTGAATGATGGCCAAAACCTAGACCATTGAACTAGAAATTCAAATCCATGGTGGTAGATAAAATTTAGAAATAATTTTTATTGAATCATCCTATCAACTAAAATATAATCATTGTTAATATAGTTTAGAATCATAGATTCCCATCTTCTGCCATCTAATTCTTGAAATTGAGAAGTATATGCCACATGAGTATTATTCAATTCTAGTGAAACATCATAGGATTCTCTGGTGAGTCTGGTAATTTTTTAAAACAACCTCAAATTTTATTTAAATTTATCTATCAAAATACACAATGGAATACCAAAAGGTCCCACTGCATAAAAATAATGCAATGAAATACATCTCAACAAATCAAAATGAGGTACTCACACCCATAACTAACATCTTAATTGTCTCAAATAAATAAGACTATAATCAACCAAAATAGAATTAAGTACATCCAAGAATGTTTGGTTAGCTAATTTATATATAATTAAATGAGATGGGGTATAAGTGCAATACTTAATCACAAAATCTGAGTGACCAAACATAAGGGTCCATCTCACTAACTTGTTTTAGTAAGTCTTAACACATTGTGAGACAAGAAAGGGGATATATCTAACCCATTGTTAAAAATAACATGATGTAAGCATAGGAGTACCAAGCCCTTTTGGGAATCACCCAAATAAGGAATTCCCCCTATTAATCACCCTACCATAATCCCAAGGTCCTTTAGGAAATATTACACCTTTGATCCCTTGAAATGATAAAGTCTACATACATAAGATGTGACTCTATGTAGAGAGAATTTCCTTTAAATAAATTAGATGGGGTACAAAATGGTGAACTCAAGGTGGGTGACATCACACCCATGAACCCCCCTAATGAAAATCATAGAATTAACTCTGGGAAAACAATCACTCCATATGATACAATAATTCCATCTTGTGAGCCAACCATAGGGGTCTATACCTAAATATTGCTTGCTCAAAATTTAGTTAACACATATTATTATTATACAACATAGGTATACATGTCATCTAAATAAAATGCATATGACCATGCAAGATTTCATTACTTATTTAGTCTCAGGCATTAGCTTGTGTGCATATTAAGAAAGATTATAAATTATTAGCTCATTGCCTAAATGGTTTATCAAATAATATAACAAAGTGAAATCATTAAGTTTTTCATTAATTATTAAATCCTTAACCAAATTCTAGAATTATTTATTGATTTGAGGAATGTATAAAAGGTATACCAAGAATCCACTGGCAAAGATAAGCTAAATATTTAAGCACACACATATATAGAGTAACCAATGACTATCAATTCTCATATATGACTTAATGATTATCTAACCATCTTCCAATAACAAGAGTTGAATTAAAAACATCTAAGTTATTAGCCTTTTTAGAAACATGATATAAGTCTAAACCACCATAACTCTATTAATGGTAAAATCCATAGTTCATAAGGTGGGATCCCATATAAAGGTCATTCATCTAGTTTACTTCATTGATTAATAAATATAAGTAAACCACTTAATTGATATTACAACAAAATCAAAGAAATGGCATAAGAAGCATAAAGCATGAGATCTCATGAATTCATTCAACTAGGTCCACACATTATTTATAACTAAGAATTGGTTGTGTTTTTAATGGCCATAAGGTTTACAAAAATAATATTTGAACCGATAAGACCTTAATCATCCACATCTATTTAATAGTAAAATACTTAAAAACTTTTCCCAATACTCACACCATGGGAGGTCATAAATATTTACACAAGAAACATGTTATACACTCATTAAATAATCATTATATTTCAAGGGCATTTAACATTAATATATTACTTTTAAGTCATACAATCGATCATTACCAATTATTCATGAAGATCTTACACATTATAAATAAGATAGATCATCAAGACTACAATAACTTATTCCCACTTCAAACAAGTTGCTATTCCTAGGTAAACATATTTGGTTTTATTAAACTTAACCAATATATAAATATATTTTATGGTAGTAATGGTGTGTATTCCCAAGCATATCATAAAATATAGTAAAATAAGGAGCTTCCTTTACATAACTTGTAACAGTGTAACAACCATCTCTAATATGAACTAGTTATAACATAACTATCAACTTGACAAGAGTTACAATTTATCACTTGATTAATTTTAACATAGTGTTATAACCATGAAACCATGATAAGACCATGTGTCAAGTAATAATGTTACAACTAAGGTTATATTCTTTAATCATTCTAATGACATAAACAATTGGTAATTCCACATGCTAGACAAACATACCATATAATAAGAATATCACCAAATATAAGTTCGTCATGAAACCCAAGTGAAAATATACATAATCCTACCAAGGAGATTTATAGCCTCTAACTAATTCTAGCATACCAATAGTTAAAACCATCTTACTCCATATGATTCAAGGTTAAGGATATTTTTAATTCTAGTGGTTTCAATAATAACATGTTCTAATTCCATGCCTACTTAAAATCAGTAAGTAAATCACTAAGCCATGTACATACAATAGTATACAAAGGTCAAGTATATAAATAATGCATTACAATCATGCTACCACTCATGAAGAAAATAGATCCTCATACAAATGCGTACCAAATAAAAATTATAGTTAGTTAATTATATAAAATCCCAGCTACTATCATCAAGCATGCCTCAAATGTCAACCTTATAACTGATAATTTTCTTTTCCTAACAAGTCAATATTACAATTTTCATAAAGTAATAATAGGAACTACAACACAAATGAGTAATTAGTCATAATCCATTATTCCAATATAATATATCAATAGGCATAATTAATTGGAAGTTGATACATGCAATCCAAGTGCAACAATAAAGTAGATGAACACAGCCAGTAGGACACCTCTCAAAACTAGCCCTATGAGCCCATCCATTGGTGGCCCTTACCACCACAACCATCATCTTAGTATAGGTTTCAAAAACTAGGTACTTGGGTGAGGTAAGTAAGAAGTACACACATGATACTGAGCCACCATTATAGACTTACAAAAACTATCAATAGGGACAAGAGAATAATATAAGCAACATAGAGCCACTACGCTTAGTCAAGCCAGTTGGCTTGAGAAATATCCAAGGCATGCTTTATAATTTTATAGGGGATGGTTTTCATCATAATTTAGAGTATAGTATACCTAATTTATAAAATTAGAAGGTCTAGCCAAGTTCCACTACTCAATGCAAGGAGCTTATCTGAGCATCAAATAATCAACACAAGGGGATCAAACCATGATAGTCAAGTTGACTCAATCAAGTCAAGAGAATAAGTATGGTCATTCATATGGAATTAATATTTGGTTTTTCTTATGAGTTTTCATATATATCCAATCACTAAACTAAAAACTCCAAATGACTCTGAAGTAAAATAATTCCTTGAAACTATCACAATCGAATGGATTTAATAAAATGTTTTCATTACAAGATTATGCCATTTTATTATGAATCACGTGATAATATGGAAATAGACTTAAATAAATGGTGAGTGTAATGACAAAAGGGCATGGTTCCTAGAATCCAAAATCAAGAAGAAAATACATAAACGAATTAGTTATTTTAAATGGGGTAGATTGATATGGTAGGATTTAAATTTTGTTCATATCAACAATCCCAAAAGTAATGTTCAATAAACATATCTAATAAGAATTTATCATGTCATTTCCATCTTATTATATATATATATATATATATATATATATCCTTTTATTAAAAATATGACCAATATACCAACTAATACCATAATGATAAAACCCACAACACATCACCAGTCCTTAGTTTAAAAGATGAAGCCCAAATTCCAAATTTTGGAATAGCAAGGTTTTAATAATGTGCCTAGTTTGTACAATTTCCATGGCCTAATATCAACCACAATTATCAATAATAAACCACCGAGGGGTAAATAAAATGGAAATCTACTTACATGTAGGTTTGGAAAATCCATCATGGAGTAAGGAATCCCATTTCATTTTGCTCCACACCAAGCATACAACCTCCCAGCTTAACCCCTTTCCATACTCTTCATAGAGTAACAATAGATCCAAGTAAATAATTACCATAAAAAAATTCCCAAGCAAAATAACATTCACCCAAGATGTTTTCTTTTTTTTCACTTGATTCTTCCTAGCATAGGCATTCATAGAACACCTTCCCCTCTATACCATACACTAATGCTTCCCCTATCAATGCCTTAATCTACCTTCCCTTCATTGTCCCACTATGCCATTCCCATAACTAAAACTTCCCTCTTTGCTATCTCCCTTCTACCTTCCATCCAGACTCTATATCCTTGCTGAGTCTCCTTGCATCCCCCCTTATGCCTCAAATCCAACCACTATGACATCCTTCATGTCATACCCTACTACTCCATCTATATTCCCCTCCCTCTTTTCCCTCTCTATCTAATCCTTCCAATGCTATGCTCTCCAAGATACATTGCATTTACCGATGCTAGGTTAATCCATACGCTCCCTCTCCCTTGCTCTTCATACCATCTTTTCTCTCTCTTATTTCCTAAAATCCTTTACATTCTTCATACCCTACTAGGCCTTTTTCTTGACCATGCCATAATGACATCTCTCTTCCTGTCAATGCCACATTGGCCTATTCTTCCAATCAATAGAAAATAACATTATATATATATGTATACATATATATATATATATATATATAATGTTATTTTCTATTATAATATATATATAATGTTATTTTCTATTCTTCTCAGGGTCAATTTATGATAATTTCATGCTGAAGTTATGAATATATTATCCTAGAAGAATGCCATAAAGAAGTATGGAATTCTTCTTTTACTTTTGTGATAAGAGAGATATTATATTCTTGATTCTTTTCTCTGGATATGAAATCAACAAGATAGTTCTTTTTACCAAAAATATGTTCTATAAAAAAATCAAAATCTAAAATAAATGATGCCCACTGTATTATATGCTATTACCACATTTTTTTTATTATCTAGATTTTCAAGAAAACTCATAAAATTCTCTAAATCTGATCTTATCACAAAATTTTCAGATCTAACAAAGAACATAAATGAATGTATAAATTTAATATATGCAAGTAGTTCTTTGTGAGTATAATGATAATTTAATTGAGCATTCTTAAAGGCACTAGAGGCAAACCTGTAAGGCTTTTCTATACCATCAAATAATTTTTCTTTCAATACTACACCCAAAAACAAATTAGATGCATCACTGTCAATAATCTTTAATCCATTACCTAGAAGACTAAGATGAGACAAATTTTGACAATTTTATTTGATTCTTTTCACTACAACAGTCATTTGATCATTTCATTTTTGAGGATTTTTAGAAATCCTTTTATTTAGCAATAGTCTATCTTGAGCAATGTTATAATAACCTACAATATAATTGACACAACCTAGAAATATCTGAAGTGTCTTTTTATCTCTAATTTCATCAAGGAATTTATTGATATCCTTAAAAACATGCTCTTGAACTATAAATTCTCTAGAGGTTATCTTGACACCAAAGAAATCAATTTCATCTTTGAAAGTAATAATATTTTTAATAGAAAGAACTAATCCATTAGCATACACAATCTAATAAAACTATTTTAGATGATCAATATGTTCCTTTGGTGATTTGAAAATACCAAGATATCATCAATATACATAATAATAAACTGAGAGTATGGAGTAAAGATATGATTCATCATATTCTAGAATATGTTGGAAGCAAAGATTTGATTTAGAATATGATGAGTCAAATATTTACTCCATACTCTTAGTTTATTATTGTATATATTGATGATATCTTGTTATTTTCAAAATCACCAAAGAAACATATTGATCATCTAAAATAGTTTTTCAGATTGTGTATGACAATGGATTGGTTATTTCTATTAAAAAGATGATTAATTTCAAAGATGAAAATGATTTACTTGGTGTTAAGATAACCTTTGGATAAGTTATGGTTCAAGAACATGTTCTTAAGGATATCAATAAATTACTTGATGAAATCAAAGATAAAAAGACACTTTAGAGATTTCTAGGTTATGTCAATATTGTAGGTTATTATTATAACATTGCTCAAGACAGACTGTTGTTGAATAAAAGGATTTCTAAAATCCTCTAGAATAGAATGATCAAATGACTTCTATAGTTAAGAGAATCAAAGAAAATTGTTAGAATTTGCCTCCTTTTAGTCTTCCAGGTAATGGATTAAAGATTATTGAAATTGATGCATCTAATCAGTTTTGGGGTGTAGTATTGAATGAAAATTTATCTAGTGGTTTAAAAAAGCCTTGTAGGTTTGCCTTTGGTGCATTTAAGAAAGCTTGATTAAATTATCATTCTACTCATAAAGAACTACCTGTATCTATTAAAGCTATACATTCATTTATGTTTTTTGTTAGATCTGAAAAGTTTGTGATGAGATCAAATTTAGAGAATTTTATGAGTTTTATTGAAAATATAGATAATAAAAAAAAGGATGGTAATAGTAGGCTAATATGGTGGGCATCATGTCTTTTAGATTTAGATTTTTCTATAGAACACATTTTTGGTAAAAAGAACTGCCTTACTGATTTCATACCCAGAGAAAAGAATCAAGAATATAATATCTCTCTTGTCACAAAAGTAAGAGAATAATTCCATACTTCTCTATGGTAATCTTTCAGGACAATATATTCATAACTTCAGCATGAAATTACCAAACTCACCAGATAATCCTATGATGTTTCACTAGAATTGAATAATACTCATGTGGCATATACTTCTCAATTTCAAGAATTAGATGGCAAAAGATGGGCATCTATGATTTTGAATTATATTGACAATGATGATATTTTAGTTGATAGGATGATTTAATAAAAAAAATATGTCTAGTAGTTAATATTGTTCTAGATCAAGTAAGAAATATATTCATTACTCTTAGAATTCTTTTCAGAGTAATGTTTGAACTTTTCTCTATCCAGAACCATCAATTTAATGTTAGGATAAGATCAAATGTCCAACCTATTGTTGCATTATGGAAAATATTCATAATTACACATCAAGCTCAATTTACACCTATAGCTCCTACCCAGATCATTAGAATACCTATGCATTATACATCTATCCAAATGTTAATTCTAATGTAGGAATTGATAACAATTATTTTCCTCAAGGAGAATATGAGTTTATTGATGATGACTAATAATCTACAAGACTAATGATAGGGTCTACCTATCAACGTGAACATGGGCATGTTATCGCTATCTTTATTCATGGACATCACCATGTTATCAAAGGTACTATGCTATAAGGTATGTTGACATATTCTTACTATGATGTTGGGCATGTTAACATAAGAATAATTCTAAGTTGGTGCATAGTGGACCAATAACGCATTATCAAAATCATAATATAAAGAAAGAATATCTAACTATATCACTCCTTGTTTCAAGTGGGGAATCCCAACACACTAGGAAGTGATAGGTATGGTGGAGGTAGCTTTCTTTAATCAATGCTTCTACTGTTCATCAACTTTATGTCCTTTTCACCTATTTGAATGGGGTTGTCATATAATTTTACCTACTACCTAGGTTGCTTAGGAATATCTAGTTTGAGCTCGCTTGAAACTCTATAAATAGAAGGTTATGGCTCGTTCTTAGATCATCGAGTCTTAGATTCAATCAATTCTCTAGGTTTGTCTAGTTTGTAAAATATAGCCTATATGCTCTTTGCTTGTCATTATTAAATAGATCTTGCATATCAAAAAAGCTTATATTTCTCTAAAATCTATGTAATTCATGTATATGACCTTATGACCTTTTAAATGTATATGACCTTTTAATGGTATTAGATCCATGTTCATGTATCAAGTTCATTCTCAAAAATAAAGTTTCATTCTATATTTTCCATATTCTATATTGATATATTTCAATAATTCTTATGTCTCAAATGTCTGGTTCTTTTAGTCATTTATGTTTTGACATATTCCATTATTGTTGGTGATGATAGTGAAGGGAATGGTCTTTTAAAGGTGTGGATTACCATGTTTTGAGACATGTATAGTAGACAAAATGACTAGTATGATGGATTATTCTAACCAAATATCTTCTAGTACTCTAGGTACATTTTAGATCATAGAATTCTTTGAAATATCATTGGGATCTTTATTTAATTTTAATTGAGATCATATTGAATTATAAGAAATGAATCCCATTATTGAATGTAAAATACCTGATCTCAAGGTTGATGAAGTCTATGACAAACTTTATGTATTCTTTTAGTTGCTAAAAAAATTATTAATATTTTTTAGAATGTTTTGAAAGTCAAATAGAATGATTAGTATAAATATTATTTGTATTTTCTATTAAAATTAGAAATCAGAAAAATCAAAAGTCAAGAAAAGTATAAATTTTTACATATTGGTGTTGTGTCTGTTGGAATTTATTTATTGACATAAAATGCTTCACAACCCCAAGGACTATTAGATTCTATGATAATACCCATTTATTTTAACTGAGAAATTTCTTCAAAAAATTCTTGCCTTAGAGAATGAGACATACCTGAATGATGAACTTTAAATTTGGGCTCAATTTCTTTTCCATTTTTGTCTTTAATCATCTTTAACTCAATTCTGCAAGTATGAATCTTTCTATGCCATAATGCTAAAGGATTTTCTAGAATGACAATCCTTTTTTATTTTCTTAATAATATTGTCAATTTTTGAACTACACAAGCTAATACTTTTGTGAATCCAAGAATTGTTCATAGGCTTTATAGTTTTTTATTGTAATGGAATTCTACAAACATACTATTCTTTCTTGAAAATATCAATATTATTTCCAAGTACAATCCTTTCATGAAAAATGGAAATAGGATAAATAAAAACTAAATTATCAAAACCAATCATCATATCATATTATGGAATCTCATGTTGTACCATAAATAAATAATATATCCAATCTCCTAGTATGAAAGGAACATGAGCAAATAACTGAGGTACTACTATATTTATATCGAATGTTAATATGTGAAAGTCTACTTTCCATTGATCACTTGGAATAGAGTGATATCCTGCCAAAGAAATATCAACACATATATCTAGAAGCACATCTAACTAATAAGACTTGAATCCATTCCATTTGATGGTTAGCTCACAGACAAGATTATGAGTTGTATGCACTTTAACTTGCTAGATTGAGAGGTTTCATCTTCTTGATAATTTTCTTTAGCAGTTTGAGTAGTTATAGTTATTTCTTGTTCAAATTAAAGTTCATCATATTCTTCTTCTTCAGCTTCTTTTAATAAATTTGTTAATTCCTTTTGAGCTATATCTAGGAATAATTTCAATTTCTCAATTCTCCTTTTTCTCCATTCAGTCCTAGACTTATCATTTTTTTGTAACTTTCTTCAATATTTTGTTGTAAAGAAAGCTGTTTGAATTGTGGCATAGTTTTGCTAAGTATTTATTTCTCTCTTTTCTCCTTAGAAAACTTAGATAAGTATTCTTTCTCACATTCTTGTATTTATTGTGCAAGAGCAGATCTAATATTAATTAAATAAATTGGAGTTTATTCATACCTTTTATTTAGTTGATATAACTATTGAGATAATGTTATTGTATTAGGTATGGGGAATCTTACCATGTGAATCTAAAATCCAATTTTTGATTCATAATCAGAAGACTCTTCTAATTTAGAAGAATGATGATTTAATGCAATGTTAGATTTAAATTCTTCTTTAGACTCTAAAATTTATTCAATTGGAATGCCAAAATCATAATGATCTTTGGTTCAAAAATTAGAACATATTTAACTTCATCAAGATTATAGGAATTCAAGAAATTCACCTTTTTATTCCTTTTTTATATTAAGACACTTATTTTCATAATGCTCTCCTTGACATATAAAACAATTAACATGTTTCTTCTATAAACCATGCTTTCTTTTTATAAACATATGTAGGTGTCCATATACATATGCTAATGGTCATTGGCATAAGCTAACATCTATCTAGATATTTAGATAACTACCAACATATATAGGTGGATGTCTACATATGCTAACAATCATTAACATATGATGATGGCCATATGTATATACATATGGCCACCAACATATGCCAACAACCCTTGACATATATGTAGAACCATTGGCATATGTAGATAATCATCGATATATGTAGATAACCATTGATAAATGTAGATGATCATTTATATATGTAAGTAGTTGTCAACATATGCAAATAGTCATCAACATATATAGGTAGTCGTTTTCATGTTCAAATGGAAATTTACATGTGTGTAGATGGTTATCAGTATATGCATATGGACATCAGTATATGTGGTCAAATTCTAATATATATAGGTAGTCATTGACATATGCAAATGGTTTCCAACATATGTAGGTAGTCATTTGCATATGTAGATGACCATTTACATGTGTAATATCAACCTGCTAGATGTAGATAGTTGATAGGATATGTGATATTAAAGAAGAAGGTGAAACACATGTCAAGTTGTTGAAGCACATGTAATAGGTGAGAGATCAAGATCAAGTAGAAAGAGTCTTCAAGTTTAAGGAAGCATGAAATTTAAATGTAGAGATAGGAAATATGAGAAATGAAATTAATTGGTTGTTCACATAGCTATAAGAGAAAGTGTTAGGGGAAGAATATATTATGTGCACCAGTTATCAACAAAAAAGAAGTTCAGTGAAAACCATACTATCAACATATAAGAGCAATAGGGATAGTAAGGAAGTATTAATGGTTTGAAGGAGGAGGCATAAGTGTTGTTGGCAAAAAATATAGTTATTAACAAATCATTGGGATCAAATTGAGACATTTGCTTATTTGTTTACAAATAAAAAAAATGCACAAGGTCCATATTAAGACCTTTAAATATTTTCCCTTTATACCACTAAATTTACAAAAAAATAAAAGTAAACCAATTTGGTAATTTTGAGATTTTAGCTATTGAGAAAATGGAATGATAAATACCCCTTTTTGCCACAATGTTGAGCTCCTTTCTTCCTCTTTCTTGTTCTATGTTCCTTTTCTTTATTTTCCACCCTCATACTTATTCTTTTTCTTTTCCATGCCTATTTTGTAGTACCTCCTAACTCCCTTCCAATCTCCCAATTTTTACCATCATGCAACTTGAATTCTTCAATGATTACTATAGTGTTTTTATCATTAACTACAGTCCTAACTCAAAACATGGCATGGAAAATATACAAACCCTTCAATTTTTCTCCAAAATTAGATTTAACTACATTCTTATTTTAATGAGAATTTTTCATTTAGCAATAAATATAGGTTCATAAATCATATAGTCATTTATGAAATAGTCAACTAACGATCCTAGACTTTAGTTGTGCCATGTAAAAATACACTTGGCAGTAATATATCTTTAATATTAAATAATAATATTTTATTATTTTTAATAATTATGTAATGCCAATCTATATTAAAAAATAAAAGGTATCATATTAATAATATAAATATATATGACCTTATTTATTATATGGAATACTATATATAAAAACATAATATTTAATACAATATTGTATTATTTATTGTACAAAATGTATAATATATTAATATGACTTATTTAATTGAATGAATTGGTATATAAATCAATGATCTCAAGAAATTAATGAACAAATCTACCATAAATAATGCTATATGGTTTGTAGGAAAAGCTCACTAAATAGAGACTTGTCCATTTACATAGAGGAAAAGGTCACTAAATAAAATGCCTAATAATTAAAAAATCTATCATAGGATTTAAAAACTCATATTCCAACATTGATTAAAATTCACAATTAAACATTGCAAAAAACTCAAATGCCAATTTGTTGTTGTTGTTGATTAAAAATATGGAAAAGAGATATCCAACATCACTCCAACACATATATTAGAACTCAATAAAATATTGAAAAACATCAAAGGCTAATTTATTGTTGTTGATTAAAACTCTAGAAAATATGTATTTATTGAAAAAATTGAGTTTGATTTATGTTAAATTTTTTTAAGTTGGAAGGATTTACCATGTATGACACACACAGTTTACTAACTTACTTATAGTTTTAAAACCTCCTATATCACCACCTTCGATATTATACATCTTCTTATATTTTTCATCTTCGATATCATGCATACTAGTTAAAAAACTCATTTGGGTAAAACTAACTACTCTCCAATTCATCAAGCCCAATTTTAAAATTGGTTTGGTCTCCTTTAACTACAAAACACATATAAAACTATTAGAATCCACTATGTTTCAATTATTCTTGTACTTAAGTTACTGTAATAATTTATTCTTATATTTGTACTCATTATTCTACTTCTAAAGGCATAGAATATTGTAGTTCCTCAATCCTTTTAGAGGTAGATATATCTATAAGGAAATCCTTTGCTATATATCCCACCATTAAATGACACTCCAAAAATTTGAATAAATCTAGTTAGAAATTTCAAATCCATAAAATGAAATTAAAAAAGAATTTGGAATGCCAAGCTCAATTCAAAACTTACTCATTTTTTATAGTGTCTAGTATATCAAGTTATTCTTCTTAGGTAAAGTTCACGCACTGTGTGATTTATAATATTAAGCATTCGACCAACTCCTATCTTGAAAACATAAGACATATTTTTGGGGCATGTATAAGAGATTAGAGTGCCTAGTAATGGATTCATAACATAGTCTAGCCTTATCATTCACATCTGATCAATTAGTGCATGGACAAAATTTATTGGCCTCCATATATTGTATTTTTGTGGAATTTAATCAGAGTTATCATTCTGTTTTGATTATGGAAGTCTATAATTTTCCTATTTTTAACAATTAATAATTATCTATATAATTCTTAGATAATTAAAAAGTTGTTATTTTTTTAGATTTTAAACAGATTCAAGCATAGGTTGAGAAAGTGGATCTTGAGTTTTAGCATGTACATGATATCTTTAACCACTATGGGAGGGATCCCTATACCATGAGTAATATATGTTATATTATTATGTGATTAATTTATAAATTTATGAGTTTTAATTATTTTTATTATAACCATCTATGTATTATATTTCAGTATGATTAATTCATATATTAATGAGTTTCAATTTTGTTTAAAAAAAATGGAAATAGAACCACAAGGGGAAAGAAGTATACCGAGAATGATCCAAAAATAGGAATGATTAATATCTATGATAGAAATATCTAGGATCGATGTGTTCACATACCATTTTATATGAATCCAAGTCATTAATAAACTGTATATAACCATAAAATTAAAAAAAATCATCCTTGATTTCTATAAATTCTATCAATAGTTACAAACATGTTAATAAACCCTATAGACTAGTTAATCGTTAAAATAAAACTGATAACATCCTTCAATTTTTTTTCCAACATAGCTTCTTATGGTATATAGGCCTTCTCCAAAGTCTTGTTGATATTCTTCTCCCACATGATACCAACTCATTCAAATAATAGGTATTGGAGTGGCAGAAGGCTTGGTTGCCAAAAATTTGGCACAAAGGCCTTACAAAGAAGTTTTTGGATACATGTTTGGTATATGGAATTCCTTCTATCTTGATGGACCTATAGATTTTATCCTTGTAATATAACACAATATTTTTAGGTTCCACTTCATAGAGTCTATCAACATTATTTCAAAACTCAAATGGAAAAAATCTTTCCAAAATAATTGGATAGATTCACGAAAAATTTATTAACTTGGGATAAGAATAGTATCTAATAACAATAACCTTGGGGGACTATGACATATATTTATAGTTACTCTATATATCCTTACCATAAGATATTAATCAGGATAGGTAGACATTCAGGCATATAGAAGTAAAATGACACAAGTTAAATTCCTTTAGAGTGGTGAGTCAATGAAAATACAATTTAGGCTTAAATCTCAAATGATCAATACATGTAAAATAAGTATAGTGCCTCACCAAAGAACCCTTATTGCTAATTTACATGAAAAATGTGCCTAAGAATAAAAAGGACAAAAGTATCCATCAATAATTTTAAAAAATATGATGAAATCTAATAACTAAAATTATAGTCAACACTTATTAGACAAAAGTTGTGGTTTATCAAATTGTTAGTATAGAAATTCTTTGAGTGTACTCAAATAGAACCTTTATCTTCAAAATAAAGAGAATTTTGTATGAATTATGTTCAATAATAAACACTCCATAGGTATTACAAACTCAGAGTTTCCACAATATTTAAATTTAACAGATTCAACATATTTTCATAATATTAGATATCCAATAAATAAATAAATTCAAAATATGACTCCCCAATAGATTTGACATCCAAAGTACATGAAATAACATGTATGGGAAATAGGAATTCATGTTTATCCCAAGTAACAAGGATCCATGAATCCTCATTTAATAAATCAAAAACTAAAGAGCTTTAAAAATTATTGATTTAACTTTCAATCTCTCATTACTTCAACTTTACGTATGGAATCATAGGCACATTATTTTTATAATATTGTTGATAGGTTTTACTATTATGTGTCCACCATGCTCTAGAATAATTTTAAAAAATAGTTTTATAAAATTTAAATTAGGCTTGAATTATTTTCATTGTGAATAAATGATTTTAATATGTATTTCAATTCATCTAAAAAATTATCTCCAAATTTAAGTTGGTTGTCAATAACAAAGTATTTCTATCCAGGTGTAATCCAACATTTTTTTTGTCTCTATAGATTTCAAACACCATTTACTACATTGGAAAATCAATAGGAATTATACCATTACTTAGGGTAACCAAAGTTTTGTAAATTATACTAGAATACCCTAAAATTGAAGATAAAATGACCATGTGAAGAAACCTCTAATGTTTTTTTTTGGGGTTCATTTTAATCTCAAAGTTTCATGAAAAATAATTGAAAAAGTGCATGCTTTAGAAATATAAAATGATATGTGACAATGATTTTTAACTTCACCTTAAAAACCATTATTCCACCTATTTTATTACCTCAACAGTTTATTATAACCTTCAAAAAAATGATTTCACCTATTTTTATTGACTTAGCAAGTTACAGGTATTCATACGACTATCAATGAGATTTAGACCTAAGCATTAGTGGAAAATAAGTCACAAATGATAACAATGGTAATGGAAAAAATATTTACTTACAAGAGATTTATGACTTTTAAAGACACACACACAAAAAAAAAGAAAAAGAAAGAAAAGTGTTCTTGTAATGTTTTACAAATAATTTTTTTATTATAATTTGTGAATGTCTTCCCTTGTTTATGTTTATTAGATATTTGTTTTTTTCTAGTTTTATTGTACTCAAGTATGCTCTTGTCTAGCTAGTGTATCTTTCTTGTATTTATTTTAGTAACTATGGAGAGGTAAGTAAAACAATATTACATGCAAGAACATGAGGTCCAAGAAATGAAACACAATCAATATTTTAGTTCAGACTATTTTAAGCGATGCTAGATTTCAAAAATATTTGTGTTGTTGTCCCTGTAATTAGGGTGGATGGATTTGTGAAAGGGCAATCTATGAATGAGTTGTATCTTGAAAAAATCAATAAGAGGTCTAGGTACGAAGGTAAGAATGGATTAAATATTAACTTGCTAATGATTAAACACTAATAAATGTATTATATTATTTATCAATTTTTATTTGATAACACATGTTGCACTCACTATTTCTTTGAATCCCAAACTATCATTTTATAATTTTTTAATGAAGTTATTGTTTCTCCTATGGACCTAAGGACAAAATAAAAGACCCACCAATGGAAAAATGAGGAGAACATATATGAAAATTGGGTGCATAACACATTTCATCATCAAGGTGATATATGAGAGTGTTATATACATTAAATAGATGCACTTAAATAAAAATGGTGAGTGTTTTCATGTCTTTCATGATCCTTGATATGATAAAAAACTTTCACATGCCCTTAAATATCAAATGAGACAAAGGGATACACTGAGTCCTTAATTATGATGGGTGTTCCCATACACACCATTATTGAATGACATTACTTGGATGGGTCATTAGGTAATATTTTATTGGATTCTTATTTGTGATGAAAGGATATATTCAATGCATTCAATAAAATGTGTGGATTTTGTTGGTTCCCAGTTATACACCTCTCACTCTTGGCCTTACACACTCAAAATAAAATGGCAAACAATGATGAAAAACTAATGATGTGTCATGATAGTTAGGGGAGGGTTTGGCATCCAGAATGAACCAAATAGAGAAAATGGATGAGAGTCACCTACACAGGGGATGGTCAGGTCCCTGCTACTTCTAACTTTACTTGAACTAAGGTGACATGACCTATGGGGTAGCTTGCTCACATTGAGATATTTTGCAATTCAACCTCCATGGCGATTATTGGCACATAGAGACACAAATATGACCACGACACAACCAAAATTTCACACTCCACCCAAGAAGGGTTGTCATAAGGAATGCATAAATTCTCTAACTCACATATGAGCTACTGAAGATAGATATAAAAGTGATTACAACATTCATTCTAAATAATTATCAATATTAGGGCTGATTGAAATATTACAGTGTTGGGTTTTAAAGCATAAAATGCAAACACATGTTAAGCATACTATATATATATATATATATATATATATATATATATATATATACATACATACATCTATAGGAAAATAACACTTATGATATACAAAAAATAGTGTATCATTTGTAGGGTAGGATAGGGTAGATAGTTTTTCAATTATAAAGAAGAAGGGCTTGGTGGTATGATGGTAGTTTTCAATCAGTAGGGGATCTTACAACATTCATGACATCAGTTATTATAGAGACAAAAAATACTCATAAGTGAGATAATGAGACATAATGAATGATCCTTGAAAGATATAGAACATACACTAAAACTAAACCTTTAAACACTTTTCCATGTCAAATCCATAAACCTAGGGTGCCCTAACAAGTTATTCAGCAACATATTCTAAAATAATGTAGAAAGGGATTCATAATATAGATCTACGCCCAAGATGAAAACAAGTAATGAGCATAGAACAAGATATCCAATCAACAACATTTGTAAAACACATCACTGCACTTCATTAATAGGAAACAACAAATAATAACAAACATTTTCATTAAATTGAAAAGAGATACTACATACATCAATTTTCAAAATGCTACCAAGGGGATAAACATGGTGAGTTTTATATTTTGACAAGGGGGACATAAACATGCTCTCAAATCTTGCTAATGGCTATACAACTACAACTACCTTAGCAAGAGAGATAAGATCTACACACATCAATTGATCCCAATTTTTTTTAAAACCTAGAATTAGAGAAAATGAACAACCAACACAATGACCAACCTCTTGAATAGAGGATAAGCCCTCTATTTATACAATTTTTATTGATTTTAAATTTGGGAGTGAGGGTTACAACTTGCAATTGCCAAAGTCCTACCAAGATGATCCTAGCTATAATAAATCCTTTGAAACACTTGGGATCTTCATGTAACTACAATGAAAATCATTATTACTACTACCTCTACAAGAAATGATGAAGAATTGAAACAAATATTTTGATTTCTTGGTTGTAAATGCCTTTGATACAGGGTGAAAGGAAGATATTCATGATGGAGGCCAAATAAACTTTGTCTTTATATGTAACTTCCTGAGGATCCCCTTGATCACTTGCTTAGACAATTGGAAACTTTTGGACATCTACCCTCCCCCTCATGCATGCCATGAAACAACCTACTCTTAACATGATGTGTTGGCAATATTTTGGATCTATGGCCACTTAAATTATCCTACTTGGAGTGTCCCACCTTGATCTTTCAAACCTACAATATCTCATCCATTTAAGGAGCTTGGATGATCAAAACATGATAAAATGCAATACCCAGGTTTACTTGATCCATTTACCCTTTTGGATCCAACTTGCCTCTGCACATTTTGTATTTTTCACCTTTGCTCTTTTCAAACCTTACAATTTTCACATATTTTCCTTTTAAGGGTTGCCTTCACATTATCTCCTTTTTAATGCATAAATGCATTATTTTTAAACTTTGACATATTTGGGTAAATCCTTGCCCCTCTCACAAATTTGAAAATTAACAATTTATAATTGATATTTGTAGTTACCCTGGGAAGTCCCCTTAGGGAAATATTTAAATGAGCACATAAGGGGTTAATAAACCCATATTGAATTGTAATGCATTGAGCAGTGATTTTTCCATTATTTAAAACTTCCTCTCTTATGTAGGATTTATTTGAGATCTACACTAGACCATCAATTATATGAGTATAAAACCCTTCATATTATCATGCCAAAATCATAGAATTAACACCAATAGGTTGCAAGTGTTTTCTCATTAATCCATTTTTTGAAAGGTGTCTATCCATAATGTTGAATATTAAGAAGTATGTTTCATCCATGAGATTCAAACTTCTAAAGCATCTCAATAAGCCAATAAACCAAAATACCCCTCATTATCTATACATAATACAAACATGTTAGACATATGTTCTATAATGGCCAATGGGTTTTATACATCATCCATTCATTAGGGTCACATTTTAGAACTAGCACTTAACATATCTAAAAAACCCATACTTTACCCTAATTTATGTCCATGGGACTTGGAATAGTCCAATCAATTTATAATTAATTTAAAATCCTTATATTTCTTAAGGAGCTACCATGCCTCATTTGTAATTTTCCTAGTCAACCTATTATTAGTGGTGAAAGCTCCATTAAATGCCTTACATAGGGTCCTTAAATATGACGTGTATGCTTATGTGGCATCACCATGTCACTTTTGCTCATCTATGTCTTTGTTTCAAAAAAATTTACCATTGCCCCTTTTAAAATCCTTATTTTATTTTTCACCATATGATTATCCCTACATAGATCATCATAGACCATTGATCTAGATTTGAAGGATCAAATGCCATTGGCTATCTTGTAATATTCCATGTAGTTGTGACACTTGTCATCATCACGTTCATCCCAGTTGTGTTAAAAAGTCCACTCTACCATGGATTAAAATTGACATCACATTAATTAAAATCTACATGACCATCAACATTTAAACCTTAATGAATAATTATTAAGCTTAATTTTGACATCCATACAACCATCAATGGCATTTTCATGACTGTCAAATGATGGGTGCATAAACGTTAACTTTAAGCACCAAATAGTTAATTACTAAGCTTAATTTTGATGTTCATGATACCATTAATGACATATTCATGAACATCAAATGATGGGCATGTAGACATAAATTTTAATCACTAAACAACTAATTATTGAGCTTAATTTTAACATTTTCATGACCATTAATGACATCCACATGACTATCACACTACTTTTTCAATTTTAAAGGCTTACACATTAAGATAGAAAAAAACATGAAGGCACCGAATTTTTAGGATATGTTCATGGCATCCAAAATATTGATTTTATATGATCCTTTGACCATGACATGCTTTCTAGGTAAAATTTTAAAATGCATAAGTAAATTGTCCAATCTATTTTTGCATGATGTCCTAATGATGGACTAGTTCATTTAGACTTGTGTTATGAGATTTTTCTTGATTTCTCACTAAGAGTTTGACACTTGGCCTCTTCATGTTCTTCTAGAGGGTTTTTGACTTGTTGACCCCCACTTATCATTGGATCATTAGGTAGCTTTTTGAAATGGTGACACCTATCACTCTCATGGGGCTCTTAGAAATTTTGACATTTCAACATTGCTCGCACACCATTCGATCATATCTTCATAGGTGAACGTGTATCATTGGATTGTGATATGCAAATTCAGTTGTGATTAGCTCAAAATTAACATGAAAATCAATTAAGTTAGAGCTTGGGGAACAAAGAGCTTATTATAAAGTCTTAGCCTTAGGTTTTTAGGTGTATAAATAAATATGACATAAGATTTAGGATAGGAATTTGAGCTTAGTTTAAAATAAAGGGACCAAGAACTAATTAGACCACACTAATAGATAAAAAGGGACCAAGGGCCATGGGAAATAAAAAGGGACCAAACATGAATTTTAGACTAAGGTTTGGTCATGTTAGTAAACATGACCAAATCTTAGTATAAAATTTAAAATAAGTCCATAACATACTAAAAGCATTTCTACTTAAATTAATCCCACCAAATTTGAGTTTAAAACTAAGGGCCTAAGCTAAGGTGATTGAAAATAGGGTCTTAAGGTGTTTAGACATGAACTCAATTTAACCTATAATGAAACTTGAAAACATGAAGTGGCTAAATAAGTTAGTCATCTATGCTTAATAAGGGCTCAATTTCTTTAGTGAAATTTTGGGCACTAACACTGGCTCTCACCTGGGTATGTACACCCCTATGGGTGTGTAAAGAACCCTAAAATGTAAGTCCAAGTGCCAATCCATTAGGTCATAGAGTCAAAATTTAGTCAATTTATGAGTAAACAAACATAGAGGCTCAATAAAACATAGCAGACTGACAAAAATAGATAAGGAGGATTAGAAAATGAACACATGATAAAAATCTTGAAAGGAAATTGTACAAGCAAGGCCTAAAGCAAAGGGGAAATAAATCAATAAAATAAAAAGACTATACACTATAATAATGTACACCATTATAGACTCAATCAAGGAAGTTTTTTAGATGTTTTCCATTGACTGACAGCTCCATTTTTTCACCATCCAAGTCTCTTAGGAAAAAGGTGTGTTCTCTAATCTGAAAGTTGATGGAATAGGGACCGATACACAAGGCATGAAACTTGCCATGCTTAACTTTGTCTTTAGGTTTGCTATCCCAAAGTAGAACTATATCACCTACTTGGAAGGTTTTTAGAGTGAACTTCCTATCAAATGTCTTTTTTAGCTTTTCCTTGAAATTGAGGTGCCTTTCATGAGCTTGTCTTCAAGTTTCTTCAAGCTCAATAGTTTGGTTCATCCTAATCTCATATTGGTTGATTTTCTCATCATCTTCTAGTTGATGCATGGGATGGTAGGTTGGAAACTAAAAATTCATAGGCACAATTTATTAAGTTCTATAGATAAGATCAAAAAGGATTTTACCTATAGCTCTCTTAGGTGTGATCCTGTTAGCTCATAAAGTAAAATTTATCTATTCACCCCACTTCTTCTTATTTGCTTCCAATATTTGCCTAATGATTTTGAGTAAGTTATTGTTACTAGATTATGATTTCCCATTCCCCTGAGGGTTTTAGTTAGTAGCATAGGTCAATTCAATCCTATACTCTTTTCATAATGCCACTAGAGGTTTAGATTTGAAACTCATGGAATTATCAACAATAACTTTGACATACACACCAAATCTACAAATAATCTGATTTAGAAAAAACTCCATAACCACCTGGTGTGTAACTTTCTTTGTAGGGACCACCTTAACTATTTTTTTGAAGTACTAAGTTACAACTAGTATCCATCTATGTCTAGTGCTTGATGAATCAAGAATTTCTCCAATGAAATCCATTCTTGATTATCTAAATGGGCCTTCAATCATCACAAGATGTAAGGGAAGAGAGCCTAAATCTTTCATCCTCCCAATAAATCACTAAATTTTTTCACATTTTCTAACTTTTTGAGCAACATCTTTGAACAATGTTGGCCACCAATAACTAGCTCTTAGAATTTTATGAGCTATAAATTTAGGTGTAAAATAGTCACCACATACTCCACTATGGAAGTCTTCAATTAGGTTAGCAATTTGATCTTCTAGCATGCATCTTAAGAGAACCCCATCTAGATTCTTCCATGCAAGTCAATTTTTAGTCAAGAGGTACTTTTGGAAAACAAGATTAAGAGTCCTTCTTTGATTCTTGTCCATGTCAGGGGGATAATTCAGATTTTGCAAGTAATACACAATATCCTTATACCATGGAGTCATGTCAAATTCACTCAATGAATCATCGACATTAAAAATAGAAGTGTTTACCTCAATGGATTTTAAATTGGTCTCAGTCATGAGCTTGGATAGACCCATCCTTCACACTAACTTGGTAGTCTAAATATCCATGTCATACTCTTGTAACTTATTGACCTACCTACATATCTTATTGGATACTTCAGTCTGAGTCAAAATGTCCTTCACCATGGTATGCGTGACATAAGATATAATATTTGAACTCAAAATATAATGCCTAAATGTTTTAATAGCCTTCAAGAGAGTAAAGACTTATTTTTCCATGATGGTGTAATTTAGTTCAACACCTTGCATAAATTTACTAAAAAGAGCTATTGGCTAATCATGACCATCTTCATTCTTTTATAACAGGACAACAATAACAATGTTATATGATGGAAAAGAGAAAATCTAAAATAGCTTAGTGTAATCAGGGCTGGCCAAAATAGGGGTAGACTTTAAAGTTATTTTGATGCCATTGAATGCTTGCATGACCTTCTCCTCCCATTTGATGGTTTGGTATTTTTTTAGGGTGGAAGTGATAGGCAAATTTATCTCTACAAAATTAGACACAAACCTCTGTATGAAGCTAATTTTTCCAAAGAAGGACTAAATTCCCTTTTTGGACTACAAGATAAGCACTTTATCAATGGCTTATACCCTCTTAGGGTCAATCATGACACCATCCTTGGACACTATATGTCCTAGAAACTTAGCCTTTTATACTCCAAAGTGACATTTTTTTAGGTTAAGAAAAATTTCAAACTCCTTGCATCTAATCAACACTTTCTCTAGATGCTCCAAATGTTCTTCTATAGTCTTAGAGTACATAGTGATATCATCCTGATACACAACTATAAACTTATTAATCATCCCTATAAAGGCAACATCTATAGCTCAGTGAAACATTTCACTGATATTCATTAACCTGAAAGGCAACATGCCCCAAGGCATAGTGAATTTGATATTGGGTCTCTTAGATTCCTTCACCACTACCTAGTTATATCCTAAGAAATCATCTAATGTGGACACCATCTCTGATCCTATAACACTTTGTAATAGGTTTTCCATATTGGGTAATGGATAATTATCTTTTAAAGAAGCTTTATTCAAATTTCATAAATCCACATAGAAGCCAATGTCACCATTTTTGTTTCTCACAGGGACTAAATTTTCAACCTATGATGAATACCTAATGGGTTGAATGATACCACCATCCCTTAGCTTCTTTAAATCATCTTGCATCTTAGTGTCCAAGATGGGGTTAATAAGTCTTTGTTTCTTCCTAAAAGTCTTGCTATCAGGCTACAATGGGATGACATGTTAGAACAAGTCTTCCCTATACACTTTCAACTCATAATAAGATCATGATAAACGATCTTGGTACTTTCTTAGTAGCTACATGTAAACTTGCTTCTCAGTTGCACTTAGGTGAGTACCCAACCAGACCTTTTTCGGATTATCACAAGAACCCAAATCATACTCAATCACATCCTTTGAAATAGATGAGTCTCAAGTATTGATTTTATCCACTCCATCAAAATATGCTTCTAAACTTACCAATCTTCTAGGGAGAGTGTTTATCTTCAACTAGATAATGTCCTTCCCAAACAAGGTTTTTTCCTATCACACACTGAAATGATATATTCCATGTCTATGATTTGATCATGGAACTAAGCTTCATAGTTAATAAACCTCTTAATTTGTTCATCATCATCAAACACCTGCCAATGAGTATTAAGCGGGGGTGCTTGTCAGGCCTTCAATCCCAAATAATGTTCATCATCATCAAACACCTGCCAATGATGAACATTATTTGGGATTGAAGGCCTGACAAGCACCCCCGCTTAATACTGATAATGAGGGCTTGCATTTGCAATGTCAAATAGAGCACCTAACCCTATGAGTCTATCAAATTCTTGGTTAAATTTTTTATCATGATAACAGAGATTTAATGCATCAAAAAATACAAGTAAATTGCAAACAACATTCCAATATTGTTTCAACCTTTTTTTTTTATGGCATAAGTATTGCAGACTTGCTTTAACACTATCTCAGAATCACCCTTGACAATTAAGCTTTTAATTCCATGTTCATGGGCAAATTGTAGACCAAGCAAGAGTGCCACATAACCAAAATAATTGTTAGTGAACTCAAAGGATAGCTTAAAATAAAACTTGAAGCACTTACCATTGGGGGCATAGAATACAACCCTTGCTCCATTTCCAATATTGGAGAAAGCCCCATCAAAACACATCCTCCAAACTACTTCTTCACTATTAGGTTCAACATCAAGAGTAATAGGCTATTTAACAATGTTAATATTCCCCATAAAGTTTCCTAAGATAACATTTGTGTACAACACTTTATTTAGAGCATGATTCAGATCTTCAATGACATGCAACATCTTTGGCTCTATTTAAAGCTTGACCATCTTACCCTCCAATGGAATGGTGTATTAGGAAAGGTCCATTTTTACACTTACACCCATGATATAATCCCATTTATGTGATAAAAACATCCCCCACTTAGGTGGGTAGTCCATAACTACCACGTCCATATTCAAATATTTACCTGGATGCACTGTTAATTGCACTACCAAACCCTTGACTTATCCAACAACTAGAACTTCTCATGAGTCCATAGAATAAAACTTGCCAAATTTTGATGTAATATTCACCCTGAGATCATTTAGGACACCTAAGGTGACCACATTATAGGAAGCACTAGAATCAAACATACAATTGTAAACAATCAAACCATTTATCAGTAGGGTTTTATAAAATGGATCCACATTGACCTGACTCTCTACTAATGAAGTCCCTATATAGAATTCCAAAGTTGGTTTAATAGCCTCTTCAGATTCTTCATCACTTTTTGAGGATGTTTAGGGTAAATCAATTTAATTTATAGCTGATTTTTCACCAAATTTCAAGTATTCAAATGCCCTCTTCTTATGTTTAGGTATTCTTAATAATTCAACAAGTGGAATGATGATTTTTAGTTAGTTCAATATTTGGGCCATATCACATATACTATACTAAGGAAGAGGAGTATTTGGTGGAAGGGTAACAACACCTTTAGCTAAAATGTAATCACTTAAGTGGAATAGACTGGGGTGAATTTTCATGCTTAGTATTAATTTTCAAAGGTGGATTTTGTTTAATATCATTCACACCCTTAGGAATTCTAGATAACAAAGGTCTTTATTTTTAATATGATCACCTCTAGGCTTAAAAATCTGGGAAATGGGTACAAGTTTGGAAGTATTAGGAACTTTCATAGTTTTCTTAGCTTCCTTACTTTCATCCCTTGCCCTTGGATTTGTAGGGGTAGTGACTTGAGGTACAACATCTGATTACCTACTTCTCAAGTATTATTTTTTCTCTTGGGAAACCACTACATTAAATAGTAGTTACCTATCCTCAACTAATGAAATTCCCCCATCATACTTATTAATAATTAATAATATTAAAAAATCAAAATCATGAATGGGAAATTCATATGCTTGTGCCATATTAACATCACAATAAAATTTATAAGTTGGGATGCATACCTCTTGTACTACACTCCAAAATTTATCAACAATGGTAGCACTCAATAATTCTATGGAGGTAGACATATTATTTCAGGGAATTTGACATTTGAACATCATAATCTAATCATTAAATGAAATAGACTTAGGTTCATCCATATCCTCATCAATTTGTTTAGCTATATCACAAGGAGGATGTGGAAGGAAGTACTTGTCACACCAATCAATATCAATGTCACAAACTACCACATTCACCTTGGTGTTTAGCAGGTTAGGCACTTCTTTCTCAATCCCTATATTATTATTTATTTCTATTTTTTCATCTCATGTAGGCCTATTCCCTCTATCATTATCTTGATGGTGGAAATCAAGCCTTCTTTGTGATTGATTTAGATTTGGAGCCCTCTCTTAACTAGTACACACATGAGGGATCCCCTTTTCAACTCTAGCCAACTTGTATGGCATTTATTTGACAATAAAGGCCAAAGTTTTAATAGTCTCCTCAAGGTTGGCTATCTTTATGGACTATGTATTTTTTGAATTGACCAATTTCACATCAGCCCACTTTTTCATGGGCTTTCCCACAACCTTTATGTTATTTTCAATTTGGATAGCCATATTGAATGCCAATCATAGGTTCGTGAGAGCCTTGTCCCTCAAGTAGTATGAAACCTTCTTGTCAAAGGCATCACAATACTTTATCAAGCATAGTATATCATTGGGCTCAATGTTTTTGGGTACCTACATCATAGTTATGTTGAACCATGTATTTAAGTCCTAAACACACTCATTGGGGTTCTTGATGTTTTCAAATTTAGCCAAAAGGAACCTTAAATCAATTCTATCATCATATTAAATTATGAAAACATTCCTCATTTCTTCCCATGAATCAATGCATCTATTGAGAAAATAATTTAACCATTCACAAGCATCTTCCTTCAGCGTGTGCACAAAAAAATTAATGCATACATATTCATGCTCAACCTCATAGTCTTCAATAATATTATGAAAATCCCTCAGGTGCTGATCACCACTCACTATATTATTTCCTTGGAATTTTAGAAGGAATTTCCTTAATTCATTTAGGTCTTCATTAGGATAACCTTCCATGTCATCAAAATATATAGGCCTGAATCTTAGAATGCAAAATGCATGATGTTGATTCTCATCTAGGTCCCTATGCCTTATTATTGGTTTAATTAGAGGTTCAAGAATAAATGGAAAAGGGATGTGAGGGGGTGATTGAGGTGGAATTTTTGGTTCACACCTGGGAGGGGATTCAATTCATTAAGAAGGAGCTAGATAATAAATTAGACTCTAAGTTTTAGAGTTGCTAGGAGAGCTATGATAGTCTTCAACAATGAGGATCTCAACAAAACATTCAAGATTATCAGAATCTTGATAGTCCAAGAAATATTTTCTAGTTGTACTATGCTATTCAATGGGCCTTCAAACTTGTCTCTTTCATCTTTGATGTAAACATAGGGGTGGGACAAGTTATTTGGATGAATCACCTTTGAAGGATGATCTCAATCCTTCCAGCTTTGTAAACAAGAAAATACTCAAAGATGAAGTTTAATAAAGATATTCAAACTAGGCACTGATATTTTTGAAAACCTAATTATAAGATTAGAGTCATCACTAGAATCAAACTTATAGGATATAATAGTTGACAAACTATTGTGATACACTTTAAAATTAAACTTGTTGAAGCTTAATGAGATAGAAAGCAAAGACACTAAAATTTCCAGAATTATGTTCAAAAGGGGAAAGACACCTTCCAACATGTAATATCAATAGTTTCTAAATATAAATAGCAGCTCTATCTTTCTTCAAGATTCCCTGGTAACATAGATGACCTGGACTTCAATTTGGTCCCTATAAATGGTGCTAGTAAAGTGTTGGTTCCCAGTTGTACACCTCTCATGTTTAGCCTTGCACACTCAAAAGAAAATGTCAAATAAAGATGAAAAAACCAATGATATGTCATTGTAGTTGGGGGAGGGTTTGGCATCTAAAATGAACCAAATAGATAAAATTATTGAGAGGCACCTACAATGGGGATGGTTATCTCCCTACTACTTCTAGCTCTGCCTAAACCAAGGTGAGAGGACATATGGGGTAGGCATTTTTCTCACATACAAACATTATACAATTCAATCTCCATGGGGATTATTGGCACATATAGACACAAATATGACTAGGGCACAACTAAAATTCACACTCCACTCAAGAAGGGTTGTCACAAGGAATGCATAAATCATTTAATTCACATACAAGCTACTATAGATAGATATAAAAGTGCTTACAACCTTCATCCTAAAGAATTATCAATATCAGGGCTAAATGAAAGACTATAGTGATGGGTCTTTAAATCATAAAATATAGACACGTGTTAAGTATATAATATCTATGCATCTATAAATAAATAACACTTATGACATGCAACAAGGATTTATCATTTTTAGGGTAAGATATTTTGTTAAATATAAAGAGGAAAGGCTTGGTGGTGTGCTTGTAGTTTTCAATCAGTAGGGGATCTTACAATATTCATGACATCACTTATTATGGAGACATAACAAATACTCATAAGCAAGTTAATGAGACATACCAAATGATCCCTAAAATATATATAACATACACTAAAACTAAACCTTTAAACACTTTTCCCTATCAAATCCATAAACCTAGGGTACCCTAATAAGTTATTTAACAACATATTATAAAATAATGTAGAAAGGGATTTATAATCTAGATATAAGCCCAAGATAATAACTAGTAATAAGCATAGAACAAGATATCTAATCAACAATATTTGTAAAACACATCATTGTATTTCTTCAAAAAGAAATAATAGAGAATCACAAGCATTTTCATTAACTTAAAAAGAGATATTACATACATCAGTTTTTCAAAATGTTGCCAAGGGGACAAGCATGGTGAGTTTGCTCTTTTGATAATGGAGACATAAACATGCTCTCAAATCTTGATAATGGTTGTATAACTATAATTACCTTAGTAAGAGAGACAAGATCTACACACAACAATTGATCCCAATTTTTTTTGTAGAACCTAGACTTAGAGAAAATGAACAACCAACAACAACCAACATAATGACCAACCTCTTAAATAAAGGAGAAGCCCTCTATTTATAAAATTTTTACCCATTTCAAATCTGAGAATGAGGGTTACAACCTATAATTGTAAAAGCCCTACCAAGATTCTCCTAGCTGGAATAAATCCTTTGAAACACTTGGGATCTTCATGTAACTACAATGAAAATCATTATTACAACAACCTCTACAAGAAATGATGAAGACTTAAACCAAATATTTTGGTTTCTTAGTTGGAAATGCCTTTCATATAAGGTGAAAGGAGGATATTCATGATGGAGGCCAAATAAACTTTGTCTTTATGTTTAACTACTTGAGGATCCCCTTGATCACTTTCTTGGACAACTAGAAACTTTTGGACATCTTCCCTCCCCCTCATACATACCATGGAATAACCTACTCTTATGATGATGTCTTAGGAATATTCTATCTTTATGGCCACTTAAATGATCCTACTTGGAGTTTCCCACCTTGATCTTTCAAACCTATAATATCTCTCCCATTTGAGGAGCTTGGATGAGCAAAACATGAGAAAACACAATACCCAAGTTTACTTGACCCCTTTACCCTTTTAGCTCCAACTTTCCTATTCAAATTTTGCATTTTAAATCTTTTCCCCTTGAAAACCTTGTAATTTTCACATATTTGACTTTTTAGGGTTTCCTTTGCATTATCTCCTTTTTAATGCATAAATGCATTATTTTCAACCTTTGATCTATTTGGGTAAATCCTGACCCCTCTCACAAATTTTCACTTTACAAATTGCCAAGTTACAATTGATACTTGTAGTTCCCTTCGGAATTTCCCTTAGGGAAATATTTAAATGAGCACATAAGGGGTTCATAAATCCATACTGAATTTTAATGAACTAAACATTGACTTTTCCATTTTTAAAAACTTCCTCTCTTATGTAGGCTTTATCTGAGATCTGCATTAGCTCATCAATTATATGAGCATAAATCCCTTCATATTGGCATGCCAAAAACATAGTAGTAACATAAACATGTTGTAAGTGCTTTCTCATTAATCCATTTTCTTGAAAGGTGTCTATCCATAATGTTGACTATCAAGAAGTATGTTTCATCCATGAGCTTCAAACTTCCAATGCATCTCAAGAAGCCAATAAACCAAAATACCCCTCATTCTCTATACACATTACAAACATGTTAGATATATGTTCTGTAATGACTAATGAGTTTTATGCATCATCTATTCATCAGGGTCACATTTTAGAACTGACACTTGACATATCTAAAAAACCCACTTTTTCCCCTAATTTATGCCCATGAGACACAAAACCATGCAATCAATTTGCAATTGCTTTCAAATCCTTAGATTTCCTAAGGAGCTACCATGCCTCATTTTTGATTTTCCTAGTCAACCTAACGTTACTGGTGAAATATCCATTAGCTACCTTGCATAGGGTCCTTGAATATGATGTGTATGCCTATGTGACATCACCATGTCACATTCACTAATCCATATCTTCATTTAAAAAAACAATGACCATTTCCCCTTTTAAAATCCTTATTTCATTTCATACCATCTGATTATCCCTACATAGATCATTGTAGATCATTGATTTAGATCTTAAGGATCAAACTCCATTAGCTATCTTGTAATATTTCATGTAGTTGTGACACTTGTCATTACCATGTTTGTCCCAGTTATGTTGAAAATTCCACTCTATTGTGGCTTCAAATTGATGTGTGCACACCCATGATTTGATGTCCACATGACTGTCATTAATGTCTGCATGACCATCAATCTTTAAAACTTAATGGATAAATTGTTGAGATTAATTTTGACATCCACATGACTGTTAATGACATCTTCATGACCATCAAATTGCAAGCACATAGACATCAATTTTAAGCACCGAAAGGTTAATTAATGAGCTTAATTTTGACATCTGCATGAATTTCAATGGTGTTTTCATGACCATCAAATGATGAACATACAAACATCAATTTTAAGCACCTAACAGTTAATTACTAAGTTTAATTTTGATGTCTACATGGTTGTTAATGACATCCATGTGACCATCACACTGCTTGTTCAAAATTTAAAGGCTTGCATCTTGAGATGGAAAAAACATGAAGGCACCAAATTTGTAAGAGATGTTCATGGCATCCAGAATATTTATTCTATGTGATCCTTTGACCATTATATGCTTTCTAAGAAAACTTATAAAATGCATAATTAAACTAACCAATCCATTTTTGCATGACATCCTAATGATGATCTGGTTCATTTAGACTTGTGATATGAGATTTTATTTGGTCACTCATTGAGATTTTGACACTTGTCCTCTTTGCATTCCTCCAGAGTCTCTTTGACTAATTGAGCCATGCTTGCCATTGGATCATCAAACATCCCATTGATATGGTGACACTTATCACTCTCATGGGGTTCTTGGAACTTTTGACATTTTAATGTTTCTCACACAATGTTTGATCATCTCCACTCAGGTGAACATGCATCATTAGATTATGATATTCTAGGTTAGTTATGATTAAATTAAAATTAACATGAAAATAAATTAAGTCAGAGCTTAGGGAATAAAGAGATTATTATAAAGTCTTAGCCTTATGTTTCTAGGTGCATAAATAAATATGACATAGGATTTAGGATAGGACTTTGAGCTCAATTTACAACAAAGGGACCAAACATTACTTATACCACACTAATAGATATAGAGGGACCAAGGGCCATGGGAAAGAAAAAGGAACCAAACATAAATTGTAGACTAAGGTTTGGTCATGTTAATAAACACAACCAAACCTTAGTATAAAATTTAAAATAAGTCCATAACATATGAAAACATTCCCACTTAAATTGCTCCTACCAAATTTGATTTTAAATAAAAGGGCCTAAGCTAGGGAAATTGGAAGCTGGGTCTTAAGGTGCTTAGACATGAACTCAACTTGACCTATGATGAACACCTTGAAAACATGAAGTGGGCTAAACAAATTAGGTATCTATTCTTAACAAGGGCTCAATTGCTTCAGTGCAATTTTGGACACTAATAGATTTATTTCTAGAAAATCACATGAGGATTTTGTATGTGTTTCATGTTGGAAAATAAATGCTAAGACCAATTTTTTTTTAAAAAAATTCTAGAGAGGGAGAAGATTACATTTGTTATAGGTATAGAAACAAAATGACAAATATAGATGATGGTACAATGCTTGCATAACTAAATGATTACCATAGACTCAACCTTTTCCACCAGTAAATATGGTGTAAGTTTCCATCTACTATGTATTGTGGATGTTTGTATTAGTTTTAATATTTTATTTCTTATGAATTATTAAATGTATAGTGTTATAAATACAAAAAAATGATAGTGTATGCATATAAATTTTCTCACTTCGTCACTGAAATTACTAATTTCATCTATTTCCATTTAATTTATCCTAATATTGTATTATCCCAGTCCTAATATAATATTTCTAATATATCCACCATCCGAAACTAAACTTTATAACATCCCATGACTAATTGATTCTTCTAATTAATCTCACTTATATCCAAATCTTGTCTTATCTAATATTTGGGAATTTAAAATTTCTGCCCACCTACCCTAGCCCATGAGTAGCCTCTACTACACCCTTAGACACTCTAGAACCCCTTAATAATATGATTAATCACCCACTAATCATGATTAAACATCTAGAAAGAATCTAAAGGCTTCTACCTCTAAAACATTCCCTCCTCTAGAATCATCCAAGGAATTTTTAATTCCTTGATTAATTCTCCACCATTGATCTTCCTACACTTAACTTTGAATTTTGGCCATTGATCTTCCTTCTTCCCTCTATATAAATAACCAATCCACCATCCATTCCAACTAGTGAGAAAACTCCATGAAAAATAGTCCATGCTATCATCTTAGTCTATTATCAAGCTAATCACATGCTATCCCAATAATCTGAGTCTTCCAAGCAAATACATTCAATTAAAAACAAGTGATCAACCATAATAAATTTGAAGCAAGATTGGGTATAAGAGGTCATGATGCTAGTATAATTATGTTTTGATTTAATTTTTGTTTGCATTATGATCTTGATTGTTTCAAATTTTGAAGATTGGTGTTTTGAGTAATTTTTGATATAATTTTCATATCTAAATCTTAGTTCTCAAAATTTCCATCTTAAAGATAATTTTTGTTTTCAAATTATATCATATTTTATGGATATAATAAAATTTTCATGATGCTCATTTTTCATATGCAACAATTTGGAGTGTGTATTGGTTGGATATCTCATTATATAATTCTACCTCAGACATCCATGAGTGGATTTATGTAGTGTTTCATTATAGAAAAGGCATGTGCTTGGAATGGAAATTAAATGAATTTATGAAATATGATGCTAGTTTGAAGTTTGAAGCTATAAGGGTTAGACCATTATGCTTATGTATAATATCTAAGCTTTCCCATATTTATTAAGTGTTTTTATAATTGTTATTTGCATGTTCTATTTTTTACTCTATTTTCAATACATGTAAGACTATTTTTGGTTTTTATTGTTTTCTATATATATGGCTAAAAAAATACACAAAATTCTAATTAATAAAAAATGTTTGATCGAATGGGATAGATTTTACATGCAGTCATTGAAGATGTAGATGTCATAGTCTTCTTTATTACTGTTTTCCATGGCAATTTCATGAATGAGGAGAAATTGAATTACATCAATATTATTTGTGAATGTGGTAATGGAAGAGTGTGTGAGTGTTTATTTCATGCCCAACGTACTCATATTTAATTAAAATTTTAAAAAAAATGTTTATTTCTCAAATTGTGTGCAAGGTCGCTCAATATATTATGTTTGAAATGCAGATATATGGGCTAAAAATTACATTTCTTTTTCTACACCAATCAATAAAAAAATGCTTCAATTGAATCATATTATTCTATCATCAATTCAATGTTATTTTGTAATATTATATTAAGAAAGGGGAGAAGATTTGATTTCCAAAATTAAACATTATTGAAGAGGTAAAACCTTACTAGAGGCACAAGAGTAAATTGAAGGATTATAGTTTCTTCCCAAACATGAAAAAATAGATCTATTTGAAATTTATAATGGATAAGGCAATAAAGATAGCAAATGAGTATTGTACAGAGGATAAAGATAACAATGACAAGTTTGGGCCATTAAAATTAGTTATGGCAAAAAAATATAATGTTAGAAAGAGTTGATTTGATGGATTTAAACATCACAAATGTCTATGGGTAAGGAAAGGCAATACATGATAGCATGTGTTGAAGTTTAAATATTAGTGAGACAGAGGAAAGAAATAGAGGAATTAAGAAAATAAAAGTATGAATTTATGTAATATTGATCTAAATGTAGAGTTATAAATAACTAGATTCATGGATGGTGTTGATATTGATGAGGGGGATGTTAAGGAGCTTAATGTTAAAGCTATTTCAATAAAGAGAATATTGTTGAAATTTATTCTTCTAGTGAGGGTGGTAGTGTAGTTGATCCTTATTATGGGTTATGTGAAAATGACGTTGTTGATGTTTTTATTCTAATGTATTCAATAGAGGTAAGGGTGTTAGTAGTGCATAATGTCTTGAATATCCCAAAGTTGACACAAAGGTCTTGTAATGACGTGAAGGCACCATTAATTTCTTGAGATTATATTGCATAGGAATAGAGTGAATACTACATAATTTGAAAGATTTAGTTTCAAATTTGATCATCACATTGATGAAAATAACTCATCTTGGGATTGATTTCATAAATGATCCAACTTTAGGATAAAATTCACTCACACAAAATCAATCGTAGTTTAGCAAAAAAATGTAAAAAAATTATGATAAAAGATCATTTGAGTGAAAAAATAAAATAATACACTCCATTAACACTACCTAAAAAATAAAATACATCAATGTAATCCTATTAAAACTAAAAATAATATAAAATAAAAAATTCTACCTATAAAATAAAATAAAAAATAATATCTATAAAATAAAATAAAATAATATCTATCATTTGCACATGATTAAAAATATCTATACTATCTAATATAAAATACTACCTATAAAATAAAATAAAATACAAAATAATATCCTATGCACGTGATTCAAAGCACTACTAAGTTGGTTTTCCTGAAATAAATCCTTAATTTAAGGGGAATTACAGGAATTAATTTGGAAAGACAACCTTTTTCCTCCCTTAACAATCGTTAAGCCTTAGAAAGCCCAATTTTTGTGCCTTGCAAGACTCTTCCTCTATTTTATTTATAGTGGTAGTGATTTTTTTGGTTAGTGCACCTAAATTTGGGTAATATTGATGTAGCCAATATAGTCTTCTTCACTTTTCTAAAATTTTAAGGAAAATTCTAGTAGGTTATATTAAATTAAATAACTAGGTTATAAACATATGCGATAGGTTCTATTAAATTAATTAAATCAAATTTGTTGGAAGTTTACATTTGGTTGTATAATTATGTCATAGTTTTATGCAAAATAATAGGTGACTGGAGTATTATTTATAAAACAACAAGTTTTATTATTATTATTATTATTATTATTATTATTATTATTATTATTATTATTATTATTATTATTAATGCTAATGGATCTAGAAATATTCTTATTTTTAGTGCTATTTATTTGATCTTTTTAGATATTTAATTGGGTGGATATAATTTGTTTTAATTGGATCATTTTTCTCATGGTTATGTTATTTGATTTTTTATATAGGTTGGATTTTAGATGATTGACACAATAGCATGAGCAAAAGGCATCTTAGTGAGAAGGATCTAGTTTAAAGAACTTTTGGGAAAAGGTAAATATCATTCCTCCTTAAACACTATCTAAAAGAGCCATGGTCATTGATCTTTATTTAATTATTTTATTTCTTGTTTGTCTATTGTAAGACATGTATTTAATGAGGCATTTGTAATGTGTTTTCTCATGAAATTAAAGGTCTATTTTTTGAAATATAAAGCATTTCCTTCATTGACATCAATAAAATTTTCTCTTGTTGACTGTCTATAACTAAAAGGTTGGCATTGCACATGTAGATTGTCATCTGCATATATAAATGACTACCTGCCTATGTTGGAGACCATCTGCATATGTTGACAATTGCCTACATATGTTGGTCTCTATATGCATATGCCAATAACCGTATGCATATGTTAGAAGTAATATACACACATGTATATGGCCATAAGTATATCTAGATGATCACCTGCATATGCTAGCAATCATTTGCATATGCTAATGAATACCTACATATACAAACAGTTTTCTTCATATATTTATGGTCATCTACATATGTTGACTATCATCAACATATGTTGGCAACTATTTGCATATGTAGATGGCTATCATCATATTTCAAAGACTGTCAACATATGAAAATAACCACCTGTATATGTTGGTAGTATCTGCATATGCTGATGATCATTTGAATATGTTGATAATCATCTACATATGTCAATGTTCATTAGCATATTCTAGCATCTATCTACATATGGAAATAACTACCATCAAATGCTAACAATCATCAACATATTTAGGTGGATGCCTTCATATGCTAGAAATAGTCTACATATGTTGATGGTCATATGTATACAAATGTCCATCAACATATGCCAACAACTATTGGCATATCTAGACAACTGCCTACACATGCTATTGACTGTCTATATATACCGATGATAATTTACATATGCTAATGGTCATATGCATATGTAGATAATTGTCAACATATGTAGACAACCATGTGCATTTTGATGTTAGTCATCTATAATATAAAATGACATCAAAAAACCCAAATATATAATAATATTTATGTTTAAGGAAGTTTTTTATTTAGAAAACCTATATTCACCCTATTCCATCACCTAATTTACCTACACAACTAATCAACTTCCAAATTGATTCGCCACCATTTCAAAACCAATTCACATAAAAAACTCCAAGGTTTTTTATAGGACACTTAAAATTACCCTTGTGAGGTTAGCTAAGTTTGGAAATTAAAGAATCTTTATGGTATCAACTAGATCTAGAACCTATAAAATCTTGAAGTATCAGCTAGATTTGGAAATTGTAGAATTTTTAGGGTAGAATTTTTTAGAATATGTAAGGAATTAGAATTAAAAATGATTGAAAATTTTAGAAACTCTTGGAAATGATATTGGTAACTCCTAAAAATTGTATTGAAAACTATTAAAACTTTAACAAAGTAGAATGTTGGCTCTTGGAACCTCTGAAGACTCTTGAAAAACATATGGAAACTGCAAAAAAGAATCTAAATCTAGAATACACACTTATGGGAGTTTACAACCCTTGCCCATTTTTTTTGGGAGAGTCCATTAATAGGGATATTTTTTTAGAAACTTTCATCTAGCATGTTGGAAATTATTTTAGGAGTTCAGAGGTAATATGGATGTTAAATTCTTGAAATTAAAGGTGTTAATGGTGTTTTGAGCATAGTACATAGGTTGAGGCATATGCCATCTTAATTACATAAGCTCAATGTTCATTTACCTATATTTTTCATGTCATTTTGTTATCATAGATAATTATATAGTTTGAATCCTTGTGAATCCATAGTGTAATTTGTTTGCATTTAATTTATGTGCTAAAAGATTTGAAATCATTTTCCTTTGTATAACATGTGAAGTGACCATTCACCTAACAAGTTATTTTTTCATGTTTGTTTTTGGATTCAATGCATCCTTGATTTATTCCATCATATGAAGTTTCCTAGGTCTTTTAAATTATCAAAACATTAAATCAAGTCCCATCATTATATATTTATATAGGTCACATCCTAACTTGATCAGATTAAGGTTATCACATCCCATCTCAAATCATTGAGTTCAACTTGAAACCAAACTAGAAACAAGCCTTCATCAAATAGTCCAAAAAAAAAAATTTGTCCAAACCCCCCATAATCACATCATCTATCATTTCTACCATCTTAATATATGGATTAAAAAAAATTTGAATGACACATTCTTTAAAAAATACATATTTACCAATAAGGGGTAAGTCAAATTTCTCCCAAATGTGCACAGAATATTACTATCAGTAAATATCTATTAAATATCATTTGATAGTGTTTAGATGGTAAGTTTAGTATGTTTTAGTCAATTAAAAACTATTTCTATCAATTGATAGTGATTGAACTAGGATGGTTGGGTTCTATTCATATGATACTGATCACCGCTAGTTGATAGTAATTAATGTTAGTCGATAGCTATTGCTTTTAGTTGATAGCATCTCTATTACATGGGAGATGTTATTATCAGTTGATAGTGTCACTATTTCTTAGAAAATACTATTGTCTATCAAAAACATCATTATATCATGATAGCATCACTATTACATGATAGTGTTAATGTCACATAGTAATGGCACTATCTCATGATAGGTTCATTATCACATGACGTCACTATCATCTAACAACTTTGCACATAAGTCTTAGACTTAGCCATATTTTAGGGTTTTATGATTTTAGGGAAGCATTATATGAGGTAAATGGATAGACACTATAATGAATTTAGACAAATGGTAGGAATTATACAAGGCTATAACATTCTTGCAATGTACCAATGGTCTACCCACCCCTTTCCTAATATAACCTTTAAGGTGTGCACTTAGAGATATTGAAACTTGAGAGGTTCCTATAAGAGATAAAGTGTTATTAAGTAGTAAATTTAATAAAAATATTGTGTATATACAATAATTTCATGAAAATTAAGTAATTTGCATCAAATAACTTGCTTATTAATGAACAATTTTGTGATAGGTTCATGAAGCTCACAAATGCTTGGAAAATCTTATGAAAAGTGCAGAAGATCCTTATAAAGGTGAGAACATAGATCCAAAATGTTTTTAATGCTCTTATTATTCACACTTTATTGAAATTAATGGTCTCCATTACATGGGTGGTCAATTATGGAAATTAAACTTGGAGTTATAAAAAATTATGTCACAACTCAAAAAAATTGAAGCTCACCATGTCAGGTGTGGGTATGGGTAGTGTCGATGACTGCATCATTATTTTTTAGACTAAGATGTGTAAGGTCCAAATGTGAAGGATGTTGGATTAGAATAGTATTGAATGAAAGTGGTATGTAGGGATTTAGAAGGTCAATCTTGAAGACTAAATGCATATACAAGTATGAAGGGAGATACAAAGGCATTCCCACAAGTAATGTAAAGTATGGTTTAGGGAGCATAACACAATGGTTTGATATTGTGATGAGGACCTTGAAATCAATTTTTTTCATATGGAACTTTTTGGGACCAACATACCCCCCATTTTTTGAATGCGAACCCTTGATAAACCCTAAGAATAAAACATGGAAATTTTAGCATGTCAAGGTCTTTTATAGAATTTGAAAGTCATCCACTTTGTATAAAGGTAGGCTTATGTGGTTTTATTTTTCTTTAATCTAGACTAACAATTTTGATGAGATTTATTTTTCTTTTAGTTATAGGTTCCATGGCTTGTGTTCCCAAGAATTTTGTATTCCAAAACCCTAACAAACCCTCAATTCAAATTTGAATAAAGGCAGGAACCAAATTAGTGGGAACCATTTTAAAATTCATTTATGGACTTGAGTATAAAATGCATATTCTAGGCTTAGTCATGTTTTTAACACAACTTAACTAAAAAAAAAACTTGGTCCCTTTTGTTATTTCCCCTTTTTAATAAAGTTCCTTATGGCCTAACTAATGTCATCTTATAGGGTCCTTTTGATATTTCCCAACTTAGCCTAAGGTTTTAATACTAAGGCCCTAATTCATTAATTAATACAATCATGACCTTAGTCTTAACACCTTATGCCAAAGTCTATTATGTCTCTATGGTCCTAACTTAACTTCCTTGCATCTTGTAGGATCCTACAATTATCGCTTTATCATGACATTTGATCTAATAGAGCGAGGATAACCTAAACTTTAACTTAAATAACATACATCTTTGGTGATCCAATAGTTCATGCTTAGTCATTAGGACTCAATCAGATAGAATGAAGCATAATTAAAAAGTCAAAAGGATATAATAAGCCTAAAATATGGACATGTAGTGCCATTGCATTTGAGGATCAAAAAGTAAAATGGGCCCACCTGACATGACAAATAATAAAAATCATGCCCTTGGATCAAGATCATACAGTTGTCACTTTATCATGACATTTGATCCAATAGAGCGAATTAACACTAAGACCCTAGGAATCCCTATGGAAATACTAAGTGGTATCCTCACATTTGGTCCTAAATTTTTTAATGAAATTAAAGTTGACATTCGCATGACTATAATTCAAATTTCTGAAAAGATAAAATTGACGCTCGTGTGACAATAAAATTTAAGCCCATTAAAATGAAAGTTTCACTGGCTTAAACTTGATGTCCACATACCCATCAATTCACACCCATGAGGGTGTATTTTATGTCCATGAGATTGTCAATTTTAATTTGATGAAATATTACTCAGGATCAAATGACATTTCAAAATCCTATTTGAATAACTCAGAAATAGCTTTACAAATCTAAAGGAAATGCTCAAAAGATGCTAAAAAATGGGAGTCTTCAACCTAAAAAATATGGAAATGGTCTTATGATCTAGATATATCTAGTCTAAATTTATACAGAATGGTCCCCATGGAATTTTGTTTAAAAAATCATGAACTTTAAACTATGAGCTTATGCTAAGTCTTATTTTAAAAGGAAGTCCTTGTCACATAGAATATAAGCTAAATAAAGGTTTTCATATGTGGTGGCCTAGACTATTTAGAACCTCACCCCTTTGTTATAAATTAGGAAAATTAGGCATAAATTCCTTAGCCTAAGGTTTATTTCATGCTTAATAAACACAAAACAAACCTTAGTCAAAGGAATTTAAGCCTAAAATTATGACTTTAATATTGTATTGACTTAACATTCAGGAATTTTTACAGATCAATAGTTCACACCCTATCGTTGGATTTGATCCAATGATGTGAGGCCCCTAAATAAATTTTCAACCAAACCTTGAGATTTCACAAACTTGATGCATGGTAAAAGCACATTTGAGGCCAAGCTAGCAAGATGATCTGATGGTTCATGATTTACTGCTAGATTTTGATCCAAAGGTGTGAGGGCACTCATGCATTTTCAAAGGCTTTCAATCTCACCATGTGGCTAATACTCATTTGATGAGTGACTAACCAAATATATGAGGCATGGGGAAGATACATTAACATGTCAAGTGTCACGACTGTAAGGCTTAAGATTAAGGAACCAATTAAAAAAGCAAAGTCCTAGGTTAAAATCAATGGCTATCACTTTATCACAACACTTAATCCAATGAAGCAAAGTAAAAAGGGCATTTTTAAAGGCTAATGGCTAGTGTTCGAAAGACATTTATGAAAAATTATATAAAAATTCCAAACCAATGCCACATAGGCACCACACAAGTAGAAAAGGATAAAATTTGAGATCTTGTGGGCTTGAAAACACAAAGGTATAAAGGTAAAGGTCCAAATCAAATACAAGGCACCTATAAGCTGAAGCCTAGATATATTTTACCATTAAAGCTCCAAAACCCTAAAACCTTGTATAAAATAAACCCAAATGGACTCAATTTATTAAAATTTGATCAAAAGAGAACTTAATTACATTTTTTAGGCACAAGAGAGCTTTCACAAAGATCATCTATAATCAGGTGTGAACAATTAGCAAAGATAGAGACCATGGTAGCTAGTAGATGGCAATTTAAGGAAGAGTCTAAGCTCTATTTGACAACAGATAATGAGGGTTGAATCTTCATGGATATCGAATTGGACCTCACAACATTGAACATTTAGGGAATTAGGAATTGGTCTAAGGTCTTTTTCATGATAGAAGAATTGTAACCCATTTCAAAGAGGAATAGAGGAATGCCACCATGAGCAGGCAACACTATGACCTATTTCTAGTCTATATGGTTGGCCTTCATCATGCCATAGCAAAATCAAAGGTATTACATTGTATTGACATCCTTGCCCCCATATTTGTTGATTGTAGAATAGACAATGAATGGATCATTAGAGAGGGGAACTCAAAAGGGGTAGCCTACATTTCCCCTATTGCTTTTGAGAAGTAATCTAAGCTCCCTCTCCCCCATGTGGACCTTTCCAAAATGAAAGAGTGGACCAATAACCATGATGTGGACTCCATCCTTAGACCCTATCTATACCAAGGACCTCATATATTTAGAAACCTTGAGGTTAAGATCCCTATCACCTAATTTATAGAGGGAATTAGGGTAATAGTGACCCTACTGAATTGATCCTTTGGTGCCCCTTCAAATACTTATGTGAATAAGATCTGGGTCCCATATGTGCACTACATGGTAGAGGATAAACTTACCCCTCCAATTGGAGACTTAATCAATGTTTTCCTAGCCAAACAATTCAACACCATCAAAATAAAGGCCTCAAAGTAATTATTTATGATGTCATACCTACTTGATGACCTTATTGCCTCAATCACCTTCCCTAGGATTAATAATTGGTCCTCAGAGAGAAAGACAACAATTTCACATTACTATTCCAAACTACACATCTTCAAGTATAAGAATCACATGTAGTTAATTTGTGACTACAATTATCTAGCTATAGTGGAGGCTATCATAGGTGTTCTCATGCCTAGACTCCACCCCCTAATCAAGAAGTATGTTGAAATGATATGGAACATATGGTATTACCCTAATCATACAGTCATTAGGATAGAAGCAATCATGTCCCAACCTTATAGGCTACCATTTATGTTTTAAATAAGCTTAATAAATAAGAAATTGCCTCCCAACTCATTCATGGTGTTGATAGGACCTCCAAGGAAAAAAGTAAGGGTCTACACCACCCCTTCCCCTTGAATATTTGGAAAACCATAATAAAATACTAAAAATAGGTGGAGATCATGTCCACACGTAGGGATTGATTTGGATTCTAGCTGGATGAAATCTAGAAGTGGGATCCAAAGGATGTAGTAGGTGAGCATATAAGAGACAAAAGGCTCTAAAATCTAGAATATGTACATCAACTTAGTGTCCATAACACCATATATATTATGGCTAAGAACAATGAAGAGGTATTGGATAGGGTCCAAGGCCACAACATTAAACTTGAACACAGGTTAATCAAGGATAAAAAAACATATAGGGAAACATAGTAAATGCATCCTTTACAATATCACTTACGACCTAGACCATCTGGAATAGCCCATGTATAGCCTTAGGCAAAGAAACCATAGCCAAAACCCCAATAATAGGTTAAGTAATTTCAAGGTAAACAAGGCAAGGACAAGGAGAAAATGGGAGAGGTGAAATAGGAAGAGAGGCCTAGAGAGGGGACCCCATCTTCAACACTCCCAAAAATGCCACCTTCCCTAATTCAATACATAGACATGATAGCCTTGGAACCAGAGGAGACACTTAAGGGTACCCTCAAGGAACTTATAAAAGCCTATAACTCTGATAAATAAGGGGAGCCCAAGGAAGATATAGGAAAATAGCTTATCCCAATAGCATCCCATGAGAAGAATAAAGTAGATCTAGCACTGGTCCCTATGGGACCAAAGAAGAGACCAAGATTGACCTTCACTTATCCAACTAGTGAAGTCAATATATCTAGTGATGAGTTCCCAATTCATGGACTATTCATTCTTGACTGGTTCATCTATGGAAATTTGAAAAAGATCCCCTCTTTTTCTCATTCTTGGGCCATGATGAGGGTTATTGATGTTGAAATACAAGATGATATGAAGCCTTGGATAAGGGCTATAGTGAAAGATCAAGAAGAAAGGAGAATTGTGTCCATTAAAGGATCAGAGGCAAGAAGATAGATGCTTCGAGAGCATCTAGTAGCTCAAGTGTAGAGGTCCCATAACCTCCCAAATTTAAGGAGCCAGTTACTACTATCTATTTATACCCTAAAATAATTGGGTTGGAGAGAATAACAAGGATAAATATGGTTGGAATAGAAGAATTCACCTTTCAAAAGGTGGAACCCTTTGTGGGATTAAGCCTAATGCTAGGCCAATATATTAGTGAAGCTAAAATTCATGAGGAGGATGTGGAAAGTCTAATTGAGGCCCAGTCTACACAATCTAAAGTTGGAGTCCAAGGCTAGCAGAGGATCCTAAATTTTTAAAAGGAAAAGGAAAACTTATAAACATGGGTGATTTTATCATTACTTGAGGTAATGACCAAAATTCTTGATGAGTCATTCTATGACATGTTTGAATCCCTCAATTTAATGAAGCTGAGGTAGAGTGCATTAGAGGGGCAATGTGCATTGGCCAAAAGGTTGGTCACCCAATGAAAAGCCTCAGAAGATAAAATATCCCAAATCCTCAACATTCAAGAAAAGAAATAGATCCCAAACTTCAAGACCATAAATTTGGGACACTTGATCATGGTTTTGGGAATTATGGTGGACAAATTTCAAAGTTTAAGTGCATGGCACAATGGTGTGGAAAGGGTCTTAAAAGATGATAAGGAACTAATTACAAAAATTAGACAACTTCTTGGGACCATGCTTATAGATATTTCATAACCCAATGCCCTTGGAATCATAAGTGATGAGGAATTTAAGCATAGGGCTACTTTGGTAACCTAAGAAATCAAAATAAAAATCCAAGGCAAATCTGGGGTTAATAAAAACAAAATCCTAGACATTATATTTAATATAGGGGAAAGGATAAACAAATCCAAGAGCATTAAGGAGGCCATGGATAAAAATGACAGAGAATTTGATGACTTGGTGAATTAAGAGGAGTAGATCATGTGGATCTGGTGTTAATTGATGATCATCATGCAAAATCCATGAGAATCCTCCAACAATGACAATCAGAGGCCCAACCAACCAATTAGACAATATTTTATTTTTTAGAATTTTGTAACATTTTGAAGTAGGATATTCTATTGTAAAGGCATATGCTAGTTTGTTAGCATATTTGCCTCTAGGTCAGTATGATTGTGAAAAGCATGTGTATTTTAAAACTTGTAAGGATAATTGTCCTTATTTTTGTACACTTATATATTGTAATTGATTGATATACTACCTAATCTTCCTATAAAGGAATGTATTACCATTTGTAAAAAGAGAGATTTCTAAGCAATTTTGTACAATTTGAAGCAAATAATATAATCAAAATAATTCTGCAAGGATTTTCCATGTTTGATGTGTTAATTATCAATTTTTAGTTTTTTTCTCAATTTCTAGTTAAGGTATTAAATTTGAATAGTGTCTTAGAATTATAAGTTGTATCTTGGTAATCACAGGGTTTCTAATTTATGCAACCTACTAGATTAGCTAAAAGATATTTTGTTTTCCTTCATTTTTATTTTAATTTGTTTTCAAATGTGCATATGCTATTTGATAATAGTAATAAATATTTAAAGAAGAACTAGTTCTTACTTGTGATTATTCACACTATATTTTGAAATTGGCCTAGTATATAGTGGAATTTGAGTTTAGGCTATTTTACATTATATATTGGTTTGAATGCATACTCAGTTGAAATTGATGCTTTGTCATAATGTTTAAGGCTAAAACTGGTAATTACTCTTTCATTTTTTACCTTACCCTTCTCTTTGCTCCTTTTGTTACCCTAATATCATTTTAGTTTTAGCTTTATTATAAATATCCATTTAGATTATCTTGTAGCTTAAATCTAGAGTATAATTCACTAAGCATTAGCATATATTCTTAGCAATTCATGAAGAATGGACCAAGGTGGATCCCAACCACCAAATTATATAAATACTATGGAATAATTTATCTTTTGCTATTTCTATTTCACCATAGGCAACTAGATTGCCAAAACTTACAACTCATTCCTTGAATTTTCAAATTATAAAATGAGAAGTTCTATTTAAAAACTAAGAGAATTTGTGATTTATTTAAAAGCATCAATAGAAGAAGCTCCACTGACACTAGAAGGAGGGCCTAAATTCTTTGACTTCTTACTGATCTTAGTCTATTTTACCTAAAGATCAACATATCTTTGTTTTTTTAAAGTAAATTCTCTACTTAGGAGTATAAATATCATTGATCTTTGCTATTTTTAATGCATCTTTGTGCTTCTTTTGAAATTCTTTGGGCATTGATGCTTGTTTCTTGTAAATATAGATTTAAATTTGAAAATCCATAGCATCTAAGGTTAGGATGGATCATTTTGATCAAAGGTGGGCATATATTTCATAGATTTGAGTTCCTTTAGGCTTAGACTTGTAAAGATAGACCATATTCATGTAATTGAATGCATATTTGAGCTAATTCCATCAAAGATCAACATCCTTTGCAGTTTTTTGTACCACATTTACAAAATAAGCTCAATGTACATGTCTAACTCTTATTCTTTATAAAAGTTAACTTGATACATCATATTTCAGGTAGGATCTTCAAATCTTAAGTTAAAATTACCCAAGATTAGAACAAGATCAGATTCAAAAACTAGGGAGCCTTTAATTGAACTTGAGGTCCACAGAAAATATAGACGTGACAAAGGAAGATGTAGAAGATCCAAGTCCCTTCTAACTTCACCCCTTCAAGGTACCTATGATTTCAATATTCATCCAAATATGGCTTGGTTTGGAGAGTCTTACATCAATGTATCAAGTGTGGTACATGACCTCTCACGCAGTCTTGAGAAGTATTTGCGTACATTTAGTCCAAAAGGTATAATAACTACTGAGGAACATATAAAATATTTTAAATCAGCCTTAAAGTTTCTAAATATTGTGCATGAGGATGTAGCTTTCAAGTTATTCCCTTTTACATTTAAATATGCTAATTATGAATGCTTTTTGAACTTTCTTAATAATTACGTCACAAGCAAAGATGATTTCAATAATGTGTTCATTGACCAATTTGGTAAGATTATTAGTCCTTGTGTTATCTACCATCATTTCACCACTATTACAAGAGATTCAAGTGAGCCTATTAGGTCCTTCAATGCTATATTTTAGAAAATATTTAAAAGGACCATATACCCTCATAAGCTTGATGATGTCTTAGATTTAGATATTTATAAAGATGCAGTGGATCCCATGACATCTATGTCTTTAAAAAGACCCATGCCAGCCATAACTTCATTAGATAGAGCCTATGTTGAAGTAGTAACCATCAATGATCAAATGCAACCCCAAGGGAAAATGGAATATTCTATGTCAAACATCAACCCCCAAATTCTTGTGATGAACTTGTTCCCAAATAACAACCAAAATATCCCAAAATTAAACCAACTCCAAAACCTAACTTAATTTCTGTTGAGTCATGCAGCTCCCAATCAGAATTTAGGATTCCTAAATCATCCTACTAATGGCTTCAATATAGATGATCAAAGAGCTCTAGTACCCTCTATTAACAATAAGTAGGTACATAATTCTGAATCCCCTAAAAATGAGAATGAATCTATCCTAAAAATGGTCTAAAACTTGAGCACTAATTTTCTTCAGTTGTAAAAATAAGTTGGAAATATTGTTAAAAGTTCAGGTAGGAACTTCTCATTTTAAAGGTATAACAAGCCAACTAATAGGTTTTAGAATGTTAGTTTTCATAACAATAGGAATAATGAGCCATCTTATAAAAAGAAGACTATTGACATTAACCTCACTGATATTGCACTGCCTGACTATTACATGGTACAATGCAAACCAAGCATAGGGAAATTGATTGTATAGAATTTTGCAAAGCCTTTAAAGTTTTCCAAGTGGAATTGGATAAATTTGAAGTGGTCCCTAATAAATAAAATGGTGTCAGTTCCTCTAGATCCAACTCATCTGATCAAGCCTTCATGGTGGACACCTTTGATTTCCCCTTTCAAGAGGAAAATGAACCTGATGAGATCCTTGAGGAAATCTCAGCCTTTCAACATTTCTTGAAAAAGACATATCCCTTGAGGAATATGGATCAAAGGTAACTTTTGACTACCTCAAACGTAATTTTTTACTACCTCAACACCTCTAAATAATTTTAGAACTCCTTTAGACCCTTCTTTAAGCAAAAATATTGAGCTACCTAAAGGGAGTACGTCCAAACCCAAAATTAAAATTCTTAGTTCTTCTAAGATTGGTTATAACATAGTTGAGGACATGAAAAATATAAAGGCTAATATCACTTTGTATGAAATTATGCATATCATAGAGAAAAGGGACCTTCTTTTAGAATCATTGTTAAAGAATTCCAATAATCCACCATAGACTAATCATGCCAATGTGACTGTACACAAGGACAAAGTTGAGTCTCTTCCTTTCTTGCTCACTGTTAGGATGTTTGGTAAGAACTTACATAATTTATTATTATATTTATGAGCATCTACCAATATCATGCCTAAAGGTATATGCAAATAAATTGGCCTAACTCCCATTAAGTTTGATAGGGTTATCACCCAATTAGAAAAATCTAGAGTTAGGGTAATTGGGGAACTTTTAAATGTTCATATGGTGCAACAATTCATTGATATTCAAGTTGTTGATATACCTAATTTTTATAAAATCTTATTGAGTAGGGAATGGACTAAATATTTGAATGGTTATGTGTCCACAGATTGCTCACACCTCTAGCTACCTTGAAAAGGGGTTCTTAATCAAATTAGGGTTGAAAGAGAGCCAAGAATGAAGCATATGATAACTAAGTACAATGTTGTAAATTATTGGGTCAACATAATTAACTTAAACTTAGGATTTTTCACTGTAGAAGTTGATAAGGTATGTAATCCCAAGAGTACTCATGTTGTTCTTGGACTGTGGAAATTGCATTTTGATTAGGTGTAATGCTAGATTAGGTGTTGGTATTTTTTTTAACTGGCCCTAATAATAGAAAATACCATGCTTCTTATAGGCTCTAATTCCCTTATACTAACAATCTTGCTAAATATTAAGCCCTTATCTTAGGATTACAATTCACTATAAAGAATAAGGTCAAAGAACTGCTAATTTATGAGGATTCAAAACTAGTGGTAAACCAAGTTAGAAGCAAATACCAATGTAATCTCTCATACCTGAAAAGGTATAAGTTCATAGTTTGGGATTTGATTGAATATTTTGATGCCTTTGGCATCTTTTCTATCCCAAGGGGAGAAAGCCAAGCTATTAATAAGTTTGTATCTACTGCAACCAACCTCATGCCCAATCAATATTCCCCTAATTTTAGCATCGATTTAATCCCTTGTCCTTCAATTCTTGATAATGTTAACCATTTCCAAGTCTTCAATGATGATCAATAAATATTAGATTTCATGACCAATTTTGGGGCATTTGATGCTCAAATCATTGATGAGGCTAATGAAATTACATCTAAGGGTGACAAATTTAATGGTAAAGTCATTCAGCTAAATGACAACAAGATCCCCAAAGAGATGATTTATTTAGAGAGACTATTTGATTAGGATAAATTGGCTGGCATTTCTAAGGTTCCTAAGGTAAGTGGGAAATATTAAAATGTTTTTGATCTTGGCCTCCATGATCAATCTCAATTGGTAATTGTTGGAAGGGCCTACACGAACATTGAAAATAAGAAAGCCAAAGAGATCCTTGCTTAATGTAAGGATGTTATAACATGGTCTTATGATGACTTAAATATCTTTTATCCAAGGGTCATCACACATATTATACCCCTTAAAGAAAACTTCAAACCATTTAGGTAGAAATAGAGGCTTGTAAATCATGTCCTATAATGCATGATGTTTAAGGAGGTAAAAATATTATTAGATGCTAGGATAGTCTTCCCCATCAGGCATTCCACTTGGGTGGCTAATTTGGTGCTAATTAGGAAAAAGAACGGTGAGATTAGACTTTGTATTGACTTCAAGAACTTGAACAAAGCATCAAAAAATGATGACTATCCCTTTCCTTCCCTAGACCAAGTAATTTAAGTTGTTTCAAGTTTATCTATGATGTCTTTTCTTGATGGATTTCTAGGTTACAACAAAGTGTTGGTTGATAGAGAGGATAAGATGAAGATAACTCTCACCATAAAGTGAGGGACCTTTGCTTACAAGAGGATGCCCTTTGGGATAATCAATGCAAGTGATACCTTCCAAAGAGATATGGACCATGCCTTCCAAGGCATGATAGGTAAGTGCATCATTATTTTTATGGATAATCTAATAGTTTTTTCTAAAAATAGAGAATATCACTTCATGCATTTATAAAAAGTTTTTGAAAGATGCTGAAGGTATGGCATTTCATTGAACCCCAAGAAGAGTATCTTTTATGTGACTAAAGGAAAATTAATAGGTCATGTTATAACCAAGGATGGGATCTCTATAGATCCTAAAAGAGTGGAGGCCATATCTAGAATAGAGACCCTAAATAGTAAGAAAGAGCTAAAGTCATTCTTTGGTAAGATAAATTTTGTAAGAAAGTTTATTTCTAGTTTTACAAAAAAATTTAAGCCAATGAATGACATGTTGAATACGGATGCCAAGGTCACATGGAATGAAGATTCCAAAATGAATTAAATATATCAAGAAGGCCATAATTCAATTTCTAGTCCTTATAAGTCATGACTTCTCAAAGGACTTCTACCTCTATTCCTTCACATCTGACCACATTATGGCTACAGTGTTAACTCAAAAAATTTAAGGGTGTGACCACCCAATTACTTTTATGAGCAATAATTTCAAGAATGTTGAGTTAAACTATTCATTAATTGATAAACATGAATATGTATTAGTTAAGGTAGTTAAGAAATTTAAGAATTATATCCTTAGAAATAAGGTACATGCTATCTTAACTGATCCTACCACCAAACTTATTTTAAGTTAGAATGAACTTGGAGAATGAAGAGGTAAGTGGATGTCAGTTTTGAAGGAATATGACTTGGAAATGAGAAAAAAATTGGTAAGGTGCCAAGGTTTGATCTAGATGATTTATAATACTAACCCTAGGCTAAGTATTATACAATTGGATCAATAAAAATTTCAAGCTAATGAATGGTATGATTCAATCATACATTTGCTAATTAATGGTACTTGTCCTGTAGGCCTATCTAGGTAGAAAAAGAGGGCCTTAAGATTAAAGGTAGCCCACTACTTGATCAAGAATGGGATCTTTCATAGAATAAATTTCAAAGGAATTTATTTGATATGTGTCTCACAAGAAGAATCCACCCAAATCATGAGCACCTTTCATGAAAAATTGGGTAGTGAGCATCCATCTAGGAGAACCACAACCCAAAAAATTCTTAGAGCTAGTTATTATTGGCCAACTATTTTTAAGGAAGCTCATAAACATGTGAGGGAATGTCACTCATGTTAGATCTTTAGCACCAAGGAGCCAAAGGCAACAATGCCTCTATAGCCAGTCATGATTGACAAACCCTTTACTCAATGAGGGTTAGAATTTTTTGAGGTAATCAACCCCAACTCATTTGAATGTCATAAGTATGTCCTTACTACCACAGACTATTGTATAAGGTGGACTAAATCTATAACCACTAAATAATGTAAGACTAAATAAGTCATCAACTTCTTGGAAGAAAACATCTATACCAAGTTTGGAACTCTAGTATCTCTAGTGTGTGATAATAGGTCTGCATTCATATCAATAGAGATGACCGAATGGGATTATGATAATGATATCACTCTCAAGTTTGCATCTAACCATTATCCCTAAAGAAATGAATTCTTTGAGTTAAAAAATAAGAATCTAATGAAGGCAATCAAGAAGTTTGTTATAGACAAACCTAGGACTTTGCACAAGCTCCTTAAATTTTCACTTTGGGTTGATAGGATAAGAATCAAGAAAGATCTAAAAGCCTCACCATTTCTATTGGTGTATGAATAGGATCCTATCTTTCCTATCACTCTCAAACTTCCCACATACATATTTATGCAAAAATACATGGAGGAGATCCAAGAGCTATCTAACTCTAGATTTCTAGATATAATTTAGATGGAAGATGAAAGAGAGAAGGCCTTTGATGATTTTAGTAGGCATAAAACCATAGTCAAGAGATGGTTTGATAAAAGGTCTACGATCAAGGTGTTTAGATAAGGAGACTTGGTTTTACTTTGGGATAAGGCATATAAGCCTAAGGGAAATCATGGAAAATTCACACCCTTGTGGATTGGCCCATCCTAGATTGCAAAAAAATTTAGGAACAACACCTTCAAGCTCAAAGATCTATAGGGAGCAAGGTTTACATTGACCACCAATGGGTAGTATCTCAAACACTTCTCTGCTCCTCTTTCTAGGATCTTCATGGAGTAAACTATAATATGATTAGATTAGTGTAGGTAGGTTAGTTTATTTCCATCTTCTTTCCTTCTTGTCCCTTTTTTGTAAATAGGCATGTACATATTTATTTGTTTTCCTTTGTTATCTTTATTTCTTACTTTTTATTGTGTGTTTCTCTCTTGTTGCTTTGTTCCTTGATTCCAATAAGTCCCTATGGATAATCTTGAGCTCACAAGTTATGAAGTTTGCTTGAAAACATTTCCCCAATTTAGAAATGTAGGTATAAATCCCATGCATGGGATGACCATGGTTTTGAAACATAAAGCATAATGTTATAGTATGGAGAAACTAGTAAATACCAATGAAAAGGCCAATTATTTCATGAAACCCTAACCATTACCTTGATCTCAAACTAGTTTTAAGAAGACTTGAACTTGTGGGGTGAAAACTCAAATTATCAAGATATACCCCAAACTAGAACTTAATCAACATCCTTGCCTGGGATAAGATTTGAAACTATAGATGATTTCCCAAAGATCAAATACTTGACCAAATCCTAAAACTTGACTATCCTAGTTCCCAACCTTGTTGAAAGCATAAAGATATAAAAAAATAAAAAAATAAGGATACAATGCAAAATCAAAAGCTTTTAGGCATAGGTGATTCTGGTAATCTCCACCGGGGTTATGGACACCTAGTTGATAGTGGAGCAAGGTCATGAGTGGAGCCAAAAGTATCTTTATCAGGGCTATGGATGCTTAGCTAGCAATAGAGCAATTCCTAAGCCTTCCCTAAGTTAAAAACATGGTTCCTTATGAATATATTAACATATTATAAGTTAGTGTAAGTGATTAAAGACATGCAACCTATAAGTTTATTTCTTGAACCCCATGGCAAATATTAAGTGGAATCAAAACACACACAGTTTGGATAGGTCTTGATATTTGACCTTAAAACCACAAGTGCAAGGTTTGTTTCAACTATGACCCAGTTTGGATGATGATATTGATCAAATGAAGTGGATGACCTAATTATTTGTCTATCAGAGTCCCTAGGTTCTAACATATTACTATGTTTCCCCCATGATTTGCTATTTATTGGGACCAACATACCCCCCATTTTTTGAATTGGGACCCTTGAAAAACCCTAAGAATAAAACATGGAAATTTTAGCATGTCAAGGTCTTCTATAGAATTTAAAGGTCATCCACTTTTTATAAAGGTATGCTTATGTGGTTTTGTTTTGATTTAATTTAGACTAATAGTGCTAATGAGATTCATTTGGCTTTTATTTCCATGTTCTATGGCTTGTGTTATTGAGAATTATGTATTCCAAAACCCTAGTAAACCCTTAATTCAAATTTGAATAAATTCAAGAACCAAATTGGTGGGAACCATTTTAAAATTCATTTATGGTCTTGAGTATAAAATGCATATTCTAGGCTTAGTCATGTTTTTAACACAACTTAACTAAAAAAAACTTGGTCCCTTTTGTTATTTCCCCCTTTTTATAAAGTTCCTTATGGCCTAACTAATGTCATCTTACAGGGTCCTTTTAATATTTCCCAACTTATCCTAAGATTTTAATACTAAGGCCTCAACATATTAGTTAATACAATCATGACTTTAGTCTTAATGCCTTAAGCCTAAGTGTATTATGTCTCCATAGTCCTAACTAAACTTCCTTGCATCTTGTAGGATCCTACGACTATCTCTTTATCATGGTGTTTGATCCAAAAGAGTGAGGATAACCCAAACTTTGACTTAAATAACATACATCTTTGGTGATTTGATGGTCCATGCTTACTAATGAGGACCCGATTAGATGGAATGAAGCATTATTAAAAAGTCAAAAGGATACAAGAGGCTTAAAAATATGGACACATGGCACCATTGCATTTGAGGATTAAAAATCAAAAGGGGCCCACTTAACATGATAATTAATCAAAATCAATCCCCTGGATCAAGATCCTATAGTTATCACTTTATCACAACATTTGATCTAATAGAGCGAATTAACACCCAGACACTGAGAAGACCCACAAAAATTCTAAGTGGTATCCTCACATTTGGTCCTAAAGATTTTAATGAACTTAAAATTGATGTTCATGCAATTGTCATTCAAACGTCTAAAAATACATAATTGACACCAGTGCGACCGTCAACTTTAAGCCCATTAAAATGAAAGTTTCCCTAGTTCAAACTCTACATATATGCAACCATCAATTAAGACCTAAGAGGGTGTATTTGATATCTATGATACCATAAATTTTAATCTGATGAAATATCTTACTCAAGGTCAAATGGCATTCCAAAATCCTATTTGAATAACTTAGAAATGGCTTTATAAATCTAAAGGAAATGCTCAAAAGATGCTAAAAAATGGGAGTCTTTGACCTGCAAAATATGGAAATGGTCTTATGATCTAGATATATCTAGTCTAAATTTATATAGAAGGGTCTAGATGGAATTTTGTTTAAAAAATCATGAACCTTAAACTATGAGCTTATGCTAAGTCTTATTTTAAAAGGAAAGTCCTTTTCACATGAAATATAAGATAAACAAAGGTTTTCATATGTGGTGGCCTAGACTATTTAGATCCTTGATCCTTTGTTATAAATTAGGAAACTTAGGCATAAATTCCTTATCCTAAGGTTTATTTCATACTTAATAAACATGAAATAAACCTTAGCCTAAGGAACCTAAGCCTAAAATCATGACTTTAATAATGTATTGACTTAACATTCATGCATTTTTATAGATCAACAATTCTCACCCCATCATTGGATTTAATCCAATGGCACGAGGCCCCTAAAGAATTTTTTAACTAAACCCCAAAATCTCATAAATTTGATGCATGGTAAAAGCGCATTTGAGGCCAAGCTGGCAAGATGATCTGATGGCTCACACTTTACCATTAGATTTTGAACTAATGGTGTGAGGGCACTCATGAATTTTCAAAGGCCCACAAACTCACCATGTGGATTATACTCACTTGATGAGTGATTGAACAAAGATATGAAGCATGGGGAAGATATGTGAACATGCCAAGTGTCATAACCATAAGGCTTAAGATCAAAGAACTAATTAAAAGGTAAAGGCCCAGATTATAATCAATGGTTGTCACTTTATTATGGAATTTAATCCAACATAATGAAGTAAAAAATGTATTTTTAAAGGCCAATGACTATTTTTCAAAAGGCATTTATGAAAAATGCCATGAAAAGTCCAAACCAATGCCATATAGGTACCATGCAAGTAAAAAAGGACAAAATTCAAGATCTTGTGGGCTCAAAAACACAAAGGTATAAAGGCAAAGGTTCAAATAAAATCCAAGGTGAGTATAAGCCAAAGCTTGGATATATTCTACCATTAAAGCTATAAAACCCTAAACCTTGCATAAAAATGACCCAAATGGACTCAATTTGTTACAATTTAATCAAAAGAGAACTTATATACATTTTTGAGGTATAAAAGAGCTTTCACAAAGACCATATATAATCCATTGTGAATAATTAGCAAAGATAGAGACCATGGTAGCTAATAGGTAGCAATTGAAGGAAGAGACCAAGCTCTATTTGACAATAGACAATGAGGTATGAATCTTTAAGGATACTGAATTGGACTTCATGACATTGACCATTTAGGGCATTAGGAATTGGTCTAAGCTCTATTTAATGATATAAGAATTGTAACCCATTTCATAAGAGGAATAGAGGAATGCCACCATGATTATGTGACACTATGACCTGGTTGCAGTCCAGATAGCTAGCCTTCATCATGCCATGGCAAAACTAGAGGTATTACATTATATTAACATCCTTGTCGCCATATTTATTTATTATAGAATAGACAGTGAATAGATCATTAGGGAGGGGAACTCAAAAGTGGTAGCATACATTTCCTCTATTTATTTTGATAAGTATTACAAGCTCCCTCTCCCCCATGTGGACCTTTCCAAAATTAAAGAGTGGACTAATAACCATGACCTGGACACTATCCTCAGACCTTGGCTACACTAAGGACCTCATATCTTTAGAAACCTTGAGGGAAAGATCCCTATCACCTAATTCAAAGAAGGAATTAGGGTAATAATGACCATATTGAACTAACCCTTTAATGCCCCTTCAACTACTTATGTGAATAAGATCTAGGTCCCATATGTGCACTACATGGTGGAAGAAAAACTTACCCCTCTAATTAGAGACTTAATCAATGTTTTCCTAGCTAAATAATTAAACACAATCAAAAGAAATACCTAAAAGCAATTATTTATGATGTCATACCTACTTAACACCCTTCTTGATTCAATCACCTTCACTGGGATTAGGAATTAGTCCTCAAAGGGAAAGACAACCATTTCACATTACTATTCCAAACTACACATCTTCAATTATAGGAATCACGTGTATTTTATTTATGACTACATGCATCTAGCTATAAAGGAGGCTATCATAGGTGTTCCCATGCCTAGACTCCACCCCCTCATCAAGAAGTATGTTGAAATGATAGGGGACATATGGTATTACCCTGATTGTATAATCATCAGGATAGAAGGAATCATGTCCCAAGCTTATAGGCTATCAGTATATGTTCCAAATAAGTTTTATAAATAGGAAATTGCCTTCCAACTCATCCATGGCATTGATCGGACTTGTAAGGAAAAGATGAAGGGTTTACTCCACCCCTTCCCCTTGAATATTGGTAAAACCATACTAAAAGATTGGAAATAGGTGGGGATCATGTCCACACATATGGATTCATTTGGCTTCTAGATGGATGAACTTCAGATGTGGGATCTAAAGAATTTAGTAGGTGAGCATCTAAGGGACAAAAAGCTTTCAAAGCTAGAATATGTACATCAACTCAATGTCCATGACACCATATATATTAAGGCTAATAACTATGAAGAGGTATTGGCCAGGGTCCAAGGCCACAACATTAATCTTAAACATAGGTTAATAAAGGATAACAAGACATCTAGGGAAACATGGAAAATGCATCCTTTGAAATATCACTTACTACTTGGGTCATCTAGAACAACCTATGAGTAGCCTCAGGTAGAGCAACGATAGCCACAACCCCAACTATAGGTTAAGAAAGTTCAAGGTAAACAAGGCAAGGGCAAAGAGAAAGTGAGAGAGGTAAAATTGGAAGAGAGGCCTAAAGAGGGGACCCTATCTTCAACACTCCCATAAAGTCCACCTTCCCTAATTCAATACATAGACATGATAGCCTTGGAACTAGATGAGACACTTGAGGGTACCCTCAAGGAACTTGTAGAGTCATATAACTTTCATAAATAAGGGGAGACCAAGGAAGATACATGCTCAAGAGCTTATCCTAATATCATCCCATGAGAATAAGAAAGTAAAGCTAGGGTTGGTCCTTGTGGGATTAAAGAAGAGACCAAGATTGACCTTCACTCATCCCACTAGTGAAGTTAATCTATTTAGTGACGAGTTCCCAATTCTTGAACCTATCATTTTTGATTGGTTCACTCTATGTAAATATGCAAAAGATCCCCTCTCTTTCTCATTCTTGGGCCATGATGAGGGTTACTAATGTTGAAATACAAGATGATATGAAGCCTTGGATAAGGGCTATAGTGAAGGAGAAGGAAGAAAGGAGAATTATGGCTGTTGAAGGACTAGAAGGCAAGAAGATAGATACTCCATGAACATCTAGTAACTTAGGTGTGGAGGTCTCAAAACCTCCCAAATTCAAGTAGTTAGTTACTACCATCCATCTCAACCCTAAAATAGTTGGGTTGGAGAGAATAATAACAAGGACAACTATGGTTGGAATAGAATAATTCACCTTTCAAAAGTTAGAACCTTTTGTGGTATTAACCCCAATGGGAGGCCAATAACTTGGTGAAGATATAATTCATGAGGAGGATGTGGAAAGTCTATTTGAGGCCCAATCTACACTAGCTAAAGCTAGAGTCCAAGGTTTGAAGCAGAGGATCCTAAATTTTCAAAAGGAAAAGGAAAACTTGTAGACACAGGTTATTTTATCATTACCTAAGGTGATGACCCAAATTCTTGATGAGTCATTCTATGACATGTTTGAATCCCTCAAGTCAATGAAGCTGAGATAGAGTGCATTAGAGGGGTAGTGTGCATTGGTCAAAATCCTATTCACCCAATGGCAAGCCTCAGAAGATAAAATATCCCAACTCCTCAACATTCATGTAAAGAAACATATCCCAATCTGTAAGACCATAAATTTTGGATAGTTGAGCATGGTTTTGGGAATTGTGATGGACAAAGTTAAAATTTTAAGTGTATAGCACAATGGTGTGGAAAGGGTCCTAAAAGAGGATAAAAAACTAGTTAAAAGAATTGAATAACTTCTTGGGACCATGCTTACAAAGCCTACACAACCCAATGCCCTTGGAATCATAAGTGATGAGGAATTTAAACATAGGGCTACTTTGGTAACCCAAGAAATAAGAGGAAAAATCCAAGGCAAATATAGGGCTGATAACAGTAAAATCTTGGAAATGAAATTCAATATAGGGGAAAGGATAAATGAAGTCAAGATCATTAAGGAGTCCATGGATAGGAATGATAAATAATTTAATGACTTAGATGATTAAGAGGAGTAGATCCTAAATCCTAATATGGATCTGGAGCTAATTAATGAACAACATGCAAAAGCCATGATCATCCTCTAACAAAGACAATTAGAGGCCCCACCAACCAATTAGGCAATATTCTATTTTGTATAATTTTGTAATGTTTTAAAATGGGATATTATATTGTAAAGGCATATGCTAGTTTGTTAGCATATTTGTCTCTAGGTCAATATGATTGTGAAAATCACGTGTATTTTAGAACTTATAAGGACAACTATCCTTATCTTTGTATACCTGTATTTTGTAATTGACTAGTATAATACCTAATCTTCCTATAAAGGTATGTATTATTATTTGTAAAAAGAGAAATTTTTGAGAAATTTTGTACAATTTGAAGAAATTAATATAATCAAAAGAATTCTACAAGGATTTTCCATATTTGATGTGTTAATTGTCATTTTTTATCTTTTATCTCAATTGCTAGTTAAGGTCTTGAATTTGAATAGTGACTTGGAATTCTAAGTTGTATCCTAGTAATCACAGGGTTTCTAATTTGTGAAACTTGCTAGATTAGTTGAAAGATCTTTTGTTCTCCTTCATTTTTATTATATTTTATTTTTAGATGTGCATGTGTTATCTGATAATAGTAGTATATATTTAAATAAGAACTAGTTCTTTTGATTCTTCACGCTATCCTTTAAAATTGGCCTGGTATATAGTGGAATTTGAGTTTAGGCTATTTTACATTATATATTGGTTTTAATGCATACTCAGTTGAAATGGATGTTTTGTCATAATGTTTAAGGCTAAAATTGGTAATTACTCTTTTATTTTCTACCTTACCCTTCTCTTTGCTCTTTATTGACCCCAAAATAATTTTAGTTTTAGCTTTATTATAATATCCATTTAGATTAGCATGTATCTTAAATCAAGAGCATAATTAACTAAGCATTAGCATATATTCTTAGAAATTCATGAAAAATGGACCAAGGTGGCTCATAACCACCAAATTATATAAATATTGTGGAATAGTTTATCTTGCTCTGTTGCTATTTCACTACATACAACTAGATAGCCAAAACCTGTAACTTATGCCTTGAATTTTCAAATTCTAAAATGAGAAGTGTTCTTTAAACACTATATCACATATGGTTCATTTAGAAGCATCAACAAAACCAAACCTTGTGATCAACCTAAAAGTTGTGCAGAGTGCAATGCGCATCATGTCACACCTTGTTTTTTTGTTGTTAGTGAGTTAATATTTGCTGAACTTATTGATGTAATTGTTGAATATGATATTGGAATTTATCTAATTTGGGTGATTCTTTAGCCTTCATATTAGTCTCTCAAACTATAGGAATGTAAAAAGTGATGTTTAGGGATTCCAGAGGTTGAAAACCATATATGTTTGGAATGGGATATGCCTTTTAGAATTTTAAATACCCATATTATATGCATGTTGAATAAATTCCAAATTGTCATCCAAAGTCTGAGGAAGGAAATTGTTGTACCTGTGAAGTAGTTGGGTAAAGTTAGGGTTTACTATTATTGTCTATTGGATAGTATTAGGATGGAACATTATAGACTTGTATAGTTAAGTATCAATAATATCCCTCAATTATTTCCAAAAATGAATAACAAACTAAGGATCATAATCATATTCAATGGAGATGGGTATCCTATGGTGTATCCAAATGTGTTTAAATAAGGGTTTTGTTTCCTTAGGTACACTATTTATCTTCTTCCATGTCAGTGCCACCACGATTGCCAACAATGAGAAATTATTTATAACCATGAATAAGTAATCATGTTGAATCTTGTTCAACATGAAATAAATTATAATTTTTTTGTTTAAAGTTGTAAGAGTTTTAATTATCCTAATAATATGATGTGTATAAAATGCTCTAGAACATCATAACAATACTACAATTATTGCATAATTTTTTTAATTGAGATATTAAATACCATTGATATTGGATGTATTTGGTTATTAAATTAGTTTTGATTAGCATTCATGTATATGTTATGCATTTATATAGTTTTTTTTAAACTTTTGAAATGTTTTAATTTGTGAGTGTAGTTTTATCATCATTTTGGATTTGAAGAAATCAAACCTTAGATAAAAAAAAATTGTACTGTACAGTAATATATTTTCAAGTTATATTCCTAATATTTGGTTTAAGTGATATATATATATTCCAACAATGATTATACAAATCTTAAAGTTGAACCCAAAACATTTTTAGACATAAGTATACATCAAACCCTTCAAGCCACAAGTTCACTTAGAACACTGTTAAAAAGTAAGTGATGAATGAAGGGGGGATGTTTGTATTTTTAGCCTTTAGGGTTTGTGATGTAATTAGAATCCACTTGATTTTATTTTAATGCAAAATATATTAGTGTCTTTATCTTTCATTAAAAAAATAGAGTTCATTCCTTAAGTAAATAACCATCATCAATTTTATTATGATTAGCAGGGTCGACCATCAAATTTGGTTCCTACTTCCATACTTGCCAAATTACTAGTATTACAAGGAATAGGAGATACATTGAAGGTTATTTTAATACCTTAAATATATTTCTTAGGTGATACATTGAATATATTATAAGTTTAAGGTATCGACTAGGAGGCACCATCAAGTTATATCCAAGGGGATACCTAAAAGATATTACAAGGAGTTTATGAGATGCCTTGAAGATATTACAAGGATGTATAATATACATTTAAGGTTCTTGTAATAGCTTAAAGGTAGCTATTTGAAGGTCATATTAATACCTTCAAGGTATATCCTAAGAGATACGTTGAAATACACATAGGTCTTTATAATACCTTCAAGGTATCTCATAGGAGTTAAATAGAAGGTGTCACAATTTAAGGTATTATAAATATATCCTTATAATGAGTTCAAGGTATCTCTTATAAGAAAAATTGAAGGTATTACATGGACCTCTTATTAGTACCTTGAATTGTAACACCTTCAATGTACCTCATATGAGATACTTTGAGGGTCTTTTGAGATAAATAGGAGGTCATTGAAATACCTTCAAAGTATCTTATAGGAGATAAATTTAAGGTCATTTTAATACCTTAAGGGTATTTCCTAAGAGATATGTTAAAGTTCCTAGTAATACCTTCAAGGTATCTACTTGGAGATAACTTAGAATGTTTTAAATTTTTTCTTGTTGATGATATTTGACTTGAGGGCTAATGTATCTCTTGTGTGACACCTTGAGAGGTGTCTCTTGGGTGATACTTGAAGGTAATACATTTTACTTCTTGATGGTAATGGATTTGATTTTATTAGTTTATGGTAATGAAATTGAGGGCTAAAGTATCTTTTGTGTGATACCTTGAGAGGTTTCTCTAAGAAATACCTCTCAAGGTATTACTCAAGATCCACCTCTCTAGTTATGATACAAGAGATAATTTGGACCTAAAATAGATTAAAATCACTAATAAGAAGTAATTCATTCAAGTTATCTCTTAAGAAATACCTCTTGTATCAAAATTCTATGTTTTAAAAATGCACCTATCACATCAAAGCATACCTCTATAGGTATCTCTCAAAATGTATATTTTAAAGGGTACCTATTCTACCCAAGATATATCTCTTAAAATATACCTCAACATATCTCTTAAAATATACCTTGGCCTCATGTTAATCACTATCAATAATAAAATAGTAATTTATTAATGCGTCTCCTTACTAAATTGACATGAATTCAAAGATAGCATCTTATATCCCATTTTTATAAAAAAAGAAAAGCAAGAAACCACTTAAATTATCATCTAAGAGAAATGTCATAAGGTATCCTTCAATTTATAACTTGGACCTCAAATATAACACCATCAATGAATAAATAGTAATACTTTTAAAATATCTCTATATAAAAATCTCTCAAGGTCTCACTCAAGAGATACCTCTCAAGGTATCTCGTGAGAGAAACCTTGACCCTTAGATCCATCACATTCAACAAGAAATTATTAACACATTCAAGGTATCTCTTATGAAATACAAAATATCTAAATTATGTTTCAAAAACCCATCCATATACAAATCCCTTTAAATGTGCATAACTTGCAAGGTATTTGCCAATGTATTTTCATAATTACCTCATAAGGACTCTATTTTGAGTGATCATTTTTAAAGAATTTATTTTTATAGGGAACCTAAATTTGGAGTCATTTAATATTGGAATATTTATCATCTAGATGAAATGAGGATTGAAGTAGGCAATGTATGATAATTGAAGCTATACTTTTTAGATTGATAAATTCATCCTACAAAATATGTTTTGATTATCTTTTAATTGGAAAAGTATATATTTTTTATGAAGAATCCAAAATTTACATTATATTTAATTTTAATGGTGTCTAAAATAAATAACAATAGGCATATATATATATATATATATATATATATATATATATATATATATTTGAAAGTGTGTATTTTTTATAGGGAACATAAATTAGGAATCATATTTATGCTTGGAGGATTTATCACATAGGTGAAGTGAGGATTGAAGTAAGAAGTATATGATAATAAAAGCCATTATTTTTTGGATTGATGCGCACACGCACATGTGCACACAAACACACACACACTCTCTCACACACATCACCTATGTGATATATCCATGAATCTTTTTTTAAGTAGTGTCATTAAGACAAATTTATTATACATTACCTTTTTAATATTTTTAAGTTTTTTATAAAAAAAAATGTTTATATTATGGTATAAATAAATATTTATCTCCTACATATAGGTATACACTCAACTAATTTTATAATTAACCTTATTAAGAATCTCATATGTATTTTGTAAATGTCCAGGCCAAAAAATCATACATCAATGGATTTCAAATGTGGATACTATGTTTCTCTCATAAATAATAGAAAGGTCATTGGTGAAGGAAGAATACATAAAATTATAGGTGCAGATGTTGATTATTTAGAATCTATAAATACCACTTTGACATGCCACAATGAGAAAATACTATTTGGCTGTGTAAGTGTTAATGTGACAAAAGATTTTGATCTTGATATACCACTTCCAATTTCAAGAGTTTTTGTAGATACTTTGGGGGATGTGGTTGATAGTTTTACTATATGGTGTAAAATAATGATGCAACATGTCATAGACAATTTTTATATAGATGATTGCATGGAAGAAGGACAAAATAATTTGTCTAGTTATGTATATTAAACCATTGAAACAAGAAAACACTTGCTTGGATTCATTTTTTTGATATATCAATGATCCAACCACATTTCTTAGCCTGAGAAATGAGTTTATTGGAAAAATGGTATATTTATTACACAAATTTATAACTCTTTTAAATGATAAGAGAATTTTTTATGGCTATATTGAATTTGTACGTCTAGGAGAGATTTTTGGTTGCAATCCAATCCTAATGGTAGAAAATGAATTTGGAATTCACATAAGGCACATTATACAACATTGTGAGACTTGCAACATAGAAGTAATTGAATCATCTATCATAAGATGGCCTTCCAGCAAGATAATGGAAATTAAAGGTAAAGCAATCAATTAAACATACATGACACCAAAAGAGAAATAAATTGGAAATGTTTGGGAAGTAATGGAGATTGAAGTCATTCCTTGCATGAAATTCCTAGAGTAGAGGCATCTAAAAAAATTAACTCGTGCCTACAACTATTCTATCAAAAAATGATTGCATCCAAACACTTCACTAAGCTAATTAGAGTTTGAGAAAGAATAGATAGTGATATTAGAAAGGTGTATGCTGATAAATGTTGTGCCAAAATATATCTTTAGTTAGAATTATCATTTGAAATGATAAAATTAGTAAGGATAAAGTTTCTTGATTCCATAATAATAGATAAGAGGTAACATGTCATGGATACCCTTTCTATCAGTTTATTTAAGAAAAAAACTACCATTGATTTTCAAGGTATTGGGATCTATTTGGAAGCCGATATATATGGATTGAAGAGAAGTAGCTTTTTTTACATTTAAAATTATCACAAAAATGGGGAATGAATTGCATTTCATGTAGGGTAATTTTGATAAAAGCCACAAAAGAAGTCAATGACAACTAAAGATTTGTTAGACCAATTAATGGATGGTTTTATAGATGTTTCTCCAAGACTTACATGCCAAGTAGATATAGATGGTACATGAGGAAATATTTTACATCTTCCATCATCTTTCACTCAAGAATTTATGAGGCACCACATCAATGCAACACTAGTAGACATGGAATATGATATAACATCCCAACCAAAATTCAATAACATGTGGAGAAATAATTTTCATATTGTGACCATTACCAATTTTGATGACTTTGATAGGTTCAAAACATGTATCTTGTTGACTCAATCAAAATTCTCTAGCTCCCTATCTAGACATTAGGTAGAGTGCATTGATCAATAATTTATGATGTACTCAAATCAAATAAACAAATAAACAAATGTCTAATTATTACCCTAAAGAATGCCTCAATATTATTCATGACAAATTACAATGCCAAAAAACATTTGTGCCAAGGATAATGACAAAAAACAAAGTAGTTATCGATAAAATAGTAGGATTGTCAATGGCAAGAATTATCACACATGGTCATAGTATAGGTGGATATGGACTTTTTTTACCATATGTTCTTAAAGGGTATAATTTTATTATCACCTCATCAAATAAGTGCTTGAAGGATATGGAAACAAAAATTCCATATACTTATGGATCTTTACTATATACCTAGATCTTTAAAATATCCATTGTATGATGCACTTTTGTCTAATAACTACTACCATAAATATAATAAATACATATATGAAACACAATCGATTGGTACTTTCAAGAAACTTTCTTACAGACTATACCTTCAACTAGACAACTGTTGCAAGGACAATAAGAATAGGTACTTCCTTCACATTTTTATTCAAAAATTATGTTAAAAAATAAACATATATAGTGTTTCATTATTACATATTCCATTCCCATAATAATTCATTTATTGATTATAATTATTTTTTTAAAAATTACCACTCCCCTTTGTCTTCTTATGTGTCTCTCAAGTGATAAATTTATATAACCTATTATACATAATCAAATAAAATATGATTAGACTACATCTGGTCTACTATTTTAGCCAATATTCTCTCAAACCATATAATCTTAGTATGCCTTGAATATCATCAAACATGTATTCATAACACATCCACTTCATTTATTTTCTCTAGGTATCTTTTAAGATCCTTGTATATTATCAAAAAATGGTGTAGCAGTACCATATTCATTATCATTAAAAGTAGTGTATCATATGAGAGATAAGTATAGAGAAAAAATAAAGGTATTATGTTGATAACATATTTTATTTTTTAATGTACATGGGATAATACTAAGGTGTCATTTGGGAGATACCAAGTATATAGTTTCATTGCCATTATATGTTATGTTATAATTATGGAAGGATTAATACAAAATTATCTAGTTTGATATACCTAAGAAGTCCAATAAAAATGATTGCATGTGGCACATTATAATGGTTTTAAATGAACATATCACTTTTGAGATACTAGAAAGGCCATTTTATATTGTCCTACATAATGTATTAGTAACATAACCTAATTACATGATCATATATGTATCTCTCAATAAATATCTTGTAAATTATAGCTTTATATTAATATGAAAAAAATGTCTAACCTTATATAGAACTAAATGTAATTCTATTAGATTTCTAATTACACAAAATCATGATTTTTTTGTGCAGGTTTATGTTGTAATATTTATCTCTCCTTATCTATAAAGGTATCTTCCTTGATGTTGAGGTTGGTTTTCTTCTTGAAGGATATACCCATGAGGACATAAACAATACATTTGGAAACCTATTTGAATGTATAAAGATGAAAGATGTATGGAGTGTGGCAGATATGATAGACACTTATATGACATGAAAATATAAGAAAATTCATTCCATATTTAATTAAAATGGTTTATTTTAAAGATATTTTTAATAATTACCATTTTAAGGGAAGTAATGAAATAGTAGGCTTGACAAAAGGCCAATATTTAGTTCTACACATAGAGTAAGGTCAGCCCATTATGCATTGCAAAAAATCTATAAAAGATATAAATTAACCTCCCTCAATTAAATTATGGGAAACAAAATAAAATGATGATCCAAATGTTTCATAGGGTAATCTAATGAGAATATTTTTCAAAGAATTGAAAATTAGAGAAAAGTCACAAGAATTCATTGTTGCAAAAGATTCAGATAGAAGTATAAAAAAGAGTGGAAAATAAATTAAAGATAAATTGATCAAATATGTAAATCAATTCAATGAATTTGGTTTGAATGGAAATAATAAGTGGAAGGATCTATCATATTACTTCTAAAATATCCATGACACAATGAAAGAAGACATGTTCCCTCATGAAGTTAAATATATGGGAGATTTATAGCCTAGAACTCACCACAAAATACCATTGAATATAGATATGCACAAAATAATTCATGATGGGGCCCTCAATTTTGGATTGGAATCAACAAATACATATGTTTGTCCAAAAATCAAAAGACCAAAATGTGTAGTTGATCCAATTCAAGATGTGCATAAAGGAGATATGATTTTTTTCATAATTGATGATTCTAGAGGAGTGATCTACAAAATATGGGTTGCTATAGATGAAAGTAGTATTGAGATAATAAAAATAAATGAAGATATAGAATAGAGTGTTAAAATTACCTGATTCATCCCAGTTCACATAGGGAAAAGAGATGCAGAAGAAGCATAAATTTATTCAGGTTGTTCAGAAAAGAAATGGAAGCCAAACCCAATAGACACCTCTTTACCATCCATTCTTATAAATAATATCATTTATGCTTGGGAACCAAAAAAAACATGGAAAGTTCAAACACTTATTCTCACTGATTATTTGAAAAAAATTTCAACAAACTATTTAAATGCACCATCAAATTAGACACTTTCAAAAATAGTGATAAAGGATTGTGAGCTATTGTTTTCTTTCATGATATTGACAATTTGAAATGGTGTTTCCTTAAATTTTGAATGACAAGTATGAATGTTTTTTTTTTTTTTAGTGCATATTTTTGGCATGTGGAATGTTTTATTAGATTCATAGCTTGCATGCTCATTTCAATGATTCATTTTTTTATTCATATATAAAAGATCATAGTCGTATTACTAAAAAATATCCTTCTCTAAACTATGATGTATTATATTTCATAGTCATGAATATATTGATAAAATGTATCTAAAATACTTATAATTATATATATTATTATTAATAAACTTCATATAGTAATAGGTGATTGTCTCGTTGGTATATCTTTGTGTCCTATTTTTTGACAAAATGACATTACAATATCAAAATGGTTAAATAATAATAATAAAAATAATTAAATACTAAATATATTTTTTATAGTACAATGATTGGCTAATTATTTTAAAAACATTATTCCAGATATCATAAATTCTATTTATGTTTACTTACATTTAATAAGATTTTTTTTAATAATTTAATAGATTATAACTATCCATTACAATTATTATTCTTAATTATTTTGAGTACCACAAATGATTTTTATGCATCTCTCCTCCCTTTATTAATTAAAATTATCCATCAAGTTACCAATTATTTATTAAAATTGCTACAAATAGGTCCTACACTTCTATTTATGACATACAACTATCTAAACTAATAAAATTTCTTACAATATAAAAATAGAAAAACTTCTTATTATGTTTGGACACTACCTAGATAAAAAATTCCTTATGTTTGGACACTTGTTATTATGTAACGGTCATTATTTTTTTTGAATTTTATAGTGATTTGAAATTTAGGAAATACAACATAATTTGGGATTCAATCATTGTGGTGACACATCAAATCCAACTAGAAAGGAGGGACCCCAATTTTTCTATTCTCTAGTTTTATGTTTGACTATGTAATGATTACAACCCTAACCTTTCCTCCCTTTTAAACCATTTTTAATTATCTCTCATGCTTACTGACATGGTGGCACATGGAATGGGGAGGTCATCATTTTCTTGGGTTTTTTATCATCCTTTATGAAAATTCAAATTATTGTAATTTCTTCATTATTTTTTGGCACATCTCTCTAATAAATGTACTTTGTGGGAAGATAGATTTTTGTAACCAGATCTTTTCACCCCTTCATGATTACTTGTTTATGATAGATCAAGGAATTTGCTTAGGTAAAATTGGAGTTATTTGGCTATTTGGAATTTGGTCCTCCTCATTCTAGTTGGCTTTATCCGGTTCTAGTTTTTTGCTTCATAATTGGTGTTGTTTTCAACATGAGGGTGGGAAGGATGTTCCATGGCCAATCGAGGAGATTGAAAATACTCATCTAGTGGTTTGGGACATTTTAAAGAAATGTGGTCTAACTTAGTTCATGGAGAAGATTGAAGGACATGAATTTAAGTTGTCTATGGAATTTGCTAAGGCTTGAGATGATAATAATGTGAAAATTAAAGGAATGCACATTGCAGTTTCCAAGGAGGCCATTGTGCAAGTTAATGATATGTCGTTTGAGGGCCTAAATCCTAAAAATATAGTGGAAGGGAAGTAGAATCACTCACAATTTTTTTTGAATCTAAGGAAAAATCTAAACAAATAATTATAGGTTATGAGAGGAAGAAAAAGCCTCAGTTGGAAATAATTTGGACTTATTACAAATACATTAGATAGATGTGTTTTATTTTTAATAAATCCAACTAATTTTTGATCAAATATAATTTATTTATGGTTGTTTTTCAAAATTTGTGCTACTAATTTAAGTCCATATTATTTTAAATTATTCAAAAAAATGCCTTGGTTTGAAATAATTTCGACTTATTACAAATACATTAGATAAATAGAGTTTATTTGTAATAAGTCCAACCAATTATTGATAAAGTTCAATTTATTTCTAATAGTTTTTCAAGATTTGGATACTAATAAGTCCATTACATTTTAATTTGGATTAGTAATAAGTCCATTTTGTGTACTCAGTCCAATTTATTTGGAATATATAAAATTTATTCTTGGTTTGAAATTCTCTTTAGTCCATTTTAGTGGTTATAAGTCTAAACTAATCTAATAGTCTGGGACATTTTAAAGAAATGTGCCTTGACTCAGTTTATGGAGAATATTGAAGTACATGACTTTATTAGTTGGATTTGAATGATAATAATATGAAAAATAGAGGAATGCACATTGTAGTTTCTAAGGAGACCATTGCATGAGCTACTGGTATGTCATTTGAAGGCTAAAATCCTATGAAGATAGTGGCAAGAAATTGGAATTGATCACAAATTCATTTGAATCTAAGGAAAAATCCAAGGAGATATTAATTATGGGTTATGAGAGGAAGTAAAAGTTTTTTTTGGGAATAATATGGACTTATTACAAATACATTAGATAGATGCAATTTATTTTTAGTAAGTCCAACTAATTCTTGATAAAATCCAATTTATTTATGATAGTTTTTCAAAATTTGGACTCTTAATAAGTCCATATTATTTTAAATTATTCAAAAAAGATACCTTTATTGGAAATAAATTGGAATTATTACAAATGCATTAGATAAATGCAATTTATTTTTACTAAGTCCAATCAATTGTTGATAAAGTCCAATTTTATTTCTAATAGTTTTTCAAAATTTGTACTAATAAGTCCATATTATGTTAATTTGGACTACTAATAAGTCCATAATATTTTTCATACTTGGTCTATTTTATTTGGAATGTATAAAACTTATTCTTGGTTTGAAATTATTTTCAGTCCACCTAAGTGGTTTTAAGTCCAAACTATTCAAAATAATCCTCCTAGATGCAATACAACACACGGTACAAAAGCTCAACAATGACTTATTGGGCCTCCAAAGATAGGTTGGAAATAATGGTGGTGAGATTTAAAATAATAAATTCATCTACCAAAGATATAATCATCCCCATAACCACTCTAATAACCAACCAAATACCTCACCTAATAAGCTACCCAAGATCAACATCTCGAGTTTGCCTTGCCTAACTAGTGTTGTGTGCATAATACAACCCAACATGGTGAACTCGACTACATTGAATTATGTAGTGCATTAAAAATATTTTAAAAACATATGAAAGAGTATAAATTAGTCCTAAACTACCTTAGGGATATTAATTAGACTAATACGTCTAATGTTCCAAGATCTATGAGCACTACCATGGTACTAGAGAGATTGGGCTTCCTCAATCATGAAGATAATGAACTAGAAGGTGCCACCAATGAGGTGAATTCTATCCAAAAATTACATAGGAGTAACTACACCCTTAATAACTAGACATATAATTATCCCCTTACCATGTCAACCACTCCTAACAATGGTGTTACTCTTCCTGATCCAAGAGTAAGGAATGACCCTCCACCCCCAAAAGTAAATAATCTTAAGCCAACTGAAGCTACCAAACCTACCACTAGTAAGAGTAAAATATAGTAGGTAACATGAATAATATTAAGAAAAAATCACTTTTCATGAACTTTTCTAAATCACTAAGCAAAGATAGCTCTTCCTAAATTCCATCATAGACAAACTAGTTCAACCCAAACCCAAGCCTGCACAGACTAACATATCGATACACAAGAATAAAGTTAAGGTCCTATTATCCAATTTTGACCCCTATGTCAAAATAAGATCCCTTTAGTCAAAAAATTTAACCTTATTTGATTTAGGAGATCCTATTTGAGTCCAAAATACCTTATTAGCATTTATTAAGGTAAGTTTGGAAGGATTAAGGTAAGGGCATATTTTGGTCATATAGTGATTTAGGGTTGTCATGAGGAAATAAGTCATGGTAAATTTGTGTAATAGGTGATTAGGTTTTAATTAAATTAATTTAATGTGCTAAACACATTTTCACAACATTACATGAAGTTTTGGAAGGTTTGAAGCTCACTTGCTAACTTGAAGGTGTTGAAAATGCATATAAATGTGATTTTTTGGCTAACATCTATATGTGAAAAATATACCTAAGTGAAAAAATAATATAATATCACTTTAAAATATATTTTATTAGTTACTCAACTTCTACGCCTATTAATTTGTTAGATAAAGTTAGTTTCTTGGAATTTAATGCCACTTTGAAGAGTTAGAGGAAGTTGTATAGACATGTTGAAGTCATGTACAAGTGAAAATAGTATTAGAGTGTCATTTGGTATTATATAGGTTATGAAAAAGAATTTAAATAAGTTTAGAGTTCAATAGTTATAGCCATATCCTTGTCTCTCTCACATTCCCTTCAGAAGCTAGTGAAAGCTAACATCAAGCAAATGGTACAGGTCGTATAGGTAGAGTTGGGGGCTAATATTTTGGAAATTTTTGGGAAACATGTTAGATTATATTTTTGTAATTTTTTATTATATTGGTTCTCTTAAATTTATGAATAATTTCTAATATCCTAGACTACTTTTTAAAGGAATAAATCCCTATAGGCTAAATTTAACATAACTCTAGTGTAAGTGTAGATGAGTTGGTTACTTGAAACCAATTGGGATAAGTTATAATATATATTTAGATGATTAAAAATAATTAAAACATCATATTTTCATGTGTGGATGTCCTTTTGGCATGGAAAATGACTCTTTTACACTGTCTACAAATGACTATCTTTTTATGTGTTTTAAGGTTCTACAAGTGGTCTGATATACTTGAATGGTTATTCATGGTCTTATAACACCCTATAAATACATTAATATTATCTTTATAATCAAAATATTTTGTACAAGTTTCAAGAATGGTCTATTATGCATTCACTTTTGTGGATTATGTGTTTCCTATGTTTGCCTAGCAGAGATGATTGGAATGTTCTGAGTATGTGTTTCCAAGGAACTTGAAGCTATGTTTTAATGTTTGATAGGTTGGTGTATTTGAGGTAATGTTCTTGAGTCATGGAATTCATACTTGTATCCTTCAAGTTTTCAAACATAAGGTTGAAAACTCACAATCATTTACAGGCTTGACATGGTTTGCATCTCTAAAAACTTCATATTATTAATGTGTTGGATTGGTTATCTAGTTATGAAATATGGTAAGGGTACATAAATTAGTATGAATACTAATACACCATGGTGTGGTTGATATGGGCCTCAACATAGTCAAATAACATAAGACAACCAAATATAATTAATCATTCAAGCTACCACCTATAACCAACTAAGTGGTGAAGTTCCTTTGAATAGATATGCCAAGATATTAGAGCTTAAAGGTACTCAAGGAGATCTTAATAAATAATAATAAAATGGTATAAATCATTGGGATACTCTAAGAAGACTAAGAAGACCAAATACACAATCAACTACCTTAACTATCTACCTATAACCAACTAAGAAAAAATTTGCCTTGATCAATAGTAGGCTAGTGAATACATAGGTTCATGTATTTTGTAAGTTTTTTAAACCACAAACAATAGATAAAATCCATGAACATGTTTGAGGTTTGATCATGAAGACTTAGAAGCCTAATACATAGTCAAGTCTACTCAAATCAAGCACCTATAACCAACTTGCCAAGAGTAAAGGATGTCTTGAGATAGAATAGGTTAATGAAAACACAGAGATGTAAACCTTGAGGGAATTTTCAAAATCATCCATAAAACATTAAGATTTAATATCTTCAATGATTATGGAGAAGTATCCTTGAAAAACCAAGTTGGGAGATTATCTAAAGAGCACACCTACAGGCCATTAACCACCTATAGGTTTATTTGGATAACCAAGGTTTTCAAAACTTAAGATAGAGGTTTGTATAAGTGTTTAAAAAAATATAAGAAATTAATAAAGGTATTTAAGTCATTAGAAGAAAAATAAGTGACCAACAGGGGTCTTAAGGTCATTTTATGTACACATAGCCAATACATGAAATCTATAGCCTACCTATTCTTGAAAAATCTAGGTTTGATTAGAGAGAGACTATAGGAAGGTCTGAGGGAGAGTAATGGATTTGAAGAGAATGGTATAATATGTGGACATTGTTTCATGATCCTCAGACATAGTTTGAATGGAAACAAAGTTAGCAGACCCTACACAATCATACATAAGATGAGTGTATACACAAGATCAAATTGAATGCCACTTACCATCTCTCTTTCAGACTTGAATATATGATAAGGTAATTGAATAAAAATTATATAAAGTCACAAAATCCAACAAAGAGACAAATGTATTAGACCCTGTTTCAACCCTGCACAGTCATAAAATTGCATACACAGCCTACTAGGTAGTATAAAGAGATGAAGATAAGTTGAGATGGGATGAGACATTGAATAACTTTAAATTATATTTTAAGAATATAAAAACATTACATGAGAGCACATGCATCTTGACAGATAGTCAAAAAGGATGAAAATAGTCAAATAGGGTCATATAGTCACTTTGGCTTGTAAACCCTAGGCTTAGAAAAATGAGAGTGTTTGGAAATTTTATTAAAATAAATTGGAAAAATAATGTAATATGTCATGGGTGATGTGAAAAACCCCATTAAGATCATTAAATACCAAGACAAAATCAGAGAACCACCTATAGATTGTAATTATTTCTCAGACCTCTCAAAATGCCTAGTTTCAACCTAAGAGGCCACTTTATTTTGCTTGGTATGGTTAGGAGGATTTTCATGGGATATTGTGATAGTATGGGAATTTATCCAACCTAATTCACTTCAATTTTTTGAAACTATTTTGAGGATTCATATGTCTAACTTTATGAAATATCGCTAAGAGTTCAAAGTACTTTCAAGCTATGAAGGAGGGCTATAATGACCAATTTGCAGATATGGACTCCTAAATCACACCTACTGAAATTTTTTTCTCATAAAACCTATTTTATATTATTTAAGACTCCAAGGAGGTTTTTCACATGTACTTCACTTGTACGAACTATTGTACAGATTGCCCAAAATACCTTATTTTTACATATTTTTTGTGTTTTTTAGGTGTTTTGAGAAGGGGAGAGATTCATAATAATCGGATGAGGTCATATGGGACTTATTTAATCTCATAAAATAAATAAATTTTCTTATTAACCCTTTTAAGTGACCAAAAAAACTCCATTTTGCAAGGTAATCTAAACAAGTTAAAGGGCTTGTTTTTTGCCATTTCATGGTTTGGATATAAGCACAATGTTACTAAAGCCAAAAATTGACATAGAGGTTTTTTTTTAATAGTTAAATTTAATCACACACTTCATATAGGTTTCACAAGTTTAAGAGGATTTTAGAGCCAAAATCCACTTTATAGGCCTAGAGGCCTAATTAATAGAAGAGATAGGTAGAAAAAGTAGACTTACACTTGGGTTCCTATCATTGAATTTGACATAGAATTATAAGAGGATAGAGGGTCCTATAATATTCCTTTATTTTTTCAATATAATTCATAAAACTCTCATATAATGAAAAAAAAAAGGAAAAAAGGCTATAAGAAATGAAGCCTAATTGGCGGTTTTAGTAGAGAGCGACATGTTGGGGCTAGTTTGAGGCCTCAAAATGGATTGTTTCAGGTCCAATATGATTTAAATATTCCATCCATGAATTTTTATCAAGATATAATAACTAAAACCAAGTTTTGACACTTGTGTGAAAAATAGGCCTAAGGAGACGAAGAGCCTTCTAGACACCTTGCAAGAGAAAGAGGTGATGTGTCAAAGAGAACATATTGGGGTAAGATTAGAGGTGTAAAGGTAATATAAAACATGTATCATAAATTTATTTAACCACCAAAAATTCCAATTGTCTTTCAACATGTCAAAAAGATGGAGAGTTTCAAGAAGCTATTCAAGGTGTCAAGCATGCATTTCAACCTCTCACACCACTTGGAAAATATTAAGAGGACAAAAAAATGGAATAATAGACCTATTTAATATTTTACATAACTCCTCCTCTTATTTTAACTTACATGACACTTTTCTACCTTCTCTCCTACACACTTCTTCTCTTTTCCTTCACTTTCTCTATATAAGTAACCGCTTTGGCTTTGAAATGTATCCTCCACTTGAGTATGGAAAATACCTCATAATTTTTTATATTATGATCAATAATTTTTTTTACTTACCTCATTATATGACTACATGTAGTTATTAATCTCTAAATGGTTGATCTTAACAAGTGTAAATGTATATCACCTTATTTGTGTCCTATTTATCTTGCCTCATGTGGTTATTTATCTATTGAAGGTTGTAGTTGGTGTCATCAAGAGTATATTTTAGATTTCGAAGTGGAATTATTCTTCCCTCTTATCCTTATAATTCTTTACCCTTATACAAATCATTAATTCAATAGGTTCATTCTAGGATGTGTGTATGTTCATGTTGTCTTTTAGGTCTTAGTATATTTTTCAATGTATGGTAGTGATCAACAAAGTTTAGTACATCACAAAATTAGTTAGGTTTATTTCATGTTATTTATTATCTTTTCCAACAATCAAGTGATATAGTAGTGAAAATGAGCCAAAGTGATTCATCAAGGGGAGTTATCCCTTTAATCTAGAGCTTTACCCTTGTTATAGACAACCCACATGTCTAGGGGAAATCCCATGTTTAAAAAAATTAAGAGAGGTCTGAACAATCTTATCCAAGGGTGAAAATTTTGGTTATAATAGGTCTCATCTTTCCTCCTTACAATTAGTCTATTTGGTAAAAATCATCATAACAGTCTAGTTGACTCAAGAAACTCTATGAATGCTATGCCTACCAAAATTTATTAAAAATTGGGACTAACACTTATTAAGTTAGAAAAAATAGTGGTCCATTTGGATATGTTTAAACTTAAGGTAGTGGTTGATTTCTTGAATGTCCCTATGCATTTGTATGGGTCTAACAATTTATGGATATTCAATTAATAGATATCCTAGAGGCTTATGGAATGTTGTTTAGTAATGATTGGTATAAAACCCTAAATGGATACATGGCTATAGACTTCTCCCTTATGTGTTTTCCTTGGAGAGATATATCCAATAATATCCATGTTGATAGAGAACCTAGAATGAAAAATATGATAAAAAAATACAACACAATCCACGAAATAGTGAAGACAATATCCCTTGACATAGATGTTTATACTTTGTCTAAAAAATGTAATGAAAACCAAGATAATAAAGATCTTGAATTTCCATGTCTTTGGTACTTTTACTTTTATGGGGCCCATTCTAAAAAAGGTTCTAGAGCATGAATTATTCTCATTGACCCATTAGGGAAATGACATCTAGCCACCTATAGGATCCAATTCCATGTCGCTTAGTGTATACACTTTTTTTTTTAATTTATCAAATATTAATGCTTTTTCTCTTGCAATAATCTATCAAGACTCAATATCTCTTAGTTTATTCCTTAAAGAGTGCATTAGAAAGAGGTAGGCAAACCATTAGTGTTTCTCAAGATTATTATCCCTTATACCACCACTTGTAACCAACACTAACCTCTCATATACACTTTCCTAATATTTGACACCTCCCTTACACACTCTTCCAAGTAATTCATTACCTCAAATAACCCCTACCTAATATAAAACCTCTTTTAAGTTTTATCAAACAAATTTAGTTTGGGTTGACCCTGTACTTAAAACATATGATCACATTATAGGATTAGGTCAGCCTTAGATGACCTAGTCTAGGACCTAACTACTTTTATTAATTAATAATATAGGGTCAATTGGGTTGACTCTATTGACTAAAAATTTGAAAGAGTTTAGGGTTATATCCAACTATATATACACATTCATTTCTGCTATTTCAAAGAGACAAATATACTTAATCATTCATTTGTACTTCTTTACAATATGATCTTCCACCATTCTACTTGAGGAGTCATTGCTTAGGGTTTACACTTGGAGAAAGATATTGTCTTATGGAAAAGTCTTGGATGTTTTGGTATATCTTAGTGATCCTTAAAAACCACAACAACCTCTTAAAAAACACTATTGGCTAAGGGAGATATTGATTTTCAATGGGTTCATCTTACAAGGTAATATCTCTAACTCTTACTCCTCTATTTTAGTAGATATAAGTAACATAAATAATGATTTTTTAATGTATTTCTATCTCCATACATTAGGGTTATATCTATATTGACTTGATTAGAATTATTCTATGCGTGTTTACTTTTATGTTTATTACCCCCATTTGTGCCACATGATTTGATGATCACTAGGTTAGATTTTACATTACTTTTATCATTTACTTTGTGAATAATAAAAACATAGGACCTAGCTAGGGTTATCACATGGTGTTGCTTGATTATCATTTACTTTGTTACTTTGTGAATTATTCTATAGTAATGTATCAAATCTATCGATACAATCTAACATTTGTGTGCAAGTTTAACACATAGCCACTACAATCAAATCTATCTTTATTTGTGTAGGTATTCTTCAATAATAGGTAACTAGATCAATCAACTTGATTTGGTTCTCTTATTTCATATAGTTTTTTAGACTTTGATGACCTATTTGACTTTGTTAGTAGAATAAAAATAATCATCTAAACAACATAACATAAAAATAGTAGCTTCAACATATTAAAAAATAATCAAGTTCATTATTACCTTCTTAGTCATTTTTATTCTTCATTTACAATCCTAATTTTCATAATTTGTAGTCTATAAAACTATAACCCTAAAATGAACTAGGTCAACTATATCAACATAGTTTTGTAGCTTGTTTTCTTGTCTAGAAAACTTAGTCAACATATTTGATTGTGTTCTTTTGGCTCTTGCTTTAATAGACAACATCAAACTTGTTGATTATATTTTGTACTATTTTCATACATGGTTGCTTGAACTAACTTTGTATTATTCAAAACAAAAAAAATGACCTATCTTGTTAGTAATTAATTCAATTTTCATTTTTGTTGCTTTCTTTCTTAGAGTAACAAACATAGACTAAATACAATGTTTTTAGTTTACCAATTTAGTCACACTATTTTTATTTTTCACACACTTCCAAATCACATAACACCAAAAAGCATTAAACAACCTCTACCCAAGGTCTACCTACTTGGATTTCATCACTAAGGGGGAGTTGACTTAGTTTTTTAGCCAAGTATAAATACATGGTTAATGGTATATATTAGCAAATCACTTGACACCTTTATTACTATGATATTATGAATTGAGGGGGTAAACCCCAATACGAAGATAGTACCATCACTAATACATATCCCTTTTAGCCTCAACTACTTGAAACCATCCTTAAATTACTTTCCTAGTTCCTTTTTATAGCCAACTCTCTATCAAATCAATTAAAAAATTTATTATAAATTAAAAAACATTCAAGAATGACCTCTTAGATTATTCTTTCTATTTTTGTTACTTTCTCTCTTATCATTATATGTTGTATTATAAATATTTTATTAGCCAAAAATGGTACAAGGTTTGTGTTGTGTGCCACAACTGCATTAACTAGATCGATATATTAATTTGTGTGTTTCTTCCTAGTTTTCTACAAAATCAAACTAGATCATCTACCATCATGATTATAAAAACCTATCCCTACCCTCAGAACATAGTTAATCTATTTGATTGTGTCTCCTATAGTTTCTATCTCTCTATAGGACACAATCATCCTATCTAACCTAGTCTCTTGTAGATTAGTCAAACTTATTTTCCATAGAACATAGTTGATTGATCCAACTATGTCTTTTCCTTAACTTTGTATCAATATTTCCTCTAAACCTTATCAACCCGATTGGCTCTTTACTTTTTGGCTGATACTATTAGGTATTTGGATAAATTTGTTCATATTTTTTACCTTTAATTTAAGATCTCAGATTCTTACTTCAAGCATCATGAAATACCCCATAAAAATCTTTTTGGAAAATATCAATATATTTGGATGATATATGGGATGTTCATTTCTTCCTACCTTTGATACCCAAGAGGATTCTCACTCTTGGATTACTTTTTCTCATCCCTCATATTTGGGATGCAATATGGTCTAAATTGTGCCAATTAATGACATTGATGGATCAGATCCATTTTTCACTTCTCAAGATAATTATTTATTTAAATCACCTTGTTATACTATGGGGTAATTGATAAAAACCTAGCCAATAGCCCCACAATAAATCTTATAAATACCAACAACCCACCTCCTAGTAATCCCTCACCTAGAAACTCTCCCAGTACTATCAATTTGGGGAATGTTCCTCTTATGAATCCTAATAATCCACCTCCCACAACAAATAAACTAGTTGATACCACTTAAATTATTGCATAAATAGTACAACAAATGAACATCATGAAAACATATAATACTTCTCAAATGATGCAAATGCAACATCATTTGTTAAACATGGTTAATCAACCGCATATTCTCCTTCCCCAAAATAACTAAAATTTCATTCCTCCACCTCTTAAAGATGTCACAATAAATATTATTACCCAACCCATTATGCATAATAATATGCTTCAAAACATTCAAATGAACTTTTAGCACCCTTTATTATTTCTATTGATATTGGTAATACATATTCAACTATTAAATATGATGGGACTAAAGAACCTGCATATTTCCTTAAATTATTTCATAATATTTATAAACAATGGATTCAAATTAATACCTTCATGACTACCAAAATTTTATTTAAAACATTCACATATGATGTATTATAATGGTATAATCAACTCCCCCAACATTCTATATGGAAACTTAAAGATTTAGTCAATTCTTTGGTTAAAGAATTTCAATAGAATGATCTTCCTAAATATTGCCTTTTCCATTTCATTAATGTTAAATAATCCCCTTCTGAATCAGCTCATGATTTCATAAAATGTTATAAATATTTAGATCACAAAGATGATCATAACATGACTAATGATACCTTGTTCAAACTTTTCATAACTACCTTAATGCCTTCCCTTCAATATAAGTTCAAAAAATTTATCCCCAAACTCTAAATGATGATATTGATAAAGATAAGTGATAAGATTTTATTATGAAATAGTTTGAACCCAACATTGAAACCATCAATGAATATTTCTAAAAATCCACCAATGCAATCACTAACAATCCTCCTCAAACAAAACTAGGAGTAGCCAAAATGGATAATCCCCAAGCTTCCCATGTGCTCCTAATTGTTCAACAAATGAAATAATTTTTATCACCTTTTAAACCATTAACTTATGTTAATAATCAATCAGCATGGTATGATCCTAACAAATTTTGTTGGTTTCATGCTGATGTTAGTCATTCCCATGAAACATGTCATGGGCTTACCAAATTTGATTTTTGTTTTTTTATGATAATAGATATATTCAATCATGATGATATAATAAAAGTACATCATCATGATTATGTTAATACCTCTAAAAATAAACAAGATTTAAAACCTTATTCCTCTAATAACCCAAAAAAAAAATTATACATCCAACCCACAACATTCAAATAAGGATATCTATGTAATTGACATTGACTATGACCAATTCTAAATATGTGAGTACAACTAAATTCAATTATCACCATAAAGCTACCAATAAATATCCCATCACAAATCCAAAGAAACCATCAATAAAATAATAACTTATCAAAGACAATACTACTAGTAAAATACCTTATGACATGAATGAGGAAACACTTCCACAATCTGAACCTCAAACTACTTATCTTATTAATAAAAACATTTTACCCCCAAACCTCATGATGGTTCTTCATCTTCAAAATATCATTGGAATTTCTTAGAGGAACTTAACTCTAAGCCTTGTAAAATAACTCTCATGGAGTTAGTTTTCACTTCTCCATATCATTGCAAATTCTTAATGCAGCAATTACAAGAAATTGAAGAACCTCATTCCCTTGAAGTATAATAACCTCTTCAAGATATTACACCAATATAAGTACACACTATCAAAACTATTTGTCCTTATTTTAAACCTTTCATATAATTACTTAAAGAATATATGATCAATGATGAAATTATCTTTTGAGATGATGACCCACCTCTCTTTATTAAAATTTTAATTAATGCATTGTAATTAATGACACCATTATTCAAAAAGCCTTAGTAGATGAAAGGTCAAGAATTAATGCTACATCCCTCTAACATTCATGCTAACCTTTGATATCACTAACAACTTGGCAAACTATGAAGCTCTAATCTTAGGTATGAAAATAACACTTGACTTAGATATCCCATATCTACACACTTTGGGTGACTCACAACTTATCTACCACTTAGTTAAAAATGATTCCCAGTGTAAAAGTGAAAATCTAAACACTTATCATCAACTGGAAAAATACTCACCAAAGATTTTGCCTCTTTTACCATTGAGAAAAATCCAAGAGATCATATCTCTATAACTGATTCTCTTGCTTCTTCAGCATCTCTATTTCATATTCATCAAGTACTTAATGATTCCTAATTTATTTTTTAGGTTAAAAGGGGGATTTTTTTAAACTAAGGTCCCCAGACCCTAGGAAAAGTACAAGTACAAAATGATCAATAGTCTAACCAAGACCAACCAAGGAAAACAAGACCAACTACATCTAGAAACAACTAAAAAATAGCCCATAAACAACCACAAAAAAGATAATGAACTAGTCTAAATCTAAGCTACTAGAAACATCCTCCCAATATGCTTTCATATTTTTGAGATTCATATCAATCTACAGAAACAAATTTTCATGATCCATGTCATACTAAGATCCAATACTTTTCCCCTTCTTTCCCTTCCCTTTGCTTATAACATTGGGCTCAAAAATCTCCCTAAGGTGTGCTCATAAGTTTTCAACATTTTATATTCCCTCATACATTGTTGCTTTGCTATAATTTACTGAAATGCTAATTTTATTATGAATATTCTCATTTAGTTGTTCTAATAGCTCCACCCTAAAAGTTAGACTATGAATCTGATTATCTTCCTACCTAGATGATAAGATTTGAGTCAACCTTATGTTTTCCTATTGATGAACATCAACCTTACCCTTTAGCTCAATTATCTCATACATAAACCACCATATGATAGCTTTTTGGAGGTTGAGCTCTTCCATAATGATTCCTAATTTATTTTTAAGATAAGAAAATCAAACTCTTCTATTGAAACACAAGATTAACTCATATGTCACATTGAAGCTATCACTATTAAAAAAATCCCATGGTACAAAAACATCATCTAATTACTTGAACATCAAACCTATCTTCTAGACACAGATTCTCATGAAAAAACTAAAATATGTAAAAACTTTAAATATATCTTTCTATATAACACCCTTTATTTTTTTAATGCATAAGGTACCCTAATCCATTATGTAATGCAAGAATATGTTCCTCCTCTCCTTGAACAAGCACATGGGGGCATTTTTAGTGGTCACTGTAGCAAACATGCTACAACATGCAAATGCTTATGTATGGGATGTTAAGAATTAGTCCTAATATGGATATATTAGTGAGTTTAGGTTTTTACTCCACATAATTAAATATTAATTAGTGGTGAGGTTTATTCAATAAATAAGAGATTTTATTAATATAAGTGATTTATTGTAATAAATCATGTAATGATATTGTAAGAGAGATTTCAGGGTTGTTAGTTATTATAACAACTAACCTATTATTAGGGAGTGTTGTTATAATTTTATTCTTATATATTTTTAATGTTCTTGAATAATATATTAATTGAATTTGATTGAAAAAATTGGTGCTCTACACTATTGAGATTTCATCTCTTCTCCATTATGGGATAAATCCTATCAATGGTATCAAAACAGGGACTTCCAAACCTTTTTATACAATTTACATTTGTTTTTTACATTAAATGAATTTTTGAATTGCATTATTGTACTAACCACATGAAACTACTATATTTTATTTATTCACCCCTACTTTAACACTATCTATGAAGTGTATTAAAGACCATGTGCACATTTTCTAACTTCACTATCCACCTACATTTTCCCTCTCTCCTTTCCATTATGGTCATCCTATTCACAGTCTGAATGCTCCATCTTGTTCTCTATTTACATCCTGAAAAAGTAGAAAATAAAAAAATATATTATGTTCTAGGTTTTGTTATCCATGTGTATTGTTTTCCTTTGTGCTATTTATTTTCCAAAAATCTAAAAAATAAAAGAAAATTATTTTGAAGCATCATTATGAAAATTAGAATATACTTTTCATTTATAAATGCAATTTAGAGTTTTTATATGTTTCAAAAAGCTTTGGCAAAGAAGAACAAAACCCAAAAAATATTTTTAGATTTTTTCTAATTGTATAAATAGTTTTTATCTAAAAAATGACAAATTTTTGTAAGGATGATATCCATTCCTAAGACTTATATCTACTTTCAGGTCTAAATCCATCTCTCTAAATCTCCATCAATTTGCACTAGTCTCAGTGATGACATAGTTTCCTCCACCACCATCTAAAACCACCATCCACCTCTACAACAACCACCATATATGGTTTTGGTAGATTTAATGCAACCCATGGTTTTTTTTATTTTTTATAGGTTTCATATTTTATATATTAAAACATGTCGTTTTACTTTATGTTTTTATTATTTAGATTTCATGTTATTATACCTTTATTCTATCTTTATGTTATTTGATATTAATGTTCTTGTGATACTAGTTTGTATTTGGTTGATTTTTTAATACAAAGAGAATGTGATTTAGGATGTGAAGGAACCTATAGAGGTATCCCCCCTCCTAAAATAGTTTGCTGATTATTTTCTTGTTGTTTTGCCTTCTACATGGATAGTTAGCTGCTATTTCTATTTCTCTTTTTGTCTTTCAGCCTGTGAGGCTTGCTACTTTCTACTGCACTTTTAAGTATGGTTATTGGTCCCTTTAATAAGGTTATTTACCTTATCAAATAAAAAAAATTCTTGTGATATAAAATTTGTATTTGGTTGATATTTTAATACTTTTGTATTTAGCTATTAGGTTTTGCTTTATACTTTTTGTTTTTAAGTTTTAAAGATGTATATATTTAAATCTTTTTAGGTCATAATTATTTTATGGTATGTGATTTTAGATATTATTTCTTTATTATGTTGTTATAATATTAAATGTTTAAAAAAATTGGTAATATTAATGATCTTTATTATATTTGAATTTCATTTGGTATAGTTAATAATTTTTATTTAATAATGAATCTTTTGTATTTATTGTTATTTTTAATATTGTTTTGAGTTGTGAAAAATAATATATAATTACTTTTTTTATTTTCTTTATGATTTTTTTAAAACATCAATCTAATGCATTTTAGTATGTGTCTTATGTTGTAAAGTTGTAAATAAGTCTATCAAAGGTAAATGATCTTAAAACACTTCATTTCAATGTAATCATGTTATCAGTTAAAACTAACATTTGAGTTTCTTGCCCCATGTTATAACTAGTGGGGAATGCTAGGAATTAGTCCTAAAATGGATATATTAGTGAGTTTAGGTTTATACTCCACATAATTAAATATTAATTAGTGGAGTTTTTTATTCGATAAATAAGTGGTTTTATTAATATAAGTGATTTGTTGCAACAAATCACATAATGATATTGTAAGAGAGATTTTAGGGCTGTTAGAACAACTAATCTATTATTAGAGAGTGTTATTATAATATTATTCTTATATATTTTTAATTTTATTGAATAATATATTAATTTAATTTGATTGAACAAATTGGTTCTATACACTCTTGAGCCTTCGACTCTTCTCCATTATGGGATAAATCCTATTATGGGATACTTTTGGCCTAATTTGGAAAATGACTCTATAGATTTTTCCAAAAAGTGTAATCCTTGCCAAATTTATGATGATTTAATCCATTCACCACTAGTTGAGCTCCAAACCATGGAGTCTCCTTGGCCATTCTCCATGTGGGGATTAAATCTCACTATAAAATTACCTCAGTCACACGATGGTCATGGTTTTATCATTACTACTATTAAATATTTTACTAAATGGGTAGAAGTCATGCCTATTGTCAATGTCATAGGAACCAATATCTCTAAATTTATCCTTAACCAAATCATTTATCACTTTGGATTTCCCCATACTATCATTTTTAATAATGGTGGCAAGTTCAAAAATAAGGACATGAGATAATTATATGCTAAATTTAACATTTCCCACAAAATTTTCACACTTTACCATCCACAATGCAATGGCTAAGCTGAGGTCACTAACAAAATTATCAACAAAATTCTACAAAAGACCATCCAAGAAACATTAATTAATAGGCATCTTCACTTATATACTATACTTTGGGCTTATCGTATTAGCATATGTATTGCCACTAGGGCAACACATTCTCACTAGTCTATGGTTTTGAGTATGTCTTACCATTAGAATTTGAACTCCCCTCTTTATGTATATCTCTTCATGGTATCATTCCTTATGAATAATTACGCAAAGCTCATCTTCATGCTCTAGATATTCTTGATGAGCATCGTATAGCGACTCTTCAACATAATTGTCAATACAAGGCTCGCATCACCAAAAAACATAATAAAAAGGTCAAAGTACACACTTTTAACATTGGTGATATATTCCTTAAGTTAGACTACATGCATGATAAATAAGGAAAATATGCCAAAAATGGTGGGGGCCTTATTTAGTGAAACACATTCTTGGTCCTAGCACATATCATCTATAAACTAATGAAGGCCATGTTTTCAAAGAACCTACTAGTGCATAATTTTTGAATAAATATTTTGTTTAAATATCTCCCTACTTATCATAATTCTATATATTTTCCTACTAATACTTATTGAAGAACTTATCCAAGGATTTCACTCTCTACAACAATATCTTTATATACACAAATCTTAGTTCCTTCCTTTGGCCCTTTGGTTTCTTTTAAATTTGTGAGTTGTATTGTAATACTGTGGATAAGACTCGATTTTCATCATGAATTTATTTTGCTTTCATACATTTATTTTTCATATCAAGTTTTTTATTTTTCAATACTTTCTACACCCACTTAGGTTTTTCTTTTGTGAGTTGTAGTGTAAGACCATGGATAAGACTAGGCTCTCCTCACAAATACCATTTTTTCTTTGTTTACACTTGGGTTTTTATTTTATGAGTTATAGTGTAAGACCATGGATGGGACCAGGCTTTCCTCATAAAATCAACATATTTATTTCAAACATTTTTACCAAATTAAGTGTTCTTTTTAGAAAGTTAAGAAATGGTTACAAGTTTGTGATCCCATATTCTCAGCTTCAGTTTTTATTTATTTTGTAAATAAAACTTGTACAAAAAGATAGGTTAGTATGTTTACCTACACTTACATTCTTATGATAAGGTATCATACATCCCTGTCATTGTACCCCTTTTCACAATTTCCATATTTTTTTGTGATTTGAAGTAATTCAAATTGTTTCTTATTCATTTTCCTCTTGTTTTCCTTTCTTTTCATTCCACTTTAGATAAAACAAATTTGAATTCAATATATCACTTTTATTTTACATGAATAAATAAGACTATTAGATACCATTCTCTTTAAGTTCTCTTAGTTACCAAGTCCCAAATTTTCAAATGATCATGATTTTTAGCACCCATGTTTGGCTCTCTGAATCCATATGGAAGATGAATATAAAAAGTGATCAAATGTTAAAATCCAAATCATTTAAAATAAAAGGCCATGATAAAAATTAAAAAAGTCAACATTAGACCAAAAGATGTGATTAATAAGAACATCTCCTATCTCCAATCAAATCTCAAACTCCATAATTGGCCTCATGATAGAGTCGAGGTACATTGGGGTGCAGTAGGCCAAGAGATTAAGATAGGATAATTCAAGATAATCTATAGTGCTACCTAATTTCTCATACAAGTACCCAATCTTCATAGTAGACCAAATGACTCTATAAGGGGTCCTAAGGAATGGATAACATGTTATGGGAAGGTAAATCCATTTTAATTTTTATTCATATAGTATTAATGATATGATATTCATACTTAATTTGATCACCCAAGATTTGTGTGGTTAGGAGAATTTTTTTAGAGTCTTTAATGCTGAAAGTCCTTTTGTTTTGAAAAACCTAATTTTAGTGTCTTGACTTTGATAAAGAGTTTCTCTACCTTGATTTTTTCTCCATTTACCACACCAACCATTTAATTTCCCCCATTGATAGGCAAGTTTGATTCTAAATTTTTTTCCCCACTTGTACATTTATTCTTATTCACCTATTAGAAACACACTAACATTACTTTATTAAGGTTTTATCTATCTTTAGAACAAAATAGTATGCTTGAGTGACTCTGAATTATTTTATTTACACAATTACTATACATTTCTATAATTTACTTGGTTTCATTTGAATTTTTTTTGTTATCATTCGTATTTTTTTTTGGACAAATGCATCCATTTGTATATTTGTATACTTCCCTTTTTAGACAAGTGTGTATATTTCTATATTTCCATACTTCCTTTTTTTGGACAACTAAATCTATTTCTATTTTTAGTACTTTTTCCATTATTGAGTGAGTTTGGATTTTTACTTCTCACTCACCACTATTATTTTCCCTTTCATGCACCTTTTTCATTGATGATTGAGTAAGGATTATTTTTGCTCACTCATCAATGTTGTTTTACCATTTCTTTCCCATATTTGTTTAAGTAAGGATTGTTACTACTTTCACATTGATGTTAGACTTCCATTTTTATTGTATCATTAGTTTGATTTGGTTTGTTAACTTTATTACTTAAGGTATAATTATTTGATTTTTTGGATCATTTAGTATCCTTAGATTTTTGGTTACCCGATTTGCTCTAAATTTTGGCTTGGTCATTTGGTCCTAACTTAGAATTTATCAACCCAACTTAACAAATTTATAAGTATGCCATGTCTACACATTTCATTTATCTTGGATTTTCTATGTTTGTTTATTTTTTATCTTTAGTTTGTATCCTTGGGTTTGTCCAAAGTAGTCTCTACACCCTCCACAATAAAAAACTACAAACACAGAAAACAAACATCTAATGATAAAGGTAAGTCAAGGTAGGTATAAATTACTTTTATTTTTATTTATTTATTTTCATCCATTTACTTTCAATTATTTTATGCTTTAAAGTACAATAATTTATTTAGCTTCAGCATTGTATCTTACTATGTTCTTTTCCCAAAGCACCATCCCCTATTACACCTATGTGACATATGATGAGATTCAAGTGGGGTATATGTATACACATAATATTTTTAAAAATTATCAAATATTTATGCTTTCTCTATTGCAAGAAATCATCGAGACTCAATCTCTTAGAGTTCACACCTTAAAAGGTACACTTAGAAAGGGGTGGACAAACCATTAGTACTTCACAGGATTATTATCCCCTATGCCACCAATTACAACTAATATAAACCTTTCCTATACACATTCCTAAGATTTGACACCTAACTTACACACTCTAATAAATTCACCACCTCAAACAACCCCTACCTAAGCCAAAACCTCTTTGTTAGTTTTACCAAACAAAGTCAACCCAGACCAACTCTGTATTTAAAACATATGAGCACATTATGGGATTAGGTCAGCCTCATATGACCCAGTATAGGACATAACTAATTTTATTAATTAATAATATAGGGTTAATTGGGATAACTCTATCAACTAAAAATTTGGAAGAGTTTAGGGTTAGATCCAACTATATATACACATCTATTTTCACCATTTCAAAGAAACAAATAGATTTAATTATTTATTTGCATATCTTTATAATCTACTCTTCCACCATTCTACTTGAGGAGTCATTTCTTAGGGTTTACTCTTGGATAAGGATATTGTCTTGTAGAAAAGTCTTGGATGCTTTGGTCTATCTTAGCAATCCTTAAAAACCACAACAACCTCTTTGAAAGCACCATTGACCAAGGGAGAGATTGAGTCTCAATAGATTCATATTCAACTTAAGTATCTTTAAGTCTTAATCCTCTATTTTAGTAGATATAAGTAGAATAAGTAATGGATTTTGAATGTATTTCTCTCTCTATGCATTAGGGTTATATATATATTGACTTAATCAAAATTATTTATGCATGTTTACTTATATGTTTATTACCCTTATTTTATTCCACATGTTTTGGTGAGCACTAGGTTAGATTTTTTTACTTTTGTCATTTACTTTGTGAATAATAAAAACATAGGACTTAGCTAGGTTTATCACATGGTATTGATTTACTAGAGTATTTGGAATCCTCTATAGTGATATTGTTGTGGCAATGGACCCCTTGGTTATGTAGAATGAATCCATATTAGTCATGACCCTTATTGTCTAAATGTATCAATAAGCAGAAGGTCTAGTATGATTTATCTTCTTTGAGCTAAGATTGATTTGTAGACTAGTTTTACTTTCCATTATATACACCAAAAACTTAGTAGAAAATTAGGCCTTGACCTTAATAATAGATTTTGCATTAAAACATAGGGTCAAAGAGATGAGAGTGTTTGGAGATTATGAACTAGTAGTGAACCAATTCAAGAGAAAGTTATAATGTAAATTATATTATTTAAGGAAGTATAAACATAGGGTATGGGATTTGATATAAATGTTCAATTCTTTAAATGTCATCCCCATTCCTAGAGAATAAAATTAGGTGGTTGATTCATTGGCAACTACTACTATAAACTTGACACCCCTAGGTGATTCAAGGCTAGAATTTTTTTTAGTAGAGCTCATCCCATGTCCCTTAATACCAAATAATGTGAATAATTTTCAAGTGCTTGAAAATTACCAACACATTTTATAATTCCTTAATAACTTGGGGGTAATTGAGACCCAAGTTATAGATGAGGTGGAAAGAGATGACCCTAGAAATTAAAAATGTGACCACAATGACATTTTTAACTTGAAATAAAAATGAGTTATAAAAGGAATGATTTACCTTGAAAGAGTGTTTGACCTTGAAAAACCCACACATATACCTGAGAGTCTAATACACTTAGACCAAAAGTATAGAATTCTTAATCTAGGATAACTAGACTAGCCCTAAGATGTTTATATTGGTCTAAATTACACTCATGTTGAAGTTGAACAACTCAAAAAACTATTGTTTCAATACTAAGATCTTATTTCTTGGGCTTATGGAGACTTTAAGGTCTTCAAATTTAAGATAATAACCCACATTATGGCATTCAAGAATAACCAAAATCCCTTCAGATAGAGGTAGTGACCTATGAAGCTAATCCTAGAACCACTTATTTAAAATGAGGTCCAGAAAATCCTCTTGGTTGGGATCATTTTCCCAATTTGTCACCCTAAATGGGTATCTAACTTAGTATAAATCCATAAAAATAATTTATAAATATCATTGTGTGTGGATTTCAAAAATCTAAATCAATCTTATAACAAAGATAACTATCATTTGCCTTATATGAGGTAATACAAATTATAAGTGGATCCCAGATGATGTCCTTCCTAGATAGATTTTTGGGATATAATCAAGTTCTGGTAAACCCAATAGATCTATCCAAGACTAACTTATAACCAAGTAGGGCACCTTCACTTACAAATGATTTCCATTTGGCTTTATTAACATAGGATATACCTTTTAAAGATTTATGGAATTTGCTCTCAAAGGTTTGATAGGTAAAAGCATTATTATTTACATAGGTGACTTGGCTATTTTTTTGAAACACAGGTTTAATCATATTCATTATCTTTAAAATCTATTTGAATGGTGTATAAGGTATGGTATATCACTCAACCTAAAGAAAATCATATTTGGTGGTATCAAAGGCAAGTTTCTCAGTCACATCATCAAGAAGGAAAGTATTTATATCAAACCTAAGTGTGAAAATGTGATTTCTATGTAAATTTGACTAAAAATAAAAATTAAATTAAGACATTCTTTGGTAAGATTAACTTTATATGCAAATTCATATATGGTTTTACCAAAATTGTTACCATTAAATGCAATGTTAAAATAAGAAGCAAAAGTGGAATAGACTATTATAACTAAGGAATACTTCCAAGAAATCAAGGAATCCATCATGTAGGTACCAATATTTATTATCCTAGACTATGTGAAGGAATTCTACCTTTATTCCTTCCCATCAGAGCACACCATAGCTACAGTGCTCACCTAAAAACTAGATGAAGATAAACACCTAATCACTTTCATGAACACAAACTTGAAAGAAACAAAGATAAAGTATTCCACCTTAGATAAGCATGATTATGCCTTGGTAAATGATGTGATTAAAAATTTTCACTATATTCTTAGAAATAAGGTGCACGCCATCATCCCTGACCTAATTATGAAGCTAATGTTGTGTTAAAATGAGCTAGGAGAATGTAGAGGTCGATGGATGACCAAGTTTTAAAAGTATGATCTTAAGATAAAACCTAAAAAGCTAGTGTGAGGCCAAGGTCTTACCCAATTAATCATTGAAGTTGACCCAAGGATCACAATGGTGTAATTGGAATAGTTATAAATAGTCCATCAAGAATGGTATAATCTAATTGTCCACTACCTCATTTATGGAAATCCTCATCCAAGACTCAATCAAATGTAGAAAAGAGATCTTAGGCTAAATGAAACCCACTACATACTTAATAAATGAGATATATATAGAAATAAATATGATGAATCTATCTCAAATGTCTATCTAAAGAATAATTTAAGGAAGACATGACTAGCTTCCATGAGAAATTGGGTAGTTGCCATCCTTCAAGAACTACAACTATGCATAACATTCTATGAGATGGATACTATTAACCCACTTTCTTAAAATATGTCCATGTCCATTTGTGTTCATACCATCAGTGTTAGACCTTTACCAAGAATGAATTTCATGCTATAATGCCTTTGCAGCCTGTGATAGAAGAGCATCCTTTCACTCAATGGGGACTTGAATTTATTGGATTCATCAACTTGAACTCATTACTTGGCCATAAGTTCTTTGAGGAAAATATAACAACATGATTTGGCACCTCAAGCTCACTAGTCTAAGATAATGGACTTGTATTTTAGTCAGCCAAGATCACTGAATGCGATTATGAAAATGGGACTACCTTGAGGTTCTAGTATAACTAATAAATGTAAGTGAATAGATTGTCTTAGTCAAATAACAATAACTTAATTTATGTCATCAATAAGTTTTCACAAAATAATCCTAGAGATTGGCATTCACTATTGAAATATGCTTTTTAGGCTGACCACAACAAATATAAGCAAGACCTCAAAATATTTCATTTTTTGATAGTATATGGGTTGGATCCATATTCATAATGACCCTTAAGTTAAAAACTTACAAGTTTATGCAAGATTACATGGAGGACATTAAGAAGGAAAACTTAAGGTTATTGGACATTGTCTAATTAGAGGATGTATGAGAAGAGGCTCTATAGTACTCTAGTAGACATCAAATGATAATCAAGAGATGGTTCAATAAAATTTTAAAGGTTAAATCCTTTTAGATATTAAAATTAGTCTTGTTATGGGACTAATCACATGAGAATAAAGGGTATCACTCCAAACTTGACCCACTTTGGATTGGCCCATATCAGATCTCTAAGTTATTGGGATAGAACACATTGTAATTGAAAGAACTTGAAGGGAATAACCTCTCGCTACATGTGAATGGATAGTTATTGAATCATTACTTATCAAGTGTTCATTCTAATGTCATTTTAGAATAGCCCTTAGGACAAAGGATGATGATGTAAATATTAGATTAAAGTTATCTAGTTTACTTTATTTGTGTTTTTTATTTTATTTTGTCATGATTTTACTTTCTTATTCTTGTTTTATATTGTTTTGGCATGAATTTATTTTATTTATGAATTCATATTATTCACCATTTCTAACCTTACATTAGATTTACCTTATTCCCATGATTTAAATTGAGAAACAACTAAGCTAATTTTGATAAGATAGAGTCCAATTTGAATTTTGGTCCCCATGCTCCCAAGTTTGATCACCTCAAATTTGACAAAACACTAAAAACATAGTCCCAAAATTGGATGGCAGAAGGTGAGCCCCTATTATAAAAAAATCAAAATAAATCTCGAGACACTAAAATAATTATGATTCATTGATTTATAACCGAGCAAGTGAATTGAGAAAATCCCTAATTTTTAAATAAAGGTCATCACAATACTAAAAAATAAGAACATATTAATCACATCTAAATCACCGAGAAAGCAAAGGACCTTATTGGTACAAAGATTTCATTGAACCATTCCTACACCTTGGATATATTAGTTCCCAACCCTCTTGGATTAAAAAAAATAAACATCAAAATGAAAGGAAGTATGAATCTCATGAAAATGCAAGTTTCTTCCTAAGAAAGGGTGATTTAGAAAACCTCCATCACAGGGTTTCTAGCATGGTTGGCAATGGATAAAAGCCTTAAGTGGAACCAAATTCACATCTACTGGGACTATATATTATTGGTTGGTAGTAGATCAATACCCAAGCCTTCCTTTACTTAGCCAAATTTTGTAAATAAATTACCTTTTAGGGAGCTTCGAGTACCTAATATATATCTAAGCTTGCCTAATGGATTCAAAATAACAACATAATCACTTTTTGAACAAAATGACCCTTTGAAGGAATCTAGGTCCATTATGTTGTTTATTGAAGTATAATTTAACATTTTATTTTTATCTAAGTTCATTTAAAGGGAGATTTAGTTGCTTATCTCATAGTTTAGTAATGGATGCTCATAGTCTAGATTCTAAACATTGAGGTAACATTTTCTCCATAGTAGTTTCCATTTGTTATGAACAAGATGCCCCATTTTCAAATGAGGACCCTATTTGATCTTAAATTCAATGTTCATACCTTGTTGTGAAATGAATTAGTCCAAGTCTAAGTTATAATTCATTGTCTTAAGTCTGAGTTTTTTTATTTAGAATGAAGTCTTGATATGATTCTAAGTTGGTTGAGTGTTCCCATAGTTGCTATAGTATTCAATTGATGCCTGAGTCTAAAGGTTGAAATGTACATATCGATAAAAGTTATTATATACATCTCTTTAGCTTTTAGTGATATGATTTTCATCAAATTTATATTTTAGATTTATGGACTAACAAAGCTAACTATTTCTTTCCCAATGTTGTTTGTTCTTCTTAGGATTATTATAGATTCATATATTAACATTTCCAAAGCTTACTTGATCCACATCAAAATGAGCCCCCATAATATGCATGAATTTTCATACTTAGTTATTTTTTTAGAGTTTCCTTGCACAAAATATCATTGCATGTCTCTTTTTCACCTAGAACAACTATCAAATTTAAGAGCAACTAAGTCCCTATAGTTTAAATTCCATTGGCTAGGTATCGAGCTCCAAAACTATTCCACATGTCAACATACAACTTCCTTATGAAATATTTTCAAATTGACTAAGTATTTTTGTTTTGTGAACCTATAAGTTCATGGGATTAATAAATGTGTCTTTATATCTATTCTTTATGGATTATGAGGAAATGTTTCTAGGTCCTTTTTTCCCAATTAATTGAGCAACTAAGATTATGCCACATGTCCTCATCCTGGTTACTCACTTGTGTCGACTCAATAACTAAGGAAAAGACTCTACAAGACCCTAAGCTTTGATATCATTCAATGTATCTCCATGTTTTTCATCTAGATAAACACGATGAAGTAACAAAGTCTTGATGTCCCTAATAATCTATATAAGTGAGCTCATTCCATGTGGCACAATCTCACTCATCCATGACTAACATGAAACTCCATGATTTTCAAGGTTCCATGATCATTTAGATAAGTGAGATCATGCTATGTGTCAGGATCCTAATAATCTATGACTAACAAGAGTAGGAACATATTCCAAATATAGGCAACCCTCTAGACAAGTGAATTTTATCCAATTGGTGGCATCCCATTCATATAGAGATCGTAGATAGATATATACATTCTAAGGTTAGGTGACCCTACAAATAATCAAAATCATGCCATGTGGAATAATCCCACTCACCCACAAACTTTAAGGCACACCAATAATTATTTTCTTAATAAAAGATATAAAACCCAAAAAAATTAGAGCCATTCATGTGGTAACATCCCACTCATTTAGAGCCTATAGACATATCAAAAGATAATATAGAGCCTACAAGCCTTTAGATTAATAAGATTATTCCACATGTCAACATCCCACTTATCTAAGGTTAAAGTCCCAAGATGCATGCTCCAAATCTCAATGACTAAGTAGAAGAGTAGGATCAAGACACTTGTCTATATCTCACTAAATCATGATAAAAAGGCCAATGACATACTAAAAAAAGTTTATTCCTAGGGAAGAATGAGGACATGCTAGGTGTCACTCTAAAAGTAAACTAAACATGGGATAAGACAAATTCAAGATATAAATATGGGTACTAAGAGCACAATAAATATATATCAGTCATTTTAAAGATGTACTAGAATCCATACGAATTTTTCCCCATAGACTAAAGGTAAGGTCCACATATGTCTTGATCATGTGGAAAATTTACAAGTGTCACAAATCCAATAATTTTCAATGGGAAACTTGTTTTGAATTCAACACATAAGTGAAAGACATGAAAGTGGGCCTAAAAACATTATAACAAGACATTTGTCATTTTAAAAATTGATTAATTAGTCAAAGAAATTGGAAAAAAACCATGTATCTAGTCCCTTAGTCATTCATAGTGCCACAAGGTAAAAGAGGTGTGTGTTCCCCACACTTCCTGCACATAACATCTCTAGTAAAGATGATCCTCCATGAGTCTTTTGTTAACTTTCAAAAGTTTAAACTCATTTAATAATAATTATAAAATCATCAAATCCTACTAGAATTGTTAGGATGTGGTCCACATTAGACCTCTCATCAATGATCCTCAATGGGCCATGTAATTTCATTATGTATTATCTATTTTGGAATGAGGAATATTCTAACATAATTATGTTTTACCATTCTAGGACATTATGGCCAAGAGTGGGATCACGTGCCTCTTAGAGGTATGACCCATATCTCCCTTTTATATATGCTACTACCTAGTATATTAGAAGATTCGATTCTATTTGGAAACAAACATTGTCAAAATAATGTAAAAATGATTTTTTGTGTAAATGCATTTGGTTGCCTTGAAGGTGTTCCACTTTATTTATGATTTAATAGATTAAAAATAATGCCATAAGATTATAATTTATGATTTTATATAGATTTTATGCATTAATTAGGTTCTTTTATTCCTTTCACTTTATTGGAGGTCTATAAGGATATATGTGTAATTAACTATAGGCGTGTTTGAAATTAATTAATTAAATGAGTTTTAAAATTAGGTATTTTCCATTACTCTTTAGACTCACTTGATGTGTGACCGAAGCCCAAGACATCATGAAACTTAACACATAATGGTGCAATTGTAGCTAGGCATGTTTTGGTCTAGAGAGCATTCATGTTTCCCCTTTAATCAAAAGACTTTCTTTCTGCCTTACCCTCCCTCTCTTTTGATGTTTATTTATGAACAAGTGATATTTCCCATTCTTTAGAAATAGTGAAGTAAATAAAATCAAGGCTATGAAATCTAATTCATTGTAACTGGTCTAGTTATAAGTGTATAAGTTTAATGAGTTAGTGATAAAATTGGTATTAGACCTCTGGTGGTAACACTAAATCTCTTATGGATCTATTCCAAGTAGGCTATTTAATGGAGCCTCATACCTGTAGCTCATGCCCTATATTATCTTAGTAGTAATCCTAAAATGAAGGGATGTAAATCCCCAAATTTTTCTTGATTTCACTTAGTACATATACTCAAATAGGTGCAATCTAGGACTGAGATCTTGGATTGAACAACACATTTGATGGGAAACTACAACAAAATTTGGTGAGATTGATTTACCTCTTTAAGTTGGTCCATCACATGTGACATCTACCTTTTCATTTATACCACATACAAGAGTCATTGATATGTTATTGGGATGCCATTTGATACATAATCTCCATTCAATACCTTTCATATTTCATAGATGTCTTAAGTATATTTATGCCAACAAGGTAATTATAGTTTATAGGATTCCAAATGAACATCCTTTGTAATAGGGAAAGTTTATTCCATGACAGTTCATTGTACAACCTATTAAGGTTCATCATGTGCTAAAGGGTAATAAAAATAAATCCCCTTTCTTAGGAACCCCATACTTTATTTTCCTTTACATCAAAGATATATAATGGACTCTTCGAGATCTTCATTCACACCTTTATGACACAACCATTTACCTAAAAAAAAAGACCATTTTTAAAATGGGTAATAAGACCCACTATCACAAAAAATAAATTATAAATCATAAAATAATGGGTTCCACAAAAACCTATATAGTATTTTATTACTTCACTACTATAAAGTACTATGAGACATACACAAACTATCACAATTTCTACACATGGATATTTGTCACATATACATGATCCTTGGTAGCATGACTGATTTATTATACCACATTCAAAGTATATAAAACCATATGATCATCCCTTAGATGAGATCATCAGATAACACTCTCTTTAAAAACAATTAACCCCCCCAAGGAAAAAAAATAGAAACATTCAAATAATTCAAAAATATGATTTTTTAAGCATTTGACATGTTTTATAGATTTTGAATATGTTGTTTACTTTATGTTAGTATATATAATATAATTTATATACACATATATGTTTCACAAGTACTTGAGTGTGATATAGGCAAACATTAGATCCATGATATCTCAAGCATGAAAATATTGGGCCTTTCCTCTTCCAGCGTGATATACTCCATTGGGGGCATCTTGATTCTATACGATCATGAGTGATAGAGATTATATTATTTTATAATCATTTTCCATTATATTACAGAGCTTATATATGCCTATACTCATGTTGTTATCTTTCACAATGTATTTTATATGTTATTCTACATTTTTATAACACACATATGTATGGACTAGTATGACATGTTTATGCTATTTGTTTATATCTCATTACTTTATTTATTTACATTAGCTTACTTTAGTGTGTTTCTTCTTTACTTCTTTGTCTTACTTGTGGAGCATGTGAACATGTTCCTTTTCTTGTTTTCCATAGTTCATTAAGTGTTTATTATTTATTTGGTGTGTTGACATTTTCACATGTCTTCCACTTGTGTGTGAAACATTTGAACATGCCCCTTATTTGTGGTCTCTTTGGACCCCTCTTTGTTTGACATATTAAGTACTCTTATGTGTGTGTTTGATTATTTGTTGAGTTTTTTTTATCTTTCAGACATTGCTATGATTCACATAATGCATGTCAGGGCTTTTTATGTATGTAGACTATGAGTTTAATTTATATATCTAATTCAACATGACACTATTATATGATTCTTTACTACATGATTCACACAGATACAACATAGTTATCTTATCCTTTTAAGATAAGGTGATTATTACTTTTTGTAATCCCATCACCTCAAAAGGAGGGTAATATTAGTGGGGGAATTTCATAGAATACATGAATCCACATACATATAAATGATAAAATGGGTATAATTTGACTTAGTATACATAATTTACATGATTCAGATATACATTTGGGACATAGTTTTATGCATTAGACACATATTTGGGATAAAAAATTTCAGATTTGTGATAAATATTATATACATGCTATAGATCAAAGGTTAAATTTTGAAAAATACTTAAAATTGAGACATATTTAAGGTGTACATGCACCAAATTACAAATACACTTTCAAATTATACATATATTTATGCATCGACCTTACCAAGACACACTATTTAGGCTTTTATCTATTGTAACTTTTGGTTCCTTTTTGTTAGTGTGATTGAGATTTTTTTCCATTGATGGAATTGGTGGTGTAATTATAATAGTGTGTTTTGATATGGTTACATCATTTGAATCATGTGAGATTGAATAAATCAGCTATATTGGTTATATGAGATATTGATACATTTGAGTTGTGCAATTGAGATTTTATGCTCTCAATGGAGATGGCATAATCCATCCTCATCCAAAATTGGGGGCATGATCCCTCTCCAATTTCCTTGTTCACATCTCCAATTTTTTAGTTTTTAACCTCTCTCCAATGTTTTAATTAGGAAGCATCTTTACCAAGATAAACTTCCAAGGGGCAACATGGTTGCATAGATACACATGTGTACTCCTTCCTTGATCTCTTTCTTTCAAGTATTTCAAATTATTCAATTTTTAGGTTATATACACTAATTATAACTGTAACATGCTCTTCAATACATGTCATTCACATACAATAAATTCAAGTGGTCCCAAGTAAAGAGAAGGTATGTCTACACACCACTGTGCACTTTTTTTCCTTTAACCTAGTAATTTCACCCTTGTGCATTAATAGATTAAAGGGGGAAACGTAGATGATTAAATATGGATTTATATGTTAAATTATTCTTTTAAACTTGAAATATATATATTAGGTATATATCCTTTAGTTTAACCTTCCTTAAAACCAAAAATATTTCTCTCACCACCTCACTAGTTTTGATTACTTTCTTCTTAGTCTAAACCTGATTATTCTAATTAACTAGACCACCCATAATCATGAAATGCTTAAAATTTAATATATGTCCTTCACAATGAGTTAAAAAACCTCAATAGTTTTATTTCATCTTGGAAAATTATGTTCAAGGGTAGTACATTATCATCGATGAAAATGTCCTTGATCTAACTCTAGTGTCTTTACCTTATAAACAATCATTTTTGTAAATATTTCAAAGTGTATGGGTCAGCCTAAGATTGTCATTAACCATTTTGTGAGGATTATTTCAAAAGAGCTAGTATAAATATAAGTCAAATCCAATTCATTTAGACATCTAAAAAATTACTGAGTAATTATTCATTCAAGCTCAATAAATAAATTTCACAACTAAGATATTATTCCCTATTCCTTACTATTTTCCTATCAAACATAGGAGTAGTCATAGTGCAGGTTTGAAGCTCAAAATACAATACATGAGCCATATTTATCAAGTTACAATATAGATCACTACATGAATTATCATATAGTATATTTCACCCTTTCACATAAGGCAAAACTATATAAGTATGAGGTCATCCTTAAATTATTGTCTATGTAAGCATCACACATTGGCAAAGGGGTATTTGAGCTCAGCTCGACACCATGAATCTAGTAACCCATTTTTTTTGTAAGGTAACCTAAACTAAGGTGGAGATCTAGGGTTTTAAACTATAAACAATCATCGATAGATTATGTGACATATATAGATACATTGTATTAAAGGTAACATAAAACCCATAAAGACCTAGGTGGTTTCATATTGATACAATAAACATTTTGTATAGTACAGTGTCATCAATATTTAGACAATAGTTTTGATGTAAGTATCCAAACAACCATTTTTTTTTATAGAATATGATAACTAGTTCTTAAAAATAAAATATCTTATTTCCACAACTGTATATCTTAGATCCATCTATGCATCATTGCATAAGTTGAGTATTATTTCTTCTTTGTGATTGTGTAATCAAAATGTTATTTGACATTGTACTTTTTATATTTAGTATTTTCATGATTCAACATTAAAATTAGCTATCATAAACTGAATTATTTAATTTGTCTAATTTTAGTAATAATTTACCTCACTCTTGAATAGCCTATTTCCCCCAACCATTAATTTCTAAAAAGGGTTAAATAGTAAGGGTGTCTCTTCTTAACCCTAGTGAGGACTAAATTCATGTGACACAATTAGTGGATGCAATGTTATTATAGGGGTAATAATGAGAGTTAATACTTATGGGCTTGTGGAAAAGGATGATTACCTTTGTGATAAAGACTAACACTTATGCTTCAAATGGGTGAACCACATAATCCTTGATTATTCTTATGTAGGTGTGTATGAGATGATATGTAGGCAGTTCGAGGAGTGAGCATGAGTAGTGGTGACTAAAAATTGAGGTGATTTCCATTTTATGGTAATCATACTTCCCTAATTTATTAACCATGTAGGATGTAATCCTAATTAGTGTGTGTTTGCTAAAAATATAACTAGATGTGACTTGAGTTTTTTATAATGTTGAACAAATCTTGGAAACATGGTAACAATTGTCATTGATGAAAATTATTTGGTTGAAAATTCCTAATTGGTTTGAGATTTATGATTAAGAAAATATGAGTTTCCTCTATAATACTAACAACACTAAATTATACTATTGTGAGATGACCCTCTTGTGAGAGAAAATAAATTTAAAATGTCAGAGTGCCTTATATCTTGCTTTCACTAACACCAAAAGATGAGATAAAATGTTAGTTATAAGATTGTATTTTATAAAAGAAAACATATAATGTTATAGTTTACACTTTTAGAGATTATAGAAGCTTATTAAAATCATGATAGTTTTATCCCTTGCATTAGCTTGGATAGCCAACCCCCATTTTTCAATATGATGTTTCATGGAGGAGATAGTTCACTCATTAAAAAGAAGAATTATATCTAACCTTGATCCCAAAGAGTGGATATGTAAGCTACCCAATTGGGAAATAAGGACTTAGACTTAGGATAGGTTACTAATGTTATATTTCTAACCCTCTATGAAGACTTAAAATATTTTACAATTATTATCAATATAATAAATAAATAAAAACATATATGTTTAAAAAAGCTCTAAGGATTTTTGACCTTACTATTATGCATATAATGAAATGATGATGGATAGCCTATGTGTTGATTATAGTAGAGTAACACCTTTATTGTATGCATGATCACCTAACTTTATGAAAACAAAATATAGTTAAAGAGAGACGTTTTGCTATGATATCTTATTTATATCTATTATTTCTTATATGTTTATGGTTAAACTATTTTGGGAATTATGGAATGTAAAACCCTAAGTAGATAAAGAGATGAGTATATAAATTAAGGATTAAATATCAACATTCACTAACTTATACAATAATTTCTTTGTTTACTTAGTGTATAAATTGAAATAAATTACAAAAGAGATACTTAGCTAAAAAAATTGATTAAAATAAACAAGTGGTAGGCTAGAAACTAGTGTAGGAATAATATAGGGTGTCATCAATAGGAAATAGGTGTCATAGTATCCTTCAGATAGTAACACAGTCCCTATACCAATAACATACTATGATATTTTCCTCTTATATCATGTTAATGACCTTGAGTAGACGAAATAGTGAGTTTTTGGTAAGATGATTACCTTGTTCTGAGAAGCCTATGTCTATGTGAATGAGTCCTAAATCATTGTCTACTCCCTATTTTCATTAATTTCAATCTAAAACCCTATACCTCCATGCTTATTAGGGTTTTCAAGAAAACAAGTATAAGTAGAGTGGAACTAGTAGGGTAGGTTAAATGTGACCTCAACACCCCATGTGTTTACTTTTTCCTACATACCAATACCTCGTAACATGATTGCCCCCAATGTAGTTCTCCCAATCTAAGTGCTAGTGTAAGTACAATTAAATGCTAGTATGATTATCAGTTTGGATGCTTTGAGTGTTTATTGAGATTAGAAACCTAATAAGTAATATAATCTCTTGGCTATTTTAGATGGGTGTATGTAGAATTAGGGTATAATAGGGATCAATGACCTTGATTTTTATAACTATTTATGAGTTTTTTCATGAGAGTTGCATCTATTTTCCATCCAGGGGATAAATGAATGAGAGTGGTATTTATATATTTTTTTAGTGATTTTCAAGGCATGAAATTAGTCTAGGTCAACCCTAAAATACTTTGGGAAGTGTAAATATATTCATTGGAGGTAAAAAAAGGTTGAGGTTCGATAGTGTTTCCCCTTTGATAATAGTATAGTGCATTATAGACCAAAGGGTCACTCTATTGTCCAAGTGGATGGAATAGGTGAAAAAGGGTCTTGGGTACCTAATAGATGGCCTAATTTAGATTTTGGTATATTTGGTCAAGGTTTGAGTGCACACATAAGATGAAAAATGATCAAAAGAGGCCTTAAGATAGGTATAGGACTAAGCTAATGATAGGGTAGTCTCAAGTGACACTTATTGAATTCAAATGACATTTTAGATGACTAAATTTCCCTCCCCCTTTACTCTATAAATGCAATAAAGTGAAATGACTATGATAAATGAAAGAGAGACATACTTGGGCTTACTTAAGAGGTGAAGCCCATGAATGTGGATTTGATTCTTCAAGTTATGCTCTATTATGTGTCCTAGGAATGAAACATGTATGAATCATTCCTTACTTAAGAAACATCAAAAGTAAAGATAAAACTAAGTAAATATATGAGAGAGAGGAAAGGAATGAATACACCTCATTGGGTATGAAAACTAATGTTAAAACCTAGTGACATCCTTTATGTGTGTATATGGTGATCAAAATAATAACTTAGACTAGGTTGATGGCTAGACCAATCCCCATGTGTAAGTGGATTAAGAAATCAATCTATCCTTGACTCCATCATTTCCCACCCCTATTTAATGGATCATAATCTATGAATGATTTGGATTAGACTGATTAGTTATCCAACCTTCTCATGTAGGTGGCTCAATAACTCGAGTAGGTTATGACTCCATCATTGCCTACACATGTGTAGTAGGTAAATCTGAAGTTGAAAATGTGTGATGTAAAAAATTTGTGTAAGATGGCTCTAGGTCTTATCAAAACTCTAAAATGTAAAAATGGCTCTGGGGCACTTAGGAATACCAACCATTTAAAATGAAATGAGGCATCAATATAGTGTGGTCCTAGTGAAAAATTGGTGCAAAAATGGTGCATATGGTGTCTAGAGTATATAATGTGTAGAATGACATGGAGTTGTCATTCCTATTTAGTGCATCTAGTTTCCAAATCTCAAATACTTCTTTGCACATCACATGTGGTCATTATTACTTTACTCGATATAGGTCACCTTGATAATGAGTCTCTCATGAGACTCATTAATTACTATGTTTTCATAATTTACTTATACATATTTTATCTTAACTTTATCTTTGTATATATTTTTATTTCCATGTTTCTTGTATATAAGTTATAATCAAAAAATAAAAAAATAATATAATATACTCAAAAATACAAAAACATTCAACTATTATTCATAAAATATAAATTTTAGATTGTATGCTTTTAAATGTTTACATTCCTTCTATTTTAAATGTAATACATAGGCTATCTATGATAATATAGTCATTTTTTCATATATACATGCTTCACTTATTTCTTTCAAGTGTTTACAGATTACTACAGGACTTCAGTCCTCTACATAGATTCAGATTTATTACTATTTTTATACACATAATATTTTCAAAATTTATCAATTATTGATGCTTTCTCTCTTATAGGAACCCATCAAGTCTCAATATCTTTGAGTACATGCCTTAAAGTGTGCATTAAGAAAGGGAAGGGTAGACCATTGGTGCTTCAAAATAGTGTTATCCCCTATACCAACATTTACAATCAACACAAACTTCTCCCATACACTTCCCTAAGCTTTGACACATCCCTTACATACTCCTCCAAGTAATTCACCACCTTATTCAACCCCTACCTAAGCCAAAAATCCTTTTTTGATATTTACCGAATAATGTCAGCTTGGGTTGATCCTATAGTTAAATTAATATCAGCATGTTACAGGTCTAGATTAGCCTCATCCAACCTAGACTAGGACCTAACTTGATTTTATCAATTAATGATACAAGGTTGAATTGGGTCAAAACTATTGGTTAAAATTTTAGAAGGTTTAGGATTAGATTTAGCTATATATACACATATTTTAAGCCATTTTCATTAAGAAGAGAAGAAAAAGAATGTAAAATATTGTGCATCTACTTATCTACCATTCTACTTGAGGAACTTGCTTAGGGTTTTAATACTACACTTGGAGATATGGATATTTTATTGTGAAGAATTCTTTTGGATGCATAGCTAAGTTATGTAGCCTAGACATGACTTATCATTTTTATCCGTACATACCATAATGACCTCTTGTGAAGCACTTTTTCCAAGGGAGACATTGAGGCTCAATGAGTTCATCTTCAAAGGAAAGTATTCCTAACTTTGTTCCTCCTTTATTAAATTAGATAGATTTGAATTTGTTAGCTTATATGTTTCTCTCCCATGTATTAGTATTTCCTATGCATTGGATTAGGTATAGATTTTCTATGTGTGTTTACTTTTTATGTCTATTACCCCCATTTTATGCCACAAGATTTGGTGAGCACTAGGTTAGATTTTACTTCACTTTGTGAATATAGAAAACATAGGACCTAACTATGATTATTGCATGGTGTTTTTTGACTAGAGGCTTTAGAACCCTCTCTAGTGATATGATTATGGTAAGATACCCCTTGGTTAGGTCTAGTAGATCCATCATGGTCATGACTCCGATTGTCTAAATGTACCAACAAGTAGAAGTGTATGTGTGATTTATATTTTCTAAGCTAGGATTAATTTGTAGATCAACTAAATTTTCCATTTTATACAATTTGGTGAACTCGACATGACTATAACCCTTTTAGGTTTTATTTCATGCATTCATTTTATTATCTATTATATATTTTTTATTTTTACAGTATTGTATCAAATTTTTCAATACAGTCTAACATTATGTGCAAAAATTTAACACACAATCACTCTAAATTAACTATATTTTATTTGTGTAGATCGTCTCCAAATATAGGTGATTTTATCGATTAGCTCAACACATTCCTCTTATTTAGCTATAAGATTGTAGGCTTCATCGACCTAGTATACACATTCCTCTTATTTTCTTTTTTAGTATACAAATTTGTAGACTTAGTTGAACTAGTTAACTCTATTTATATATTATTTTTTAGAAAATATTTTTTTCAAACTTTGTCAACCCAATCAACTTTATTTGCATAATATAAAAATTATCATTTTAGCAACATAGTATAAAATTTTCAAACTAAGCATCTTCAAAATTACCAAGGTTCATTCTTAATTTCTATTTATCATTTTTAGTCTTGTTTTTCATCATTTTTAGTTTATAAAACTACAACCCTATAGAGAACTAGGTCAACTAGCTTGACACAGTTCTATAGCCTATCTTCTCTCTATAAGACTCAGTCGACTTGTTCAAATGTGTTCTTCTAGATATTAATTCTATAGAATAACAATCTATTATGTATTATTTACATATAATGTCATCTAAACTAACTCTATACTCTTCATAGTAAAATAAATTAACTTATTTTTCTAGTACTTAATTCACTTTCCATTTTAATTGCTTGCATTCTTAGAGTAACAAACATAGACTAATTAGGTGGTTTTCAAGTTACTAATTTAGTCACACTATATTTCTCTTTTTCACACACTTTAAAATCACTTAACACTAAAAATCATTAAATTTGTTCTTCCCAAGATGTACATACTTAGATTTCATCACCAAGGGGGAAGTCAACTTGGTTTTCTAGCCAAAGTATAAACACATGGTTGATGGTATATATTGGCAAATCACCTAACACCCTTATCATTATGAGATTATGAAGTGAGTGGCTATGCCCCAATACCAAGTTAGTACCATCACTAATACATATCCATTTTAGCCTATACTACCTGAAACTATCCATAAATTACTTTCTAGTTCCTTATTACAGCCAACTCTACATCACATTAACTTCACAACATTCAGGAATAACCAATTATCTTAGCATTTACATTCAATTTTTTATTCTTGATATTTGATTAATGTATTTTATATTGAACAACTTTTACTAGCTAGAGTTAGTAAAAGGTTTGTGTTGTGTGCTACAATTATATCAAACACATTGATCTAATTACTTATGTGATTCATTATATTTGCTTAGCTATTATCTTGAAAAAAATTTCCCTATTTTTAGAACATAGTCATACCTATCAACACAGTCTCTTATATCATGTTCATCTTTCTTACCTTTAGTACACAATCATCCTATATGACTGTGTATATTTTTAACATGTTTAGTTTCTCCCTCGATAGTACATAGTTGACCTATATGACTATGCCCTTTTTTTCTTGTTTTATTTCGTATCGTATAGAACATTATTGATTGGTTTGATTCTATATCTTACCAGTTGATCCTTCTTTCCATAATTTTTTTCACTTCTTTTATTCATCATGAATTTATTATTTGAAGATAATACAAAGTTAAATCAAACAAATATGATGCGTTTTACCAATCATAATAGGTTTATCAAGACACAACTTATGGCACCTACCATGGATGAAAGTAATGCCCGTGTTTGCACTCAAACTACCAATTATGGGAATCCTCCTCATTCATCCTCAATTCACAATAATTTTTTCTCATTAGAATATGAATGTGATTTAGTGTACACAACTTAAATTCTCTTTTTCATCAATGAATTCCCTCAACATAGAGGAAAAGACATTTCAATCATTTATAATAGCATGATAGGTCCTCATATATAATAACATCCTTCACCCTCCCTTATATTTTCTCATGGATTTGGGGGAACCAATTTCTTCTTATCTCAATATTTTTATTCTATTATGTCTCTTTCACACACCATGACATATTCTTCTATGATTTCTTCAACCTCCATGCTAAGTATTTCTACTAACATGGTAAGTTAAACTTCTAGTGGACCTCTTCAAAAGACCCATCCCCTTAACCATGCCACTAGTTATGTTTTTATACCAATGTTACTCATGCCACTAGTATGGCACTTGCTACTACTCATAGTGCAACTCAATCTATTAATACTAATAATAATGCATCATATGTTGTGCACACTAGTTAAAATGCTTCCCAAACTAACCAAATCCTATTGAAAAAACTTATTCAAATGCATAGATTTAAAACCAATAACATAATCAAATTATGCAAATGCAAAACCATCTCATTCAACCTTCAAAACCAACCTCAATAGGTTTATGTAATATCCCAAATGGGATATTAATCCATATACATAGTAAAACTGAAATTCCAACTTAGAACACTTATACTAGAGGACTCAAATATGAAATTTATCCAAAAATGGATAAATTAGCACATGTAAATATTATTATTCAATAGGTAAAAAAATATATGACATAAATGATCATAAATTGATAAGCATAAGACTCATATAAATGGATAAAAAATCACTCTTAAACATCAAATCAAATCTGAGTTTCTCCTTACACATCCACACTTACATTTGTTGTGAGACAACACACACATAACATACATGAAATGTGAAATACACACTAATCTTTCCAAACAATACCAAATGATATGCTTCACATAACTCATAGATACTAAGCATAATATAAATAATGAGAAGATTTCATACTATCACACTTACAAACACACTAAAATTTGCACATCTCTTTAAAGAATAGTTATAATCTTTGTGTGAGATCACCTTATAGAACCATAGGGTTTCCATCCTTTAATCTTGGAGAAGCATCTATAGGGTTTTATCCATGAATCCTGTAATGGGCACCCAAGGGGTTTCATCTTTGAATTTCTAGAAGTTGAAGCATAAGTGCAACAAGATAAAATGGGGTTTTGGTTGATTTTCAAAATATGTGTTACAAATTAAATCAATCAATACTTAACTAAACTTGCAAGGAGAGAAGACAAGGGAAGGAATAGTGAGGAGATAGATAATGGGTCAAAATTCTCCTCATGGGTGGTCAAAATGTCAAAGATGCCAAGTTTGTACCATGTGTAGGATTGCTTTCAAGCACATATATATGCCTTCATCATTATGTCTCAACCCTTCATGTGCAAAGTGAAATGATGAAACCTCATTATTACTCTTCCATGTGATCAAGATTCCACCTTTTTTAATTCTTTATTTTCTTTAACCAAGTGCCCTCTAATAAATTCAAAATACTCACCTTTTTTGACTAATTCACATGCCTTCAACATGAAGTCACAACCTATGGTGCCAACCTTTCCTTTTCCACTCAAGAACAACACATGTGATTCAAAAATCACAAGCCACCTCACTGCTTCCATGTCACTTGCCATGTCACCATAAATAGTGACATGTGAATAGTGACACATGAATAGTGTCAATGAATAGTCCCTATACATAATACCATGTGAATAGTGAATTTATAAAAGTACTTTAGAATAGTGTTAGAGAAATATTGAAATTATCCAATTTTCCCACAATATAATTTTTAGTGACAAGGGCAAATGATAAATCCCCTCTTCCCAAAATTGCTTACCCTCAATCAATTACAAAATTAGAGTGTCTAATGGATCCTAGTTAGTACGTGATGAAGTTCCCAAATCCCAAAATAATATCTAGAAGATACTACCATGATTATACTATGCTACTCTAGTTAAAGTTTGTATCCTCTTTCTTGAAATGTCACTAGGATCCCAAATAAAATTCCCAATCTCTACACTATGCCCCTATTGTACCATTCAAAATGGCACAAGATCCTTCTCCTTGAGATCCTCCCATGAGAATATCTCCTTATAGGATATGAATATTTTTGGCTGCTCCATCAAAGATGCATCATGAACAACTCTCTAAATATGAATTTGGAATTGTTGACACTTGGTTAAGGCATTCCTAATGGCCATCATTACTTGGTCTGTTCCTTCCAAATTTTACCCATCAAAAGATATGGGGTGACCCTTTGGAACTATTCTAAGTCCCACTTGTGAATCATATACAATAAATAGAGATAAGTAATCTAAAATATTAAATACATTACAAAATTATTACCTCCTTGGGTTCACCAAAAACCCTTATATCCATGTGTATCCATGCAATTGCTCTCATCTTCATTGTATCATTCATAGGTGTTGTGAAACATGCATATCATTTTTGATGATCCAAGGATATACCATCATGTGCCAATGTGGAAAGATGCCAATCTAAGCTAACTTGGTCCTTTTGATAATTTGCCTAAATAATTAGAGCATGAGTCACATGACTCAAGTAATATTCTTTTGCCCTCACAAACTCAAATTTAGATTCTACTATAAATAGAGCCTATTACTCAAAGGTTTGAGTGATGACATCCCACCAAGTAAATCTATAGAAAAAATTGTCATTAAAGGAAAGAAAAACAAATCTTTTCAAATGACTTCCTAATACCTGATGCCAACACAACTAGAAGGTAATGGGTGTGTTCCCCAAACTAAAAAAAATGACCAAGAGCTCCTATGATTCCTACATCTGGTAGTTCCCTTAATCTCCTCTTTGTAACTTCTTTGATGAAAGTAAGGTGCATCCATGAGAAAATTAAAACCTTATTCCATGATGTAATTGATCCTCCCATCAAATTTTAGTCCTCGAGATAAGTTCTGAAAGACCACAAATAAATTGTCATGAATATAATTCCTACCCATGGATGAAGTGGCAGGTATCACCATATAACTTACTTACCATGAAGCTTGGCTTATTTATAAAAGATTTTCCAACCCTCTTGTGGGAACCAATTTTAGAACTCCACTAGCTATCACTTTGGAACTTTTGAAACTGAAATTGAGTTCCACAATTTGATTTGTGGAGTTCTTACCCAAAGCATGGATCCACTATACAACCAAATCCACATCAAAAATTTTTAAGCCAATAAAATAAAAAATCACTAAAATTATTAATATCTTCAAGTGCTTGGTCAAGACTTAGAATCCTTTTCTTGTATGGTGTGCCAAAATCATCCACTATGTGATAATTTTCAATCACTTCATATCTCTCTATAGACTTATTCTGAAGCAAAGGCTTGGAGAAAAAAAATGAGTAAATTAATCTTCAGATCAAATACATTCATGTGTATTATCTTATTTCTTAGATCCCATATTCTTATGTATAGACAACCTTGAAATTTCAAAAAATAATCATGCCAACTCCCTTGAACTATATATAAAGGCTGAAATAAACTTATACTATCCTCTTTATGCCTTGACCTGTTATTGCAAGAATAGTCAAGGTGATTTCCTTCTTTAGATGATTTGAAAATATTCAGAAGCTCATCACCAAAAGTAATATCTACTAAAACATTATCCTTATACCTTTCAATAAGTCCATCTTGATACTTATCTTCATGTGTTTCTAAAACTGGAAATTTTTCCCAAAATAAAAATCCATACCTTCCATCTTCTTGGTGAGATCCTTTTCTTCCACTTTCTCCTCTTCCTACAAACAAATCCCTTCTTCCACATTTTCCATAGAATTATCTTCTAAGGCATGGAGTGCCTTTGGTTCTTCCTCAAGAATGCATTAATTAGAAACTAATAATGCATTCTCCTCAAATATGAATCCAACCATGATCTTACTTGGCACCTCAATTCTATTTTTCAAATCCTTAAATATAACTCTATTTTGCAAATCAATTAATGGCTCACTATCTGAAAATTTGAGATGTGATGTAGAAATTTATGTATCCTCTTACAACTAGGGATATTCATGGATGACACATTATGCCTCTAACTCCTCCTTGTGTGCAAAAACCTCTTGAAGTTCTGGTTCTACTCTTTTCTCAAGAGTACTTAATTATGTCCTTTATGTAACTAACAAATCTTCCTTCTTGTATTTTCCAAATCCAAAAAAATCATTTAAAGACATGAGTGCCTTTTCAAATTTACTAACATAATTATGATATTTTTTAGATTATTTAAACATATGGAAACTTGTCTTACCCAAAGTAGGCTTTAGATCACTCATCATTTTCTTAGTTATGGCCTTTTCCTTTTGGCTTCTTTGTCTTTCTTCAAAGAACATATTTGGAAATTGGCATGATCTCATGAACCATGGCTAGAAGTCTATTTTACTCATGAACTTCTACTAGAAAAACTTATTCTATCTAGATGAATTTAGGCTTCCCAAGTCTATTGAGTAAATCCATTGACAATCTATAAAATTATCTTCTGGTACCACTAGTTGACACATACAAACATAACCTAAACAATAGACAAAACTACACAAAGTCTATACAACAACAAGCTAGCAATAACCTAGATCTGATACCACTGTAATATCCCAAATGGGATATTAATCCACATACACATAAAAACTGAAATTCCAACTTAGAAAACTTATACTAGAGCACTCAAATCTGGAATTTATCCACAAATGGATAAATTAACACATGTAAATATTATTATTCAATAGGTACATAAATATATGACATAAATGATCATAAATTGATAAGCATGGGACTCACATAAATGGATAAAAAATAACTCTTAAACATATAATCAAATCTGATTTTCTCCTTACACATCCACACTATACACACATAACATACATGAAATGTGAAATACACACTAATCTCTCCAAACAATACCAAATGATATTTTTCATATAAATCATAAATAATAAATAATAAGAACAATACAAATAATGAGAATCTCTCATAGTATCACACTTACAAACACACTAAAATACGTATATCTCTTTGAAGAATAGTTGTAATCTCTATGTGAGATCACCTTGCAGAACCATAGGATTTTTGTCTTTTGATCCTGGAGCACCACCCATAGGGTTTCATCCATGAATTCTATAATGGGCACCCAAGGGGTTTCATACTTGAATTTACATAAGTTGAAGTAAAAGTACAACAATCTAAAATGGGGTTTTGGTTGATTTTCAAAAGATGCATTACAAAGGAAATCAACCAATACTTAAAGAAACTTGCAAGGAGAGAATATAAGGAAGCAATAGTGAGGAAAGAGAGAATGGATCGAAATTATCCTCATGGGTGGTCAAAATTTCAAATATTCCAAGTCCTTACCATGTGTAAGATTGATTTGAAGCCCATATGCCTTCATCATTATGTCTCCAACCTTCATGTGCAAAGGGAAATAATGAAACCTCATTATTACTCTTCCATGTGATCAAGATTCCACCTGTTTTACTTCTCCATTGTATTTAACCATGTTCCCTTAAATAAATTTGAAATACTCACCTTTTTTTACTAATTCACATGTTTTCAACATGAAGTCATAACCCATGGTGTGAAACTTTATTTTTCCACTCAAGAACAAGCCATGTGATTCAAAAATCAAATATAATTTGTCCCCTAAGTGGGTTAGGATGTCCCACTACAATCACATGCTTCATTAACCCCATGAGAGGACACCCTATTGCCCATGCCACCTCACTGCTTCCATGCCACTTGCCATGTCACCATGAATAGTGACACGTGAATAGAGACACATGAATAGTGTCAATGAATAGTACCCTATGAATAGTGATTTTGGAAAATTGATTTAGAATAACATTGGAGAAATATTGGAATTATCTAATTTTCCCACAATATTATTTTTAGTGACAAGGAGACATGATAGTTTCATGGAGAGTGAAAAATCCAAATGCTCCGCCACCCCCCCTTAGGGATTCCCATGTTTACCTTATCCCATAACCACCCCTCATTAATAAAATAATCAAACATATAAAAAATGAACATCTTGTACCTCAAATTACTAATATTAACATAGGAGGTATCACACCCACCATCACCTATAATGGATCAACTAGTCCCACATTGCATTTTAAAACATTTGGTAACCTTTATAAATATTAGGTCAAACTTAACACCTTTTACACTACTAAACTATAGCTAAAACACTCTTAATAGGTGTTTTGGATTGGTATAATCAATTAAAATCCCATTATATCACTAGCTTTAAAGACTTGGTTAATTCACTAGTCTGAGAATTTCAAACTAGTGATCTTCTTGAGAACAACTTAGCCCACTTTATAAATTAAAAAAAAATTGAAAATGAAATGGAACAAGCCTTGATCAAATGATGGAAGAAATTATCTAAAAAATGTGATAATAATATGGTAGATGTCAACCTCTTCCACCTATTCACTAATGCTCTATACCCCAAATTACAATATCAAGTTAGGAATCTCTCTCCAAGAACTTTGGAAGAAGCCCTCAACCAAGCTAAATGACAAGACTTCCTCATGCACCAATTCAAACCATCTAAACCTAAAATGAGCACTTGTATGTTCATTAAAAAAAACCCATCATGCAACCAGTGGTGATGTTATCAATACCTATGACACTCTTCATAATACTCAAGCAATTACTCCAAACAATGTTATGGATCATGCTCCTCCTCCAAAAAATACTCCTACTCCTATATTTTCTTAGCCCAACCACACTAATGTGCAAAAACCATTATCCCTAAAAATTCTTTAAAAATGTCTTCCAAGATATATACCATGAGATATTGATCCCACTCATCCTATGAGATCATGGTATGATCCACACAATTTTTTTTGGTTCATGTAGGTTGGGGCCACTCTCAGGAGACTTTTAGACAATTATGTAATATTATTATGGATTTTATTCTTTTTATAAAATTTGATCATGAAACCCTTATTCAAAAGTGTCAACAAACATATGACATATATTTTAAAGCCCATGAAACACAAAATAAAAACTAATATTTAAACCAAGCTAATGTTCATCTTGCTATCTATAAAGATCCTCTTACCAAACTTCAAGGGAACATCAACAAATCTACTCATTCTACAAAGAATGTTGAAAGTCTCATATACGTCACTACTAATGAAGAAAATATGGTTAATATGACTAAGATGAGATGAGTAGTTTCTTTTATTGACTCAAATCCAATACTACACATCACACCTCTCAACTATTGTGTGTCATTCAAGACACTTCCCCATCCCATCTAATGGAATTCAGGCATGAGGAACTTATAAACATTAAAGCATCACTCTAAACAACACAACTTGATTATACCTCTCATACCATCTCTACTCTTTCGCCAACATCCAAACAACAAGGCAACATCCCCCAAACTTCTAATAGTATTTATTTTTCACAACCACAAGAAATAATTTAACCAACCTTCACACCACCTAAGGTCAATCAAACCACTTATAATCAACCCAAACCAACTACACCCTCTCAACACAAGTTAAATTTCACTTCTAACCCTCCTTCCCAAGAGCTCTTGAAATATCTTGCACCTATATCTAACAATCTTCCCATGGTTATAATGATTGGGATCCCATTACAAAACTTTCTCATCTCCCATCTCAAATACCTTTCCTCTAATTAATACAAACTTATCCCCATCAGTGAAACCATTTAGTATAATTTTTGTTTGAAATGAACATCCCTCATCCTCTTTCGACAAGACGTGAAGCTACCTTATTTTGATTTGAAGATAATATACTTAAAAAATGTGAAGATATGTCCATACATATTGATGAAATAGTGGTAATTATCTTTCACTTAAGATTTCTATTGCTTCCATGATCCTGATGAGATACTATTGCATGCAAATGACCCTCCTCTATTCATTAGTATCTAAATTGGTGATATCCAAGTTAAGTGTGCCTTAATTGATGAAGGTTTGGTTGCCAACATTACCTCCATTTAATTCATTAAGACACTTCAATATTCTAAATGTAACCTAAAATATATAGGTAACACATATCAAGGATACAATAGAAGGCATATGCCTCCTCTAGGTTGTGTTTGGCTTCCCATTACCATTACTCTTGTCACCATCTACATAAAAGTTATGATCTTTAACTTTCTGCTTTCTTACAACATATTAATTGATCGACCTTAGAATCATCATATGAGAGTAGTCACATCATCTGCATGTCAATGCATAAAATTCCCCTATAATGATTTTTTTTACAAAATTCAAGGAGACATGAACCCTTGGGATTTTTAATAGTTTCAATAATGTGGTGTCTTTAAAATTCCCACCCTTGAACCTTTGCCTAGTATCCCATTTAAGAAATCCCAAATCTTTAATTATCTTGTCAATTCCACTCAAGATTATAATGGTCACCCGGTAACATCCCACCTAACCTATTAGATTTTGATGATGATGAGCAAGATGAGATTAGCCTCAAGATCAAAAACTTAAATTTATCCCCTCATATTATAACCCATTTTCTTCCTTATTTTTAACCTCAATCCCATCAACCACCTATCAATGATATACCTATTATCTTAACCAAAAATAGGCATTATATACATCACATGTCCTTTGATGACAAATTCATTCCTACATATACCATTAACTTACATACACCTGACTATGATGATGGTTATGTTTTAGATGACCCATTTCTAGCTGGATTTATCAAAGCTAGAAATGCTAAAATTCGTCAATATCATTCTTCTTTATTTTAATACTTTAATTCATATTTTATCATTCCTTCCTTTATAGTACCTAATACCAATATTCTTACTATTTTTCATAGGGTAGAGATGGTGTACTCACATGGTACACCTCTAGTTATAATGGATCACCTTAGGAGTATGCTCAAGGATAATTCCATTATATTCCCTTATAACTTTTTTAGATACTAAGATCCTTATAGTTTTCTTCCTCTAGAGATGCTAGTTATTGTTCTTAAACCTACTACATAACCAACCTCACCCTTAGATGAGCCTAGTCTAGTTGTTCTTCCATATTTACCTTTAGATGAGCTTAGTCTATATTTTATTCTAACCCCACCTTCCCTTGGCAATGGATTTCTTCCTTTACCATAGCTTGATCCCATGCCCACCCAATGGGCATATCAGCCTTATTATGATATCCAAAAAGTTATCAATCATTGGACCAAAGATTTCTAGATATATTATCCACTCCTGGCTTCTCCTTTCAAATCTTTAGCTAGTACGCCCCCAAAGCCTACTAACAAACCTATATGTTAATTTCATGGGATAGATAAGCACTCTTCCACTTATTTCTAAATATTTAGGAAATATATCAACACATTACATCCAACTACTGCTTAACCCAAAGATAAGGCCATACCTCCTCCAAATATATTACCAGAATATATACATAAATATGGGGAAGTGTAATTTCGCACTGATGTGGTACACATTATACCAATCATTTTCACATTTTTTAGTAGCACCTTCATGACTACCCATAATTGACACATTTATCTATCATTGCTCCTTTGATAGGTCACACATGCAATAAGGATCATCCTTTTCCATATGTTTCACCTTCTTCTTACCCCATATATACTATTCTTATTCAAACATCCATACCTCTCCTTGACTATCTTATGCATGAGACCCCTCATGAGCATGATTCTTCATCAGTTACACCTACATTTTCAATTAAGGAGATTAAAAAGGAAGTCTTTCCATAACTTCATGTGAAAATTGATGAGACTTTGGATGCCATCATAATTCAACTTCATAGATATGTTTTAGATGTCATGGATAATATTTTTGGTCAAATATATCAATATTTATGAACATGGCATGGTGTTCTTTTACATTTTTCTATGTTATGATTTGGATTGGATTTGTGATCCATTTATATATATCTTATACACTTGAATATGTGTCAAATTTGGTTTCAATTATATTTTTTACATGGATCATTATATTATGCTTTATGCACTTTATATGGTTTCATTTACTTTCATCTTTCTTATGGCTTCTTATCATTCTTTTCACAAATGCACACTTATGTTTATGAGATAGATTCTTTCATGGATTATTTTTCTTTTAGAATGATTTTTTGCTATGTTATCTCACTCAAAAATCAAATAATTATTATTGTGACTTGGTTATATAAGCCATGATTCCCTTGATAATCTCTCTATACCATATTATCAATTAAAAAACAAGAATTCTCATTGTACTACTACTATTTACTGATCTCCTTTGATCTCCCTTTATTCCTTTATTTTCCTTTCACATCATAAGCATACATATGGTTGACACTTGAGATTACATACTAATTTATAAGTAAGCCTGAGTGTTTAGTCAGTCATATCTTTGGATACTTAGCCTCTTATATACCAAATTCTAAAGCTCATTTATGTGTATCACTTCTATCACTCATGTTGGTTATTCTAAATTTGTATGGAGGAGGAATAATAAAAATACATAAAAAATTTAAAATCCAAATCATTTAAACAAAATGAAATGATTCCAAAAGGCAACATACAAATTAAAAAATCTAATCACACTAAAAGATGTGATTCATAACACATATTATTTCTAATCAAAGCTCAAATTCCATAGTTAGCTTCATGAAAGAGTCAAGGTCCATTGGGGAGTGGTAGGCCAGTAAATTGGGATATATATATATATATATATATATATATATATATATATATAAGTGTTACCTAATTTCTCACACAAGTACCCAATCTTCACTGTAGATCGATAGCTCTGTAAGAGATCCTGAGGAATGGGGAATATGTTGTGGGAAGGTAGGCAAATTTTCATTTTCTTGTTCATATAACCTTTAGGATTTGATCTTAGTATCTCACATATTTTCATATATAACTTTGTGATTATTATGAGAAGGTATCCTTTGTATTTTGATGGTAACTAGACCCTTAGTGTCTCTCTTTTGTACTTAGTATGCCTCATGTTTCCTAAGGTCTTCTCATAGATGCATATGTCATGATTTTTACATTCCCTCTTTCATTAAAACATTCCTAATATTTCCCATTGAGAAATATTTCTTTTTTAACTAATACTTCCCACTAGGGTTTCCCTTTGTGAGTTTTAGTGTAAGGCTATGGATAGGAACAAAATCTCCTCATAAATTACCATAATAAAATATTTCCTTACTACCATTCACCTCAGTAGTGTTCCCCTTATGAGTTTTAGTGTAAGACCATGGATAAGACCATGCCCTCCTCATAAATTACCACATTTAAAACATCTTTTAAATCATTCCCATAATTATTTTCACCTCATTAGTGTTCCCTTTGTGAGTTACATTATAAAACTATGGATATGACCAGACACATCTCATAAAATATTCCAATACCTAGTTCACACTATAACCAAGTCACAATAAAATTACATGCTTCAAATTTGAGATAATTTGTGTTAGATTATGATTTACACATCATTGACATATTTCCCATATAGATTTAATATGTTTTATGTTTACTTCATATGCACTTCATTTATCTTCTTGTTTTATAATTACGTATATGTTTACAACCATTTTATTAAATTTATCATACTTCCCATCTTGATTTGGTATGATTAATTTGACTTACACTTACATTTTGTTTTTATTTTCATACTTCCCAACTTGATTTAGAATGATTGATTCAACTCTATTGTTTTTTTTTTATACCATTGGTTTTTATGTGTCTTCCATTTTATTTCAATTTTTCATACTTCCCAACATGATATAGTATGATTTTTATTTATTTTAACTTGGTTCAAATCTTTACATGATTTGAAAACATTTAATACCTCTTAATTTATCAGTTTATTTTACTTATTCATATTTTATTTTTACACATTTCCCATCATGATATAGTATGCATTAAATTTGTTTTGATTAATTATACTTTTCCAAATCATTTTTTCCTTTTTCTTTTTAACCATGCATGTGTATCACATAATTATATAAAATAAAACATGCATCACATATTTCTCATGATATATAAAATAAAATAAAAATACATGTGCCAGAAAGGAATTATATCCACTTATCCACATATAAATCCAAGTACAACTCATAAGATTAATGAACTACATATATATATATATATATATATATATATATATATATATATTGTGTTTTATAAAAATAAGTATAAAATATAATATCTACAACTCTAAGGTTGTGCTCCATCCTATCTATCTTGTGGCCTAGCCACACTACCCATTGATGCCTATGACTAACCCCTCTAAATGGTGCACTATAAAAAGTTAGTCCAATATATCAATCCAACAAACTATCCCTAAATGTTGGCCACCTATGATTGTACCTATCCAAGATAAATCATAGTAGACATGTGTGTAACTCACTCCTATGCTAAGAATTGTCATGCCTAAGCCTCTAGCTCCTACCCATGTCAGTGGTTTTAACCCATCACCTCATTATTATAGCTATCACATAGCCTCTCCCACAAATCTAAACTAGCTCACATGATATGGGGTAGATGGAACCACAAGATCATCCAAAGTGGTAGGGTCATATGGTGATATCATCCCATCCAAAATATCATAATGTGTAGCCATAGTTAATGCTCCCCATTTGATCTCCTTTGTAATAATATCTATAAAACTAGAAACCAAATATACATTAGATCATATATATAAATATCTCAAATCATATATCTATCATTAACAATGATGAAACTAGTATTCTATATCGAAAACTTAAAACTAAATCAAAACATTTCTCATCAATATTGTTATCACCAACCATGGTCTCACCATCTGCTCACTTGTTGAGTACCTCCTCTATCATATGCCTCTACACCAATGCCAAATTAGGACTCACCACCTAATCCTTTTTTTATCCCCTCCTTAGTGGCCTCTCTATAGACCAACTATGTCTTTATACCATTGTAGGCTTCCCCTATGTGATAGCCAACATCTATATCTCCTCACATCGATGATGTCTCTATATCTAAGGAGCTCATAGTAGCCATTATCACCTTTGTTGTGGTCCTTAAAATTCTCCCACACATCCTACATACAAATCTATGACATCATCTCCTACAGGCCTTGCTACCTCTTATTGTCATGCTTGACCAACTCATGGTCTAGCTCATCATGTCATAATCACCAATATTTTAATAGGTACCCTTGTGCCTTCTCTCCCTCTCAGTGTTCTAACATGTTGTGCCAAATAAATATGCACTATTAGAGGGTCCATTAGATGTGGAAGTCATAATTTTATAGGTACATGAGCCACTAGATGAGGTTCCACCCACGAAGTGTAGTGGCTCATAATTCACACATGTGCTAAGCTTGTAGTAATAGTGGCCCAACTCAACAGTCTAATTCAGCCATATAACAACTATGTGAGTGTATGGTTGCCATACATTTCCCCTTGTGTGATAGTCCACAATGTTATAATATGGGCATGGCCTGTGCTACATGGTCTTAACTCCATTGAGTAACCTGAGGCAACCTATAATCGACGACATGGGGTAACCCAATTGGATGATACATAGGGAATCTCTCATAGATCCATGTGCTTAATATAATGATAAGACACATAGTATTTTACCCCCAATTTAACATCGTATACATGTAATATATGATTTAGACCCAAATGATAGAACCAAGATCATATAAATCTCCATGATTCAAACTAGACTAGCTTAAGATTATCACATATAGTGGTACCTTGCCATCTAACTTTTGACACAATAATCATGCTATCACAAGCCTTGTCATGACCTTTTGAATATCTAGAGCTACAAGATAAACATTAAATAAAATAATATGTAACATAAGATAGATCCTATTTGAGCATGTTTCCCACTAGGATAAGGCTCATCTCTAATCTTTTGACTCTAGTGTGTCACAAATCACCAGCATCCCATCTATAAGAAGTCTAAGTAATGCATGGATATCTTTCAAGGTGGTCACCACCTCTTTAGTATCCCCCTTCACCTTTCATCAAAAAGTGTTGGTCAATCATTCTATTTCCCTTAGAAATATGATAATGAAATCAACACTCAATGAGATTCATCTCATCTCCATAATACCTCCAAATCCCAAGGCAACTAATTTATCTCTATCCACATCCAACAGTCATTTCAATAAATTTGTTATCTAATATGCATTTACTAGGTGCCAAAATCTCTAGTGTCTCTATAAAATATCAAATAATAGAGAATGTATTAGATATCAATATCATAATAATAAATACATTCTTAAATATTCTCAAAAAAACTATAAATTAACTATTTCATCAACTTGTTTGATAGATTTTCCCTTTTTTAATACAATCAACCTATTTAATACTAAATCGACACTATCATGTTCTTGTCATACTGCATCAGCCTTTTGGTATGCATTAAGCCCATTCTTCTAGGTGATATCAACTTGTTTGCTACTAAATCATCCCCTTTCCAACTCTAGCATACTATATTGATGCTCTAATACACATTCTATCTTATTTAACAAACTATATAATCCACATACTACAAACTATATCAGCCATATGGTACTATGTCAACCATTTCTATGTTTCCAACTAGAACAACCAACTACTATGAAATCAACCACATCCAACTATACTATATTGACCCACTGCTACTTATTCATCCCCTATATTTATCTTGCCTTGTAAATCAAGTCAACAAGGTTGACTCTATTCTTAGTTTGTGTCAATGTTTTGACCATTTACCATAAATGTCTTAGGCATTATTGGTCTTAACTTTTCCTACCCAATACCCCATTCTAACCCTAGTTTACTTAAAAATTTCCTAGGGTTAGTTTTGGTGTCTAGATTTTTCCTACCATCCAATTTTTTATATTTAGATTAATTTCAATTAAAATTTCTCAAAAAAATTGAAATTAATACTTCCCTTACCTACACTGCATCCGTTGTAGCCACTATGCATACTCCACATCATAGGTGTCATCTCCTTACCATGGTCATTCTCTAGGCTCAAACTAGGTCTCTCAGAGTAATATTTTCTTATAATAGTAAAATAAAAATGAATTAATTTTCATCCTATTTTTATTTACTATTTAAAATTATTTACCTGTCAAATATTTATAGCTAGATTTTGTTTTTTGACCATAACTTTATTTCTACTATCTCTTTTTTCAAACCATAATATGTTCTAGAATCCTAAGATTATAGAGAATATTTTCACATATTACATGTATATCTAAAAAAAATCATTTTTTTGCTATTTTACATGTTTGCCTAATGTTACCTATATTGGACACCTTCACATTTCTTTCACTTCCTTCATCTTATACAACACTAAGGTAAGTAAAGGTATTTTTATTTCAATTATGTCTTTTCATCTATATTATTTACTTTTTATTGTAATCTATTTAGCTTCAACATTGTGTGTCACTATGTTTTTTTCTTGAAGCACCATCCCATGTTGTACCTTCATGACACATGATGAGATTTTATTGGGGAATATATACACACATAATTTTTTCAAACTTTATCAATTATTGATGTTTTCTCTCTTGTAAGAACCTATCAAGTCTCAATCTCTCTCAGTTCATGCCTCAAAGAGTGCATTGGGAAAGGGGAGGATAGACCATTGGTTCTTCACAAGATTGTTATCCCCTATACCACCACTTAAAATCAACACAAAATTTCCCATATACTTCCCTAAGCTTTGACACCTCCATTACATACTCCTCCAAATAATTTGATGCCTTATTCAACCCCTACCTCAACCAAAAACCCTTTTGTGACATTAATCAAACAATGTTAGCCTAGGCCAACCTTGTATTCAAATTAATTATAGCATGTTATGGGTTTAGGTAAGTGTCGACCAATCTAGATCAGGACCTAACTTACTTTTATCAATTAATGATATAAGGTATAATTGGGATAAAACTGTTGACTAAAGTTTCTAAAAGGTTCAGGGTTAGATTCAACTATATACACACATCTTTTTTGCCATTTCCTTTAGGAAGAGAATAAGAATAACATAAAACATTATGCATCTGGTTATCCACCATTCTACATGAGGATCATTAATTAGGTTTTCGATACTACACTTGGAGATATAAATCTTATCTTATGGAGAAGTCTTTTGTATGTATAGATAAATTATGTAGCCTAAAGATGACTTATCCTTGTTATCCTTACATAACATAATAACTTATTATGAATCACCTTGGCCAAGGGATATATTGAGGATCAATGTGTTCATCTTCAAAGGTAAGTATTCCTAACTTTGTTCCTCTTTTGTTAAAGTAGATATATTTGTATTTGTTAGATTATATGATTCTCTCCCGTGCATTAGGATTTTCTATACATGAGATTCAGTATTGATATTTTATGCATGTTCACTTTTTATATTTATTACCCCCATTTTGTGATACAAATTTTTGTGAGCACTAGGTTATATTTTAATTTACTTTGTATATAATTTTTTATTATAGAAAACATAGGACATAACTAGGGTTATTACATGGTGTTACTTGACTAGAGGCTTTGGAACCCTCTCTAGTGATATCATTTTGGTAAGGGACCCCTTGTTTAGGCCTAAAGGATCCATCTTGGTCATGCCCCTAATTGTCTAAATGTACCAACAAGTAGAAGTGTAAGTGTGATTTATCTTCTCCGAACTAGGATTGATTTTTAGATTATCTACATTTTCCCTTGTATACATTATCTACCTATTAGAAACACATAAACATGCACACATATTTGATATTGATCTATCATCCCATTGGGGCTATCATACACACAACTTCTGGTTTGCTAGGTTATATCTTTTTATACTCCACTTCACAAATTTAACACTGATTATAACTTGATATTGATCATCCTATACTACACTAAATTTTTATTGACTATTACTACTATAGATTTAGCTTCTATATAAATTTGATCTTATAAATATTTGTACCACATGCTATGCATACTTTCCTTTCTAGATTTACTAGTTTACATTTGATTATGTCTCTTTAATCCTACATCTATTTGATGGTATTTGAGTATACCATTGTTCTATAGATCTAAGATAATTTATTGTGTTTATGCTTTGGACATGTGCCCTTGTCCTTGTGTGTGATTCTTGATTGTATATATAGACATTTAAACATGTCCTTCCATGTGGATCTTAGAAAACATTGCTTGATCTTTGCATATGTGGACATTTGAACATGTCCTTGTATGTTTTCTTTTTCTCAAACTTAGTGATATGTGGCCATGTCCATTGTATTTTGTCCCCTAGGCCTACTTTATGTGCCTCATGTATTTGTATGTATGATTTCATGTATACATCATGGCCATGATACTTATCTCTTTCTTGTTATACTCACATTTAGTTTCAATTCCATGAGGTACCTCATGCATCTCCCCTTCCTCATTGGGCACCTTAATGGACATCATACCCCATCCACCTAGGTAGTTTACTCAAATTATATCCATATTTTTGTTTATATATATATATATATATATATATATATATATATATATATATATATATATATATATATATATATATATATATATATATATATATATATATATATATATATATATATATATATATATATATGTTTACATTGTTATATTTATATTAATAACCTTATGAATGTTAGATCTAATATACATCATTACATTACCAACTTATGCTCAGACTATTTTACATTGCAATGTCATGTACACATAATATATTAGTTTATCATGCAGATATCATATGTTTTCGGTATAGAAAACATGATGCATAGTATTTTATTTTAAGGATAGTTATTATAAAAGTTCAAAAACTCCTCTCAAAAGAGGGTTAATTCATAAGGGTTTATCACCTAGATCAAACCATCCTAGTGCACTTAGAACACAATTTCCAACACACATACATAAATTACAAATCTCAAATTCAAGAAAATATAATGGAACATAGTCATATATAGATCAATATTAGTTTCCAAAAAAACAACACATTTAGTCAATAGTGTAGTATCATGTTTTATAGTGCAGTGCACTATTGGAAAAGGAGACCACACTACTATCTAGTAGTCTCAAACACATAAAATTTTCAATTTTTTAGAAAGGTACAATAGCTACAGTTCAAATTTATATAGTTTCAATCATAGATTATCAGACAAGTTCAATTTATACTTAGTTTTTACATAAATTACATAGGTTTGCTTAGATTGGGGGAATCATACACAATATGACCACTCCCATTTTAGTTTTAGGTATGCATAAACATAGATTACAATGAATCAATCCATAATCCATATACACATATATCATAGTTGGGGCATGTGTAGGTACGTTGTTCACATATGTTTAGTATGGAACCAAAACTCTTAGATGGAATGAAAACTCCATATCATTCTCCATGTTGTGTACTCTAGACACCATATGTGTTAGTTTTATGTTAGTTTTTCATCAATTTTACACTGCATTGATGCCTCATTCCATCAACAATGGTTGGAATTATTGAGTGGCCAAGAATCATTTTTATATTTTAGAGTTTTCATATGGATTAGAGCCATATTACATAGTTTAATTACATCACATAGTTTTAGCTTCACATGCATCTAGTACACATGGGTAGGCAATGATAGATTCATAGCCTACTTGAGTTATTGATCTACCTACATGAGAGGGTTGGATAACTCATCAATCTAACCTAAGTTATTCACATGTTATGATCTATCAAGTAGGGGTGGGCAATGATGGAGTCAAGGTTATCTTGAGTTCTTGATCCGCCCACACATGGGGATTGAGAAATCCATCAATCCAATCCAATCTATTCACCATTTGATCACTAGATATAAACACACAGGATGCCACCAAATTTTAACATTGGTTCATGTACACATTGAGGTGTATTCATTACTTTCCTCTCTCTTTCTCATCTCTTTACTCAATTTTGTCTTTTATTTTGATGTTTCTTAAGTAAGGACTAATTCATACATGTTTCAGTCATAATACATGTAATGGAACAAAGTTTGTAGACTCATATACACATTCATAGACTTCACATCTTATGTAAGTCTAGGTACATCTCTCTTTCTTTTATCCTAGTCATTTCAATTTGTTTCACGTATAAAATATAGGGGAAGGGGAGAAATATAGTCATCTAAAATGGCATTTGAATTCAATTAGTGTCAATTGAGACCACCCTATTCATAGCTTAGTGATAAACCTATCTTAGGGCCTCTTTTAGTCCTTTTCCAACTTATGTGTGCACTCATCCCTTGACTAGATATACCAAAATCCACATTAGGCCATTTATTAAGCATTTAGGACCCTTTTTCACCTGTTCTAGCCACTTCAACAATAACATGGTCCTTGAGTCTATAGCTCATTGCACTATTAGTAAAGGGGTAGAGTTATTGACCCTTAGCCTTCTTTACCCCTAAAAAATATCTTTCCATTTTACAAAGCATTTTAGGGTCAGCCTAGACTCATTTCATCATAAAACTATATAAATACCACTCTCATTCATTTATCCCTTGGATGGAAAATATATGCTCTCATGAACAAACTCAAAAAAAATGTGCAAATCAAGGTCACCGATCCCTATTCTACCTTACTTATACAGACACCCATCTACAGTAGCCCAAAGCTTAGATTACTAAGGTTTATAGCCTCAATACACACTAAAAGCATCGAAATCAGCATTCATACTAGCATTCACTTGTACTTGCACCAACACTTAAATTGAGAGAACTACATCAAGCTTGATCTCCTTTAGAGGTATTGGTATGTAAGCAACACTCAACACATGGGGTGTTAAGGTCATGTCTAACTTATCCTACTTGCACCACCTTAATTCTACTTGTATTCTTCAAAAACCCTAATAAGCATGGAAGCCCAGGTTTTCACATTGAAATCAATCAAAACAAGAGATAAATAATGATTCAAGGTTGGGTCACACAAAATCAAGTTTCTCAAAGTAAGGTGAACATCCTTTCATAAATTCACATTTTCATCTACTCAAGGACATTAGTATGGTATAGGAGGACACTATCACAATGCATTATTGGCATAAGGACTACACTATAATTTGAAGGAGACTCTGATACTTGTTTCCTATTTAAGACATTCTAAAAATTTCCTATTGACCATTTTTACCTCAATTCAAAATGGGCTAACCCTCCTAAAGTTAAAATCTTGTATAAGGGCTTATTATAACATCATAGGGTGTTGCATAGTTCTATTTGATGTTAGTTCATATGTTTTTGGTCTTGGTCATGGTCTTGTTTAATCCTTGTGATATTTTATATCTTAGGAGTAATTTTAGAGACATATATGAAAGTGGTAGGTTTTCACAATGTTCAAGTAATTAGAGCATGGAATAGGTTTGCATAGGCCTCAAAAGTTTGTTTGAGCTTTCAAATATTAAATGGCAGTTGCTAGAATAAATCTAGAAGAACCCACAGACATAAATACTTGTTTGGTACTTGGGAATTTTTATCATTTTATTTGGTAAAGTAAATATTCCTTCAGGTATTTAGGACAAGTGCTAATAATTCTTTTGGTACAATTGTTTTCAATATTTTGTCTAAGTGCTGGGGACTTGTCAAGAAAATTGGTTGAATCAAAAGTTATGAAGACTTGTTTTCATTAGGAAACATGCCCACTATAAAGTTCTTGAAGAACTATTTATTTTGAGAAAATTATTTGAGTAATTTTATCAAAAACTAAATTCTTTCAGACATTTCATCCATGGAAAAAGAGATAAATCTGATTTCTTTCAGATAAATTATCTGATACAAAAGGCTAAGGACATTATTTTAGACAAAATATATAAAACATAAAGCCTAATGACCCATGTTATTTTGGGAAAATTTGTCGATGCAAAAAGTCTGTAGCCATCATTCTTGTGAGGAAATTGTCCTAAAGACAAAGATCCCAAGGAAATTACTGGCAATAAATGATCTAAAAGAATTGAATTATTTCAATAAAGTTGATCTAGTAGAGTATAACATTTTCATAAACATAAAAAATGAGCCAAGGCAAAAAGTCATTGGCATTCAAAAATTAACAGTCACACAAATGTCATTGATGGTCACACAGACATCAAATTTAAGTCTTAGAAAATAATCTTTGGGGGTAAAATTTTGATGGTCACATAGATTTAAAATATGGTCTCATGGATGTCAAATGATGGGAGTGTAAACATCAAATTTCAGCCATGATAAATAGCCATTTGTGTTCAAATGGAGCCAGATCTAATGATCAACATTCCATCATACACCAAAATCAAAGAAGTGGATGATTTGATAGTATTAGTGGGTCCCAATGATCTATGACTCATGTTTAATCAAATAAATAGATACAAAAACATGAAAAATACTCAAATTTTAAGGATCTCAGATTAAATGCAACACTAACAGATGTTATGATCTCAAGACCCTGAGTTAGGGATCGATGGCTAACATCAAAATTCAAAGTAGGGAAACTCTAGGTGGGGTTGATTGGGAAAATTTGACTGAACTCCATATGGACAAGATGGGATATATGTTAAAATGATGATAAATAAAATTATAAAATAGAATGAGAAACATGGTATGGAATGCCACATGGGTGGCTATGTAAGATCAAGGATTTTATAGCAAAGAAAGCTTTACATACTTTTACACCACCATGAAAGCTCAGTCAAAGACTAAAGATGAATAATGACTACTAGATGTAAATAACAAAGTCCAAGAAATAAATAAGTGAATGTAGATGGTAAATTCAAATGTCCAAAAGATAGTTATTAGTTAAGAAAATGTTTGTGACTATCATAGTATATGTGTTGACTCTCCTAGCTTAGTTTCAAGCGCCCAAGAGATTATCCATGATGAAAATGGATTCACAAAAGCTATTTGAAGAATCTATGCACTATTTTTGATAGTTTGACATGATTTATATGGAAATTTTTCTTAATAGGCATTCATGGTCTATTCCACACTTAGTTGTACCTACAATGTAACTGGTTCTCATGCTTGGACATGTGTTCTAGTGACTCTTGAGCTTCTTTATTTTCTCCTCTCTCTGAAGATCTATAAGTAGCTTCCATTTTGGCCTTTTTAATCTAATTCCACTCCATGTATGGCAAATTCCTACTATAATGATGTCATATTTTTGCTTTGAACATTAATGCAAATCTACTTTTGAGTTCTTGAATATTTGTCTAACTGTGCAAGTGATGTATGGTGATGCAAAGTGATAATTCTCTATCCTTTCTTTCCTTATCCTTTCATGTTTGTGTAATATTTCCTATTATAATAGGTCATATTAAGTGTTTTAAAGTATATGATCTTATATTTTAAGTGTAAAATGAGCCTTAGTGTCTACAACTATATTATGGTTCACTTACCTTGGATAGCTTTCATGCATCTCACCTTCATATTCAAATACTCATGTTAGAATCCATAGGACTTGGAAATTAGTTTGTATGCCTTATTTCTTAGTGTATTAGAGTATGATAGTCACATGGAAAAAAAATTAGTATATCACCCCCTTGGATTAGGTTCATTTCATGTAACTTCTAACTATTTTCCCATAAGCAAGCATTAGCATAGGTGAAAGCACTTCAAGATACATTCAGGGAGCTAGCCCTTACATCTAGAGGCTCATTTCCATTATAGGTACAACCACATACCTAGAAGTGTTCCCATGTTATCCAAATCTATAATAATCTTGAATACCCTATTCTAGGGTAAAATATTTAGTGATAATAGTTCTAGCATGCCCGGTGGGACAAGGTTCAAGAAAGTGGAAATATTGTTGGTGTGTCTTTCCTCTAACCATCTTTTGGAAGCAAGCAACCTAGCACCAATTATGACTCCAAATGATAAATTTTGGTTGTAAGTATCCCATGTATCTTTAATTAAAGTTTTGATCAATTAAATTAGTTTGTACTTAGGGTTTTACCTTCCATAATTCTCAAAATAATTAAATCAATTTTCTCTACATGATTAAGTTATTCATTTTAACTAACCATTGAACAACATTGGGAGTGGACCAAAAATGAAATGGAAAAAATAGTTGATATGTTTATCATGTCTTTTTTAAATAATTTTATTAATAAATACATAATTTTACATCATATCTAGACTTGCATATTAAATGCAGAGCAAGGAATAAATGAAATATCCAAATGCATTTTATTAACTATTAGATAAAATGATACATGGAATTAAATTCCATAATTGTATGAATGTATAAAGTGGTAGAGATTGTAACCCAATTTTATGTCATTTTAATTAGATAAAAATTAACATACAACAATAAATCACAACAATTTATGAATCACATTGCAGCTAGTTTCATTATAGTCACAATTCTTTGTTAACAAGTCACTCACTGATGTTGTTTGATTACTAAAATAAAACTATCTTCATATATATATATATATATATATATATATATATATATATATATATATATATATATATATATATATATATATATATATATATAATTTGATACAGTAAAATCTAGTTTTACAATGCCCTAAACCCACAAGAGTGTATTATATAAGTTTAATCAGGAATATCAAGGCTGAGAATACAAAAACAAAAACAAATAATACTTAGAACATAAACAAAAAATAGAAAACCATAGTAGAACTAGGAGGAAGGTCCCTTTTGAGGGTCATCATAAATAATAGTGTCCTTCATTATGATGATTGGTTTATCCTTTGAAACTTTATCCCAAGTATGATTCTAGGGACCTTTAGCCGCTTCACTTGGGAAGATCATTTTGAGGTGCTTTTTTCATTTTTCCTGAATGGAAGACTGTTTAGCGGGGACATCCTTGGGGGAGCCCTAAGAGAGGGATTTTAAAATCTTAGGTGATTTCATAGTAGGGGAATATAGGGGTTGATTAGAGTGAATAAAGACATGTACTATTTCTTCAGCCTATATGTGTAATGCATTCCAGTCTTGGATGAGCTTGGCTAGGCCAAACCCTACTTGTTGCACCTTCAAGTTAAAGTTTTCTAGAAGCTATTTATTTATTTCCATCTCCTCTATAATAATGGATTTCCCTTTCTAGGATAATTTCATAGGGGTCTTTATTTCAATAGGTTTTATTTTGGGGATAAATAGTAATTTGAGAGGGAGATCATATAGGGGGAATGTGATAAGCTATTCTTGAGGGTGCGATCAGAAGGCTAGTGGGATCCCTCAGTAGGATCTTCCATTAGGGATTCCTCTTAGGAGTCTTCCCCAAAAGAGGAACCCATGAGGGGAACCTCCTAGCCTAAAATGGCTTGGTCATGCTTAATAGGAAGGAGGATCAGACCCTGGTTAAGTATGGTATTTGTATCATTTACTTGGTGAATTAGGATGATACTTTCAAGGTACTTAAGTAGGAAATAAGGAAGATTGATTTTAAACACAATGAAATGATTAAGAAGCAAAAAATGGTGGAAAAGATTAGTTTATATTTATCTTTGAATGTCATGTATCTCATGGATTAAAGGTAAATTTTAGGATAATAGCATGGGAGGTCAGCCTATGGGAATCCTTTTTTGTCTATCTGCACAAAATCTTTATTCTAAAGAAGCATTTTTGAGACTCTTAATTTTTTGACTGGTCCTTGAATTCCTTGGTGCCTACACATGACATTCCAATGGCTTCACCAATGAACTCCTTCAATACATTAATGGTGATGCCATACATGGTAACCTTCCATTTTGTCCAAGCCACCATGAAGTCTCAAAAAATCTCAACATTGTGATCAGTGACACATTCCATTAATTTTGTAAGCCCCCACTTTTTGAGCTTCTTCCAAAATTTATTTTACTCACAAACCTCTATGCATGATGTGAGTTTCATTTGATCCCTGTCATCACCCATGGGGACTAAGAATGCAAAGTCAAAATGAGAGAGATTAAGTTTATGGATAGGGAAAAAATAAATAAGGCACAAATGGGTGGGAATTCTCACTGAAGGCTTGTAATAATAATTAAGACCCCTTCTTTTGAAATGATTGTGAATCAGCTTGATAGAAATCTACCCCATCAAGGTGAGGTTATGCACATATGAAGGGATGATTTTTTTAATTTGCATTAGTACTTTTAGCATGGATGGTATCATGATAGTTAGTTAAAAGGTGGAGATCAACTCTAATGCTGGTAAGGAGGTCAGCCACCCTATTTCCTTCCTTATAAGTTTGTATGAGTTGAAAGTGAGGTATTCCCTTTAAAATATGCTTTGTGTCATCAATGATGTCTTTAATAGTATGGGAGGGTGTATTTTTTGCTTCCAAAGCATTAAAGATGTTTAATGAATCTCCCTCAGCTATGATCCTATTATGGTCGATGCCTAATGCCAATTGTATGCCATAGAGGGCCACCTTGGCCTTGGCTAGGTGGTTTGTTTTATTTCCTATGAGACCCACATACATTTCTAACATCTCCCTTTTATATTTACTTATAATGCCTCCTCCCCCTATAGGACTTGGGTTACCCTTGGAGGCACCATCAAAATTTAGTTTCACCCAACCATCTGGAGGAGCCTTTCATTTAGTGTGCTTTAGGATTAAGTCTTTCAAGGGAGAACATAAAACCTATTGAAGATCCAAGTTTTTGAGAATGAGTAGGGATGAGGGGGGAAAGATATTTATCTTTAGGTGGGAAAGCTTTCTAGTTTTCTGAAATGTTCTGGTAGAGGTGAGGGAAGATGCCCTCCAACTAGTACCTTTTGTTGAGGAAGAAATCATCATTGCAAATTTTCCATATGCACCAAAACTAGTGAGAAAGGGAAAGATGCCAAAGGAAGACTAGGGAAGGTATATTCTAGGGAGGATTACATTACATAATGAGATCTAGGATACTATTAGGTTTGACCCAGGCCATGTTGAGGAGATTTAAAAGCCAATTAAATAAAGTCAGGCTGAGAGGGAATTCAAAAAAAATGTGGTAAATAGAATCTTCTGCTCTTTGATAAATTAGGAACCTATTGGGGACAATCAGTACCCTTTTAGCTAGGTTATCCACTTTCAAAATTTTATTCTATGCCACAATCCAAAAAAAGAAATTAACTTTGGGGGTTAGGTGTTTTAGCCAAATGTTTTTCCAAAGATTCTAGTTACTTTCCAAATTGAAGTTGGTGGCATGTCCTGAGGCCACCAAGTAAGAGCCATTGTCTTCTAATTAAAAAAATTAAGTGATCTTCATTCTAAATGAGAGGGATGTGGACTTGTCTTAAATCTAGTTTGAGGTTTTGAATGGCCTGATATTTTTTTAGTGTTATCTCTTCACTGGGGAGGAACTTTCAACACTTTTCTCCTTCCTTAATTTCTCAGTATTCTTTTATCTTGGAGCCCCATATTTGCTTGAGATGCCTATACCACTTGGCCCTAATTCCTTGGGTAGAGAGGAGCTAGGGGATATCTAGGCATCTTCCCAAAAATCAATTTTCTCACCATTTCCAATTTTCCATGAGATGCCACTCTTCAATAAATCCTTGAAATTGGTTGTCTTTCCAAAAATTTGATCCATCAACATGACCTTCTTCCCATAGGAAGTCATCCTCATCCACCCCTTCAAGGTATTTATAATTTAGCATTCTTTTCCATTCACCATTTTCCTTCATCAAGTGCCAACCCATTTTGGCCAATAGGGCTCTGTTCATGGATTTTGAGCTTCTCAGGCTAAGGCCTCCATTAGATTTTGAAAGATAGACTTTATCCCATGTAATCAAATTGAATATGAATATTTATTTAGTACCTATCCATAGGAAGTTTTTTTGGACTGGTTTAATTTTTGAGACAATATTGGATGACCTTTTGAAGACAAACATTTAATATATAGGAATGCTTTGAATAGATGCCTTGAGGAGCTGGTATTTCCCTGCCTAGGTGAGGAGGTGTCCTTTTCATCTCGCTAATTTCCTTTGGATGTGATCTATTAAGGGATTCCAAAGTTGGAAGTCTATTTTTTTCACAAAAAAAAGAATGCCTAAGGGGTTTTTCGATAGTTTTCCCACTTAACATTGAAGTATTTTGATGATTCTTCTTTGTTGATTAGGTGGTGTATTGATGAAGAAAAGGAAACTCTTTTATAAATTGATGCATTGGTTGGACACTTTTTTGTAGCTGTTTAAAATGAATTTAAGATTTTTAGCTTCCTCAATAGAAGCATCTCCTAAGATAATAGTGTCATCATCAAACTAATGATGGGTGATGGGATCTATATTTTGGACCACCAAAATTCCCTCTATTAGGCCCTAATTATAGGCTCTCCTTAAGATTCTCCCTAAGGTTTATGCAAGAATGATGAAAAGGTATGGAGAGAGGGTGTCTCTATTTCTTAATCCTATTAACACTGTAAAGAAGCCTTTTGGGACCCCATTTATAAAATAGAAAACTTGGTGGTGGTAATAATTTTCTAGATAATTTTCTTGATATCATGATTCATCCCTAACTTTTCCAAAATTTGATCAAGTGCCAAGAAAATCGGTCATAAGCCTTTGACTTGTCAAATTTAAGTAGCATGCCCTACTGTGAGGATTTGGAGATGAAATTCATAGCTTTATGAGTTATGACAATGTCATTGATGATATTTTTAGCTACCACAAAAGCCCCCTATTACTCCCCAATGATGGAATCAAGAAGAGATTGCATGCATTTAATCAGAATAGAGGAGCATATTTTATAGGTGGTATTACATAAACTAATAGGCCAGAAGTCCTAAATGTTAGTGGTGCCTTATTTTTTCAAGATTAGTATCAGAAAGGTATTGTTGATTTATTTTAAGATGGATTTAGAATGAAAGAATTCTCTAGTAGCTTTTTCAACCTCTAGGTGTATAATGTCCCATAACTTTTGGAAGAAAAAAGGGGAACCCATCAATTTTGGGTGCATTAAGGCCTTCCATAGACAAGACCATGCTTTTTATTTCCTTTTTTAATGGGATATTGATGAGAGATGCATTATTCATAGCTGAGAAGACCTTGTCAAAATTAGAGAGTAGAAGAGACTAGAGAAGCCTCAGGTTCCCATCCTCTGAGAGGAAATTTTTATAGAAATTTATAATATGTTAGGATATGTCATATTCATTCCTATTGATGGTCCCATATTCCAATTAAAATTAGGGAATTTTGTTTATATTATTGTGTCTTAAATCTGAATGATGGAAAAAAATTGTATTCCTGTCACCCTCCTTCAGCAATAAACATCTAGATTTTTACTTCCAAATGGCCTCTTCTTTTACTTCTAGGTTATGAAATTAACATAGGAGATCTTTTTCCTTAGAAGCCACTTATTCATTGTAATTCCTTGAGGCATTTATTTCTTCAATAATTGAAAGTTCTAATTCAAGGGTATTTTTATGTAGAAAAATATTTCCAAACACTTCCTTGTTCTAAATTTTCATCTTATTTTTAAGGAAGTTGATATTTTTATGAGAATGAATATGGTAGACCCTAAAAAAGGCTCTTTTCACCAATATTTTAGAGAGTTAGTGATTTTTGGGTGATGAAGCCACATGATTTCAAATATTAAGTGACTACATTTGGGTTTGGAGATTTTACCAGCTTCAAAAACTAAGGGATTGTGGTCAAACTGAAGCAAGAGCATCTACGTACAGCTTCAGGCAAGGCGTGGTTATTAGGCATGCAAGCTCAAGTCATGTCTTGTTTTGTATTTTAATTCAGATTGTTGTCTTTTCCCTCCAAAATGTTGTAGAAGGAGGAGTAATTGTAATTGTTAAAATTAAAAAGAGTGGAAAAGGTAAAAGTCAGTTAAGAATCCCACGTTAGGAAGCTTGTGGAGCAAATCAAGGGGAATGGTTGAAAGTCTTCTCCAAATTAGTATATTGTTACAAATTAAAAATTGTTTGAGCCCAAGTTGGCGTAGAGGTTAGAGAGGACTCCCTAGTTTTAGAAATGACTATATGACAGAGTTTGAACTTTATGCATGTATGAATGGAAAAGGGCTAGGCCTTTAATTTTTTTTATATATAGCTTTCCAGCCATTGAAGGAAGCAAGGGAGAAGGAAGGAAGGTAGCCAAGACATTGGCCAAGGCCACTAAGAGAGAGAGCAGGACAAAGATATAAGAGAGGATAGAAGAATGTAGAGAAGAGAGAAAAGAGAGGGAGAATCTCTCATTTAAGAGGAGAGAGAAAATAGTGCAGTGGTGAGAAGAGATCGCAGGAAAGATGGTGATAGAGAAACTAAAATGTGGAAAAATGATCATTGATCTGAAAATTCTTTACTGAGAAAAGTAGTGGAAAATAAAAATCTTGCTTCATCAGACCAATGGTAAGATTCTGGAAGTCGCGACAAGAAATGGTCTATAGTGTGGGGACCTGAAGATAATGAAAAAGATGCGTGTCAAGAGAAATGGGGCGAGGTAGACAAGGATAGAACTAGATGCTTGTGTTAAAGAATAAAATACTAAGTGGTGCAGGATAGAACTAGATCTTACCGACAAAAACTACTCGTAGATCAACATGGAGGTCATGTCATCTAAAAGCATAACTATAAAAGAAGGCAAGTCATGAATGGAAGAGACCTGTGTAATGATGTAGAAGAGCCAGCTCCATGGGAGAGTTGAAGGTTGAATGCTTTGGCTGAGGAATCAGTAGACAAAAATAGTGAAGAATGTTATGCCATCAATGGCATCCACAAGTAACGTAGCTCTTGCAGGTATGAGGCATATGTGTCTAACCCAATCTATGTGAAAAGTCATCATGTGTTAGTTGTTGATGACTGTATAATCGAATGGAAAGTTTTTGAGTCCCTGTTCAAGTTAATCAATATTTTAGAAGCAATGCAATAATGGTGAATGCAGTAGCAACAAGAAGATGAAATAGAAGGAGGAGTCTGTGGAGAACTGAAGACAATTGCAACCTATGGAGGAGATCCATTGGGACTAGGTAGAGATTCTACGGACTCTGCAGGTCTAAAACTACAGACTTTGCAGGCTTGAATCTACAGACTGTGAAGGAGAATGGAGAATCTACGGAATCTGCAGGGTGGTCATTTATATGATTTTGTATTGATGAATATTTTTGCTAGATATGTCTGATTGACTGCAAGTTCAAACACTGATTTTGTATAAAATTAAATTTCATTCCAAGGCCAGTTCATTTACCCTGTTTGCAGTGTATCAGTCATTTTGATTTATATACAAATTTGAATTAAGTATCTGAGACCAGCACATCATTTTGGTATCATTTTAGTTTAAGGACTATTTAAGAAGGATAGTTTGCATCATTTGGTATTAGAGCAGTGTAAAGATCAGTTTGCATCATTTGGGATCTGCTGAAGAAAAGGTATGAGTAATCTAAGATATTTGATTTGAGTTTATTTTGTTTAAGAAGCAAATAGGTGAAGAGGAAGTCTTAAAGCCATTAAGGCTTAAGAGAGAAGAGAAGCCAAGGAAGGCTTAGTGAAGAGCCAAGAGAAGCTCTGGAAGAAGAGCATAGTGAATTGCTCAAGAAGAAGAAGAAAATCCAAGAAGAATCTTGGATAGTTTGCCAAAAGACTAAGGTGAATTAGACTTAGGTGAGGTAAAGGATGGAGTTTAAAGAATTGAGAAGAGAAGCTTGGAAAGCTCAAAAGTAAGGGAGCAAGTGAATGCTCAAGAGGAAGATCCAAAGCAAGGTAAGCTTGGATTTGTGATTTGTGTTTGTTGAAGTTTTGTATAAAGAATTGCTGCAGGATTGAGAAGAGGATCAAAAGACTAGGATGCAAAAGGCCTAGGTGAGATCAAGGAGATTGTCAAAAGACCAGTCAAGGAGAAAGACTTGGGTGAGACAAGTGGACCAAAATACTAGGGTGCAAAAGACCTAGGTGAGGACCTGAAGGGATCAAAAGACCAAGGTGGAAAAGACTTGGGTGAAGATCTCAGAAATGGAGATATTGTTGAGAAAAGAGCAAAGTAGCAAGGTACATGAGGGCACCAAGAAGAAAGCAAGCATCAAAGGTATGAACAGTATTGTAATTGATAAAGATATTGCTAATTTGAAGAGAGAGTTAGCTAAGATTAAAGATGAATATGAGTCTTGGATGCAGATGGACAAGCAAACATGGGTATGGCCAATGAGGAAGAGGTTGAAGTGGCCAATTGACCTCCTAATGAAGAGGAGAAGAAGGCAAAAGAAGATTTCCATGAAAAGAGAAGCCCATAAAGGATTAAAGAGGATGAGTAGGTTTCCAAGTGAGCAGCAGAAAGAAGAAGTTGTGAAGAAGGTTCTCATTGAGGAGAACAAGAGAAGAGGAGAAAGAAAAGATGAAGTGCCAGGAAGAGCACTTGGAAAGATGAGAATGTCCATTAAGAGGACACTCATGGAGACATTATGGTCTCTTGTTTTTATATCTAATGTTTTATTTGAGTGGGTAATTGCAGGTATGAGCAGCCTTATACAGGTCAAAAGAAAGGCCTTGAAGAATGAAGAGATTGGTGCCAGAGAAGACACCAAGTGTACAAGTGAATGTGCAAGAAAGAGAAGAGAGTTTGTTGTTGTTGATAAGGAAGAAGAAGAGATGCATTGGTTAATGCATGAGGAAGGTGTTGAGGAACCCTTACAAGCAAGAGGAGAGATGGAAGATGAGGATGACTTCCATGATGCCATTGAATGCCAAGAAGAAGGAAGAGAATAGCCAAGCACAAAGGGAGAGAAAGATTGTTCCATGGAACAAGCTATCAAAGAGGTAAATGAAGTGCTAAAACCTGATTTTGATTATTATTATGAGCATGAAGATGTTAATACATAGGTTAGAAGAGGCAAGAGGAAGATGAAGTCCTCACACAAAGCAGTCAATCATGGCTACATAATGCCTACGTGGATGGTGAAGCACACAAGTGTGCAAGAAAATAAAAGGACAAACAAGTTTGGTTTTTCAATATTGTCAAAAGAACATGGTTATAAGATGCCTAAATGGCTTGTGAAGTCAATTTATAAGAAGGAGAAACAAGTATGGGTGCCTAAGAAGGCAAAGAGTGAAGAAGATGTGAGTGTTGAGACAACAACATCACAAAGTCAATGGAAGAGGATTGAAGGTGATTCAAGCAGCCAAGAGAATAAAGATGAGAAAGAAAACTTCTCAAAGAATAATGAAGTAGAGCATGAGGATGCAATGATGAAAGGTAAACAAATTGTTTATGATGATGTTTTTGAATCCTTCAATGATATTTTCATGAGAAATGGAAACTAGAAAGTGGCTATGTGGACTAATATGCAGCAAGAAGAGAATTCCAAATGGATGGATGACGAGGAAAGGGTAGAGTATGCAGCAAAGCAATGCCTCATTGAATGCAAGAAACAAACAAGATGGATTCAAAGAAAAGTTGAAGAGAGTAAGGCAACACAAGGTAATAGTGTTCCTATTTTTTTTGATAAGTATATTGATGTTGATGAAGAAATTGATTTATGTGAAGACAAGCTAAGAAAAGAAGAGATAAGAGGTAAAGGGAAAGTAATCCTTGTGAATGATCAACCCAAGTTTGATGAAGAGAATAGTGAGATAGATGAGATCTCACTAAAGGAAGAGTTGAAGATGTTGGAAGATCTCTTTAGTTCTTTAAGAGAGCTACATATAGGTACAAGCCATGGTGAAGACACCATTGGGATGAGTGAAACAAGACAAGAGCAAAGCAAAGAGTCAAAGACAGTTTTGATCAAAGAGCAGAAGAGTGGAGGTAGCCAAGAGACTTTATGGTCTCAAGTTTTTACTTCTAATATTGCCTTGGATGTTTTTAATGTAGGTATTAACATTGTAGAGATGAATGAAGTCCATAGTTCAATGGACAAAATTTTGAATCAAGAAGGTCAAGAAGATCTAGAAGACATGTATGAGAATGAAGCATGGAAGTGGGAGATGGCAACTGAAAAAGAAATGAGAAGAAGAACATACCACAAGAGGAAGAAAAGCAAGATGAAAGGCAAAGACAATCAAAGACAAGCACAAGCATTGGTATTGGTAACAAGACCTTGGGATCAAGGCATATAATGAAGACTAGTGCATGGAGGCAGCAGTTCATTTGAACTAAGGTTTAAATCTTTTCTAGAGGGAGAGTATGATGCAGGAGCATCTGCGTACAGCTTCAAACAAGGTGTGGTTCTTAGGCATGCAAGCTCAAGTCATGTCTTGTTTTGTATTTGAATTCATATTGTTTTCTTTTCCCTCCAAAATGTTGTAGAAGGAGGAGTAATTGTAATTGTTAAAAGTAAAAAGAGTGGAAAGGTAAAAGTCAGTTAAGAATCCCACGTTAGGAAGCTTGTGGAGCAAATCAAGGGGAATGGTTGAAAGTCTTCTCCAAATTAGTATATTTTTACAAATTAAAAACTGTTTGAGCCTAAGTTGGCATAGAGGTTAGAGAGGACTCCCTATTTTTAGAAATGACTGTATGACAGAGTTTAAACTTTATGCAGGTTCGAATGGAAAAGGTCTGGGCCTTTCATTTTCTTTATATATAGCTTTCCAGCCATTGAAGGAAGCAAGGGAGAAGGAAGGAAGGTGGCCAAGATGTTGGTCAAGGCCATTAAGAGAGAGAGAGCAGGATGAAGATAGAGGAGAGGATAGAAGAATGTAGAGAAGAGAGAAAAGAGAGGGAGAATATCTCATTCAAGAGGAGAGAGAAAATAGTGCAACGGTGAGAAGAGACCGCAGGAAAGATGGTGATAGAGAAACTAAAATGTGGAAAAATGATCATCGATCTAAAAATTCTTTACTGAGAGAAGTAGTGGAAAATAAAAATCTTGCTTCATCAGACTAATGGCAAGATTTTGGAAGTCATGACAAGAAATGGTCTATAGTGTGGGGACCTGAAGATAATGAAAAAGATGCACGTCGAGAGAAATGGGGTGAGGGAGACAAGGATATAGCTAAATGCTTGTGTTAAAGAATAAGCTACTGAGTGGTGTAAGATAGAACTAGATCTTACCAACAAAAACTACTCATAGATCAACATGGAGGTCGTGTCATCTAAAAGCACAACTATAAAAGAAGGCAAGTCATGAATGGAAGAGACCTATGTAATGATGTAGAAAAGCCAGCTCCATGGGAGAGCTGAAGGCTGAATGCTTTGGCTGAGGAATCAATAGACAAAAATAGTGAAGAATGTTATGCCATCAATGGCATCCATGAGTAACGCAGCTCTGGCAGGTATGAGGCAAATGTCTCCAACCCAATCTACGTGAAAAGTCATCATGTGTTGGATGTTGATGACTGTATGATTGAATGGAAAGTTTTTGAGTCCCTGTTCAAGTTAATTGATATTTTAGAAGCAATGCAATAATGGTGAATGCATAAGTGACAAGAAGACGAAATAGAAGGAGTCTGTGGAGAACTGAAGACAATTGCAACCTATGGAGGAGATCCATTGGGACTAGGTAGAGATTCTACGGACTCTGCAGGTCCAAAACTATGGACTTTGCAGGCTTGAATCTACGGACTGTGTAGGAGAATGGAGAATCTATAGACTCTGTAGGGTGGTCATTTGTATTATTTTGTATTGATGAATATGTTTGCTAGATATGTCTGATTGACTATAGGTTCAAACACTAATTTTGTATGAAATTGAATTTCATTCCAAGGCCAGTTCATTTACCCTGTTTGCAGCATATCAGTCATTTTGATTTATATACAAAGTTGAATTAAGTATCTAAGATCAACACATCATTTTGGTATCATTTTAGTTTAAGGACTGTTTAAGAAGGATAGTTTGCATCATTTGGTATCAGAGCAGTGTAAAGGTCAGTTTGCATCACAAACCCAATCATGAAAAAAGAAGAGAGTCTACTGGAAAAGAGAATGTCCCAATTTAAAGAGATCAAAAATATATTAAGGTAGAATTGAATTATTTTTTCTCCCAATCTTTTGTTGGACCATGTAAATGGGATTCCATTGAGGTCCATGTCTACTAAGCTTGCATTAGTAATGAAGTCATTGAATTCTAGCATGCTATCCGTGAGGTCAATGAGTCTACCTTTTTTATCTCCATGGGTGAGAGGAGTGTTGAAGTCACCTACGATAATCTAGTTCCAATTTATATGTCTTATGAAAATATGATAATGTTTTCCAAAGAATATTCTTGATAGTTTTGGATTTAGGAGCATAAACATTAGTTAGGATCCATTTGTCCTTACTTGTAATGTCAATAAATAATATGGAGATTTTATTAGAGGATTTCCATAACATGTCACCTTTTACAACATATGGGTTCTAGAAAACAACCAAGCCACCTGATGTGCTTGTGGACTTTGAGGAGAGGGAATGGGAATTTTTCCATATTCATGCTACACTGGTTCCAAAAATAACCAAGCCCCCTGATGTGTTTATGGGCTTTGAGGAGAGGGAATGGGAATTTTTCTAGATTAAGGGTTGGAATCAGACATCTTGGTTTCTTGAATGATCATAATAGAAGGATTGACCCTTTTAATAGTATTACAGAGGGTTCTTTAATATCTTAGGGTTATTTATGCCCATAACATTCCATGAGATTAATTTCATTTCTTATCACATTGGACCTTAAGAGTTTTTTGAGACCCATTAGCAATATCTTCTTGGGGATCTACCTATCGGTTTAGGAGCAAAACCAATATTAGATTTTTTCCTACCTCTTTTAGTTTTTGAACAAGTGACAAACCCTTCATATTGGGGGGGGGGGGGGGGGGGTCCAGGGAGGGAGAGGGAGGTTAAAAACATTGTCCCACTTATTTTCCAAGAAATGGGGAATATAGGAAAGGGGTATGGGGGCACTCAAGGGGAGGGGGAAGGGATAAATTTGGGGTAGTAAAGAAGGGGCTCTTATGGGCAAGGGCTTAGGCAGACTCTGAGAGTAAGGGAGGGAGATGGGAGATAAAAAGAGAGAGGGGGGAGGAGGGGGAGAGAGAAGGTTTTACAAGGGAGAAACAAAGGGTAGAGGTTCCATGAGGTGGAATTGGGGGGGTGAAGGGTCAAAACATATAGGTAGGGAAAAGGTTAATGAGCTTAAGGGGGGAGACCAAAATGACAAGGGAGGAAAATCACACAAAGGGGGGAGGATAAGATTTGAGGGGTGGAAGAGAGGGGAGAGGGAGGTAGGGAAAGGCTAAGGGAGGGGGAAGGGAATCAGGGAGGGGTGGTGATAGGGAGGGAAGGAGAGAGGGAAGTTAGGGAGAGGGGCAAGGGGGGATAAGAGGGCATCCCTAGAGGACCTAACTCACACACTAGCCTAGATCCAAAAAAATAAAGTAGAGAGGTGAAAGGGTTAATAAATTTCATACCTTTGAAGCTATCAAAAGGAAGAGTAATCAAGGGGGATTAGGGGGAACCATACTTGATAGGGCTGATCGATCTGGAATCTAGCTTTGGTGCTTCAATCCTGGAGCATTATCAAGAGACCATAATAGAGTCCTTTTTTAAGCTAGAAAAAGGAGGATCTTTGGGATTGCTAGTAGGGGGAGTGTTTGGGGGGATTAAATGGAGACAATATTGAGTAATCATTCCATCTATGAAACCTTCCTTGGTGCATCCAATTTGAACTTTTGCTAAGAGGAGTCCTCTAAATCCTGGCCTTTTTGGGGAAATCCCAGAGCATGTGACTTAACATCACATCTAAGACAAATGATTGAATTATTTTCATAAATAATTTCCTAAACCCAAACACTATATTTGGACTTAATCTTAATCTCATGGAGAAGGGGCTTGTTGTCTAATAAGAACACTTGGACATGGGTAACAACCATTCTCCATCGAGATAGAGTGATTGGATCAATTTTGATGGGTTGACCTAGATCTCTATCAATCCCATTAATAATCTATAAGTGTTAGTATTTTATAGGGATTTCAAGTAGGATAACCCATATGGGAACATCATCCATAATTGTGTTACTGAGGCTCGACCCAACCTTCCATCTTCTAACCAAAATGCTTGCCTTATCTATAAACAAGGGGCCTTATATGAGAGCCTTAATATAATATTATTGAAGAGAGAAGTTAATAAGGAAGAAAACCCTGGCTAGAAAAACCACCTCTAAGTGATCTTTAGGTTTTCATCTTTCTTTGGCCTATTTTCAAAATGTGTCAATGTTCAAGTGGTAACTGTTGACCTTGAAAAGAATAGATTTAGTGAACTTCATGTCGTCATATTCCATAATGGGGTCTAGAATAGA